>OZ010583.1:54616715-54711715 GCA_963932145.1 Acanthosepion lycidas
AAGTCGTGCCTATTCACAGATAATAAAAAGGAAGCTCTACAGGGATATATTCATCTATGGTATTTTTTAAGAAGAAATTTATATATATATATATATATATATATATATATATATATATATATATATATCACCTGAAAAAGTCCGAAGCGTACAACGGCCGAAACGCCGTGTATATGTCAATAATATGGACAACCGTCCAAAACAATGTAAATAGTGTAAATAGTGTAAATAGTTACAATACCTCATCTTAGAAATATAGACAGATGAGAAATTTATATTAAGTTGGTGCAAAAATAATTACGTAATAATGTCGTTTTTGACGCTAAAAATACGTCAAAAAACGACATTATTACGTCATTACTTTTGCACCAACCTAATACATTACGGCTTATAGTCTTGGCGAACTACCACATTTTCTCATCGATTGATTGAGTTGCTTTTTACAGCTTATCAACCTTCTGCAGGTTATACAAAGCTGGAAAATATTCTTTGATTGTACGAACTTCTGTTAGGAGATAATCCTGATTTACTGATACAAGTTTTACTAATTAACCCTGTTATGGTCCAGGTTAGGACGAAGGAAGAACAACACGGACACAAGAATAGAAATAACGAAGTTATATTTAAACGAAATAATAATACAAGATGTGGAAGGTGTTAGTATGACTGTCAGCCAGTTTTGGAGTGAACTACTATCGGCTCGACTCGATTCGACCCTCTCTCTTAAGAGGCGTAGTGTTAGGAAGAGTTCATTCTGTAGTTATGGGTAAGGACCCATTACAAACCCATAGCTGGGTACAGAAGTGGTGAATTCATATCTTTCCCAAGTGTATATACGAGTAAGTAAATATAACGAACATGATGGGAATTGGAACTCGGCTCTCTAATTTCCAGTTTTTAACCTGTATCCATTACACCACCCGCGCATCCAAGTTTACAGCAACTGGTATTCCCAAGCGGTCATCCAAGGCTCGAACTTCGGTGATCGTACGACACACGGTGAGCCACATATTTTGAACGAAAATTAAAAGGAAAAATGACATTATACAATTTCATAAATTTTTACATAAAACCCTCTTATTTGAAAAAGGAAGATTGTAATTACACTTAGCACAATCTATACATAAAATTCTGTGACTTACGTTAGTCCGTTCCTCCGTCTCTCACACCTTCTAAAATAGCCATATATTGGCCGATCGAAACCAAATTTTGGAGAGAAGTGCAAACAGGTAAGGGTGTACAAAGTACTGTTGGTTTTACTAGCGTGCGTAGCTTAGTAGAATAAATTTTCATTCATTTTTTTAAATTAAATTTTTTATTATTTAACATAAAAAATACTCCCACTATTAAAAAAGCAATTTCATGATTAAAATAACAAATATTTATTTAATAAAAATACAATATTATTTTTTGCATATATTTTCTTTAATTTTATTATATACAAGAATCCAGTTTCCAGCTAGCCCATCATTTGCGAGAACTATATACAAATCACATTTCAAAAGGTTAGAATTTGGCACCATGAAGAAATATTTACGCATGGCCTGTTGTATGTTGACTGTTAAAATGTAAGAAATGCTAGGAATTTATTTTCGCGGTTAAAAGGGAAAATTTTCTTAAAATATTGTTTATAATGAAATCTTATAAAATTAAATCAAAAAAAATTTTAAACCGCGAATTAGAGTTTTCGACAAAATATTTTTAGAAATAAATCAGCATATTCAAATTTCATCGATTGGCTTGCGAAGTTGAATGTGACGTAGAGATTGTAAATCTCGATAAAAATGTTAGCGATAACTTCAACAATACTAAATACTGTGAGGATTTCAACACCCACCAGCGTGATGCAAAAATATTCTAGTAGTTAATCAAACACAAAGTAGGGAATTGTTTACAAATGGTATCTCTCCTTTGGGAATTAACGTAATTGAACGACTTTATATATACAGTGTAACCCGGATATAAGAGACCAGGATATAAGAGAAACCCGGATATAAGAGAGATTGTCTCTGGTTCCAAATTACAGCCATACTTACCTAAACAAAATAGACCAAACCCGGATATAAGATAAACCCGGATATAAGAGACTTCTTCTCCGGTCCCGACAACTCTCTTATATCCGGGTTACACTGTATATGGCTGTACTGTAGGCTCGTATTTTTAAAATCATTTCACCCCAAGCAAGGCGAGAATGCCACTAGTACGCAGGGGGTCACAGAGAGTGAAAGTGAGAAAAAAGACTTGATATATGGGGGAATTGAGAAAAGGATAACCGAGGTTCAAGACGACAGAAGATGGCGATTGACGTTGTATTTAAACTTTTGAAGATTGTAGTTTTCAAGGAAGTAAATGAACGGAACTGAGCTCTACTGTCAGGAAGTGTGAGGAAAGAAACTGTTGGAGTAGAAATGACGGTTACATTTAACTATTTCAACAGTAAAAGGGTGGGACCTAGATGCCAATCTAGTAGCACGCTTAAATTCATGTAGTCGGGGAACCAGGGAAAAAAGCTAGTCAGAATAGTTGCCATGAAAATATTTGTAGAAAAGTCAGAGGGAAGCCACGTCACGTCTATGAGAATGTGTCTGAAGTTGAGATACCAAGTCAGGATCGATTATATTGCAGATCTTTCTTTGGATTTTGTCAAGAATCTCGAGATGAATAACAGGAGAACCAGGCCAGATATGGCAACATTATTCAATGCGCAGCGGAATGTTACATTTTTAAATGTGCAAGATGGACTCTGATGAAAAAAAAAACCTTCTAGCACGGCACAATGAACCAACTTTTCTTGCAGTAGATGCAGCTATTGATTCAATGTAGCTGTTCCACTAAGTCAGTCGAAAACGCAAGGCCAAGAAGACGTAGTGAGACGGTCTTCAGGAGTCGAGCATCAGCCACGGTGATGGCGGCAGGGAGGGAAGTTTCTCTATAGTGGTTAACTGAGGGTAGTTTAGTTTTGGAGGCATTAAAATTTACGAGCCATTCCCTGTACTAGTTAGCTACTGATTAGGGGTCCTTTTCAAGAGCAGCAGCCAGGTTAACTTTGTCCGCTCTGACGGATTTTCTATTGAGACAGGAGTGTCATTTGCATAAATGCCTTGTTGGGAACTGATGAGATCAGGAAGATCATTCATGAAGATCAGAAACAGCGTAGGGTCCAGGACAGAGCCTTGAGAGACACCCGCGTTCGTGCGAAAGAAACTGGAAGAGAACCCGTTCAAAACGACCTTCATTTCACGATTTGATAGGAATGATTAGATTAAATCAAAACAATCGTCCTGTAATACCGTAGCTCTGGAGCTTACATAGAAGCCCAGCGTGACAAACCATGTCAGTCGCCTTCGAGATATCTAGAGCAAGAGCTCGAGCTGTTATTATCAAGAGCTTGATGTACATATTCAGTGATGGCCGAAATCACGTGAGTGGCAGACCGGGCAAAACGGAAGCCATATTGTTTGTCAGGGCGTAGGTCGTGAGAGGTGAGTTGCTTAACCAATTCAGCACTGATTAAAGTATCGAATACTTTGCCGAAAGACGGTAAGAGACTAATAGGGCGACAGTTAGAGAGGTCAGACGATTCTACAGAATTCATAAAAACAGGAACTACAGAGGAGGACTTCCAACAATCTGGAAAGCAGGAAGCAGCGAGGCAATTGTTGTAGAGTCTGGAGAGAAATGGAGTCAGCTCGGGGGCATATTTCTTTTGGACGTCGACTGGGATCGCGTCACCTCCACTTGCCTTATGGAAGTCTAATTTAGAAATGAAGTCCGAGAGCAGTGACGGCGTTATGCGCATATCACTCAGTAGAGCCTCAATTCTGGGGGGGGGGGAATCAGGTGAATTTCCGAGCAAAGCATTTAACCTTATCTGCTGTAGACGTCAGGACTTCGAATTGACTGAACAGAGGAGAGTTTGAGGATTTGCAGTGCCGCCAATAACCTCTAGAACCGAATTTGCGAAATGCAGCAAATAGTAACTTCACTATATTGAGGAGACGCTTGCACTTCTTACAAGCAGAGACAAAGAGACGTCTGTTGCAGTCAGACGTGTTGCTCTGGTACTGCCGGGAAGAAGTGATTCCTGTGGGCTATAGCGACCGAGCAAGCAGGTGAGAACCAAGGAGATTAATGCTTGTTAACTTGGTATTTCCTTGCTGGAATGAAAGCATTGATGCCGGCTTTCACCCAGGAGGAGATCTCAGACGCACATTTATGAACAGGATGATTAAAAACTTCATTCCAAGAGACGATGAGATCAGGAAGATCATTGATGAAGATCAGAAACAGCGTAGGGTCCAGGACAGAGCCTTGGGGGACACCCGCGTTCGTGTGAAAGAAACTTCACTATATTGAAAAAATCACGGAACGAGTCGAAATCTGCTCGTTGATAAAAGAAGTATATTCTGTTGGTAGGAGATTCTTGACTGGTGGGAGAGAGGAATGAGAGGTTTACAGACGCTACCGTATGATCAGAGTTGCCAAGAAAGCAGAGCTGCGTAGTACGACAAGAGTTAGGGATAGAGGTAAAAAAGAGATCGAGAATAGAAGCATGTACGTCAGGTTACTGGAGAAACGCGTGTGAAAGTCAATCATTTGCGTGAGGAATTGAGTGATTGAGAAGTTAAGGGTTTGAATGCCAGCGAGGTCAGTGACAGTGCTTAAGCCACCTAGTATGGTGGACATTAAATTCTCCGAACACAAATATATTTGCAAACGGGTGTAGGGAGATGGCTTTGTCTATATTATCGAAAATATTATCTAGCACACGACAGTCTTGAGAGGAAGTGGAACGGTAGAGAAAGAAGAGATAACTGATTGAGTTAAGTAAAGAGAGGCGGAGACACATGTAAGAATGGTCTGGAGGTTCAAGGGAGAGTTTCCTAGCTAACGGAGATGTTCCCAGGCCATGCATGCAGAAATTAAAGTCTTTTTTAAGGCGAGGAAGGTAGCCAGGAATCGAGAAATCAAAGGAACGGATTGAAGAGTTAAGATTAGTTTGTCCGGAGACTTTTTGAAGAGGAACGTTTCCACACTGCAGAATTTTGCAGGAGAACCACGAATGTTGGAGAAAGAAAGCTTAAGGGGTTTAGGTGTCTTTTTGTTGAAGTGGTTTAAGTTTATATCTTTGGTTGGTTATAGTCATGATGCGTTATTTTGCTTAGGAAAGACCTAGGCTAGTAGTAGTAGTTGGTCGCCTAATGCATTATGTGCAGGAAGGGAACTGACGCAGTCTGCAATATAGTGTGGTCTCGGGGTTGCCCACTGGGGGACACCCTTCCATGCGCGACATGGTGCTGCAAGAACCCCGATATGCAACTCCTGATCAGAGCAGCCTCTCAAGACGCCACGCAAGTGTTCGGACTTGTAACAACCAGTCGGGAACGGCAACAAGAAAACTGCCAACCCGGTACCCTCAGTATGAAGGGACATAGCTACCATCCACGCATATCACAAAAAAATTCATGTCAACACCAATGAGAAAAGGAAAGGAAGTGGGAACTCCTTCCTAAACCGGAAACTAAGGATCAGACTCTACTCCTATTCAAGAGAAGGGAGAAGTAATAAAGGATATAATTTATTTTTGTTTGTGGCTTTAGAAACACTGGGTCGGATTATACTCAAATCGTATTATGCAAAAGTTAATACGGTAAAACTGTGTCTGCCAGGCTTTTGTGGCTGTCTGTCTATATTCGAGTATGACTGTTAAGGTGGCTAGCTAATCCCTGTTCCAAATTTCAGCTCAGACAGTATGTGATCACTTCAGATAATGTCCTTGCGAAAGCCAGTATCCATATTTCCCAGCTATGGATTAAACAGCAGAGGCGAAGATGCTCTTTAATACTGGTTTGCAACGAGGCTGGTAGGACACCTTTGAATGTATTGATTGATTGATTCGGTTTTCTACAGCTTATAAAACCGCTGGAGGTTATTTAAGTCCAGAAAATATTTTTAAAATGTAATAATTTCTTTTTTGAATGATTTAGTGATAGAAGTCTCACTAATTAACCCATAGCTGGGGGAGACTACGTGGATTCATACCTTTGGTAAGTAAATATAACGAACCCAACTGAAATTAGAAATCGGCTCTAAGATTAACAATTCCGAGCCATCACCTGTATTCCCAAGCAGTCACCCATCTAGATAGTGCCCAGGCTCTAAGTGCAATTATTATATAATTGTTATTAATTAATAAGGGCACGTGGCCGAGTGCTTAGAACGTTCGCATTCTCATCATGGTCGATTTTTCAGGAAGGAGATTACCTGATATTTTCGGACTGGAAGGGTTGATCCCAGCGTACGGCACCTTTGGGAAATGTCTGGAAACCGTACCAAAGATTGACTCGAGGCTTGTGAGTGAAATTGGATAGACGGAACCCTTGGGTGCCGTCGATAGCTGTGCTAGCACGAAATCACAAGTTATCGTGGCCGAGGGCATGAGCGAGCTGCCCTTGTTCAAATCGTTGATCCCGCTAGATAACACGCTCTTTCCCAGAAACTCTAAGGTTTGCTCAGCATAGTTGCAGTATAAACCAAAGGTGAGATCTGTGGGTGCTGAATAAACACAAATGAGCCTGAGCAAGCGTCTACAATAGGGATTGGCTAGCCGCCCTAGTAGGTGGTTATCCTCGAATACGAGTGGTCAGCTATACGTTATTAATAGTATTGAATATAAGATTATATGTCCTGAAGTGAGCAAGTAAATTAGTTTGGAAAAAGGCATATAACCTTCAATTTCAAGTTCGATTCTTCGAAAATCATAAGGTGGCCACAAACTTTTGTATAATTCCACTTCTCGACAAAATGTTTCGTCACTTACACGCCTTGGAAAGTGATAGAGAAAGGAACGTGTAGGTGAACCTTTAAGTAAACCACTTCCCCATAGCTACCAAGAAAGTAGAAACTAAAAACTGCGACACTAAACGCCAATTTCAACAGATGGCTTTCTTGTGCATTCAATGCTTGAAACCGTCTTTCCGCATGTGATGCTTTAAAAATACTTTAGCACAAGTCACCTAGTGAGGATCTAATTCCCTAAATGGTCAAAAGGTATGCTTGACCGACTCTCGCTCTACATCAGGCGTCCACCGCTATAAATGTTTTGTTATTTGTTTGCAAACTATCGGGAACATTTAGTGCTAAGTCGTACCTCGATGCAGTATAAAGAACAATAAGAGATATTCCGGGCATAACTGTCACCGTTAGTATGGTAAATGACTGTTTTGGCAAGGTTTGTGTCAACAGGTGCCGTATCTAATCACATAATAGCACATCAGAACGGCGTATAGAACCGATGTTCATAAAACGAATGGAGAGTCACCGGGTCCAAAGAAATGTGAGGCTATAGAATTTAAAAGAATGGTTACTACTTGGTCGCTAGTTCCAGAGTAACATCAGTATGCGATGCCGGATTGCCTTCATGATACATAAAGAAAGGAATTTCTTTTCAAAGTAAGTCACGATCATTTGCTAGGTCAAGTGACCTTAGGTCATGATAGTTTAAAAAGACACGGAAAATTAAGTGAAAACTGTCGTTGGCTCGTCTTTCAGGATATTGTTGAAAGTCATCTCAGAGGTCATTTGTGGAACCAAATGATAAACTGAATATTATTATATTTTTTAATAGGTAGCATGCATACAATCCCACATCCATGTCCGAAATTTTAACAAATAGATTAATTTGTTATTTATTCCCGTCTTTTCTGACATCTATAACATCTCTCGAAAGCACGACAACATGAAATGGGGAACTATATTATTTTTAAACTCCATAATTTCCTGAAATTGACGGATGCCTACTATATATATATATATATATATATATATATATATATATATATATATATCATGAAATGGATTAAGTCTGACAATTATTTTAATATATTTTCTGTTTATACCTTATTTTTATAGATACAATTATTTAAGTGAATGTTCTGTTTATAATAAACAGTATTAATTACATTTACCGACTTGAATGTCCGAGAAATTTCATAGAAAATATGTGTCCTCCGACAGGAATCAAATCTGTATCCTACACGAAACCGTTAGCTACAGAGGAAGCGCCTGGTTAGCAAAGTCAAATTACTGTTTTTAAACAACAAATTTCCCATGATCTTTTCTCGAAGGACCATATCTGCTCGAAGCGTACCTTAACGTAAATAAATGACAATATACATTATGAAATGAACCAAGTCCGACAATTATTTTAATATATTTTCTGTTTATATGTTATTTTTATAGATACAATTATTTAAGTAAATGTTCTGTTTATAATAAACAGTATTAATTAATTACATTTACCGGCCTGAATGTCCGAAAGATTTCGTAGAAATTATGTGTCCCCCGACAGGAATTGAAACAGTACACTATAGCACGTCAGGCTAAATGACGGTTCCGTGTAGAATACAGATTCGAATATAAAAGTAGACATTGAAGTCAACACCCAACGGCGATAGTCTGAATCATGACGATTGCGTATAAGCATGAAACAGACTGTCGCCGCTGGGTGTTGACGCCAGTGTCCACTTTTATATTTGCATACGCTTTTTAACTGATAATGAACATACATATTGCATACCTTAAAACTATATTTTATCATATGTATGAGATAACAATATATATTATTATATATCAAGAATAATGGTGAAAAATGTATGACAAAGTGGGAAAAGTTTTCTTGTGACGCGTTTCGATGAAGTCCAAAAGAACGAAACGCGTCACATGAAAACTTCTTCCACTTTGTGACACACACACACACACACACACACACACACACACACATATATATATATATATATATATATATATGAAGAAAAATATACGGAAAAAACAAACAAAAATCCTTATATGCAATTATGCTGTTTTAATGTTAATATGTCAACGTCGGACGTTTCGGTCTAATAAACCATCTTCAGGACATATTCATAAAATATGAAGATGGTTTATTAGACCGAAACGCCCGACGTTGACATATTAACATTAAAACAGTATAATTGCATATAAGGATTTTTGTTTGTTTTTTCCGTATATTTTTCTTTATACTGTCGGATCTACATCCATATATTTGCTTATATATATATATATATATATATATATATATATATATATATATATATATATTATATATATATATATAAGGTATAGGCAGAAAATCTTCATTCAAATATGTTTCATTTAATATTATGTCTCTTTATTTGTATAATAATCCTTTCTAGTTCTTTAATCAGTTTCTTGATGTTAAGATGTTTTGTGATGTTAGACACTTATCCGTTGTCACTTTTGTGATGTCATTGTAATTCTCGTTGTAGTCGAGACTTTGGAATCGAAGATACTAGCAGTAACACCGTTGAAATAATACGCTCCCGAGTAATACTTGTTCGAATAGTAACCGCCGAATAGTAATCCGAAGAGGGATCAGTATAGAGGAGAGTAAAGAGAATCGCGATCCCTAGGACACCACGCTAATTCCCATATATACGATCACGCAGTCTAATTATTAGAAATGGAATCACCCGTGTTTGCTCACTGGTGATCTGTGTTCAAACTCTAGTATCTGCAACGACACTTTATCCCTTTACAACAATAGGAAATTCTTGAGACCCTCCTTCTATATCTAAAACAACCAAGACTCAACAAAATTTATTACGAGCATAGCAGCAACGTATTGATGTGCAGTTAACAAACATTTAATGCTATTTTTAATTTCTAAGAATTTCTGGTTAGCTCCCTTATATTGGGACGTTTGTTTTGCAAAATGTTCCATAGCTACTCCGGATATATTTAAAATTTTAAAATAATTAAAAAAGAGGTTTATGAGTCTTTTTAAAAATCACCATCACAACGATAGTACTTACAATAAGTTTCTCTTTGTAATTTACCTCTGAGTGTGACCTTGGAGGGAATCGAAAGTACTTGGGTAGGAAAAAACCACGTGATCAATTTCATCTTAACATCAAGAAACTGATTAGAGAAATAGAAAGCATAATTATAAAACCAAATAGACATAGTATGTCTATATTATACAATGAAACATGTTATATATATATATATATATATATATATATATATATATATATATATATATATATATATATATATTAATCAAACAAGGCGATAATGCCACTAAGGCGCAAGGGGTTGCTGGGAGTGAAAAGAGAATGAGAATACAAGGCAAAAAGATAAGACAATGAACAGAATTCAGAAAGACAGAAGATGGAGATTTGACGTTGCATTTAAATTTTTGAAGATTGTTGGTGACAGGGAAGAAAAAAAAAGTGGGGTAGGGCGTTCCACAGACGAAAAGTGCTAGAAAAGAAACTATTAGAATATTAGGTTGGTGCAAAAATAATTTCGTTTTCTCACATATGTTACTATGTGAGAAAACGACATTATTTTTGCACCAACCTAATAGAATGTACGATTATATCTTACGATTTCAACAGCAAGAAGATTTACTATAAGAACATAACGGGTGTGCTCGTAGCGTGGCGGTTATCGGCGTGAAAAATGGAAACGGGGCGCCGAGTTCAAATTCCGTACGAGATCGTTGTGTTTAATTTCTTCTTCGAGGAATTGCTGAAAGGTTATTTGTTTGATCCACTTCTCAAAATCTTCAGTATATATCTATCTCTAAATTTTATACATATATAGGTTTTATTAAATATAGTCAAAAAAGAATGTATATTAAGCATTCTGACCAATCAACATTAAAAAAAAAAAAAATGAGTTTAAAACAATTTGAGGCTCTTCACATCAAAAGACAATAAGAAACCAGACATGAATTGTTTTTTTTTTAATCTCGGCATGCATTCGTTAAAATATAATTGAACCGCAAAGTGAGTTTAGTCACGTGACGATAAAATCGATTTCACCAGAGGAGCATATAAACCCCACCCTCTGATCATTAGCAAGCGAAACGATCCTCTAGTTATTTCTAGACTTTTACTTTCTTCCCTTCAAAATAACCAATCGAACAATGGTCGGAAGTACTAATTTTACTGCTCATGTCTAAGGATATTGTCTAGTTCTTATTTTGTTTACTACTGTTCTGTTTTGGCTCGCCCATTTCAAATGCGTGCAAGTAGGCACTGCTCGACCCAGGGATCGAGCTCACACTCACAATGTGGCCAAACTCATAATCCAACACTTTAATCCACTAGGTCATTGTTCCGTAGGGACTAAGGAACAATGGCCTATAACTGAGCAAGACTAAATAAAAATAAGAATTAGGCTACATCCTAAGATTCCTGTTCAGAATTGCCTGAGGTTACCAAAATCGATATACAACTGAGGAAGGCCTGAGGGTAAAACGCCCGAAACATTATGATGACAACAACAAATATAAGAACAATATTCCGAATATAACTAGTGTAAATAATGATAACACCTCATTCCAGAAATTCAAACAGAAACAATTTAGGTAATCTCCTATACAAGTTTATATATATATATATATATATATATATATATATATATATATATATATATATATATATATATATATATATAGTGAAATTTTACGGCAAAGTGGAAAAACCACAGGTGGGATCTGTGGGTGCTGAATAAACACAAACGAGCCAAATGAGTCTTCAGGACGTCATCGGACTAAATTTGGATTGTTGATAGGACTACACATGCGCATGACAGAGGGGTGCTGGGATTTCTAGAATTATTTTTTTTCTTTATCTAGCCGGATTCATTTAGAGTTTTTTCCTTTTCTTTTTTCTTTTTTCCTTTTACATATATATATATATATATATATATATATATATATATATATATATATATATATATGAATATGATATGATATGATATGATATGATATGCATACAATTATACATCCATGTTCGAAATTTTCCCTAAAATCGTGAGAATGGAAACAAGTAGATTAATATGTTTCTCGTGTCTTCTGAGAAATTTATATCAGCTTTCGGAATCACTCCAACATGAAATGGACAACCACATTTTCGATAATTTCTTTTTTGGTGGAAACCGTTTATTCTTTCTGTAACTATATTTAGGCATTTAAACGTTTTGTTAAAAGATCTTTCTTTTTCATTTTTTATTGCATTTTACCAATTTTCGAATAATATGTTGCATATCCAAATCAAAATTTGGAGATAATGTGTAGACGGTTAGGAGGTACGGTGGAGTAATGGATAGCGGCTCGGATTGAGGAATCGGAGAACCGAGTTCGAATTCGAGTCGAATCCATTATATTCACTTACGTGCTAATACCCTTGGGGAAGGTATGAATTCTCCTCTTCTCCCACCTCAGCTATGGGTAAATAGTAGTACAGACCGGATTCTATAGCTTTGGATGGCAACTGGTCTACTGCAGAAAGAAATAGCAACCTACTGTGTGAAAAAATCTGTCTCGTCACTCATGTATCGAAAGATACATGATCGCCTAAGCACGCATCACGCATGACACATAAGTGACTGTAGAAGGTTCGTGTAATTGTACTTTCGATTCTCTTAGTCATTCTCAAGAACTGAATGCTGCCAGGAAACTGGAAACAAGAGATAAACCTCTACCCCTGTTCAAAAGACCGCTGAGTAGTGTGAATCGAACTATAGGCGAATGCATTTAGTCTTAGCATATATATATATGAATTGGGTCGTATTTACGATTCCAATGGAATAAATTATGACCATGGAATATTAGTGTTTAAGCCTTTTTATTATATCCTTACTCTGTCCTGGACATTGAGTTCTACCTGGATTTTATCCTCTCGGAAATTTTTTATTCTAAAATATACATGTGTATATATGCACCTGTGGATTTTGCATATATATGTATATTTACCACTAATATTATCTATCTATCTATCTATATATATATATATATATATATATATATATATATATATATATATATATATATATATATATATATATATATATATATATAGAGAGAGAGAGAGAGAGAGAGAGCGAGAGCTAATAACTAAGTTAAAAGAGAATAAATTATAGATAGAAAAAAGAAAACGTCAATAATATAGGAACAAAACAACACACACACATATATATATATAGAGAGAGAGGGCACCTCGGGGTGGTGTAATGGTTAGCAAGCTTGTCTCGCTAGAACAATTACGACTGAGTAGTGAGTTCGATCCTCACTGAGTGCCCCATACTTTCGGCCTTGTGACACGTCTGAGCTACGCTTGGAAAATCTATATATATATACATACAGAGAGAGAGAGACAGACAGACAGGGAGAGAGAAACGGATAGAGAGACAGAGATGTGTGTAAAAACTGGACAACTGACAGGATCAGGTAAGATTCACGCACAATTTATTTATTGAAGTTAAGATGAGATAAATAAGAGTTCATTTAATTCGTCCGTTTATTCTCGGAAGTACCAACCCAGTTAAATAAATAAATAGAATGAATAAATGGAAATTATGAATAAATGAAAATAAAATACATTAATGTCGGAAAAAAAAATATATCGTTAGTTATACTGTAGCCATCCTGAAAAGATTTGCTGCCGTTGCCAAAGAAACAGAGTGGCATTTAAAAGGCTGCATTCCAATATTTCAATAAATGTAAGATTTTTTTTCTATCTTAAGATCTGATAATATGCATTGGCAATGAAGTCGGGTAAATAATGGGTCAAAATCATTATACAAAGTGAAAGTAAGAATAATAATTAAATGATGTGACTTGATTTCTATTGTGCGTTTCTAATGATTCTTAGGAATGTCAACCTGGCGAATTGGCAAGCAGCTATCAACACGACTAAATGGCTAATAAATGTGTTTACTTTTTCATTGAAAAGAAAAAATCATGAAACAATATTAACAACGTTGTTCTTAGCCAAGGTGGTAGCTCTCTAATTGAATTAATAAAGTGAACAATACTTTCCTCTTTCTTTTATTTATATATATATATATATATATATATATATATATATATATATATATATATATATATATATATATATTCGTATATGCATAAAAAAATTTGCAAGAGGGACACTTTAACAGTATTTTATATCTTTTTTGAATTAAAGAAAAGATCCTGGAATGTAGGAGACATCGAGTGTTTTTTCTTCTTTTTTGTTTTGTTTTGGCGCTTGCATGAACGCCATCAAGCGCGTGTCTGTGTATAAATATATATGAAGGCCAGTGAAAAGCGTTGTATTTATGTTATATGTCACTGCGCGTGCGTGTTAGCTTGCATGCCTATGTAGGCTTGTTTTCATACGCCGTTTTCACGTGTGCTTTTTTTTCTTTCTTTTTTCCACATTTATTAATCGCACAACGCAACTAAATTTAACACAGCGATGACATTTGGGATGGAGAAAACACAGGTGCGATTCACCAATTGGATAGATAAAAGCAAAGCATTTGATACCATTTTAACTCTTAATAATGGAGTAATGAACTAGAATATATATATATATATATATATATATATATATATATATATATATATATATATATATATATTGCATTTTAAAAATAAAAGCAAAAGCACTAAAGAACCCTGGATTATTTACCTAACGTGTTCTTTCCTATTTTTCTACATACCAGCACACACACACAGAGTATATATATATATATATATATATATATATATATATATATATATATATATATAGAGAGAGAGAGAGAGAGAGAGAGAGATAATAACTAAGATATTAAGTTAAAAGGGAACAAATTATAGATAGAGAGAAAAAAGAAATTTTCAATAACATAGGAACAAAACAACACACACACACGCATATATATATGTATATATATAATATATATATATATATATATGGAGAAAAATATACGGAAAAAACAAACAAAAATCCTAATATGCAATAATGCTGTTTTAATGTTAATATAATGTCAACGTCGGACGTTTCGGTCTAATAAACCATCTTCAGGACATATTCATAAAATATAATTAACATTATCAATTCAACATGATATGGTCTTTGTCATGTTGAATTGATAATGTTAATTATACTAGCTCAGTTGCTAAGAAAGTTGGTTCACAGTGTCGTGCTAGAGAATTTTCCTCATCAGAATCTATCTTACATATTTATACGACTACTTCCTTTCCCATTCCCCGCCTATGGATTGACTAGACTGGGCTCTCTAGCTGTGTTTGGTGACCAGTCTACGAGAAGAAAATTCTTATTTCATACCTGAGGAGGGTTGTTTGGAAACCTCGTAAAACACCGTGCAACATTTCTTTATAATTATTATTAGTAGTTATTCCGAAAAGTATGACAGGTTTTACATATACCTTCATCACTATAATCAAATCATATGCTTGAGACGATATTTTTAAATGCCGTGTCAATTCCGGGCGTAGGCGATCAAGATTCATCACGGATTACTTTTCCTTATTATCCATGAATTGTCATTCATTCTTGGAAAATAAGGTGGACTAGTTTCTACGTTGAATTTTTCGACGGTTTGTAATTCAGAGTTTTCCTTCTCTTAGACTGGTTGCCAACAAAAACTAGAGGGTCCAGTCTTCGCGGTTATTTAACCCACAGCATGGATGGGGGTAAAGATTTGGGTAAGAAACGGATTGATGCATTATCTAAGAGCACTGATGCGAAAGTGAACGCAACAGACTAACTCAGAATTTGAACTCGGTTTGCCAATTTCAATTACCACGCGGATAACTATTTCACCACCTACATATCTATATGTATGAGTGGTTTGCTGAAATGAAAACCTATGAATTTTCTTTTGTATTACTTTTTATTCGTATTTAACATAAAAGACTTCTCAAGTGAACGCATAATGAATAAACTAAATTAATAACTTTATGCATTGTATCCTCAATTGAATTCGAATTAGATAACCCAATTACCATGATTGATACAGACATCACTTTTATTACTTCATCTTATTCTTATTAGTATTGGTTGTGGTAGCTTTAGTATTCATCGTATTGTTTTAGGGTCTTTAACAGTGAGTTTTTTCCTCGCTGTTTGTCTCGAATAATTATATTATTTTCCCGACTAGTAATTAAATTAATTAAGAGAAATTATAACAGCGTATCACTCTATCGTGTTTGTCGATATTAATGATGAAACATGCATTCTATGGAATCGTTTATCAAAATATACATAAAGGACTATTGTCCGCACGAGAAGACAGGGATGCAAACATTTTTGCAATCATTCAGTTGGTCCTAAATAGGAAACATTACTGTTTTTTTTTTTGTTTTTTTTTTAAGGCATTTCGTGTCGAGTGAGGTCTCGCTAGCTATCTCTCTCAAACCTGTAGAGCAGTCCTGCGTAAATTGCGACCAGCGTGACTACCCAGTGTGGCAAAAGATGGTTTTTTTCAAAATAGTCAATTTTTTTGTGTTCATCACAATATATTTGGCGACTGATTGTGTACAAAAAAGTTCAGTTTTGTAGAGCCATGATTTTACTCAACCAATAATGGCTTTAGTATGTAATTAACCCTTTTAACTGCTCGCAGAAAAAAGGGGAAAAATAACTCATTTTCACGCCATTTCTCTCTGTACATTATTATTATTATTATTATTATTATTAATAATAATAATAATAATAATAATAATAATGATAATAATGATAATTCTTCTTCTTCTTCTTCTTCTTCTTCTTCTTCTTCTTCTTCTTCTTTCACCTTTAACCCCGGAAGGATTTGTTGGGGTACTGACGTGCTGAGCTGTCCACCGTTCTCTTCCATCTGTCGCGGTCGTGTGCCGGAGCCTGGTTCTCCGAGATTGGTTTCTTGGAGTGCTCATTATGTGACGTGTCTTTGGCGTTTTAACCTGGCGGAGCCCATCCCACTCCAGGCTCGACCACAGACGCTCCTCCAACTAGGTGGCTTGCCTTGGTCGCGAACACGTGGTCGTTGTAGTTTATCTTAGGAAGTCTTCCACCCTGGCCGGTGACCTGTGTCGAGAAGGTCCTTCGCTGGGTGATGCCGTGCTAACACCCACTTCACGCGAATTTAACCCGCCATATATATATGGACTTGCATTATTCAAGACGATATAGTATACGCCCATGTTTGAAAGACTATATAAGATATTTGTACAGTTGGAATAAACCTGGGATGGATCGGCACAAAATACAGCAAATGGACTGAGTGAGTCATGCGGTTTTACTCTCGAGGGGTTTTCAAAATTTTAATTTTTGTGCTAGAAATATATTCGGCGAGTGTCTTTACACAACCAATATTTCACTGTTTTTGTATTTTATTAATACTTTTATGAAGAAAAAAAGAAAAAAATTCCTCGTCATTTCTCTCTGTATTGTTTAAATCCATTTCACGCCAAGCAAGGCAATAAAGCCACTAAGACTTGATGGAAGGCAGAATTTAATTGGGCCGAGTTTCTGTAAAGCATGAAGCCACAGCCAAAACCCGATAATTGGTACATCAGTATTTTCAATAGTATGTTCTACGGATTAGAATTCTGAATTCCCCTTCTCCTTGTTCGGTTACCAAAGCCAGTCTGTCCTCGTGTCGTAGAGAGAAACAAGCGATGATTTCATATTTTCCCAAGGGTCTTTGTGCTAAAATGAATGCATCGAAGTTGTCCGGAATTCGAACTCAGCACGTCTAGCCCACATACCTCACCGATAACCACCACGCTACGTGTACATCCCGTGAGGTATAACCTATTCAAATATAACTTCCGGTCATGATCTTCTCGCAGAAAAATTATTATATAACCCCAGTTCTTCTATATGGCAGCGAATGCTCGACAATTTTCTCACAGATAAAGACTTAGATTAACAGAGGTGTATTTCTACTAAAGAATCCTGAGAATAGTATGGATGGAGTACAGGTTGCAATGGAAAAATTGTCGCCATTTTATATTTTTAATTTCGCGCGTGCGCGTTGTTTGTTTTTTATTTTGTCGACTGCACAGTATAGTAGGATCAGTTGGGCACCATTTGTGAGAAAAGAGCACCATGATGCAAATCATTCCTCCAGAAATTTGGAAACGGCATGCTTGACACTGGCGTTGGAAGTTCCAGTAGGAAGATTTCAGAGTCCGTGTCAATTTGAGGAGAGTACAGAGTATTCGGAAAGAGTTGGAGGAGTTTAATGATGATTACGAAGCTACGACAGTTCGGTAAACTCACTCTGATCGTGCTGATAAGAAAAGAACTCCCGAATTTGTTGATGAAGGTCTCAGACTCAACATAGAGGCCTACGTCGAGTGCCTTGAGGAGTTAGTGCTGGCAAGAGCGAGAGAGCAACAAAACTCTTTGTAACATCAAAAATGAATTGAAGGCAAGCATTATGGCAGCATTCACCAACTTAAACAAAAAGAGCATCCAGAAGAGATGCAGGAGATTCCCAAGCCGCCCGGAGGCCGTGGTTGAAGCCAATGGCGATTATATTGAATAAATTTACTCTTTAGTGTTTCAAGATATTTGTGAGTAATTTTGGTAAATATATCTGTTAAAAAGAGATTCAATGTTATTTTCATTTTTGCGTAATTTTGATGACAATTTATCCATCGCATGTAGTTTATATATATATATATATATATATATATATATATATATATAGAGAGAGAGAGAGAGAGAGAAAGAGAGAGAGAAATATAAATTTATTCATCGCACCCTGTATGTGAGTGAATGAAAACGTTTTAAACAAAATGGAAAACAAACTCAAAAACAGCAAAAGTGAGTTGAAATTTCTGGGACAGAGAATGGGGAAAGGAGACTTAAAAATTTGATATTCGCAAAAAATACTGCTGGCAGTGGCAGTGAATAACGTATTTAACGATATTGTACAAATACATGACTGAAAAGAGTGTGGGAGGGATAGTAAAAAAAAAAAAAAATAAGCATTGCTAAGAGTTACAAAGAATAGAAATTTGTGGAGAGCCGTCATCGCTTACATCCTGAAAGGACATGACGCATAGAAAAAAGACTTGATCTCCTTGATTCAACGGATAAACACTTATTCATTTTTAATCTGTTTGTATTGCAATGGTGATAACTTTAAATTGGTCAGTTTTGATCTTGCTATGGAAAAAGATGAAACTCACAAATTTAGCAACATTTATTTGACATTCATTAGGCCCAGAAAAAAAAACATTATAAAAGAAAAATAAACAAAGAACCTCGACAGTCATATTCAACGAACCGTATTAAAGAAGGGTTGTTGCCCAAATACACAACACACTCACACTGACACAAAGTTCTTGGGAAGAAGCAATACGAGTGAAACTACCTCCTCATTAATGGAACACGAAGGAAATGAAGAAGAGTCGTGTATATAGCACGGTGGGTCCCAGCTGCAAAGGTTAAAACAGGCGAAACCAAGGAATGTAGCATGTCAGAAGATTTGCCATGGAAATAGCGATAGTGTAGTGAGAGGCTTAGCTGTAAAGGTGTGAACTGGCAGAACTAAAGAATACAGCTTATATGAACATTTGCCATGGAAATAGCGATAGACTAGTGAGAGGCTTAGCTGTAAAGGTCTGAACTAAAAAATAGAGCTTATATGAACATTTGCCGTGGAAATAGCGATAGATTAGTGAGAGGCTTAGCTGTAAAGATCTGGACTGGCAAAACTAAAGAATAGAGCTTATATGAACATTTGCCAGGGAAATAGCGATAGAGTAGTGAGAGGGTTAGCTGTAAATGTCTGAATTGGCAGAACTAAACAATAGAGCTTATATGAACATTTGCCATGGAAATAGCGATAGAGTTGTGAGGTCTGGGCAGCTCTTGTCCAGATATCGTAACAATATTCTATTTTGTTCTGATCTGGCTGTTGTAAAAATAGAGAATAACAGGGGGTGTCAAATACTTACTGGAGCGGTAGAAAAACCTGACCATTTTACCAGCAACTTTATCAAAAAATCGTATATGTGCGTTCCACTTTAGGTCCTAATAGAAGTTCATAGCAAGGGGCCTCCTTGAGGGAACAGCCATCCGTCACGATAGGTCAAAGTTCAGGGTCTGCTCTGTGATGGTAGAACGTCACTAGTTTGTTTTTGGATACATTGAATTTTACAAACCGTTCTTTAGCTTTTAGGCACCAGGACTAGGTCAGAGGAGAGATCAAGTATCAGATTCTACTCATCCAAATTTTTGAGGTGCATCTATATTCTGTTGTATCGTTTGCATCGATATACTCTGCAGCGCGGCTTGACCTAATAAGGTACACGTCAATGTTAAGTATGGTCCAATGAAAACAAGGTCCGTGATTAGGCCATTTAAAATTTAAGTCTATGTCTGATTAATTGATTTTGACAGTGAATGCATTAAAAAATAGTGGTCACTTAGCTAAAGCTGCAGTAACACATCAGTCAGTCAGTCAAAGCCGACACTGTCGTACACTGCTAGGTTAGCGTTAGCGTCAGCAGAAATATGCAGGGGTCTAACGGGGTCAAACAATAAGAGTGAAGAAGAAATCTTCATCCCCCGTTTATTTTCTCATTCTTTCTCCGTCAAGCTTCGAATAAAACGAAAACTCAAACGGCAATTATGTCTGAATTATAATTAAGATACATGATGAACAACAGTAATAGCTATAAGAGTCAAAGCCATAAGCATTGAAGGTATACTAATAAAGATTCAACTCTAGTGGCTAGGTTAAATGGGAAATATTGTAGACTGCTGTCTTCCTAAGATCTTCCAAAATGAAGAACTAGTGTTCGTCTTGCAAAGAACTTAGGATCCCATTTGAGACATATGAGGATTATTTGGAAAGGTTTATTTCCAGCATTTACAACCAATAAGCGATCATGCACAGGGCCCATGATGTTAACTCCGGCATTGTATCAAACTGCAGGAAAATAACAGAAGAGGCAGATTCACAAGGTTAGAGTCTATGTTAGCTGATAGAACCGATCCTGTAATTGATGAGTTAAAACATGTCTTGTCAATATCTTACAACAGATAAGGAAAACTCTCCAATTTTTTGTAAAACTAAGCCATAACATGACACAAATGGAAGACGTTCGTGCAGGTGTGTGTGTAAGAAAAGCAATATTCATCAAAGACTCATGTACCAATGATAAATGATCAGCAACAGAGAAGCAAAAGATTGCAGATGAAAAACTGAAGAAAGAGTTTTCACTTACCTTCATAGAAAAGCGTGAAATACATGTCCATCAAGGATTTGGCCCGGGTGTCATCCTCAGCCATGTAACTACTGGATGAGAGAAGGAAAATTTGCTCATTCATTTACTTGATATGCGCTCTCTAAAAAATAAGAAAAAGTTATTAGTAGGGTGAAGATTGTAGTATAAATACTGTAGGTAATGGTATATAAATATTACGTTATAAACAAAGATAATCAGGCCATTCTATATATATATATATATATATATATATATATATATATATATATATATATATATATCTGTGTGTGTGTGTGTGTGTGTGTGAAAAAGAAGTTGAAAATGCAACTGGAGTCTTCAAGAATACTTTATTTACCGGTTTTACAGTTCTATGATTTTCAAAAGTTAAACTGAGATTGGGAGATTCTGCCATAATATGTCTCCCAATTAATTGAAGCAGGAGAGTTCTTTCCGTTATATGCAAAAAGTGGCCCAGGGCAGAGAAAGTTACTCAAATACAAGTATCCAGTAATGATATACGTTTAAAGTAATAAAAAATCAGTCGGATTAATAAAAATCCATTTACGTTTTTTTCGTGTGTATGTGTGTGTGCGCGTGCGTGTTAATTTCTGGGATGAGGTATTATCATTATATACACTATTTATATGGGAAATTTGTCCTCATCTTTGTTTCTGTCATTCCAGTGGTTCAGCTACTGCGCCTATCGCACTTTATCAGGTGTATATCAACCCAGATAAGCTACAGGGAATTCCGAACTTTTTTAAAAATCTGTGGTGGTAGTGAGTTCTCATTCCACTGCCCATGTTTAATGATATCTCGTGTAGACCTCATTTTTAGTACTGCTCAGTTATTACTCACACTGTTTCCGCCGATTCCAAGTACACACTGTCCGGTCCAGAGGATTGAACTCACATGTCACCGAATTCAAAAACCCACACTTTAATCCACTAGATTATTCTCCTTAGAAAATTGTCCTACGACACACATACACAATATATATATATATATATATATATATATATATATATATATATATATATATATATATATATATATATATATATATATATATATATATATATATATATATATATATATTCTTCAAGTATATATAACATATAAATAATTCTCTGCAAGAATTTCTTATTTTGTATGTATTAGTAATTTCTAACAAATACGTATGACAACTTGAACAAATTCGAAGGAGAAAAAAAAAACGTAAGTCCGTGGTCGCCTCAATTTCAAATGTTCATAAAATATAAACAAAAACAACTGTATCATATACACATACATATACAGACATACATACACGTACGCCAACACCGATGAAATAAACGTCAAATAAATTCGCATGATGAACACTGTGAACAACAGTAATACCAGAGCAGGGTAATAATTCAATCATGTCTGCATATTGCAGCTCTTTGGCTTAAAGAGATCAAAAAATGAAGAGAGAGAGAGAGAAAAAAAACACCTAACAACAAAAACAACAACAGAGACTTCGAACGTTTCGTGGAATTGGATGCCGCAGTATGTAGTCCCCATCTTGGAAACGGTGTGGTGTGTGAAAGGGGTTAGGATAGAGAGAGAGAGAGAGAGAGTTTTGGCAACAGAATCAATAGGCTGGATCGTGTCCAGCGGAAATTCGAGGCAGTTGCAAGAGGTAGATTTTAACATCAAACATTTGAGGCGGGAATTTATAAAAATGGTTAAAGTTGGCTAAATAATAAAAAAATAAAAATTATCTACAACAATAATAATTATAGATTTGACGGCAAGGATTATGATTGTATGGCTGTGACAATACTACTCGTAGGAAGAATGTTTAAAAAGCTAGACTATACCAGTATAGTGAGTTCGGTTCTTACTCCAATATTCACGCTCTTGTGTCAGACTAAATAAATAAGCCAAAATCAGTATACAAACATATCAATGTACTTATATATCGTCAGGTTGGTTTTGGAAAAATAATCACTACTCAAGCTCATCATACCATTAATTTCTATTGAAATGCTTATGAATAGTAGGGGCGTAAGCTTACACCACACCCAATATGATTCAATGGTTGCAATTGATGTAAATCAGGGTCATCTTAGAAGTATATCATCCCTTAACACCCAGTGTATACCACCTCGGTAAGTTGAGATATACGTGAGTAATGATACTGAACAAGCCGGCTGATGGCTTGCTATCTCATACGTAGGCGGCACATATAATTAGAAGAAAGGATAGGAAATGGAGCAAAAGGTTGTTTGCCTAGTACCTAGTAGATAGTAAACGTACAAGGAAAAAACAAGAGAGAACATGGAGAGATAAGATAGAAGGTTGGCTAGCAAAACATGTCAAAGAATAGAAAAGTGGCGATCATCAGAGGAGGAGTTCCGATAGGCCTTTCGCCAGTACTGGAATTGCAATGGTTAATGGTTATATATATATATATATATATATATATATATATATATATATATATATTACAAGTAAAAGTTTGTTACTGTTGATTGATTGATTGATTGATTACAGTATCCCGACCCCAGAGTTTCGTAGACGAACCCGTTAGTCCACTCTTCAGAGGATATCAGCAACTGAATGCCTATATTTCTCGTTTTTTTTCTTTTTTTATGCACTTAACATTGGTGCACGTTTTGTTTGTGTGCGTGTGGCCACGTGCCAGTCTGGCCGGATGTGCGTTCACGCGCGTGCGCCTGTCTGCGCGGATGCTACTGCATGTAGGGTGTCGTGATTATTTGTCATTTTTTTCATTATTTTTCTCCAATCCTCTGATAATTTTTTGAAGTTATCATTTTTTAAAGTTGTTTAATATAGAAATTTGCACACCAATAGCTTTAGTAACTCTAAACAAGCAGAAAGGTGGTTACCATAAATAAAAAAGAGAGAAGCATTTATTTTTTAAAGCAAAAGAAAATTAAGCTAGCAGTTTCAGTTCACTCCAGGAATGCGTACCACAAACATCTAATCGATTCTGGATTTTACAGATTATATTTTTAGTTGGGACCTATGGCTAAGTTCCGAAAAACAAACACTGGTGGGAAAATATTTCTGGACGAAGAAACTTACAGCTACCACTATCATAAGAAAAAAACGCTGATGAAACAAAAACCTATTGACGATGTGTAAAACGATCTTGCAACATTGTTAATCTGTCATTGCATTTAAGAAAAAATAAACTTTTAATTTTTTTAATTTATTCCTTTTTTAAAAATTATGATTACTACCTAGCTTTTTTTTTTTTTTTAATATATGGCAATTGCCTTTAAAAGCTTCAAAAATTATCAGAGGTACGCAATTATCCGGGTACGCAAATGTCCAGGGACGTAATTGTCTGGTACACAAGTGTCCGAGACGTAAATGTCCAGTACGCAACTCTAAACTGACAAAAATTGAAAGCAAACTGTTACCCTTCTTCTTTCTCTCTTTTTTCTTTCTTTCTTGACTGAAAGTAATCAGTCTTTCTTCCTTCATAGATTAGTAGATAGATAGATAGATAGATAGATAGATAGATAGATAGATACGAATGTCGCTCCGAAAGTAATGTCTTCTATATGATTGTGTTTGGACACAATGTCAGAAACAGAAATTAGTGGGTATCGCAGTGGAGGTTTAAACTCTTATTCCTGTGAGGCAAGTTGGCAAAATGGCTTCTATTAGGTTGGTGCAAAAATAATGTCGTTTCTCACATATGTTACTATGTGAGAAAACGACATTATTTTTGCACCAACCTAATTACATGAAAATACCTTCTAAGCAGTGGTATTTCATTTAATTCCATATTCAATTCAATATTGCATATATTGACATTGATGCTTTCTGAATATTTAAGGTAACCAAATAGTAGACGTGAGCACAGTAAGGTAGTGATTAATGCGTTTCAGTAGTGGCCAGAGCAATGTGTGCGAAAATATGCAGATTTTTACGAGCATCGCTGGAAGGCTTTTGTTATTTGATGGTGAAAATGCATTGTCAACAGTGGTGAAAACAGCAGGAAAATAATTTTATGTAGTTGAAAACTTGCTTTGTCCAAAGATACCATTGTGATCCTGGGGTCTGCTGTAGTTTCCATGGAAAGAAATAGGAGGCATGACTTTCGATAGGAATTTCGAGCGTAAATAGTTAAAAAGAGGAAATAGTTTAAATTTAACATGATAAGAATTGAAAGAAAGACGTATCTCTTTTCACTCTTAGATTTTTCTTTTCTTTTCTCTCTAAATATAAAGATCGATCGATCGATCGACTGATTGATTGATTGATAAAGAGAGACCAAGTAGCTGTTCCAAATTCGCTAAGTACATAAATATACTGTCTTCTGTGACAGGAAGAACATTAGTCTCGAGAAACTGCCTTCAAATTTAACACAGCGTTGGAGGCAAACTTGATCCCGTTTCAGGCAGTAAGTAGATACATAGCTATTAATAGAACATGAATACCACATATTTTACAGGTACAAGATTCGATGATAGCCGGAGAAACTTAGGCCACATCGATTTCCTCCTGGTCGGTACGGTTTGACACCCGAAACTTGAGTCACGTGGATTTGAAAAGTAATTGCCAATGACTAAAGCAATTCATAATGATTTAATCATTAGTCAGCCTACCTTGCTTGTCTCGAATAATATGAAATTCACTTTCTCACAAATATCTTTAGGAAATATATCAACCCATTGCTTCTCCCCAACCTCAGTTATGGATTAAATAGCAGGGTAGACTGGGCTCACCAGCCGTGGTTGACAACCAGTCTAGGAGAGGCACATACAAAACAGCCATTGAAAAGATTATAGATTTAAAATATAATTGCAGTTTTGTGGACGCTATATCGACTGAGGAGAAATAAAAAATAAAAAAAAAACAGCAAAAAAAAATATTGTTTTTTGAAAATTGTTGTGGTAGGATCCACCTAATTTCCATAGTGGAGTACCGACCATATAAATATGGTTGGTACCGGGAAGAGAGGGAAGGAATCAAGAGATTCAACCAGAGACTCTGCCCGACTGCGACTCAGTCAACACACATTCCAGGAACGGTCTTCCCAGGAATATACAAAAGACTATATGTAAATATTGTGTACACTTTCTTGTTTCAATACATTTTGTTCTAAGTACATTTTGTGTTGCATTATTATTCCATGCATTAGTCAAGTTTCAACAAAAATAATGCCATATCCCCCAAGATATCCCATATCCCGCTCTCCACAGATTTCTTTTTTATTATCTGTAAATTACTATGATATTTTTGGGAAAGATAGCGGTCTCTCTTTGCCTTGTGTCTTAGTGGCTTTACTGTCTTGCATGGGGTGATATCATTAAAAAATATATATATATCGCAATTTACTAAGCGTATCCCATATCTGATGCGTGGGGGGCACTTAGATGTGGTGTAATGGTCAGCAAGCCAATTACGATTGAGTAGTGAGTTCGATCCTCACTAGATGCTCAATACTTTAATGCATTGTACTAAGCTACGCTTAGTAAATAGTTATGCATAATGTCTGACTAAACGCGCGTGCGTGCATTTGTGAAATTAATAATCAACATCGTAATCAAGTAAGCTCGATCTTAGCAAAATTGCTTTCTTGCGAAGTTAGCCTCATCTAATACTTCAACACACACATACACTTCTCCCTCTCTCTCGATATATATATATATATATATATATATATATATATATATATATATATATATATATATATATACAGAGTTATGTTATATACCGTACCTATGAACATTAATGGGTATGTCCTAATCCTCATAAATACGTTGGATACTGTGGTGGCGGGTAACATGCTGTTTAAGTAGTCCACCACTAGTAGTGGTTTTCCTACTTCACGCCGCTGGCGAGTATTTTATTTTGTTAATGTTACAAAGATTACCATTTCATTTCCAACCTCAGTTTTTTGTTATTCCTCATTCCTAGGTTACAACAATATATATATATATATATATATATATATATATATATATATATATATATATATATATATATACCTTTTTCGAACGCTCACACAAACATGAGCATCTCTCTCTCTCTCTCTCTCTCTCTCTCTCTCCCCATAATTATATATATACATCGTCTGACGAGCTATATCATTTACCTACAGAGGATTATACAGGCGTGCTATACCATTTAGCTATTCGACCTTGCTAACCAGACGTTAATGAAACCAGGTACTATGATCCAGAAACCTAAGAACATAGTCCATACAGTAGCGAAACTCGCATTCACCACAGCTAAAGAAGTTCAAGAGCCAAAAGTTAGCAAGAAAGGAAAAAGCAACAGTTTTTTCTAAGATAATGAAGATATATTGATGGCTATCTTCAAACTATAACAATTAATAAAAATTACTTGCTGCACCCATTAAAAGAAGAGTTGAGAGAAAAAATGGCGAAGAAAGACTCAAGATGTTCGTTTGCAGGACGACGCATTTACTAACGGGATTCTGATTAAATGATTTAAGTTTTGAAGTATTAGGAGTTTCAGTGCATAGACTAACCTCGATGTTCATCAGATTAGTATTTCACTGACCAAACCCCTGAATTTTGTTCGCAATGTTAAAGAAACGGTTGGGTCGTACAAGTAGTCCACCGGTTATCAGCGTAGGAAATCGAGCAAGGTTCAAATACCAACTTAGTCTGTTCACTTTACACTGATTCTCTTAAGAAATGCCTCAAATTATTTGTGACAAGGTACGTAAGTTAGGATTGATCTTGTAGTAATCCTGACTTGATATTGTTTGAGTGTTGTTAAAATAATTACCCTGTTACTATATGCATTTGTAGTGTAGGAGGAATCTTTTTCTCTTTTTTATATTGAAAATGAAATGAATTAAAACGTATAACAGCATAACATAAAGAAAATAATAAAAGCTTGAGACACGTGTTGATATAAATAACAAGAATTTGTATTTTTTTGTGATGTGAATTACAGAATATTTGTAGGGTGTGTGTAAAAATGTTCTCACTGTGTCATTTGTTTAAAAGTCAGTGCTTACTTGGTTTGGTTACGAGAAATTCGTTTGCGAGGATAGCGGTTGACATCGTCTGTTTTCGCTCTTCCGGGAGTGCTGGCAGACATGTGTTTCTAGTGACTACTACTACTTGTCTACTACTATAGGTATCCTAGACTACACTAATCTACTCTATATTACACTACTGTTCTCTTGGGGTGGATGGGTCGTTTTTATAACGATGAGGGTAGGATGATGAAATATCCTTCTTTTCTATCATCACTGAGGACAAGGTTATTTTTACAATGATGAAATATCCTTATTTTTTTTAATCATCGCTGATGGCAAAGTTATTTTTAGAATGATGAAATATCATCATTCTGAACCATAACACATCTCTCCGACTCAGCTATGGGTTAAATAGTAGCTTAGAGAGTTGGTCGGTTGTTTGGTTGATTGTATTTTTTTTTTTTTTTTTTTGATATTCAACCTCTATGGATTCTTTAATGTCGAAATCTAAATATTTTTCCCGCAATTTTATTTTTTAAAATTTTTTTTAGATAATAATGATTTAGTGATAGAAGTCTTACTAATTAACCCATAATTGGGGGGGTGTATTCATAACTTCTCCAAGTGTATTTGCGAGAAAGTGAATATAACGAACCCAACTGGAATTAGAACTCGGCTCTCCAATTAATAATTCCGAATCATTATCCATTACACCAACGGCACATCCAAACTTATACACCTGGTATTCCCAAGCGGTCACTCATCTAGGTTACTGGCCGTCTCTGTGTTGCTTAACTTCAGTGATTGTACGGAAACCGGTGTTCCAACGTGATGTGACCGTAAGCCGTCGTTTTGGGTGATAAACAGTCTCAGAGAAGAACTACTCTGAAATTAATACAGTAGAGAAGTCTACAGGAAACCACTCCATTATTTTTCCACGAGAAGTCAATGTGGGTCACACACATTAAAGAAAGACAGCTGTAGAGTTCGCCAACGTCCTGAGGAGATATAGCTTCTTTATTTAAAGTATCTTGAGAAATAATGTGTTGCTGCCGGGTGAAGACATGGAATAGCATTTACTTTTAATAGCCCGAGTTCATTTTCTCATTGGTCGGACTGAGAACCTTTCAGCACCCCCTCGTATATACACAGAAGTGAATAATTAATACCGTTGTCAGAAACTGCATTCTACACAATCCGCCAAAAATGTTGGTTATATATTCATGTGATGACACTGGTTTTATAAGCCAGTTTCGCCGCTGCTCATGCCGGGGAGCCAAGAGGCAGCCAAAAGTAAAGTCATGTTGGGTAACGCACAAGATAGATTTGGGTGGGGAGGCTGACTGAGGCGAAGGGCAAGTCCGGGAGACGGAGGCTAAATCGAGTGCGCGATATTTTCATTGAAAGAACGTCGCCCGCAATTGTCGAGGGAAACCCGTTGTGTAAGAATTTCTTGCGCGTCCAGTTCCACCCCTTTCCGTTTGGAAATAATCCTACAGCAGATCACGCACGAATCTTCCGGGGTGTGGGGTCGACGAACTGTCATTGCCCGCAGGTATTTTGGATGGAAAGACGTTGGTGGGTGGTGTGTTTATTTCGGCTGATCTATTTGCATGTCACCCACGGCTTTCTTCTTGACGTTGGTCATTTTTATTTATTATCTTTTTTTTTTATGCGTTTGGGGTGGGTAGGAGATGTAAAAGTCATGTGTACCGCAGTGGTGAAGGTGCTTATTGATGGAGAAGGCAAAAAGGAGGAGGTATGGTATTCGTAAGTGTAAAGAGTTTGTAGGTGGCAGTGGCGGTACTCCTTATGTTTGGGCTGTGATAGTATGGGCGAAAAAGAATTTTACTAATAATAGCGGTGGTGATGGTGGTAGAAGTAAATTTAAGGGTCGGTGGTAGCACATAGACATAGAAGGGTATATTCGGTTATATCCGAATAATTCTAATAGATGAAGAACTCTGGTGGCATAAGATATGAATAAGATTTTTTTTTTATCAATTCACCCCAGCCAAAGCAATAATGCTACTAAGACGCAACGGGTTACTGTTAGTAAAAGAGAAGGAGAAGACTTTAAAAGTCACCGAAAACCTAATCCTAAACAAGAAACAATTGATAAAACTCTACTTCTATTCAAGGAAGAGTGTAAACCGTGTAATAGGAGAACATATCTACACCTATTATATTTAAAACTGCGAATATTAAAGGGTAATGATAAGAAGATTTTTCTTCTTCTATGTATCGTCTCCGTTCAAGACATAGGCAACCATGACTCTCCACAATTTCCTGTCCTTTGTAGCTCTTAATAAATCGTCTTTTTGTTATCTCTCTTAAGCCTTGTTTGGCTGTCTATTTATTCAAGCTCTCTAGGTAGGTTATGCGTTGTTTTCCTCTTTCCCTCATGCTTTCAATTTGTCCTCTGGGTATCAGATTCTCCGCGCTCTCTTTCCTCATTATGTGCCCAAGAAATTTCAGCTACCTCTTTCTGATGTTAAATATAAGTGTCTTTTTCGTTTCTATTTTCTGTAAAACTCCATCGTTGTTTAGATCAGGTTATTCTCAGCATCATTCAGTAAGACCACCTTTCTGCTGCTTCAAGCCTCTTCTTTATCTGCAAGGAGATTGTCAAGCACTCACTGCCATATATGAGGACTGATATTAGGAAAGCAGTATCAGTGAGAGGCTTTCCACAATGATGGTGGCAGAGAGACGGGGAAGATTTAAACAATATTGTTGTATGAGAATTGTGGAACCATTACAAGAACATAGTGAAAAATTGGCATAAAAATGTAATTGTATAACAAATACAGCAATATTTACTGGTGTTTCATGACAGAGATGATAGATGTAGGAAGCAACGGGAAAATGGTGATTGTGATGGTACACAAGCCCATGATAGAATCGATGACAGAAGATAAGATTGTTTAGGTAAAGGAGGAAAACAGTTAATCACTTAATGGATTATCCCGAGGATAAACCTTGTGTGTGTGTGTGTGTGAGAGAGAGAGAGAGAGAGAGGAAGAGAGAGTGAGAGAGAGAGAGAGAAATCGTATTGACATTAATATCAGCACTACACGGTTTTAATTTGTGCAAGGTAGTTCCACACCTTCACCAGTCAGCATACAGTGTTGATATCTATGTCCCCACTTCATTATTTCATAAATAGCGAGCCATTTCCCCCATAAATATAGCCAACTTTTTAAGTCATTTTAATTATAGACATATGACAAGTTAAAAAATTATATATATATATATATATATATATATATATATATATATATATATATATATACAAAAAAGATTTTTCAGAGTTAATCAGTAGAAAAAGACAATATGTATAAAGGTAAAAGACAATAGGAAAACTTAGTTATATATATATATATATATATATATATATATATACATATATATATATATATATATATATATATATATATATATATATATGTGTGTGTGTGTGTGTGTGTGTGTGTGTGTGTGTGTGTGTGTGTATACAAAAAAGATTTCTCAGAGTTAATCAGTAGAAAAAGACAATATGTATAAAGGTAAAAGACAATAGGAAAAGCCGACGCGTTTCGTCCAATGTCGACGTTTTCAAGGCAAAAACGAAGTAATTTCAATAAATTCATTTCATTTTAGCCTTCAAAATGTCCATGCTGGACGAAATGAGTCGGCTAATAATACAGTTTTTTGTCTTTTATATATATATTTATTTATTTATATATAGATATTGGATTATATGTTACATAGGCCGATACCGTCTGCTGATTTTATGCAGGATAAATCAGGTCGATTCAAATTTATTTAATTAAGGGGATCTTAATCTAAATAAAATTCGACATTAATTACAACCCAATATTAAAATCTAAAAAGTATACAGTAAATTATTGGTTGAGGAAAACGAATACCACGAACCACTTCTCTCTTAGCCCTATCTTTACCCAACCATTCTCTCTCACCTAACTCCCTCCCCCGCCCGCTGTCAATCTAAAGTGTCCGTCCGGTGTACTTTCTCCATTTGCGGAGCAGGTTTTCGTTCTGATGAGCTGAAGATCTTGGTGTTCACGAAATAAAAATTATAAACGAAATGGATAATTAAAGTCTCCATTCTCTTATATATATATATATATATATATATATATATATATATATATATATTCATGAATTATTCATACAAAAAACAAATACAAAGGTTAATGATTTAATTGGCGATAAATCCATCTTCGCGAACAATTCAAATAATATACAAAAACCCCGAACCTGTTTATGAATGAAAAGATCCTTGTTTTATAAATTTCAGTTGCATATGGTCTTATTATTTTTACAAGCTTTCATCTGTTCCTACAGACATCCTCAGGTATGGAATAGATTTTGTTCTTGTTTTTACTCTCAGTAATCAGAGGACAACGAAAATAGAGATGTAATCCGAAAAATGCTATGAGAAATGTGTTATTGTTTTGGAACGTGCAGTCGCAACGCTGAGTTTGAATTTAAATTTTAAGGTTGTGCGTTTTTGTACAAATATAGTGATGAGAGAATTCTTTTTTACTGGTAGATTTTCCGTCAAAGTGACATGAACTATATTGTTCAATAATTACAGTAATGTCGCACTTATTATACGAAAGTTGCACTTGGATCAGTTATTTTAATTTCAATAAAGGTGCAGTTAATTTACAAATTCATGAATTATTCATGCAAAAAACAAATACAAAGGTTAATGATTTAATTGGCGAGAAATCCATCTTCGCGAACAATTCATGAATTTGTAAATTAATTGCACTTTTATTGAAACATATATATATATATATATATATATATATATATATATATATATATATATATCCTGTGCACTTAGTAAATGTGCTTTAAGTCAAATATTATTACAAAGAGCAAACATTTTGTGTCGATTAATTTTACTGATCGTCTTTTCCAAGTTTCGAATAATCCTTCTCAGACAGAAGTTCTCTGAAGTTCATTTGTGAAGAAAAGAACAAGAAATATGCCCAAAGCTTTCGACATTTTTAAGTCATCATCAGAGCAAGGGGAGTCAATGGTGAGCTACCAGGAAGCAATACTCAAACAATTAAAAGAACTAACAAGAAATTATAACAACTATAATTTAAAGGCCAGCATCCTCAGAAATACACGTCACACCTCGTTCACGTCATAACACACTTTGCCTACGTCATAACACTCACTGGTTCTACGAAAGTCACTATTGTCTCTACCTAGCCTGATGATGACTCAAGAAAGTCGAAAGGTTGGATCATATTTTAGACACTTTTCTTCCAAAATGAACTTCGGACAATTTCTGGCAGAAATTACACCTTGTCTGAGAAGGAGTATTCGTAATTTAGAAAAATCGACCAGCAAAATTAATCGTCACAAAATGTAAACAAGTTCAAAATGAAATATTATTTACCACGAATTAACTCAAGATATTCTGTAAATAAATTAAATAAAGGTTTCCATTCAACTTTCGCAAAGAAATGACATAGATTCAAAAGGTATAAAAATGAGAATAAACCTGTGGATCAAATAAAGGACTTCATTCTAAGACTGACATGCATGTGACGTGTTTAGTTATGAGAACAACCCCGTGGATCAAATAAAGTGCCCCATTTGTTGTTGCCTAAGAATGACACCCATGTGACGGATTTAGTAATGAGAAAAATCCCATGGATCAAATAAAGTGTCTTATTCAATATTCCCTTATAATGGCACCCGTTCAAAAAATGAATTCAAAAAGAAAGAACGAAAATAGAAAGGGAAAAATTTAGAGAAGATAGAAAAATAAACAATGGCAGCTAAAAAACAGAATGAATAAATATATAATTCAAAGAAAGATGTAGTAATGACAAAAAACAGAAAACAAACTGATTTACAATTCGAAAGGAAAAAAAGAAGGAAATTAAGAAAAAAAAAAACGCGATTGTTCGACAGACTGTGAGAAATAAAGAACGATAACTGGTAAAAGAAAAAAAAAGATTGTCAGGAGGGAAAATATGCATAAAAAGCATAACAGACATCCCGAATGTGAATAAAATTTAGCGTTTAGAAACTGCGTGTCGAGTATTTAGTATCATAGTTCAATCATATCGAAAGTCTTAATTTATTTCCAATGCATCAAGATGGAATCATTATGACAACTGTCGACAAAAACCACGGAATTCGTAAAAACCTAAGTGGCATCATTTCAGCGACTTTGATTCTCATCGCTAATCCTGCTTCCCCGCACTCCTCCTGACGAATCCACAAAAGAAAAACAATGATTTTCATAAGTGTGAAACGTCTGCGTGTCTGTACATCTAGTATTCCGGAGGCAGACGACTGTTTTTCACCTCAGTGCCACCTACCAGTGGCTTTATGCAGCGTCGTCTTTCTTCTGAGTGTAGTTCGTACTACGTTTTATGCACAGGGGTTTGCGCATGCCCACGGGGGAGTTAACACTTTTACTCTTGCAAAATGTCTTAATCATGCCGCTGCGCGCTTTGGCAGCTTCTCATGAGCAAGCAAAAGAACGCAAGCGCTTTCTTATTCTTATTCTTATCTTTGCAGGATAATAAAGATACTTTTTTTTATTGAGAAGTGTAGAGAAGCAAAGAAAAAAAAATAACCGGCGGTAGCTAAAATATGTAAAATATCGGATCTTGAATGTTTATCTCTGAACTGACTATCAAGAAGGTTTTGAGTTTCAGGCGAAACTAGATTCGATAAACGAGGAATGTTGTTCTGAAAAAGAAATCTCCTTTTTGGAGAGGTTTTGTTGACAGACTCTGACAGCATTTTTACTCAATATTTTTTTCTTGTACCGCTGAAGATGTGCATCTATGGTCACCGACAAATTTACGAGTTCACACATCGAGTAATCTAGCTTGATATTGGAGTGTCAAAGACTAGCTAAATGCGAACGTCAACGCTCATGGATTGGAATTTCAGACGTCGAACCAAGGTGATTTATGGTAGCCCCAAAAAACAATAAAAAATAAATAGCTGGACGAAAAAACAGCGACAATTCTCGTATTTTAGTGTTATTATATAAGCTGACTGATTCACAATAACCAAGTAACAAAAGAGCAAAAAAGTGACAATCAGTACTGTTTAACACATCTTTGCGTAAGTTTTAACTTGAAGCACACTGAAGTCCCTGCATAGTGACTAATACTCAGATACAAATTTGTTGTATTATATTGACTTCGTATTCACACAGGATGCGTTGAATTGACTCTGCAATGAATGTATGTTTCATGGGCAGATTTTACGATAGGGACCCAAGTGCTAATAAAAGACAGTGGAGTGGTTTTCTGTTTTCTCCTTGAGAGTTTTAAATTTCGAAGTGCTATTTTATCGAGGTGGCTGACCTACAAGGGTTAAAGAGTTTAGTCTATCTTACTATTTCATTTAGAATTTTCCCCGCTGATATTAATACATAAAATATACGATAGATAGATAGATAGATAGATAGATAGATAGTATTGTGAGACCGGAAACTACCTACACAATAGACTCTTCCAGGCCTATATTAAGTAGGCGACATAGCACTCTACAGGGAGTGATAGAGAGTGACACAGAGAGACAGTGAGAGTCTAGTACGACTACCAGTGTTGGACACTAACTTATAGTAATCTCTGTAACCTGTTGTTAATATATCTTTTTTACATCTAATCCGTGTTCCGTGTTTTACTTCTGTGGGCCCAACTTTGGCACCCACGTCAGTGGCGACGAAGGATTCTAGAAACGCACTCACGGCGAAACCTAAATATCTTACCAATCCCACATCTGGGTCAACGAAGAATTCTAGAAACGCATTCACGTCGAAAAACCGCAATACCTTGCCAGTCCCACAACAGTGGCGACAGAGAAGATTCGAGAATTTCGTTCTCACCGTATTAATAGCGACAGTACTCGAAAAATACACAAACTCCACGCGTTCCCACAGCAGTGTTGAACGTGAAATTAAGCTGGTATTAATACATTAGCGATTTAAAAGCTAAACACCCAGCGTCTACATATATTCCAATACCAAACGCCATTGACAAACTAGCGATTCGACATCTACGGAATATTAAAGTCTGTCCAATACGAGAACGATTTCTACACACCCACACACACAGAAAAAAAAACAGTTGTTCGTAAAAAAACTGACAACACAAGATCAAGTACTACCATTATACACAAGTTTTCGGAAAAAACTATCGAAATTTTTTTTTATGTAACTGAGTTGAACTCGGGCATAAAATTATTCTCCCCTCAAATTCACTGAGGTGAGTTTTCTTTTTTTTGTACTTCTATAAAAAAAATACATAAGTGTGGTGAAAAATTATTCAATTACGTTAAAATTAACGGAACCACTGGAAAAAAAAGCTAAACACACATAATTAGTTTAGTTTAACTATTGTCTGTCCATATTTTTCTGTAAAAGGAACAAAAATCTATCAAGATTTTTTTGTGTACCTCCTCTTAGTACACGTGTTTCAAAGCAACAAAAAAGCTCTGTTATTTTTAAATATGGAAGATTTGCAAAAAGTAGTTGCCCAAATGTTAAAACTAAATTTGGACCAGGAATAAAAATCATAAGAAAGACAACAACTATTTTTGGATTTACATAAACAGCAAATGGAATTCCAAAAAATTACGCTTTAGAATGCTGAACTACAACAGAAACAACTTAAAGAATTATCCGTAAATGCATTAAAAGGCTCAAACTCTGAAAAAGATACAATATTCTCCCAGAGTATAATCTACAATTCAATGGAAACCTTTAAATACGTTACAGAGGAAGACAAAACGTTCCAGGCTTTTTACAGGCGCTACAAAGATATTTTCAACGTAGACTGTGAACACTGGCACAGTAAAAAAAAAGGTACGTCTACTATTGAGAAAACTGGGAACTACAGAACATAGTAGGTTCGTAGACTTCATACTACCCAAGAAAACGACTGACTTGGATTTTTCAGAGACGATTAAGCTCCTATCGGAATTATTCGGGCCTAACACAACCTTGTTCCACAAACGTTGGAAATGCCTGAACACAGTCAAAGACAACCAGCAAGATTTTCTAACGTTTTCATCGGTGAACAAGCTATGTAATGATTTTAAACTAGCCGAACTGACTGCCGATGATTTTAAGTGCTTAATTTTCGCACAAGGTCTAGTATCAGCAGAAGACGCCGAAGTCAGACGACGGGTACTGACTAAGCTTGAGAACGAACAAGGATTGACTCTCCAAAAACTGGCAGAGGACTGTCAATGATTAATATCTGTAAAGCGTGACTCAAACACTATCGAGGTATCAGGTGTGACTCAGATTAATAAAATCAGACGTAAGTCTACCTCCTATTGCCCTCAAAAAACAAAAGGCAAATCTCATGTCCTAAATTACGCAGTAACCAAAACTCAAATAAGTTAAAGAAACCGCCTGGACCATGTTACCATTGTGGTAAATGGCATTGGATGAAATTCTGTCCAGTTAAGAACAAAAAATATTGCAAAAATTGCAATAAAAGTGGCCATACTTTAACTTCGTGCTGGTACGCCAACAGAACGAGAAAACCCAAAAATAAAATCAAGCAAGCTCAATCTGACAATATTGTTGATAGGAATTTAAGAAAATATATAACAGTGGATATTTTCAATAAGTCCATTAAATTCCAGCTTGACTCGGGTTCTGATATTTCAACCATTAACTGGCGTACTTGGCGAAAATTGAACATGCCGACCTTATTAAAAACGGATAAAACAGCAAAATCCGTAACTGGCGAAAATATTAATATTTTAGGCGAGGTAATAAACACAATAGCACTAAATGGAGTTACCAAAAAGCTCAAAGCCTACGTACTAAAAACTTCAGACAACTTATTTGGAACTGATTGGATAGAAAAATTAAATCTTTGGGATTGCCCAATGAGTACATTTTGTCGCAAGATACAAAGTACAACGTCCAATTTGGTAAATCTAAAAAAGGAACTCAAACAACAATTTCCCCAGGTTTTTTCTGGCGGCCTTGGGAAATGTACTAAAATGAAAGCTAAGTTCAAGGTGAAGGACGGTGCACAACTGGTATTCAAAAAGAAACGGAATGTCGCTTTCGCTGATCTAGAGCAAATCAATAAAGAGTTAGATAGACTCGAACAAGCAGGTATTCTGTCAAAAACAGATTTCAACGAGTGGGCAGCACCTACGGTCTACATAAAAAAGAAGTCCAATCAAATACGAGTATGCGCAGATTTTTCCACAGGGTTAAACGATGCCTTGCAAGATCACCACTATCCTCTCCCAAGCCCTGAAGAAATTTTCAATAAACTCAATGGTGGAAAATGTTTTTCTAAAATTGACCACTCGGACGCATACCTTCAGATAGAGGTGGAAGAAGAAAGTTCCAAATTGCACTGCATAAACACCCATAGAGGGTTTTACAAATACAACAGGCTTTTGGAGTAAAGGTTGCGCCTGCAATTTTCCAGCAGGTCATGGACGCCATGCTGGGCGATCTTGACTACGCAACAGCCTATTTGGATGATATACTAGTTACTAGTAAAACTACGGCAGAGCACCGGAACCATATAATAAACGTATTCGAAAAGATACAAGAATACGGATTTAAGGTTAAGGAGGAAAAGTGTGACTTTTTCTTACCAGAGATTAAATACTTAGGACACATTATAAATAAAGATGGTCGTCGGCCGGATCCAGAAAGAGCCAACGCGATCAGAAACATGCCGGCCCCAGATAACGTTCAAGCGTTACAAAGCTTCCTCGGACTAGCTAATTTTTACCAAGGGTTCATTAAGAACATGCAAAATTTGAGAGGGCCTCTAAACCAACTTTTAAAAAAGGACAAACCATGGTCATGGACCCCGGAATGCCAAGACGCATTCGAGAAGATCAAGAAAACTCTTACTTCAGACCTCTCCCTGACACATTTCGACCCTAGTCTCGACATCATAGTCGCAAGTGATGCAAGCTCGTACGGCATAGGCGCTTGCATATTACATAAACTGCCAGACGATTCACGAAAAGCTTTGGCAAACTTTGACCGCTCGACTACGAAGAACCTCCTGGTCACACAAAGCCTGAATAGTATATATATATATATATATATATATATATATATATATATATATATATATATTAGGTTGGTGCAAAAATAATGACGTAATAATTTCGTTTTTTGACGTTAAAAATACGTCAAAAAACGACGTTATTACGTCATTATTTTTGCACCAACCTAATATATATATATATATATATATATATATATAAATATATGAGAGACAGAGAAAGGAAAAGAAATAGTTATATATGCAGATCAGAGGTTGAATCGCTAATTACATCGCTTGGTGTAGTTATTACGTAAATATTTATATTAAATTTTCACTGTATAATGTTCTGTATGATTAACATTCACCAGTGAATTCCGCAAATTAACACAGAAAAGATTATATCGAAAAATAAATATTTTCTATGTAAAATAAATATTTCTTATCAATAGACTTATTGGTGCGACTTCATATTCACCAACAAATTAAGTGCGTTGTCTCGGAAGAAGATTATGTTGAAAGATAAATATATATTGTGTAAAATAAATGCTTTTTGCATCATTAGGTTATGGACTTATTGATATACTTAAGTATATGACAAAGGATTTCTTAATTTGAGATTGAATCTAATTTAACTCAATCTGCGTCACCAAGAAAGAAAGATGTTTGCTTTCGATTTAGCAAATATAATTATCGTTTTTATTTTCCTTATGACAATCTAATATTAAAGATTGTGGGCATCATTAATCAGAGAGAGAGAAACTTAATTCTCATAATGCAAGAAATTATTACCAAAATCTACTTGCTAACTGAGAAATATTTCTTTCTAGCAACAGCGAAAACTTTGGAGGAAGCATATATAAAATGATCATGGCTTTAATTATTACAGACAAAAAAAAAATACAAGAAAATTAAAAAATGGCTTGCTTTTCTTACTAAAGTTTCAACAAGGAATATAATCTCTACTTATTAATAGTTTATATACAGAATGCATAGTTGTGAGCAAAAGGGTCATCCTAAGGGTTAATTACATATCGGGGGCGTCAAAATCAAACAAATTCAGAAATTGATGCATGGTCATCAGTAAAAAGATGACCCCCAAATGCGATTTGCAGGTCGGGGACACTAAAATCAAGCATGTGCGGAAGTTTAAATATCTGGGAAGTGTTTTAACGGTAGGTGCGACGCTGAGATCCGAAGACGGATTGGGATGCCCAATGATGCAATTCCCAAATCTGGGCAGAGTATTGCGAGACAGGAGTTCTTAGGTAACAAAGAAAAGAGTACTGAGCTGCTACGTGGCATCTTTCCTCCTATACGGCAGTGAATGTTGGGCAGTTTCCTCAAAGAAGAAACTCGAGGCAGCAGAGATGTGGTTTTGCAGAAGGATGCTAAAGATATCATGGAGCGAGCGTATAAGCAACGATGAGGTCTTGGAGGTCTCATCATTTTTTTAAGTATTTATAATTATAGAGAATATTAATGCACATTTTAGTGAAACAGATGACAGAGGTTACTGGGTGCTTCTCTACGATACTAAACAAAACCTTTAGCCTAAAAACTAGAGTAATGTTCTTAAATAGCCTCGTCTTATTTATACAGTATGGTCCGAAAGTCTTGTTACCTCCACCTCTCTTCCAAACTGTAGCTCGTTTCAGACATCTGAAATAGAAAATTATATTATGTAGGGGCGATAAGACTTTCGGACTACGATGTGCTTTCATGGGGATACCATGCATATAGTCAAATTCGTTCAAAAATATATATAAACTGTAAGTTCATATAACTGTTCTCTCAGATCAATAACTAAAAATAACTTCGAGCGAATGTAGGTTCATCCATCTTCGAACTTCTTGGACTGGCGCTACAGAATAACATAAGCCGCATCATTTGAGGACTTTCAGCAACAGCTAAAATGGATAGCACATATCATTTGAAGAGAAAATAATGACATAATCAAGATATTGACACTCCACACTACTTCAAACAATAGGTTAGGACAGAAGCCCCCATCAGTACTCGGAGTAGCGATAACGGTTTGCAAGCTTGAGGAAACCAGTTTTTCTGAAAGATTTTATAATTTTCAAACGAAAGTAACACGGACTGATCGGTCAATGAATACTGAATATTTCCTTGTAAGGAAACGGCTAATATTACCACTAGAATCGAGGATAACAGATACTACACTTTGACCCCAGTCCGATGGCCAGAGAGTGAAGAAATGCCTAATGAGTTGAATCGGCTGCTCGGTCAATAAATACCGAATGTTTCTTTGTAAGGAAACGACTAATATTACTATTATGGATGAGAAGAAAACATAGTACATTTTGATTCCAACCCGATGGCCAGAGAATAACTCTATTAGCAATGGCTAATATTCCTATTACCGCTAGATTTTCATGGTTTCATCACGAATTGGCTTGTTCCATGGTTTCAACATGAATTTGCTTGTTCTCGTGTTTTCCAATTTTCATAACACGTTCTAGGCTTTTATATATTGACAACTTTTGAAAGAAAAGCGAATCGTTGAATTGAATCTATGACGGGCTTTAAATGTGATAATCATTTCTGCAATGAAAGCATTACAAAGAGTGGCCGGACATTTCGCCTGTAAAAAGAAAATAACACCAGCAAAATTCTAATTATCTCAGAATAGTAATATCGATTTGTGTGATCTTTATTGAATGATGTGAGGCAAGAGTTGACATTTATTGTTAATTTAGAATCAGCAACAGAGCCACGCGATTAAAACTTTGCACAAATGCTCTTTTGAGGATGACAATTTGCATATCACGAGCCTAGAGGATCAATTATCAATGAGACAGAAGGAGTTTATATATATATATATATATATATATATATATATATATATATATATATATATATATATATAGCTACGTTCGAAGTTTCGTGGTTCTACCAACTCAGCAGGCATGAATTATTACTTTTGGTTAAAAAAAAAAATACCGGATCTCAGGGAAGGAACGCTATATTTAAAGGCAGATTCAAAGCTCAAAGCTAATATAAGCTTAATATATTATTAGGGTGCAAATACAAAATGTAGAGTGTAGGTAGGTGGGGCTGTTGTAAAAGGGAAACAAATTATGCAAGCTTAAAGTTCAAAAGGGGAACACAGGGTAACTCGTTAAGTAATAATAGACGTTAAAATGGTTAAGGGGGGATAATCAGAATGTAACCTAAAATATGGGGAGTACGTGTGATATTTGGATAATATATCTATCCAGAATGAAAATATTTTAAGAGAGTTTTCTTCCTATGCTTACAAGCTAACATGAGTTCATTTCATTAATAAGTAGATTTGCCGCCGAAATTCCAATGTATAGATGACTATACACCGGTAGTAAATTAGAATTTCGTCGCCAAAAGTGCAGCATTTTCTGGCCGCGGTGACCGATGCAACCCGTGATTGCTGGAAATCCTCAAAAATATTAATGACCGAAATCTTTTTTTTTTAAATTTTTGATGATTAAAGTAGACTGGAAAGCATGGAACCGGAAGAGATTTCCACGCGCGTGAAGTGCAAGAAAAGAAACGTTTAGCATAGAACTTACGGTTACATCTAGCCATCCCGACTGTGAATTGATGAGACCTTTCCGTCAATCAAGTACTGCGCTTAAATTCATAAATCTGGGTACCATGGCAAAGAGCAAACTCCGAACAATTACCACGAAAGTGGGGAAGTAACTGAAGCCAAGACGCCAGGTCAGGATGGATAATATTGCTGATTCCTCTTTCGATTTCATCAAGTGTCTCTAAATATACAGCAGGAGCACCGGACCATATATCGCAACAATATTCTAAGCATGGGCGAATGGTAGTCTTATAGATAGATTTTGGGTAGAAAAATGGCCTAGCACGACACAATGAACCAACTTTCTTAGCAGCTGACCTAGCTTTGGTTTCAATATAGTCTTTATACTTCATGTCAGCCGAGAATGTTAACCATAGAAGGCGCAACAAGTCACTCTCCTTGAGGTTAGCATCAGTCACGTTGATTGAAGGCAGAAAGGAATCTCTCAAATGATTAATATAGATCAATTTTGTTTTGAAGGCGTTTAAATTTTTTGCCCCAGTTAACAACAGACTGAAGGTCGTTTATGACATCAACTGCTGATTTGACCTTATCGAACTAATGAGACTTACAGGAGTAAATAGTTGTAGCGTAAGCATAGATATCAGGTTGAGAGCTGATGCCATCAGGAAGGTCGTTAATAAAAAAATTAAAAACAAAGTAGGACAAAGAACAGAGTCCTGGGGACACTTGCCTTTAGTAGAAAAGAATCTAGAAGAGTGGCCATTCAGGATAACATTCATTTCACGATTTGATAAGAAAGACTGTATCAGTTCAAAAATTTAGCCGGAGATACGTAACTTTTTAACTTGTGGAGAAGACCTATATGTCAAACCCTGTAGAACGCTTTCGAGATGTTCAATATATAGCAAGAGCACTGGACCATAAGTGGCAGCAATATTCTAAGCATGGACGAATGGTAGTTTTTGTAATGTTGTCTGGGGTGGTTATTGAAGCAATAACTAGAACGGCAGCTTACAAAGTAAAAGGGTTTATTTTAAACAAGAACAATACAAGTAGATATTTACAAGTTCGTCTGAAGCTAGAAAGCAAGCCGGTATTTATCCGTCCTCCCCATGAGGCAGGACGTGGCACAAGGCCGATTTTTATATGGGGAGGACCGAGCCAGTAGGCTCGGGCAAAAATTCCCCGTAGACCCCGCATACACGGGTCGGGTTTGTCTGCCTCCCCAGACAAGACTCTGCCCTTCGGCATAGACTCATCTGGGTTCCTTTCCGCCAGAAAGCAGAGAGTTCGACATCTTGAGCTGGCTCAATCATAAGCTCGTAAGCAAACCCCCTCTCCCCGATATCAACACCATAGATGCTTATATTCCTACTCGGACAGTACATTTAATAGAGGTGTATCAGTTCTTTGTATACTGGGGGTAATTCGTTCGTTTCTTACGACAGTAGTTTTATAAATATGTAAGGTAGATTCTGATGAGGAAAATTCTCTAGCACGACACCGTGAACCAACTTTCTTAGCAGCTGAGCTAGTAATGGATTCATTATAGTGTTTCCATAATTAATGGTATTTCATTTTATTAATCGCTTCCATAGTTTTTTCTCGAGGTTTTAATTCTCTTTATTGTTTATTTTTTTATTCTTTATATTCTTTTTCTTTTCTTTTCCAATTCTTTCTCTGCATTTCTTCATAACTTTATCTTTTTCTTTTGAACTCTTCTATTTCGTTTCCTCTTTTTTCTTTTCTTTTTCAACCGACATTATCCTCTCAGTTATGTGCCGTGCGTGATACATGACTGACGAAGCTTTTTTCCTTTCTGCGGTAGACAAGTTGCTATCCAACCCGGTCTGTCCTGCTGTTTACCTGTAACTGGGAGTGGGGTGGGGGAGAAGAAGAGGATTCATACCAAGGGTGTTAGCACATAAGTGAACGTAATGGATTCGACTGGAATTCGAACTCGGCTTTCCGATTCCTCAATCCGAGCCGCTATCCATTACTCCTCCTCTCATCGGTGATTTTTTTCAGTTTTCTTTTTACAGTGTAACCCGGATATAAGAGAGTTGTCGGGACCGGAGAAGAAGTCGCTTATATCCGGGTTTGGTCTATTTTGTTTAGGTAAGTATGGCTCTAATTTGGGACCAGAGAAAATCTCTCTTATATCCGGTTTTCTCTTATATCCGGGTCTCTTATATTCGGGTTACAATGTACTACGCAGAGTTTGTCTGTACACCTCTGTTCAAAAGTTACATTTTTCTTTATCTTTTTTTTTTTTTTTTTTGTTATTCGTTTTTCCTCTAACTGCGCCATTTTTTTTCCGGCTACCTTCAATATTTTCTCCCAAATTCTACTTAAATTTACTCCATTCTTATTAATGATTGCTTGCTTTTTTTCCCCTTTCTTTTTCATGTTGCTTTTACCTTTCACCGATTCTTCTATTTCCTCCTCTCTTTCTGTATTTTTGCCCCTTTTCTTCTTTTCTCGTGTTCATAACCTTTCTATTTCTTCCGAGGCTTTTTTTTTTATCTCACTCCTTTTCTTTCTTTTTTTTTTTTTTGAAATATTTTTTATTTCTCTTTTCTCCTTCCCCTCAATTTAAATAATATTGTGTTCATCGTCATTAGCGATTAAATCCGATCTGTCGCCCAGTCCATTATTTCATTTTTACTTTCATTTTTCCAATTTAATTTGTTTGCTTTTATTTCCCTGGGGAACACAATTATCTTCGTTTTCATCTTTAGCAAAGCTGATATATTGTTTAAAATTACTCTCTACAGCTGACCAAGTAGTTAATGTTCGAAAGAGAGAAATAATTATATTTGAGAGGGAGTAGGGAGTGACGGGTGAAGGACATTAAAATATTGCTCGCAAATATGGTTCTCGTTTTAACACTTACGTCTTGATAAATTTCTTTTTCTTTTCAGTTCTCTCTTTCTTTCTTCCTTCGCCAGTTCATTCTTTTTTTTTTTGCGTTCTTTCTTCTTTAGCTATTTCTTTCTTTCTTTCTTTCTTTTCTCCCAGTCCTTCTTTTATTTCTTCTCTAGTTCTTTCTTTCTTTTCAATTCTTTCTTTCTATTTCTTTCTTTCTTCTCTCCTTTTTTCTTTCTTCTCTAGCATTTCTTTCTATCCTTCTTTCTTCTCTGGCATTTCTTCTCTAGTATTTCTTTCTATCCTTCTTTCTTCTCTGGCATTACTTTTCTGGCATTTATTCTCTAGTATTTCTTTCTATCCTTCTTTCTTCTCTGGCATTTCTTCTCTAGTATTTCTTTCTATCCTTCTTTCTTCTCTGGCATTTCTTCTCTAGCATTTCTTTCTATCCTTCTTTCTTCTCTGGCATTTCTTCTCTAGCATTTCTTTCTATCCTTCTTACTTCTCTGGCATTTCTTCTCTAGTATTTCTTTCTATCTTTTCTTTCTTCTCTAGTATTTCTTTCTTTCTCTCTTTTTTCTTTCTTCTCTAGTAATTCATTCATTCTTTCTTCCTTTTTTTTTATTTCTCTTTCCACTTCTCCGTTTCTTCCTTTCTCTTTTATATTTCTTACTTCCTTTCTCCCTTCTTCTTGTTTTATATTTCTTTCTTTCCCTCTCTCTTTTATATTTCTTTTCTTCAGTTTTTAATCACGCAACATACTCGACACATGCTATTTTTCACGCGTCCAAAATAATAATATCAATAATAATAAAAATTAAAATAGTGAAACAAACACATTTGACAGAAAGATTATACTTATTATCGGATAAAAAAAATCGAAGAGTTATGAAGTGACAAAAATTAGAGAAAGAAAAACAATAAAATTCGAATAATTTTTTTTTTTTTTAAATGGCAGTTGAACGCGGTTGAGGTATTTATTATCAATACTAATTACGTTTTTTTTTTTTTTTTTTTTTACCTTTGAAGTTACGTTAAAAAAATAAATAAATTAAGTGCCATCCTTTCGCCCGCCAGTTTGATTTATGTCTCTAAATTGAGAAATCTGAACTTTCGACTGACATCGGAAAATTGAGGCGTCAGAGGTGAACGGAATATAATAGCGGGAAGGGCATTACTATAATAATTCTGAATTAGTCGCTGAGAGATGATGAGGACTGTCGGAGCGTAGGTTGTACAAGGGTAGCAACTGATATCAACTCTTCTTTCATTTTTTTTTTTATTTATTTATTTCATAAGCGACTAATGGGTTGGTCAGATAAATCCTCCGGTACATTGAAGGATGGAAAAGAGATAAAGAAAAAAGACTTTAAATAAATGGATAAGCAAAGAAACAAATGGGAGAAAAAAATGCATAAATAAAATTATCAAAGATCTATTTTCCTTGATGCTGTTTCGAGTCATCGTGTTTCTCCTGTCGGGGCACGGAAGTACAGATTCAGTTGAAAATAAAACGGCACATTTTTTTTAAAGCCAAGAAAAGCCAAAAAGTAAAAGGAATACAATATATATATATATATATATATATATATATATATATATATATATATATATATATATATATATATATATATATATATATAAGTGAACATAGAAGTCAACACTTAGAGGCGACAGTCTGTTTCATGCTAGATTCAATCGCCAGGCCTGACGACTGCATCTACCATGAAACAGACCTTTAAGTATTGATGATTCTATGTTCACTTTTATATCTACACACGCTCTATCTCTGATATTGAGCACTTTATCCTATAAATATAGCACATCTTAAGACTATATTTCTTCATATATATATATATATATATATATATATGTATATATATATATATGTCTGTGACTCTTTTTGTTAATAAAAACCTGACATCTTTTTCTTACACCGTACTGGTGTTTCTTATACCGTACTGGTGCGTCTACCTCCAAAACCCCCGATCGGGTGAAGCCTGACAGGTGGCCCCGGGCAGTGCTTTGTGACCAACACTATTTTATCAAAATGTCCCTCTTTTCTACCTACATTTATATATTTTTCGCGAATCTCGACGTCATTCTGGGGTCTTTTTTTTACGCCCAGAACCGTGAATTTGTTTTGCATATGCAAAAAGTTCCCGAAAAAAAAAAAACACTAAATAAAATTCACTATTTTTTTTTTTTTTTATCCATTATGTTAAATGTGTTAAAATTATTCAACTTTTTAACAAGAAAAATCTCAAACTGATGTTAAAAGATGCCGCAAAAGGTGGAGTAATGGATAGCGGCTCGGATTGAGGAAGCGGAGAGCCGAGTTCGGATTCCAGTCGTATCCCTTACATTCGCTTACGTGCTAATACCCTTGGGAAAGGTATAAGTTCTCCTCTTCTCAAAGCAGGACAGAACGAGTTCTGTAGCTTTGGATGACAACTGGTTTACCGCAGAAAGAAATGGCAACCTACTGCGGGGGAAAAAAATCTGCCTCGTCAGTCATCTATCAAGAAATACATAAGGGTGTATAAAGCATGGCACATAACTGACTGACTCTAATTTGTATTCATTTTTCCAGAGGAATTGTTCACCTATATTGCATATGATCCATTACTGTATATAATTCTTCTTTTATGTACCGTTTCCCTTCAGGACGTAGACGATCATGGCTCTCCACTTCTCCCTATCCCTTGTAGTTCTCAATAAGTTTAGCCCTTTTGCTACTTCTCCCAAACCCTGTTCTGTCATCGACTTGTTTAAGCCTGCTAAGTATGTCACGCGTTGCTGTCCCTTGTCTCTCTTTCCCTCTATCCTCCCTGTGTGTATCAGATTCTCCAAGCTCTCCTTTCTGATTATGTGTCCCAGAAATCTCAACTGCCTCTTATGTTAATTATAAGCTTCCTCCTTGTTTGCATCCTTTCCAAGACCTCATCGTTGCTCACATGTTCGATCCATAGTATACACAGCATATCTTCTGTAGAATCATACCTCCGTTGCCTCGAGTCTCTTCTTTATCTTTGCGGGGACCAACCAACATTCTCTGCCGTAAAGGAGGACAGAAATCACGTAGTAGTTAAGTACTCTTTCGTTTGTTACCAAAGAAATCCTCCTGATTCGTAATACTCTGCCTAGTTTTTGGAATGCGTCTTTGGTCATTCCAATACATCTTCGGATCTCAGCTTCTCACTTATCGTCCTCTTTCAGAACACTTTCCAAATATTTGTATTTTATATATTAATACTACCTTATGAAAACTGAGATATGGTAGAGTGTGAGCCCTGTATCATAGATTCGGGGCTCGTAGTGGCTGCTTCTTGTATACTACTGGTAATATTAAGTGAAATATTTTGCATTGTCTACACCCACCTTAATTATCTATAAGAATTAATTCACAGTTATTCACAAAGAAAACACTCTGGCCTAATATATCTGGAAGTACTAAAAAAATTCTCGATTACTATAGAAAAGAATAATTCATTAAAAAATAAACAAATATTGGAAATTAATGGAAATCTATATTATAAAACACGAACTGATTTTCTGTCCGTCACACTCTCTTCGCGTGCAACTTTGCCTGCCTGTGTTGTGCGTTAGTGACTTTCACGTATCTGTGCCATTTAATGTACACACAAGCATATGGATATGCACATAATTTCAGTGAGACATTGGAACAATATACTCCCTTCTCGCTCAGTCTAGACAACCCTTACCCTGGTCTGAGCAGTAAATTAATAAAGTTAGATAAAAAAAAAAATTGAAAGAAAAGCTTATCAGCAGTCCTACCGTATTTGCCTTCTCCTGCAACCTATTTGTCACAGACGAGACGTCGCAAGACTCTCGCTGCTTTCTCGCTATTTCTATGGAGAGTGTTCAGATGAACTACACTCCTTAGTTCCACCATTTCTAACCTTCACGGTTAAGACTCACCATGCCATGGACATTGTAGCGAGCCACCATAGTTCCATTCATATTACTCTGGTGAGGTGCAAGCAGCTTTTTCCCCACGTACCACTGCCTTGCAGAACCGACTACCAAGAGGTTTCTTCCCCAATCACTACTTAACATGTTCAAATCTAGGGTTAACCGTTATCTTCCACACATAAGCTGTGCTTCTTTCTCTGAAACACTCTACCTCGAGTGGCCTTGTTCAGGGTAAATACCACTGTAAAAAAAAAGACACTTTTCCTTAAATGTACCAAAAACAGGCCTGCGCCTAATACAGCCATATTACGGATAAAACGACAAAGTGCTATACTGTTAAGCTAGGGCGTCGGATAAGCTTGAGTCCGCCATAAAAATTATTACAGTAAATTGTGTTACTAATAATAAAATACAGTGTAACCCGGATATAAGAGACCCGGATATAAGAGAAACTCGTATATAAGAGAGATGTTCTCTGGTCCCAAATTATTTCCATACTTACCTAGACAAAATAGACCAAACCCGGATATAAGGGGAAACCCGGATATAAGGGAAACCCGGATATAAGAGACTTCTTCTCCGGTCCCGACAACTCTCTTATATCCGGGTTACATTGTATGTATTGTTTGCTGAAATAACAGTTTCTGTTAGAATGCATTCAGTTTTTCCCTATTGCTTCTTGTATACTACTGGTAATATTAAGTGAAATATTTTGCATTTTCTTCATCCACTTTAATTAACTATAAGAATTAATTCACAGTTATTCACAAAGAATTATGCCAAATTGTAGAAACCACATCACTTGAAAACTTCCAACAGCGACAACAACTAAAATGAATAGCACATGTAACTATGATGACATAATCAATACACTGTCAATCCACACTACTTCAGGCAATAGGTTAGAAAAGAAAGCGCCATCAATACTAGAACGAACAATAACAGGTACTGGACTTGAGAAATTTATTTTCCTGAAAAATTTTATAAATTTCAACCGAAAACAGTACTGGCTGCTCGATCAAAGAATGCCAAATATTTTCTATTAGCAGTGATTCCCAACAGCCGCGCGATCCTCTTAAGTGTGCCGCAAAATATTGTCACGGTTGTGCTGTTTCTTATTTTACTTTCCACACACACATACACACAATAAAAATTAATTCACAACACGTGTATCCAAAAAAATACAATTGCGCGGGAACTCTCTCCTTACCATACCCTGTGGGGTCAAAAACAAGGACGGCGCACCCAAAAGTTCGGACGTAGTGGAAAGTATACCACGTGGTCAAAAATATGATTTATTGACCAATCAGGGCTCGACATAAGAAACCCATTTCTTAATCTCCCTGGAGCCTCATCATTCAGATATAAGGAAGATAGAAACTCTCATCAGACCAGAGGGAGTACAGCGACAAGGTGACATCACAACTTTACGGACAATTCCATTGTGTACAAAAAAATAATTCTTATATATATTTTTTTACGAAAATAAACAAAAGTTTATTTTACTTTATTTGTAGTGTATTTTCTTTTTATTATTTGTTTGAGGGACTTCTTTGCACCCTCTACACGGTATATATATATATATATAATTATTTATTTAAAAAATTTATAACATAAATATGTTATAAAATCACTACAAAAATAGCCATTTTGTTTCAACACCCTCGGTGTCTTATCAAGTGAGGACGTTGAATGTAAAATAAATGGTTTTAAAAGTTTCAAATTAATTAACAATCCTTCGCAAGAGGAAAACGTTCTTACAAAGGCTAGATGGACCAATCAAAGCACAAGTATAGGAAAATTCAAAAAGCTTGATAACGAAGTCATGTTATAACATCTATTCAGATGTTTAAAATATGGGTAGTATTAAAAAAGAATTTATTCCAACAAATAAATACTAAATTATATGATAAAATTTAATATTAAAATTTAAAACTGCTAATTACAAAATCAAAATTTAAAATTTATTCGCTATTAAGTTTACAACTATAAAATTACTGAGGAGAAAAGAAGAAATATATATGTTATTCAATTTATTTCTTCATTGAAGTTACTTTAGCTAATTTAATATCCGGTCCTTTTACAATGTATACATTTTATTCCTAATAGTGTGTGAATGGGGTCCTAAACTCACGACGCGTAAAACAAGTGCAATCAGATTCTAATATATAAGCACCAAGACATATATATATATATATATATATATATATATATATATATATATATATATATATATATATATATATACACACACACACACAAAAAGAGACAAGACAGAGAACATCTTCACGGTCTGTCATGACAGACCGTGAAGATATATATATATATATATATATACATATATATATATATATATATATATATATATATATATGTGTGTGTGTGTGTGTGTGTGTGTGTGTGTGAGTAGAAGTAGTAATCGTACAGCGTTAGAATTTGAATAAATTAATAAGTCTTGAACTTTTATCTCACATTAGCTAAAGAATCTTTATCAATTTTATTGAAATTTTCTACTTCTTATTTATGAGAATTAGGTTTTTCAACTCTAAATAACAAAAATAAATAAATAAAATAAAATAAAATAAAATAAAAAGCAAAAAAGACTACGCTCAATTAAAAAAAGAAATAGGAATTTGCTTATCGCACATTCAACCAAACATTGAAGAAATCGTGAAAAAACACCGGGCAGAGATTTCACCCTAAATAAGCTGCAGAAATAGTTGAATAGAAACGCTGAAATAAAGGAAGTTCATATTTCTGTGTGTGTGTTGTTTTGTTTAAATTTCTCATTGTATTCCATAATATTTAAATATATAGGCTTTAAAAATTTTGCTAAGTGTCCTGTGATATTTTCATTTGTCCTTGCTTAAAAGGTTGAGAAACACTGTCTTTAGGAAAATGGCTAAAGTTACAATTGCCATTAGCAGTTTGCTTTGTTTATATGGACCACTACTCATTGATACAAACGTACTGGTACTTCTTTTCTGCTTTGGCAAATTTAATTTAGTTTTCTTTGAAGGTTAAAGTTACAATATATGATTTCATACTTTATTTCAATAGATTGTTAAAATATTGTATTTACATGCACAAAATCATACATCCCGCCCTTCAAAACCCACTTTAAAATATATTTCAATAAATATATAATGAAACATATTACACTTTTTTTTCCACAAAATACCCTCGTAAAATGGGGAGGGGGGCGTTAAAATGTTAGGGTGCTGTTATGCGAAGGCAAATACGAGTAATTTTCCCTCAAAACATGGCTAGGAAATAAAATGAGATAAAATAAAATAAAATAAAAACAACTTCAATATCGCATCAGTAATTATTTTACTCTTTTTTTACCATGATGTTCACCCTGTACAAGGACCAAGAGCCATTCGAGGTAGAGGGTTAGGGAGTAAGAGGCACCATCCCAAACAAGTTGACAATGCAACCAATATATATATATATATATTTATATATATATATATATATGTGTGTGTGTGTGCGTGCGTGCGTGCTTGCAAAAAGTGAATTCGTGGGAAAATGGCACAAGTGCAATGAAAGGAAAAATAGAATAACAAATTCCAAATTCCTCTGCAAAAAATGGTTAATTTTGTAAAATCAGGTAATTATAAGATTTTATTGTTTAATTGTTCGGGAATAAATAAATCATTAAACATTTTTATAATTCTGTAGAAATTCTTTCATTGAATTAAAATGTGCACACAGACAGACATACGCAAATTGAATAAAGCTAAAATGTCCGTCTGTGCTGCGAGAGCTAACTTCTGGATTACACGAAAAGAGTTCGGTTATTTGAATTCATTTTTATGACTCTTTCTGTATTGAAACTGAATATATTTTCTAATACATGTAGTATTTTAAATGAAGAAATAATTTCGATTTGAAATTTGATGATCATGCCTTCAGTAAAGCGACGGATAGCAAACGAATAGATTTCAGAATCCTGATGGGAACAATATAATAACATGTGACTTTTTACATTTAGGGTAAGTTTAGGTTGGCTGATTTTTTAGCAGATGTCAATCCTAGCAGGATTATTTAATGTTGGAATTAGTCGCTTTAAAAATTATATTTCAGTTTTTAAGCAGTTTTTCATTCGGATATAGGCTGTTAGTGGTCGTTTATATTTGAGTCTATACGCATTTGTTGGGTTCGTTGATAGGTGCTTCAGTCAGTTATGTGCCATACGTGATACACGCTTAGGCGATCCTGTATCTTTCGATACATGACTGACGAGGCAGATTTTTTCCAGCAGTAGGTTGCCATCTCGTTCTGCGGTAGACCAGTTGCCATCCAAGGCTGTAAAACCAGGTCTGTCCTGCTACTTAACAATAGCTGTTCGAAGAAGAGAATTCATACCTTTCCCAAGGGTATTACACGTAAGTGAATGTAACGGATTCGACTGGAATTCGAACTCGGCTCTCATAGTAGTTTATATGTAAGTATATAAGAATTTATTTGGTTCGGGGTTAATATCGGTAGCTAATATTTGAGTCTGTAAACATTTTCTTTTTGTTCGGGGATAAGTAAGTATTGATCGTTTATATCTAAGTCTATTTGCATTTAATTGGTTCGGGGATAGATAAATACTGAACATAAAAACCGAATATTTGAGTCTGTAAGCATTTACATGTTGCTGGGACAGGTAAAAAATAATAGTCGTTTATATTTGAGTCTATAAGCATTTACATACTCCGGGGCAGTAGCGTACAGAAAGTGGGAGTAGAGGATCAGAGGACCCCGGGCATCCATATCGGGACGGTATACAATCAAAGAGTGAAATAAAAATTTAGTTTATATTTAATTTGAATAATGTGTTTATTTCATGTTTTATCTGTTTTTTTACATATTTAAAAATGTCTTTCTTTTTCACATTTCTCGGTACCAGGCCTTAGGCACCGTCTATTTGAGTCTTAGGGGTATACATCAAGGAGTTTGCCCCGGGCATCACCAAACCTCTGCACATCACTGGTTCGGGGATAGATAAATATTGAACGTTTATATTTAAGTCTATAGGTTCGAAGACAGATAAATATTGATCGATTATATTGGACTATTTAAGAATTTATATGGTTCGTTAATAGGGAGATAGTGATCGTTTATAGTTAAGTATATAAGTATGTTTTTAATTCAATGATAGATAAATGGGAGTCATATATATTTGAGTCTATAAGCATTCATTTGTTAGGTGGTCCCTTGTGAGATGGATCTTACCATTTGCAAATTATTCATTCAAGTATTCTGGGTATTTCTGATAAGGCACTCTACGTTATTACATATATATGCAAATGTAATAATTATTATGGGACATATATAGGCTGTAAGGCTATATGCACTTGAAGAGTTCGGAGAATCATAAAATTTACCCTAAAATCTAGTTTTCACCGTCACTTTCGAAGTAGTTCTGTTGCCTGATGTTTATACAGAAACTTACAAAGTGTAGCTGGGAATATGTTCGGTTCGCTTACATCGTTCCAATTTCCTCAAACTTTTGACAGTACCTCGAATAATAATGGTAACAAATGATAAAAATATAAAGCCTTAATAGCAGAAACATGAAAAGTGTAAAAAAAGATGACGTGTAAAATATTGTAATAAAAGCTAATAAAAACGACAATTAAAAGAGAAAAGCCGAAAACAAAATAAATAGAAAAATGTCGAAAAAAGAAGCAGAACAAAAAGAAATAAAAATATATAAAGATTTTTAAAAAGCGAATAAAAACGTGAAATAATATCGTTGATAATCGTTTTAAAGGCAACAACAAAAGGATACGACAAATAAAGTTCGAAAGCTTCATTTTTTAATTATCAGTCAGTCAGTTATTCAGCTGAAGCCGCAGTTAAAATCGGATTTGATAACGAGAGAAAAAAGAAATAACTTGGAAAAAAATGTAAGATTCCGCCCAAAATAAATAAATAAATATAGTTAAAATCAAAAACTAAAATAAGCAAATCCCCAAAATAAACACAAAAGCTTTTGAAGCAGCAGTAACAGCTTATTAGGCCTCTACCTAGAGTTTTAGAGACGCAACTTCTTATTAGACACTGACAGAGTAGCCTTTGCGAACCTTTTTGTCTTTATCCGGTCTAAATTTGCAAGAAAACAAATTTATTAAGCCACTGAAGCGTCATTTGAGAGAACTAAAAGAGATGGGAGCTGGAAAGATTATCGTTTTAGGATATTTTATGAAGCAGATGTTGGGGGTCAGGGTTAAAGCAGAAAGAGCTGGAAAAATCCTTTTCGTCAAAGAAAAACAGTCCAAAGTGTTTTACTAAAGAGCAAATAACTGACTTTCTCCATGACTAAAAATGTGTTTTGCAACACGTGGACCATTAAAAAAACAAAAAACAAAAACAAACTAGAAACAATGAAATATGATGATTTTATATGCATGAAGGATATATGATTTTATGTGTTATATACTAGGGGGTGCTGAAAAGTTCTCACTCCTGACCACTCCTCCAGACCAAATAAACAAACAGATTTTACTGAAAGAGCTTCCTAATTAGGCAGAATATTTTTTTCTGCACGTTCTTGTATATTTTCAGAACATGCACACACATACATGCACACACGCGCGCGCACGCGTGCGCGCGCGCACACACACACACACACACACACACACACACACACACACACACACACACACATATATATATATATATATATATATATATATATATATATATATATATATATATATAAATGTAATGAAAAACAAACCACTTTAATGTACCATTACGATAATTTATTTCACCTAAATCCTTTTTTAAGGATTCAGTATCATCAGGTAAATCTTCCAACAACGAATTGAGAAAAAAAATGGGATTAGAAATTGGTGGGTAGTGTAATTTTTGTAATTTAATAGAGGGGGTTGAGAGTGGTAGTCAAACAGACAATATAAAGTATAGGGAGGGGTTAATTTTATATATATATATAAGTGTGTCTATGTGCGTACCCCTTTGTTATATATATATATATATATATATATTATTATTTATTTAAAAAAAAAAATTAAAATTAGATCTTCAAAAGTCGCATGACACGTGAGTATATACGGTAATTTTTAAAATGTACGAAAGTTTGAAATTAATATCTCTTCTGAAAAGGTCTCAAGACTTCTGGATTGCTCCTCATATATATATATATATATATATATATATATAACAAAGGGGTACGCACAGAGACACACTTATATATATATGAGGAGCAATCCAGAAGTCTTGAGGCTTTTCAGAAGAGACATTAATTTCAAACTTTCGTACTTTTTAAAAATTACCGTATATACACACGTATCATGCGACTTTTGAAGATCTAATTTTAAAAGGGTCGCATCATACACGAGATATATAATTAGGGTATGTACTGCTGGCCCTGGCTATGTCGTTGGCCAAAGTATACATCTATTTGCTGTAGTGAAATTCGCTTCAACGGTCACATGATACGCGAGTATATACGGTAATAAATGTCTCTCTTGAATATATATATATATATACATACACACACACACACACACACACACACACACATACATACACATATACATACATATATTATAGATAAAATATTTAAGTAAATGCTCTGTTTATATTAAACAACATTTACCGGCCTGAATTTCCGAGAAATTTTCAAAGAAAATATTCGTCTTCCGATAGGATGCGAACCTGCATCCTATACGGAACTAGTCATTTAACTTGACGTGCCTTTACTGATTTGGCCACAGAGGAGCGTTCGGTTAGAAAAGTCGAATTTACTGCTTTTAAACTTTAATCTTCCATGAATCTCTCACGTACATTCATATCTGCTCATGGCGTATCAAATGTAAACAAATGACATCACACATCATGAAATGGACAAAGTCTGACAATTATTTTAAGACATTTAAGACACATATATATATATATATGTGTGTGTGTGTGTGTGTGTGTGTGTGTGTGTGGTGTATTTGGGCAACAACCTCTCTTTTATGCAAGTTTCGTTAAAAACGACTCACAAGTTGCAGTAGTTGAGTTTTTTTTTATATAATTTCTCATGTGTTCGTATATCTTTTTTCTTTTCAGGACATAAATTATATAAAAATTGTCTGAATGTTTGAATATATGGACTGTTTTATATATGTATCTAGAGTTAGCGGGATGTTTTATTTTACAAACACGGTCAGTACATGCGGCCGTGTTCATAGTTGATATTATTGAGTGTTAGCTTTTTCTTTTTTATTAATAATGCTTCCATTATTTTTTAGCCTTTTTGGACATGTGGATGATACTATTATATTTGTATTATCAAGGAGTATGTTACGAATAGGTTTTGGTAGGACTCCATGTGTATTTAAATGAGACCTAATTGAGCTATGGTCGGGGAGATGTAACGTGAGTCTTGTTAAACATGTTGTAGTATATCCAATATAATCCTGCTGATGAGTCCCAGTTATAGGAGGAAATGGCCGTCCAGTGATTTCTACATTCTTTTGAGTTTTTTTCTAGACTCGATGAATTACTTAATTATGATTATTTCACCTAATTATTTCCCCCCCTCTCTCTCTCTCTCTCTCTCTCTATATATATATATATATATATATATATATATATATATATATATATAATTGTAGACTCTGTTATCGAGCTACTCCTAGGATTTGGGAAATAGACCACTATAACATATATATTATGTTATATATAACATATATATTCTGAAACTACATTACCCAGGGTACTCGCATACGTATATTTCATTTGGATCAAGGTGGGTACACGAGGGGCACAAACCCCTACAGTATATTTTTTTTTTATCTTTGATACAAATTAAATTCAAATTTGAACAAGAGTACGACTACTATCCAAACTATAGAAGCAGAAAGCGAGAAGTTGGAGATCACATCGACAAGATCATTTTGATCAAAAATTCAGTGTAGGGTTTGTCCCCCACCCCTGAATTGTTTTTCCCTTTGATTTAAATTAAATTTAAATTTGAATAAGGAAATAACTCCTAGGGTTCTCGGATGAGTATATTTCATTTTGATCAAACAAAACCCCCATTGAATTTTTTTTCCCTTAAAATTAAATTTAAATTTGAACAAGGGAATGATCCCTATCCAAAATATAGAAGAAGAAAGCCAAAAAATGGAGGTCACATCGTCAAGATCATTGAGTAATACTGAAACGAATCATTTTTCTCCAGAAATTATAACAATGATTGAAAATCAGTCATCATTTTCTTATAAAAAAATTATGTCACGTGCAGCAAGGCGCTGGTATTTCAGCTATTATCCAATATAATTATTTACAAATTTGTAACTTATATATATATATATATATATATATATATATATATATATATATATATATATAGAAAAATCGCTACATAATGGTAATTATGTTTCAACACTACAAATGTGTCCCTTCGGGCGATGTCAAAAAAAAAAAAAAAGACCAGTAGTTTAACATCAACCGAGGAGACATATTTGTAGTGTTGAAATGTAATCACCATTATGTAGCGATTTTTAACATGTTTTAATATCCCAAAATAATATTGAGCTTTACTCTGTATTAATCCCTCTTTTAAATTACATTTTACGTAGAGTAGCATTATACTCCATTTGTACGTACTTTACCTGTATACATACATATATACATACCTACACCCATAACTACATATATATATATATATATATATATATATATATATATATATATATATATATATATATATATATATATAAACCAAGTACAGAGTTGGTACACGTGGAATAAAATTCCAATAAACAAAAACACTATTCTTAAAAGAGTGCTCAATACCAAGCAGAGCTAATATTATTTACTCAAATTTATAACATATACATGTTATAAGATCACTACAAATGTTACAATTTTGTTTCAACTTTTATAGCGATCTTATAATATATATATATATATATATATATATATATATATATATATATATATATATATATATATATAAGCAAACGAATCATTTTTGGTGTGGCCTCGCTCCCATTAACTGTTAGACATGACGTTACCCGAGACTATTTCAAACTTTCAGTTTTCCAAAGCATATCAGTCAGTTATATGCTATGCGTGATACACGCTTAGGCGATCATGTATCTTTCGATACGTGACTGGTGAGGCAGATTTTTTCCCGTAGTAGGTTGCCATTTCTTTCTGCTGTAGACTAGTTGCCATCCAAAGCTATAGAACCCGGTCTGTCCTGCTATTTACCCATAGCTGTTTGGAGAAGAAGAGGATTCATACCTTTCTCAATGTTAATAGCACGTAAGCGAATGTAACGGATTCGACTGGAATTCGAACTCGGCTCTCCGATTCCTCAATCTGAGCCGTAATCCGACGACACTGACAGCACATGGTTCTTGAAAATGACTGAGACGGTTGAAATTACTTGAAGAAAACAACATGTCATACATTAACTTCGGACTGGTGTTCTTCTGTCACTATATACACATCTTATTCAAAAATAGTTGCATGTCCGGTGGTTTTGTTAGTGTTTAACTGTTTGATCACTATGACGAGACTGTTTCAACTGTTGCACTTTAAGAGTGGTTGACAAATCCCTGTTACAGATGCTTGTTTAAGTACAACTGTGCTTGTTCAACAAACACAGAGGTAACCTGTTGTTTCTACTGCAGCTTTGCTGGACGGTCATTAGTTGCAGTTTCTGGAAAATTTGATGTTATCAACACTTTGAACTAGGACAGTACGCTAAAAACCTCGGCCACGATGACTTGTAACTTCGTGGTAACACAACCATCATCAACAACTTCCAAAACGTTTCGTCTACACAATTTCATTCACAAGACACGTGTCAACGCGTGATAAATTGTTTTTTTTTTTAAATCGAAAATAGCACTGGCTGTTCTGTCAATGAATGCTGATTTTTTTTTCTCATAAGGAAACAACTAATATTGCCACTAGTGATGAGAACATATTAGTACTTATTCAAGCACACACACCACCACCACCGCGATGACGGGATATAGCACAAGACCAGTTTAAAGGAGAGAACTCAAGCGTGTGCACATGGGCTAAGGGCAAAAATTGCCCGGTTTCCGCAATCTGTGTTGCGCTGACCTCGATATTCCACCCACCCTGTCTCTTTGGTGCAATGAAGGTGTTGTCACAGGGTTGGGATCCCCGGGATCAAGCCTTCCTCATTTATTTGTTGTGTTCTCTCCGAAGACAGAAACACTATTGAGAGATAAAATGTAGTGCGTCCACCCGAAGGCAGATATTACACTTAGTATTTACTTACCGCCCCTACACTAGTAGGATATGACACAAGGTCACTTTAATGGTGGGATCCCGAACGCGTGCATCTGGGCCAAGTTCCAAAATAGCCAGCTGCTGCAACCATCGGTTACGCTGGCAACGGAATTACTATCGTCCCTCACTCATTAGTGCAATAAAGGACGTACTGCCGCGGACAACAGTTCCCCGAGACCGGGCACCTCTCAATAATAATTTAAGTTGCACTCTGCCTGAAGACAAAGACACAACTGAGTTACGTCTCTGTCCGAAGACAGAATCACAATTTAGAGATAAAATCTAGTTTGTCCGCCCGAAGGTAGATATTTCACTTTGATCCCAGCCCGATAACAAGAGAAGTGAAGGAAAAGCCCGACTCGAATAATACTGGCTATTCGGTCAACTAATGCCGAATGTTTCCTTATAGGGAAACCGCTGATATTACTAGTCTTAATCTGTCTGATATTTCTAAGTTGCCTGCGAATACGATTTATACAAATTAGGTTATGTGTTTTGTTTTAGATAAGATCAGAGTTAGACACAGAAAATGAAATGATTACGGAAGCGTTGAATGGGGAAAATGGTTGTCACTTCCAAAACTCTTTTCAAATAATAATAATAATAATCGATAAATTTCGTCTTTGATTGAAAACACAAGTTGAAAGAACTTATGCTTTGTGATTTTCTTTTATTTTTATTGTCTTTTAATCTCGGATTAGTTCATGAAAAAAAAATTAGAACTTTATTATTGCATTTCGATTTTTTATTGTATAGCCTTAAAGCACAACAACACAATTCCTATTTCCGACTAAAAGCAAATTATCATTCTCTTTATTGATTTCTTATTGCTTATATGTCGAATTTCTCGGTATTATGTCGACTATTTTTCGTATGAATAATCTTTTCGTCTTTCTTTCTGCCCCTCTTTTCTGACACGGTGTTTTAAATGATAATCTCCGATCAGCTTCAACCAATGTTCAATAATATAAGCCGAACGTTGCGTGCCAGAGAAATGAATGGAAAACGGTTGGATTTTTTTTTTCTTTTTTTTTTTAAACGAGCAAATCCTTCGGTTCAGTGCTGAAAATAAAAACCAACAACAAAAAATCGAATATAGGGCAACCTTGAAGATTTTGTTTTTTAATTGACGCGTCAAAAGAAAACCACTTTTATAACTGGGGTAAGGTTTGCCTAAAGACACAGAAATACCCAAGTTGAAAAAAAAAAAAAAAAAAAAGCCGAAATAGCTAATTTGCGATGCAAGATGAAAAATACTTCATGGTTTTTTTCTATTTCTTTCTCGAGATTTATTAAGTTTTAGGAATGAGACACGAGTTAGTATCAGACTAACCACGCTATTATTATTTACCAAAGTGATCTTGGTACGGGACAAGGCCAAAAATATGGAGTACAGAGAAAGAGTTGAATTCATTATCCTTGGAAATGAGTTGACAGTATTTAGTTATTAACTCCAACAATGCCAACATTATTCTATTTTTCTCGCTTACTTGTATACCAATAATAGAACACTGGAGATAACATCGTTGGATAACAGGTATTAGTCATGGCAGTGTGCAGAGGACAAAATGAAGACAAGGTGCGAATTGTAAAAACAGGGACGTTACATAAAAACGGAATTTGGCACTTAACAGATAGTCGGACAAACATCAAAGTTCTTTAGCGTTGAATGCGATCCTTTTGCTTTCGTCTGACACAAGGACAAAAGTGCGGAGCACTTAGTGGGGACAGAATTTACAACACAGTAACAACGATCTAAGTAGTTATTTAGAATCGGACTGAGTTTTAGAGAAAATGGTAATAAAAAGGAAACTTATACTTAACATCATGAAGAGATAGTTGAAATTTATTGGGCGAATAATGAGGAAAGAGGGCTTGGAAAATCTGATACTCCCAGGACATACTGAAGGCAAGATTGACAGAGAAAAACAACGCAAGACCTACTTAGATGGCAGAACAAGGTTTAGGAGAGATAACAAAAAGACCAAATTTATTAAAATCTACAAAGAACGGGAAATTGTAGAAAGGCATGATCGCTTATGCCCTGAATGGGCACAGCACATAGAAGAAAGCTTAACTTAATTTAGTATAGTAATAATAGACGGGCACCAGGTGTGGTTCTATTATATTCTATTATAATGAAAAGTCATGTTTAAGTTTACGTGACTCACATATATATTATTGTACCAGGAAATTATACTTTTATGGACACTTAACCTACGTAAATATACCTTCCAGGTTCACTGATACGTATGTGAGTCACGTAAGTCGAAGCGTGATAATAAAATCTATTGCGAGCAGTTCTATATCGCTTTCTACCAACTTGTGGACAAGTTGGAGGGGATTATTTCTGCCGCCTTCCCGGTTGGACGAGAGTCGTTAAATTGCTGAAACAGTGACGCTCTTACGTTGCCGAGTTAATTCATAAATTGAAGGAGTCATTCATGAAAATTCATGAATTAAATAGAAATGATTGAGAACTAATAAAGTCGAGTTGATAAGACAGGACGGTTTGGTTGATAAAAGGGTTAAGGAATGGTCAGCGCCATCAAATAATCGATCTGCAGCCATAAACGCACATAAAACGTGGACGAATATGTGGACAGGCGCGTGCATTTGATAAACACTTGGCAAACAGTGCAAGATGAATTCGGTGTGCGAAGCCCCTGTAATGTTCGGTGTCCAGTTCTGTGTCTTTACCAACCCGTCTTCCTTCACATATCTCTGATTTTCTTCTTCCGGAGCCCCGGTTCGATTACCCAATGGCCGACAGTTGGATCCCTAGCCGGATTCCATTCAACTACAAACAGTTAACCGTATTAACAACCTGCCTTATTTGATCTTTCCTACTTTCATCAGACATGCTACACCCTGCCCAGCTACTCATTTTGCAAGTCTCCTTATTCTATTCTTCTCTGGTCTGTGCAGTCATCTTCAATGGAGTGGGAAGAAAATCTATCAGATCTTCTTTAGGATAGGGATCTGCTGATGTCTCATTGGACAGAAGTTTGAAGTCTTTTTTTTTTTTTTTGTGATACATTGTGTGAAAATATTCGTAAAAAATGCTGCCGCAGCTGAGAAGATGGCCACTGATCAGTAAGGCTGTTTCTTCGTAGCAGACATCCCCCAAAGAGTAAAAAAAAAAAAAAGAAAAAAATAATAAATGAACATTTAGAAGTCGGTTATCGTCGAATTTAGCGTCCGAAACACTTTACGCGTGTCAAATATTTAATTACTCCCTGAAATTGCTCTGCATAGACTCACATTGCGAGAAGCGTACTTTTTTTTTTCCATGAATAAAACTAAAATGATTAATCTTTTCAAACCATTAAGACAACTCAGAATTTGTAAACTTTATCTTATGTTCTGATAAACTGTTTTCCCATACTACTACTACTACTACTACTACTACTAATAATAATAATAATAATATTAATAATAACGTTTTATTCATTTTCGATGACAAAATCACATGGATCAACCAAGTTACCCGTTTTTTAACAACAGTTTCTGAGTCTCTGATTAAGTCGATAATCAACCAGATCATATGGAACACACGGTCCAGTTCTGTTTAATACTTGCCAGAGTTCGTGTATGCGTTGGCGGTCTTTTAAAGACTCCTAACATCATGAAATTACTATGACGAATCTAGCAGCGCATGGAATTACTGCTGTTCTCATCTAGCACAGCTTAGAATTACTAATACTTCTCTACAATAGAACTTAAAACATAAACACAAGAATTTCTTTTTCTGAACAGGAGTAGATAGGGTCACCTATCATCCGGTTCACACTCCTCTGCGGTCTTTTCAGGACATAAATTATATAAAAATTGTCCGAATGTTTGAATATATGGACTGTTTTATATATGTATCTAGAGTTAGAGGAATGTTTTTATTTTACAAACACGGTCTTTTGAACAGGAATAGAGGATTATCTCTTGCTTCCTGTTTAGGACTGGGTTTTCGGTTTCTTCTAAAGACTTTTCCCTCTCTTTGACTTCCAGTAGCCCCCTTACGTCTTAGTGGTATTATGGCTTTGTTTGGGGTGAATTGATTAAAAAAACAAAACAAAACAAAACCCCCAAAAAACAAGACAAAAACACCAGCAACAAATAAATATACTAAGAACAAACCTCTTGAAAATGGCTCATGAATTAACCGAGAACTCTTTGAATATTGATCACCACGGACAGATTCTACATTCTTTTAGCCCTCATAAAAAACTATAAGCACATTAGGAAAACGGAATAAAAATTTATGAAATTTTCTTTTTCCGTCACATTCAATGAAACATGCGTTATAAATAATCAAGAGTGGTCTCCCCTTGTTTTGCTACTCTCCTCTTTGAGAAAGCTATTTCTGTTTACTGAGACTATAAAAGGACACTATACGCGAACCTTGCAGTTGAATAAAGCTTTCTTAAAGCCTATACCTGCGTACTTTTATCATTACAACATGTATTTACAGAGTTCATCGAGGCGAGTTGTAATTGTTGGGTCTCGTCTCTTCAAGTACAGCTTGATTATCATTTGAAGTCAGTTGTCTAGAACAGTTATGGGCAAAGAGCGTCCTGCTGGCCACGTGCGACTCGTTTGGCTTTCTCAATGACTTGTCTAATTTCATGAGGAAAATAACTTTTCTTAAAATTTGGTTTGTTTCGTTTTGTTCTCACTTGTTCACTCACACACTCTCGCACGTAACCACATACATAAACAATCATTAAGTTCAATATTTCTTAAATCTTTAAACTTCCATCAAAAATATCGTTTTTCCTTATTGTTTAAAATGATTTTAAACGATTTTTACTAAGATCAGATGTGTAAATATATTTTGATTTAGAAACAGTAAACGTTCATAATAATTCTTTATCTGAAAAGAAAAATATTTTTCATTTAACATTTTTTCATTTTGTATTTACAAATGAATAAATTGAAAATGAATCACACGAAGCGCCCTATGCTAACCACACTGTCAGATGATTATGCCTATGTTCACCTGTCAGACGATCCTGCATATGTTCACCTGTAGGACGATTGTGCATATGTTCATCTCTAGTGAAAATTATCTTGAATCTTTTTATTAGTGCGGTCTGCCTTATGATGAACCATATCTCATGCAGCCTACTGGTCGAAAAAAAGTTGACCGTTTCTGGTCTAGAACAAGTGGAACATTTGTGAGTAAAAACTTCCACCCGAAACGGAACAGCATCATCGCTGGCATTTCATGACATTTCAGATTTTATTTACAAATATTCTTCACGCTTTTGCTTACTAAATTTGCTAAGCACGCATTTTAATCATACAGCGGGGCCCTCTCTCTCTCAACTTTTCACCGACCAAGTAATAAAACCCCCACTCTTTGTGCTTCCCTTACCAATGTGCACAAAACTGGCAGAGGCCCGATGCACACGCTCAAGAAAACGAAAGGAAAAAATAAATATTATGACAAGAAATGAAAACTCGAACCCTATTTCCAATATGATTCGTTGTTTATTTCAAGAATTCACATGCACAGTAGGTAACACCTGGGGACAACTTCTGCCACATTTGCCATCTCAGACTAATAGAATACTAGCGAGAACTTTCTCACGCCAACTCTTTGCCCATCTTTACATCACGACTGGCAACTCGAATGGTCAGCACTGGAACTAGCTCGACTGTCAACCATCAGACGGCACTAATTCAATCCCAAATGTGACTGTTAAATTAAGCCGGTGCCCAGAAATCTTAAACGCCCGGTTTGTTGTCACTTGTTCCCCAAAATTTTCATTCATTAATGTATTATTTTACTATTTTTGGTCAAGTGGGTGGCTGCTTTCCAAAAGCCCATTTCACAGATTAAAATAAGAAATAACAAAGTCTGAGATAAAAATCGCACACCATACCCTCCGTTGTAGTTGTCACAATCATAGTGCCCCACATTATCTCAAATGGTTAAACTTATTTTTATCGCTAACTTCAATGCAAAAATTAAACAATTAATCAACTTATTAAATATTCTTGAAAGGAAGGAAAATTGTTCAGAGCACTAAATTATATGCCTTATATAATCAAACTGCAAAATTATATCTTATATAATCAACCCAAAACTTTAAAGCTATAGCAAAACAAGCGACAGGAGCTTCTTTCCAACGCTATATTTATTCTGCATTGTTTTCCAGGGTTTGGCTAGTTCATAATATGAAGCTCGATAAAGCAATTTAAGAGAGGTAATTAAATATCTGGTATGCGGAAATTATTTCGAACGCTAAACTAGTGGATACTTTAGAAGTCTTCTCAAAGCACACCTAAGTAGCTATTACTCATAAACTCACTGACTAGCGCGCAGTGTGTTGACAATTGAGAAACGGGAGGTCTGACTATCACGAAGTCATAGAGTGTGATAAGTACAGACTGACTCATCTGTTGAAAGACAATAAAAACTCGGATTTCGAATCACGAGAAAATTTCGATTTGTTTGGACTAAACCAATTTGGGAGAAAGGCTTCGTTTATAGTGCATCCAGCGATGATCAAAGTCCTTATCGATCGGCGAAAACCAGCACATTAACCGCTTCACGGTCAAGAAAGCTTTTCTCGCTACGTTAAAGTTTCTTCTGTCGTCCAAAACATTTAATCTGCAATACCTGGAAAGTCAACGTGTATTTAAATTTCGAAATACAACGTCTTCTTTTTTCTTAGGTATATATGCATTCCATCGATTTCTTTTTAAATAGATATTGAATACAATAGAAAAAGCGTTTTCATTCTTTCTATGTAAATAAAACATCGCTGGAAACACACCATTTTTTTTAAAAATCGCTTTTTGTAAAGAGACTACGGTCAAATCATCCTATTCTCTTTCAAATCAACGAAGTTAAGCAGCATCGAACCCAGTCAGTACTTAGATGGGGGACACAAAGTATTGTTGACTGATTTGTTTGTTTAACGGCATATCAACTCCTTATGGGTCATTTAATGCCGAATTTTAATTTTCGTGAGAGCTTTGAAGTAATCAATTTTGCTATAAATATGTATTGTTGGCATTTTTTATATAAAATGTATTGCTGGTATTTTTATACTTTCATAGTGTTTGAGGGATCACTATTTACCCACAGCTGGGACCATAAGAGATGCTAGCACCCAGGATCAGGGTGAACCTGGGAACAGCAGCAATTAAGAGGTTGTTCCACGCGCCTCAAAACCTCCAATATCCTGATCAGAAGCCTTGTTGCAGGATGTAGTTTATTGTCATACGCAGGAATATCAGGTATTGTAAGCAACCTCGCACAATCCAAAAGATTTTCCGGCTTTAAATAACCTGCAAAGTGCTAATAAGCTGTAAAAAAACAAATGGATCAATTATTTGAAAAGTATGATGCCCGTGACGTGTGACGAGACACAGGGGGGACGCCTAATCGTCGAGTACTGGTCACAAATCTAATTTCACAAATCATTATTATAATAATGATGATGTCGATCCTTACTGGCTCATCACACTGGTGATCTTCTTTTAAGTGCCGTGTTCCTTTAGGACGCTGGCGAGAATGGCTCTCCACAATGTCCTGTCCTTTGTAGTTCTTTTTGTCTTTTGTCTTTTTATCTCCTCCTCAAACCTGCTTCGCCATCCATTTAATCAAGCTCACTAAGTAGGTTATGCATTATTTTTCTCTCTCCCTTCTAAGTGTCCTGTGAGTATCACATTTTCCAAGCCCTCTTTTCTCATTATGTGCCCTAGAAAGTTCAACTCTTTCTGATGTTAAGTATAAGTGTCCTTTTTGTTTCCATTTTCTATAAAACGGCGTCGTTGCTCATGTTTAGTCCATGGTATTCTCAGCATCGTTCTGTAGAACCACATTTATGTTGCTTCAAGTTTCATCTTTATCTGTGAAGAGATTATACAGCATTCACTGCCATATAGTTAGGACTAATATTACATAACAATTCAGTAGTCATTCCTTCGTTTCTAACGAAATTTTAGTGTTTGACTCTGTATAAAGCTATGTTTAACATTTGATGACAAGTATTGATTAAAGTCACAAAGATCGTGATGCTTGCTATAAATTTAACAAATATAATGTAGCTAATATTTCAGCTTTCATATAATAAAAACTTCTTAAAATGATATTTAATATCTTTCATTATCATGAACGCTTAGATGTGAGTTGTCACAATATTATCGAAAGTAATCTTTTTAAATAAAGTTAGCCGTAACTAAATAATACTAATGATATTTAACGGCAAAATTAATCGAACATTTTGGCCAACCATTTACTATTTACACGATAGTCATTTAATACCAACTTTTGATATGCAATCTGATCTCTTGTGATAATCTATGATATGCATTCGTTACAGGCAGTAATCATTTGCCACCTCACAATATTAAAATGCGATACAAGGTCAGCACTTTAATATAGCAAATCTATAGACGCTTCCTGACACGTTTCATGTGCTTAGATCATATTTTATAGTGGTTCTTCCAGGAAATGTGCAGTTTCCTCCGATTTTGCGGCAGATATCGTATCTCTACCTTAATTATCATGACCAATGTAGTCGTGTTGTCAAGAGGATAGATCCCCCGTCACGAAACCAGAACTGTTTTTGGAATCGTACTGCGCACAAAATTCGTGGGGAGTTGGTTATAATTTGGTCTCGTATATTTTAGGAGTTGTTTTTTATTATAATTTGGTCTTGTAAATGAAACTTATCATCCGAATTCTGATGAATGAAGCGCGCAACAGAATCAGACCAGAAATAGGACGAGAACAGTGCGGGTTTGTCAAAGATACTAGAACAAGGAAGGTGATATTTATGCTCAGAATACTATCAGAATGAACAATACAAATGCAGAAGGATGTATACCTGTGTTTTATAGTTTATGCAAAGGAGTTCTATAAACTACGCCATGAATATACGTTGGAGCTGCTCAGCAACCTTGATATATTTGGGAATTATATTAGAATAATCAAGAACCTATACTGGCAGAAAACTACATACGGATAGAGAAGAAGTTCAGGAGATATACAAAAATAGAAAGGGATATAAGACAAGGATATGTCTTCTCACCGGACTTATTCAACATATAAAGCAAGGCGATTCTGAGAGAACTAGAAGTCCGAGCATGATTCATTATTGGCAGCCACAGTCTTAACAACATGAGGTATGCAGATGACATAGTGCTGACAGCAGACACAAAAAAAATAAAAGAAAGCTATAAACATTCTTACAGAAGGTAGTGAAAGAAAGCGAAAAGAAAGGATTAAATATCAACTGTAAGAAAACAGAATTCATGGTTATTAGCAAAAGGATGAGCCGAAAGCGCGAATTTCAAATCGGAGATAGCAAAATTCAACAATTGGAATTTTGAATATTTGCGAAGTGTTTTAACAGAGGACGGAAAGAGCGACGCTGAAATACGAAGGCGTACTGGAATAGCCAAAGAGGCACTGCAAAAAATAAGCAGAGTACTAAGAAATAGAAAATCTTTGCTAGAAACAAGGAAAACATTACTAAACTGTTACGTGATATCTGTCCTCCTGTATGACATTAAGTGCTAGACAATTTCATCAATGATGAAGAAGAGATTTGAAGCAACAAAAACGGTGGGTCTACAGAAGGACGCTGAGGATACCGTGGACCGAACATGTGAGCAAGGACGAAATTTTGGAGAAAATGTAAACAAAAACGAAATTAATACTTAACATCAATAAGAGACAGTTGAGGTTTATGGGGCATATAATGCGGAAGGAGGACTTAGAAAATCTGATTCTCACGGGACGGATAACGGACAAGAGTGACGCATAACAGTGAGTTTGACTAAATGGGTGACGGAGAAATAACCATGAAAGACAAAATTTATTAAGAGCTACAAGGAACAAGAAGTTGTCAAGAGTCAGGATCGTCTACGGCCTAAGGGACACGGCACATAAAGAAGATATTTACATAAAGAAGATATTTACTAATCTTTGCTCTGAGCAACGCAAAGCTAAAACTATGTGGAATATATCAAAGACTGAATTCGTTATGACATTAACATAGTATTAATGATATTTTAGACTAGTTTGTTAAACAAGATTCTACGATGAAGAGATCGTATTTAGCTAGGTACCTCCACGAGATCGCTAAAAAAGAGTATAGCATGAGGAAAAAGACCCTAAACTCGACGAAAACAAAATTTCATCGTCTAAATATTAATGTTATTATTAAGAGGAAAGATCAAAGTATTTTGGGGGTATTTTTTTACATTTTTTAATCGTTCCTAGCACGTCCGAAATTTTCGTCAAAAATCTTGTTTTTTTTTTTGAGTCAGCAAAATTGACTATATTTTATTCATTTTATAAAAAAAGTGGAAATCTCACTTTGAAATTCTTTTAAATATCAATTATTATTTTTTCAAAACTTATTTTAAGAAAATCAGAAATTATAATGTTTATTTAAAATATTTTGAACCATGCGCAGAAGCTAAGTTAAACTTAGCTTCTGCGCCGAAAAGATGTAATTTGAAAATAAAACAAAGCAGGTCATAAACTTTCGCGTCACTTGACAGGTGATGAATGACATATTGACGGATTCCGTGAGGATAATTTGTTCTATAGAAGGAGAAAAGTGAAATAATTTACATTTAAGTAGGTCTGTCCGTTTTGTAGCCTCAAAACGCATAGCATGATAAAAAAGGCCCCAAACTTAATAAAAATGAAATTTTATCGTGAAAAAGTTTATGTTATTATTAAGATTAAAGACCAAGGTATTTTTCAATTGTTTTTTAAAAAAAAAAATTTCATTTGCAGCATGTTTTAAATTTAGGTTGAAAATCTTGTTTTTTTAGGTCAAAAATTAGGTAATAATTAGCATTACTTGTTTTTCACTGATTTCACTTGAAAAAAACACATTGATTTGGAAAATCTTGCAAAAATCAAGTACTTGTTGGATTTTAATGAAACTTCAGAACTTATTTACAAATGAATTATTTTAGAAATGTTTGTCTTTTTGAAAGTCATGGTATAAATATTTTTTATATATATGTTACACCCCTCGATCTTAATTTTATGAAAACTTCAAAAATTTATTTTTGCAACCTGAATTTTTTTTTAATTAAATGCACAAGACTCTGAAGATTCTAAAGCATCGATTTTTTTTGTTAAAAAATGCGCAAAATTGTTCAAACTTTTACCTCAATTGTAAAAATACAAAACCCAATAAAACTAAGACAATATTTAATTAAAAAAGCTTTTTATGACTTTTCTGAATAACATATACTACGGTAATTTTTATCTGAAAGAAAAAAAAATTGTGAAAAATGAATTTTTACAATATTTTTTTCTTTTTTTTCTATTTTAAATACACAATATGACAAAATGTTGTTATATATTTTATAATTAAGTTTCTTTATGAAACCTTATGGAAATGACACATTATGTTCTCTATTTTTTAAAGATCATAAATTTGAAAGCTTATTAAAATCTGACAACCGTTGATATTTTTAAAATAATTTTTTAATATTCCAAAATTGTATTTAAAATCGTCTCCAACGAAAGTATGGATGCACAGCTTTGAAATAATGTCATATGAGGTAGACTTGTTTCTCTAGATAGAAGCAAGTTCTTTTTACTTCAGAAATTGCTTTGCATTCGTTCAGTTAACAACACAGCAAAGCTTGAAATCGATTGCATAGCATTTCAATGTTAATTTTATTAATAAATAAAATATGTATAAAACTCCCATGACTGCCATATCACAAGTATTAATAAATAGAAAAAAAGTCTTCGTTAATAAAAAGAAATAAAATCTCATTTCATTAAGTTAACCTGTTTCAATTATGAAATTTAATGGTGTTTCATGTAATTTTTATATTCTCAGAAAAATATTTCATGACAAGTAATAAAACTCAATTTAAAAAAATGTTGTTACTGTTTTATTTTTACTTGTAAAATTTGATTTTTTTCATAATTTAAATGTTATTTTCAGTGCAGAATTTTTCCTCAAACGTAAGGTTAAAAAAAAAATTCACTTTCAAATTTACTAACCAGGTTTACTTAAAATTAGAACGAATTACATCACTTCTCCGCTACCGTACGATAAATTCCCCTGACGTAAGTTGTCAATATATTGACGTACATCAATTAATGCCCCTCAAACACGCACCAAAGTAAGCACCACGGCTGGAAATATCTCTATTAAAAAATTTTCTGCTAAAAAAGTAAGTAATGTTTGTTTCAAATTACATTAAGTATACTTTAATCATTCTAAATTTCCTAAGATTTACATGATTTTTGAACTAATTTTGATTTTTGTTTACAAAATCGGGCAGAAATGGCCGATAAGATCGAATTTACAAAATTTTTTTGATTCGAGAAAAACAAGATTTTTAAGTAAAATTTTTAACATTTATAAGAAAAATTAAAAAATCTGAAAAAATATTCACAAAATACTTTGGTCTTCCCTCTTTAATACTAACATAAACATTTACACGTTAAATTTTTTTTTAGCAATTTGGGGACCTTTTTCTCCAGGGTATACCACTTTTTAGCATTACAAGGGACAGACCTACATTTAAGTGAACAAATTATTTACCTCCTTATTTTTAAGGAAAACTTTCAGCGCTTTAATTTTTTTTTTTTGTACTTACTTAGCTTTCACCTTTATGTTTACGATGCTTTATGGAAAATATATTCTGAAGAGATTAAAATAAGACTGTTAAGAGTGAGATTAAATTTCATATTTCATAAGAAATGTATCTAATTAATTTATAGGTACCTTTCTTATGAGATTTTATCAGAAGTGTACATAAAATACTATAATTTTATGTACATTTATTACATTTTACTGTGTTATTTGTATTTCCATTCATTTTATTATTAATTTTGATATTTCATTTATGGAAAAATGTCATAACTGAGATTAATATAAAAATTAAATCATATAAATTTCATAAGATGATACTGATACTTGTAGGTACCCTTTTCAGTTGAAATTGAAAAATCAAATTAACTTCTCCACGCGTGTTTCGCAAAAGTAAAGACCTTAACAGCGGAGAACAATGCTTAACTCAAATAACGCAACTTAATTGTATTCTGGTTGGTCTTCCGTACTTTATAATTACAGCTCGATTATAAACACAAAATTACATTTTTTAATTACTGCGGATATTCTGATTAGTCAAAATGATACAATTTACAACGCGCTAAAAAAAGATCTATCTCATAAGGAAACTTAGGAAACCAGATGCGGCTTTTAACTAATTTTATAATATTTTAACAACTTAAATGTAAAAATCTATTATAATTAAAGAAATAACAAATAATTGTATTAAAAATTCATTTTTCACCGAAAAAAATTTTTGCTTTCAGAAAATATTGTTCATATTCATAAAAACAACTAAAAGCAAATAAAAGCATTTGAAATTAAATAATATCTTTGTTTTATTGAGTGTTTTTATGTTACAATTCAGAGCTGATTTTCAGGTAGGGCGGTCCAATTAAAAACAAAAAAAAACATGATTTGCATTCCTCAAAGCCTTGTACTTTTAATTATTGTAATCACTAAACCCGATGCGATCGAATTTCTAGCGTTTTCATAAAATTAGTTATGGGGAGGAGATAAATATTTTTTTTAATATTTCTGCCATGACTTTAATAAAAAAAATCTATTTATAACAATTTCGATCATCTGTGAATACTTCCTGAAAGTTTCATTAACATCCGACAATTATTTATATTTTTGCAAGATTTTCCAATTTAATGTGTGTCACGCAAAAAAAAAGCATGCTAAAAATTGTCTATGTTATTTTACTAGTTCCGGTGATACAAAGAGAAACAAGGTTTTTTTTAATCAAAATTTAGTATGTTCTAAAAAGAAGGAAAACGTTTAAAAAATAATTAAAAAAAAACTTTGGTCTTTCCTTTTAACAATAACATAAGCATTTAGACGATAAATTTTCGGCATGGTTGGCGTCTTTTTCATCGATCTACTCTTATTTCGGCGATTTCGTGGAGGTACCTATAACCATGATATCAGAATTCGACGAGGATGGTACAGCTAATTTATTTGAAACCAGTGCTTATGAATGTCGATCCGGCCATCATTATAACAGAATGTTTTATTTTATTCGCCTGCCTCCTGGGGGTGGGGTGGGACAAAATCGACACAAGATCAGCATAACGAAAAATGAAATTCAAATTTAAGTAACCCAGCAAGGATTGATATGTCGTAAAACCCACCTACCTAACCCGAATAAATATATGGACTTTGTAAGCAGACAAAAAAAAAAACTGTTGAATATAAAGTTGACACTCATCATTATTTTATCACTTGGAGCATTTCCGAAAAATTTTGTAAAAAGTTTGAAAAAAGGATTCCATGGAAGAACTGATTTTATCCAGACATAAACGTTACTAAAATCAGCTTCGATTTTCAGTTAAGTGTGGCAGCATCAAGAAAACCTAGTGCTATTCGAAAGCCACGAGACATTCCTTATATAAAAACTCAACAGAAGTGTGTAAATAATAATATGTCCTGATACTACACCAGTTATGGGTCCCATGGCTTCTGATCTTAAATGATAGTAGGTGTTCACAGCTGCATGTTCTTTTTGCGAATTAAAGATAGGCTACATTAAATACCCCGTTCGATATCACAGACTTAGTCAGTTGTGCCAGATCTTGAACAGTTAGGCATGATGGACTGTGCTTCTCTGTTCATGCTTGGTAATACGATGTACTGTAAGCTTGGATGTGCGGGTGGTGTAATGCATAACGACCCGGAATTGTTAATCGGAGAGCTGAGTTCCAATTTCAGTTGGGTTTGTTATATTCACTTACGCACAAATACCCTTGGGAAGGGTATGGATTCACCTCCAATTATGAGTTTATTAGTGAGACATGCATCACTAAATTATTATCTTCAAAAAAATCTAAAAATATTTTCTAGCTTTAAAAAAACGACAAAGGGTTGATAAGCCGTAGAAAATGAATCAATCAAAAAAGAATTATCTGTTCATGAGCGGGAGTAGTGGGGGGATGCATAATGACCTAGTTTTGAGAGTTATTTTGTTTTAATTTTGAAAGATGAGTCAAACCAGTGTGACTTGAGTCACCTAGTCCACTCTCTCAGTCAAAGACCGTCTGAGCGGACTAGGTTACCCAACATGCTCCCACCCACACAAGTCGATACACCGCTTTTATCAAAACCTGTCACCATCTTGCACCCATTTGGCTAAGGTTCATATGTTTTGTATACTTATATCAGACCGGGTGTTATAATGTGTATACTGGCCTGAGTATATTTATACCCAGTGTCATATTTTTTTGTGGAAAGGTTATATTGCTCTCTCACGTGATAATAATAATAATAATAATAATACAGTGTAACCCGGATATAAGAGACCCGGATATAAGAGAAACTCGGATATAAGAGAGATTTTCTCTGGTCCCAAATTAGAGCCTGTGTTAATGTATATATAATAGACCAAATCCGGATATAAGAGAAACCCGAATATAAGAGACTTCTTCTCCGGTCCCGAAAACTCTCTTATATCCGGGTTACACTGTAATAATAATCTATAGTGATAACGTATTACCTAACTAAAAGAATACAATATTAAATAATGTTTAGCCTACTTTAAATGATTCAAGGAATAAAGGAGTTATACAACTCAATATTAGCTTGTACATCTCTATTTTATTTTGTCTTTTCCATTTCTCCAAATGGCTTTACTTTCCGTTATTTCCTAGCTTGCTTTCTTACTCTCTACCTTTCCTCCGTCACACCTTTTTCGTTTCCTGACTTTTCCCATATTTGATTAAATAAGAAACAAGTAAGAAAATCGTTATAAATTGAACATGCTTTAGTATTTAGTGAGTTGCATCAGAATAATCCCGAGTTGTTTCGATTTAAGAATTATGTCTTTTTTTTTTTTTTTGTTCGCTTTCGTTGTTTGTATTGATTGGTTGATTTCATATCAGCCTCTGTGAGTTATTTAATCCAGAAATCTAAATATTTTGAACGCAATTACAGATGTACTTCAACTACAGATAAAATGTATTGTCGATCATTCTATTATAAATAGGTACTGCCGGTTATCTATATTTCTCAAAATGTTTGTATGTGTGTGTCGGATGTTGTTTATGCGTTTCCACAGTTTTCATCATATTTCGATGAATATTTTTTGTTTGATAGATAATTCTTCAGTGCCAGTTTTGAGTACAAATTGGCTGGAAAAAATTACAACATTGAAGGTGAAAAATAGAAAAAAAAAACTGATTTTTTACACTTTGCGCAAAAAACAAAGGCAAAAATTTAATGTCTGTAAAAAACAACGTACAATCAATTTAGAGAGTTGAAATCTAGCGCAAAAGATTATTAGAATTATAAAAAAAATTATATTATAAATAAAAATTATCGTATATTATTATTATGACGGTCCATGGAAGGGGTTCCTTCCTTGCAAGATTGAGAACGCAAAAACGGCCCTTTTCAGGGCCACCTACATTTCAGATTGTTAACCCCCCGCCATTTGGGGATGTGTCTTAGTTGCCCCCAGTTGCTGTTACTAATATTAATTTTCGGGCGGGCTGACTTTAAACTTAAACTGCTCCAATTGAACGGCAAAAATTCCCAGTAATGAAACACCCGGTCGAAGACGTGTTATCTTGCTAGTTTTACTATAAATAGGTATTTTTTTTTATACTTTTGTAGTGTTTTCGTTTGTGGTATGGGTCACTATTTGCCCATAGCGGGGACCCTGACAGGTGCTACTACCCCGGGTCAGGGCGGACCTGAGAACAACCTTCACTGTCCCGAACAAAGGTTTTTATTCCCGGATGTAGTTTATTGGTTGTTTCGACGTCACGTGTTTATTTTATGAGATTAGTATTCAATTTATCAACCTGTGCAATGAATCAATTTTAAATTCTATGTTTGTCTTACTTTCATTGGCTGTCTGTGTGTATGTGTACTTCGTGAAAATCTTGTAATGCCGTATAGTGAGTTTGAGTGAGTGCGTAACAGTTTTTACGGATATTGCACTCATTTGAAGTGTCGATCATTTTTTACGGGTACTATGCTAGTAACATTAATAATGATAAAAGTCATAAAAAGAAAATGATACTGATGGTGAGAAAGAAGAGTGTGCAATGAAAAGGAGGAAAAAAAGATAAGGTAGAAATTTTAGAAACCGAGGAGAAGACGGTAAAAGAAAACATATCAGAATGTCGGTAAGAAAGATAAAGATAGTAAATAGATGGAATTATAAAAATCAGAGAAGAAAGAAAGAGGAAAAGATAAGTAAAGCCGAAGACAGGGAAAGATGGAGATAAGAGGGGGCGAACAAGTTTATAAGCTTATGATCAGTGAAAAGATTTCATCTATTTGAAGTCGAATCTGAAACCCGAAGATGGCGACGCGTGCTGAATGGAAGGAGAGCAAGAAAGGAGAGTAGGGTGTGCTGGAGAGCAAGTGCTATCTAAGACTTTAGATCAATGTTATGCTCCGTCCCTACAATAAAACTTCGATGGGCGATAAGCCTGCTAAGTACTAATCTGGCTGGAAAGACTTTTCGGTGAAACGAAGCGCGCGTAGATATGTCACCAAAGAGCTGTTTTAATTAGCAATGAGAACGCTTCGTTCCGCAGCGGACTCGCCCTATTGTCCGAATGAACGGAGGTTGAAAAAGGAGAAGTTAGCGGAGAGTGAATTGAATAGTTCGGCCAAGCAGATATCGAGGAAGACTTGGCAAATGCCTATCGGGGTCCAGTTCTCTTCATCTCGTAATTTTTCATGCATCACCATCTGTCTGCAGGAACAATACTTGTAGGGCGACCCACTGCCTAATTTGGCCCACCCAAGCATCATGTTTCTCAAAGATAGGACGCAAGAAAATATATCTCCATGCATTTGGTATTGGTGGATAAAAAATAATATTCGTTAAAACTTAGTATTCATTCTAATTACCATGCACGCGCGTGCGCGCGTACACACACACACAGGACCTCGCCGTGTTGCAGTGGTTAGTAAGATAATTTTGTAGGCAATTCCAACACACGGCTACCAGTTAGAAGTAATGTCATTAATACATGTGCCGGTGGGAATTTTTCGGCTTGTGGATTTTTTTTTAATTCTTGGAAAATAATCAAGTTTTTAACTTTTTGAATTATTAATATTTCATTAACAACTCAACTTGGAAAAATATACTAGAAGGAACTCTACAAGATTTGTGAACACTTTCTGTCTTTAATGAGGTCAATATTTGTCAGCATTATAAAAACTAATTAAAATGAAATTAATTAAAGACAGCCTTTTAAATAGTTTTCAAAGATTTTATAATTAAATCTAAAATCCATAAAAGGGCTGGAATAGTCATCAATAGTTCCTATATTTGTCAGCCATATAAAAACTACCAAAATAAGTGAAACTAATTAAAGACAATCTTTAAAGTGATTATTAAAGTTATAATAACTGAAACCAAAATCATTATTCCTTATTCTGATGTACCAATTTCTCGGACATTCAGGCCGGTAAATGTTGTTTAATACTGTTTATTATAAACAGAGCATTCACTTAAATATTTGTATCTATAAAAGGAATGTATAAGCATAAAAACGCCTTAAAGTATATATATATATATATATATATATATATATATATATATATATATTATAAATTAATTGATTTAAAATATGTTTTTTTCGCTACACAGTTATAACTATGTTTCAAAAATTTCTTTGTATATATATATATATATATATATATATATGTATATATACCAAATTAGGAAATCAGCCGTTTCCGCTGCCTTTGTTTCAACCTTTTGGTATCTTCTGGCGATTTCGGTCAATTGATTTCCTAACGCTTTATTTTTTTAAGAATAAAAATTTATGAACACTATACTTTTTTTTCAAAAATGAATAAAGGAATAAGCGTGTGGTGAGGTAGAATCTGAGGAGGAGGAGGAGGAGGAGGAGGAGGGGATAACCAAGTTTATTGGTAATGTATCGGTGGGGGATTAAATAAAATATACATTTTATCCCACTTCAAATGAACTCAAAATGAACTTTTTAGTAGGAATACAACGGAACACAATTTCTGGTTTAAAAGTATTTGGGGGGGGGTTAGGAATATTATTACAGCTAATTTCTCTTGTTGAGAAATATGAATAAGTGAATATATATATATATATATATATATATATATATATATATATGTATGTATGTATATGTATGTATATGTATATATAATGGATTACGGCTCGAAATGGGAAATCGGAGAGCAGCGTCCCAATTGCCACAGTTACGATATTAAATAGTAGGGCACACTGGTCTGTTTAGCCTTGTTTGGCAACACAACTAGTCCTGAAGAAGGAAAACTCTGGATTCACAACCCAAGGAGGAATGTTTAAATGCATATTTTAAATTGTGCCTGTTATATTTTAAAATATGAATTATATTATAAAAATATAAATTAACAGGTTTGCCCAAAACGAAACTCCTGATAATAATTTCTAGCTCTCTTCTACGTACCTAGAATGCAAAAGAAACAGTTACATTCAACAGAAATGGCAAAAGCGCTGGACCAACAATACAAATAATAGACTTCTCACAATCAAACCAATCCTAGTTAATTGAAAACAAATGTCTAGAAAAGAAAGCAAAGTTTACGTAAAACTAACTCGACTACTCATAGGCCACAAATATCTCACCTAATCATACTTTCTGAAGAATGAAGACCAACCAACGTATACAACACGCCAAGCTGCACTCATGGTGAAACACATGTTAATTGAATGTATTCACTTCGCCCGTGTAAGATATAAATATTACAAGGGAAAAAAATGAGAAAATTATTTGAAAATATTGAAACTGTCAACGTAATTGCTTTACCTTAAAGAAAAAGGTTTATACCATAGCATATAACATCTACAGGTCATCTACAAAACATACCCTGGAAGTATAAAATTATGTACAAAATGACTGTAGTTGAAATCATGAATATTTAGATTTCGGTATTAATTAACTCATAGAGTTTGGTATGACAGTAAACAAAAGCAACGAAATCAAATTTCAATTAACAGATTTAATTTTTTTAAATTTTTGGATCTTATACAAAAGAGACCAACTATATTATATATTTGGGTAGCAACCTATCTTTTATGCATGTTCCATTTAATGTGACAAGCAGGGTAAATTTTATCATTTTTTTTTATTCGGTTTTTCTTTTATGGAGTCTAAGAGACTCATGATTCTGATTCTGGTCCCAAACACTACAACCATAAAGGAGATATTTACATCCAAACCAACGGTGTTAGTATAGACAACCCCCTATGTTCTGCCTTCTTTAAATTTCACATGGCACTCATTAAAAGCAACATGTTCAAGTGTTTAAAATAAAACACAAACCTACACAAGTTATGTTACCGTATTTTCTTGTGCAGTTTTGCCTTTCACGGAAATTAACCGGTCGCCCGAGAAGAAGAAGCAAAGAAATTTGCGAGCCTATGTGAACTTTTTTTTGACCCAATGAAAACCTTGCCTTCACAGAAATTAACCTGTGAGCCAAGAAGAAGAAAGAAAGTAGCGAGCCTACGCGAAATTATTTTTCATAGAAAATGAGGAGAAAAATGAAATTAATCAGAAAAGGGCCTGAAGTCACGTGAAAGGTTTCGTTTCTGTTCCCCACGACCAGCGTTCAAGTACTCACCAGTGTAAAATTACTCGCCAATTATATTATTGGTATCTAACCAACAAAGGGCACTTCAAAGTTCTCTCTCTCTCTCTCTCTCTCTCTCTCTCTCTCTACTATATCGTATTGTACATATGTACACGTTTTCAGAAATTTTTACTCAGCTTAAAAACATCTTATTTGAAACAATATGTTTTCAAATAAATTCATTTTACAAAATCTATATAATACTAAAAGTCTGTGGTTGCGTGCTTGCGGGGTGCGTCTGTCCAGCGCATAATGATTTACAGGTTGTTTATACACTAAGTATTTTTATTTTAACTTCCTTCAAACAGATCATTTTTTAATTAAAATATTTCTAAGTTAAAGACAGACAAAAAGAGATCCCGATTTGCCGTTTCGTCCACTTGTTTGTAGAGTAATTATTTATATTTCAGCTTTCTTTAAACAAAATATATTTTTGGCATATTTAAAAAAATAATTTAACTGAATAAGATTTAAAAATACGAGTTGTTTACACGGTAAGTATTTTTATTGCAACTTCAAACAGACAATTTTTTTAGTGTTGAAATCAACTTCAATGTTTTATAACTTGAACCGTCAGTGATTCAGCCGGGTACGGGTAGTCTTGTAGTGGTGTTGTAAGGATTGTTGGCTAGGGTCACCGTGAATATAATCAAGAAGGAAAGCTGTGTTCTTGTAAAACAACACCCCACATGAATTATGCACAATAAACACGAGAGAAAAATAATCAAGCTCAGTGAACATTAATAAAATATTGTATTAACAATGGTATACAAATTTCAACAATAAGTATAAAGAAAGTTGCTTCCCTTTTTCCGTAATAAAAAGGGTAAGTTTAGCTAATTAATGTTGAGTACAATATTAAATGTTATTTAACTACAAAGTTCAATTGATGTCTCAGCTAAATAAAGAATAATTCTACAGTGTGTTACCAGTGTAGAAAGATGTAATGTTCATGAGTGATATCAATAGGAATTAATATGATTACTCGAATGAGTAATAATTTAGAATTAAAATGTCACAAGAATATACGCCATGCCGTATTATCCAAGAATTGTTGGCTAACAGCGAGAGGGTTCTTATAATTACTCATAGGCTCCAGTGAACTTGGCGCCAAAAATATAGAAAGGTACTGAAATACGCGAAATGGACCAATCCGTGATTTTAGAGAAAAATTCAAATTACGTGCGATGGCAAAATTGTCATATAATAAGTATCATATATTTATGAACCAATGACATTAAAGAAAGCGGAGGTGTGGCACATGTAAGTGATCACCACAGTCTCATAGATAATAAAACGCAAAGCAGGTTATGATAGCAATTTTTTGAAAAAGGTATTTGATATGTCGGCAATATTTGTTTCTCTCTTCATCTTAATGAAAGACAATATTCTTTTATTTTCATAGTTTATTAATATATTGAAATATAATAAAGTTATATCAAATAGAAAAGTATGGTAGATTAATTAACTCCTTAAAACGTATTAGCTGGCAAGGAGTATTGCTGCCATATATGGTCTGGAGCCCCTTCTGTTTGCCTCGGGGTTCTTGATAGGCTCCAGAGGCGGATATACAATATAATTGGCCCTGATCTGGCATCTCGTCTACAGTCACTTTCTCGCAGACGCGCCGTCACCTCTCTCTGTCTGTTTTACAAATACTTTCATGGCAATTGCTCCGAGGAGCTGCATTCGCTGGTTCCCAGACTTCTTGAGTTCAAGCGACCTACGAGGCTGGCATCCCGCTCTCACCCCTTCACTGTCGAAACTACTAAATGTAGCCGTCTCTTCTACTCCAATAGCTTCATGTCTCGCACCTCTCGCCTGTGGAACTCCCTTCCCTATTCCAATTTCCCTGAGAGCTATAATCTCCAGCTATTCAAGGGTAATGTCAATCGACATCTCCAGTTGCCTTGATCTATGCACTACCCTTCTCCTCATCCTTTCCTCTATCACTCCTATCCGATCTTGCTCCAAATTTTCTGTAACCCCTTGCGTCCTAGTGGCTTCCCGCCTTGCTTGGGGTGAAACGCTTAACAAAAAATGTCTAGTGAGCAACTTTCTCCTAAAATTTGAAAATAAGATTTGAAACTGAAATTAGAAGAAAGAAAATGCAATTGGTAAACATCTACTACATTTCGATTCTCTAATATCGCAAAGAATTAAATCTTTTAATGAAATATGTCATCGGTATTGAGATTTTAATGAATGATATGGTACAACATAGGGATAGCTATACTATGTCCTCTTATTATACTGAAGGATGTAATTTATTCCCTGTCTTCAGTTTCGGAAGCAAGCGAGCGTATTAGTTCGGTAGCCTCAGTTTTATATTAGCAAAAATAGTAAGTAAATTAAAAACCTAAAATAGTAAGTAAATTAAAAACCTAAAATCTACTTGTATACAAATTCTTATGCGTGTTGGCGATTTACTGTGGCATAAGGTTGAAAGTATGCAACACTCAGTGAGGATTGAACTCATTACACAATCATAATTAATCTAGCAAAACAAGCTTGCTAACCAACCATTCCAACACGTCTAATTGTCCAATACTTAATCGTGTTGATTTGGCAAAATTTTGGGAAGTGTGTCAAGATATTTTCAGCAACCCTTCTTATCGTGTACATAAAATGGAATATGGGAAGGCAAGTTAGTTGTTGAAGTTTATTTTTGTTTTCGCTGTTTTCCGTATTTCTAAAACTAAAAAACTAAAATGAAAAATTCTAAAGAAAAGTTGTTACCATGGTAACCTTTCTCTTAATGTTGTCATTTGTGTTTTGAAAACAACTCACGTAAAGCAGTGAAATAAAAATAAATTTCAGCATCTATGTGGTTTTCACACTTTCCATAGTTATTAGGTTGGTGCAAAAATAATGTCGTTTTTCGTTTGAAGTTGAACGTCAAAAAACGACATTATTTTTGCACCAACCTAATACATGGTGTGTTCGATATATATATATATATATATATATATATATATATATATATATATATATATATATAACCTTACGTCGAAAGTATAATTTGGAGTTTCATATTCAGTACAATCTTCAGGTACTTATATCATATTATAAGTACAAGAAGACTGTACTGAACATGACACTCCAAGTTGTACTTTTGGCATAAAGCATTATGTATATTTATTAATATATACTTTATAGCTTGGGCACCTCGAGGTGGTGTAATGATTAGCATGCTTGTCTCGCTGAAACAGTTACGACTGATTAGTGAGTTCGACCCTCACTGGATGCTCCATGCTTTCGGCCTTGTGCCACGTCTAAGCTACGCTTAGAAAATCTCTATTTACTTTATAGCTTTGTATTACCACCTCGAGCACTGTTTTGTTAACACTAAAAATTAGACAAAATATATGGGCGTGATCGCACGCATATATGGTTGCTTGTATCTATATTTATTTATTTAATTCACACACACATATATATGAATAAAGACAAAAGGAAAATTTATATTAGTCGATGTGTGTCGTCCTTTGACGGACTTTATCAAGGCAAATGCATTGTCCGCTTAAGAGGATGAAACGCGTCGGCTAAAATTTTTGTTTTCTATTTATTTATATTGCCCTTTTACGAATATATTCTATCTAAAATTTTATACACACACACACATGTATATTATATATATATATATATATATATATATATATATATATATATATATATATATATATTATAAATTAATTGATTTAAAATGTTTTTTTTCGCTACACAGTTCTAACCATGTTTCAAAAATGGAAGCTGAAAGCTCCGAATTTAATTTTGTAATTAAATTAAAGACATTAGTTCCATTTCATCCTCAAGCGAAAATTCGCTCGAGGATGAAATGGAACTAATGTCTTTAATTTAATTACAAAATTAAATTCGGAGCTTTCAGCTTCCATTTTTGAAACATGGTTAGAACTGTGTAGCGAAAAAAACATTTGAAATCAATTAATTTATAATATCAATGCTCTGTAAATTTACATTGAGCACTATTTTGTAAAAATAAAAATATTTATAAGAACACCGGATTATATATCTTACTGTTCTTTCTATATATATATATATATATATATATATATATATATATATATATATATATATATATATATATATATATATAATGTATATATATATATATATATATATATATATATATATATATATATATATATATATATAATTGTGTATTTGGACGGCAATTCCTTTTTATACAAGTTTCATTAAAAACAACTGACAAGGAACTGCGGTTAAGTTTTTTAATTTTTTATTTAATTTTTCTTGTGTTCCTATAATTTTCTTATTTTCAAGACATAAATTATGTAGAAATTGTCAAAATGTTTTGCATGTTCGATCGCTTTCGGATATACTTTTAGCCATTATCAAGGATGATTTTATTTTTTACTTTTAACTGAATTCTTTGGATTGTTTTATGTATGCATGCATGTAGTGTTATAGGAATGTTTTATTTTCCACATACGGTCAGCACATAGTGGCGATGATCATAGTTGATATTATTGAGTGTTGGCTTTTTCTTTTTTTTTATATTAATAATGCTTCCATTATTTTGAGCCATTTTTTTACATGTGCAGGAGGCTATTACATTTGTATTATCAACGAGTATGTTGCGGATAGAGCTTGGTAGGTCTCCGTGTGTATTTAAATGAGACTTAATTGAGATATAGTTAGAGATATGTAACTTGTGTCTTCTTGTTAGACATGTTGTAGTATATCCATTATAATTACTTATGAATTCGGATTGATCAAGAACACAGTTCCTTAAGGGACATTTGTATACGTAAATAATATTGGTTCTCTATAATTTGGATCTTGCAGGTCTCTCTCTGTGTGTGTGTGTGTTCTTACTGCCAAAGAGTAACTTCTAATTTGCAAACCTCTTTCATTAATTTTAAATGTACAATATATCGATTGCCGAAATTTGTTAATTAGATAAAAAAATATTTTCAAATCGGTCCTTAATATATTTTCTTACTGAAATATTCTATTTCCTTATGCACCCAAGGAAATAAGTGGTGGCTACAAGTAAAGCCAATTGGTAGCAATGCGAAAAGAAAAATTTGCCTACGCGTAATGGTTTCAAATGTTAAAATACATTCGAGAAACTGTTTCATATTTCCCCTATCGGCGGAATAATTAATTGCTGTATTCATCTATATTGTATTGATTAACTGAATGAAACGTTTTATATGTTCATTACGCGAATGGTTTACATATACAGCTAAGTATTATACCAGAACACATGCACGAGGATCAATTACATCAAAGCGAAATTAGGCAAAACTTAAAAGAAAAAAGAAATAACAAGTTTGTATAGAAAGAGACAAGTTAGTCAACCATAACTATTTTTATTTATAGCCTTATGCAGTCTATCTAGCTAATTAGCCCTTTTCGTTTCATTTGTTGCCTTTTTTTCACTTTCCCTCACTTTCTTGGCCTGTTCATTTATTTATCACTTACTTATTTGTTGCTTTATACAGTTTATCTATATATCTATCTAGCCCTTTTCATTGTTGAATTTTTTCGCTTTATCTCAGTCTGTTTACCTATCTGTCTATCTATTTAGCTAACCCTTTTCTTTTCATTTGTTGCCTTTTTTTTCAATCTCCTTTGCTTTATCTCAGCCTGTTCACCTATCTGTCTATCTATCTGGCTAGACCTTTTCTTTTCATTTGTTGCCTTTTTTCAATTTCCTTTGCTTTATCTCAGCCTGTTCACCTATCTGTCTATCTATCTGGCTAAACCGTTTCTTTTCATTTGTTGCCTTTTTTCAATATCCTTTGCTTTATCTCGTCCTGTTCACCTATCTTTCTAGCTAGACCTTTTCTTTTCATTTGTTGCCTTTTTTCAATGTCCTTTGCTTTATCTCAGCCTGTTCACCTATCTGTCTATCTATCTGGCTAGACCTTTTCTTTTCATTTGTTGCCTTTTTTCAATTTCCTTTGCTTTATCTCAGCCTGTTCACCTATCTGTCTATCTATCTGGCTAAACCGTTTCTTTTCATTTGTTGCCTTTTTTCAATATCCTTTGCTTTATCTCGTCCTGTTCACCTATCTTTCTAGCTAGACCTTTTCTTTTCATTTGTTGCCTTTTTTCAATCTCCTTTGCTTTATCACAGCCTGTTCACCTATCTGTCTATCTATCTGGCTAGACCTTTTCTTTTCATTTGTTGCCTTTTTTCAATATCCTTTGCTTTATCTCAGCCTGTTCACCTATCTGTCTATCTATCTGGCTAGACCTTTTCTTTTCATTTGTTGCCTTTTTTCAATGTCCTTTGCTTTATCTCAGCCTGTTCACCTATCTGTCTATCTATCTGGCTAGACCTTTTCTTTTCATTTGTTGCCTTTTTTTCAATCGCCTTCGCTTTATTTCGACCTGTTTGTCTATCCCCGTTTTATTTGCTGCTTTTTCCAGTATATCAATTCCTCTCTATCTATTTTTATTTGCTGCTTTATGCAGTCTATCAATTTCTCTCTCTATACAGTCTATCTATCAATATCTCTCTTTTTTTTGTTGCTTTATGCAGTCTATCAATTTCTCTCTATTTTTATTTGTTGCTTTATGCAGTCTATCTAATTTTTAACTCTTTGTTTTTATTTGTTAATCCTCCCACCGACTCTCTGCTAATACGTAGATGCGTACTTCATGATTATATACGCTGCACAGAGAGGTGTTGAAAAGTTCTCAGTTCGACTTGACAATGTCTGACACAAATAACCAAACATCAGACTATTAAGTGGAATCCCATCTTGGTCGTGTCGGTAAATTTTCAGCACCCCCTCACATATGTGCGCGTGTGCACGCGGGTTTATGACTGTCGGCTTTGATCATTACGCATCTATATATATACATTCCCCATGAATTCATGCTTTAATAAGAATATGTATTTTTGCTTGTGCCTAATTGTCAATGTGCCGTGGTGATCAAATATATGCATTAATGTGTGTGTGTGTGTGTGTGTGTGCGTGTGCGTGTGTGCGCGTGTGCGCGTGTGTGTGTGTGTGCGTGTGTGTGTGTGTGTGTGCGTGTGTGTGTGTGAGTTTCTATATCTTATTCCCTTTCTCCGCGTTTGCGTAATCGTGGTATGACTTTGATCGGTCCCTTTTCAAAGATATATGGTTTACACATATAAAAAATGAACTCCAGTGAAAGACTACTAGCGAATTCGTGTATGTGTGTGTGTGTGTGGGCGGGGGGGGTGGTAGGGGGGTGTACGAGTACCCTAACATATATGCATAATTTATTGCGTATGTTTATTCGTATATAGGATCGTGTCTCAGTGAAACAGCGGAAGATGAGAAAGCATGTTTGTCTGTATGGTGTGACCAGATGAGGAGAGACGTTGTTGTTTTAGTTTGGTTACTTGGTGTAGCTTTTGTTTTTGTTTTTTGTATTTTTTGGGTTATTTTTTTTTTTTTGTCTCATTTTTCATTCATTTTCTTTTCTTATCCTTACTCCCCATTTTTTTTTTGCTTTCTTTTTCTTTATTGTTTTTGCGTTTTCCTTATTATTAGGTTGGTGCAAAAATAATGTCGTTTTATCACATATGTTACTATGTGAGAAAACGACATTATTTTTGCACCAACCTAATATTTATTTAGTTTTATTCTTTCTTTTTCTGTTTTGTTTCAGTTTCCATATTTTTTTCTTTTTCTTTCCCTTTTATCATTATTTACCTTTTTCTTATTCTTTCTTGTTCTTTTCTTTTTTCTTCCTTTTCCATTCTTTATTATTTTTAGTCTTTTCTTTTTCTTTCTTTTTATTATTTGCCCTTTTTCTTTTCTTTTTCTTTTTTTTTATTCTTTTCCTTTTTTCTTATTCTTTTCTTTTTCCTTTTTTCCTTATTCTTTTCATTTTTTTTTCTTATTTTTTATTCTTTCATTTGTTTGAAAAAAGGAGACTGAAAAAGAATCGGGACATCAGATTCTTTGAATTCTGAACAAGAACATTTAGTAAATGTTTCTTCTTGATTATTCAAGTGTCCCTTTTCAATTTTTATATATTTCTTTTCTTGTAAATATTTTATTTTACTTTTCTTTTCTTCTTTTTTTTTTTTTTTTTTGAGGGATCGTTCGATTGGCCTGTTTTTTTTTTTGTTTTTTTTTCTCTTATTTATTCATATTTTTTTTATTTTCTTATTTATTTATTTATTTCGGACTCTCAGAAACAGGAGTTCTTTTTGTCCAGGCCACTGAAGGGTATAATGGTGTCCTTTCGACCTTATAGCATCTTTACTATTCTTAGACTTTGTCATCAGTGGCAAGGCTACTTGGACGAAAAATCTAATGAGTTGCTCATGGCGGCCGACTCCACTGACTAATCGACTGCCAATGATGTCCACTGACATGCTGATTGTAAATGTCTAGTCAAGCACAACCAAAGAATCAGGACAAACTATTCAGAATCTCTATTTTTTATTCATTTATTTTTTTATTTCTTCATTTAGTATCTCGTCTTTGTCTTTCTTGTGAACCGTGCTGTTGAATTGGTGAACGTAGAATTAAATGGCTGTTGTAAGCTAAATAACGAAGAAGAGCTTCTAATCCTTTCCCTGATTTCAAATATGTGAAGTTAATTCGGTTTACATCGAATTCATTGGGTAGAGAAATAGGTGTATTGATCACTGATTATTTAACAACTCATCGTTGTCTGAGGCTCGAATCTCGGCGCCGACACCTCCATTTGCAAAGGTCTTCAACGTCTCCTATAACTCATGAAATCAAGATCCTTATGAATCATGCGAGACGATCTTCGGTAGTAAGGATTTTACAAGTATATGAGTGTAGACTCTGTGATGCATACAGCGGGCACAACAAGTTTTCACTTCAGAATCCATTTTGCACATTTATAAATCTATCATTCGTTCGTGCATTGAATATTGCTGCCATATTTGCTTTATTGCTCTCGTAATATATCTAGAAATTCTCGATAAAATCCAAAGAAGGATTTGTAATATTATCGCTCCTGACCCGGCATCTTCTCTTCAGTCACTTTCCCACCACCGTTGACACTGATTCCCTCTGTTTTTTCTACACATATTTTCATGGCATTTGTTCTAATGAGATCTCCTCCATGGCACCTCGATCGCATGGAATTAAGCGTATTACTAGATTGGCAGTTAGGTCTCATCGTTTTACTTTTGAAATAGCTTGACGTAACTGTAAGCTCTATTCTAATAGTTTCTTTTCTTGCACTTCTCACCTGTGGAACAATCTTCTGTTTCCTTGCTTCCAAGTCACCTACGATCTTCAAAATTTTAAATAAAACGTCAATAGCCATCTTCTGTTTTCCTAAATCGAGTTCTTTTATTGTTATTGCTCCTCACTAAAGTCTTCCCATCTCTTTCACTCTCAGTACTCCCAAGCGTCTTAGTAGCATTTTCGTCTTGCTTGATTAAAAAATAATAATATTAGAACAAATCTTTCGAAACTACAACGAAACTTGATTTGCGATGGTACAGACTAACGAAGCTTGTATCAAGTGTTAGAGTTCTCGAGATATTAATATACATCGGGAAGAATAAATGTATATTAATGGGCTAATGTCTACCTTCCTGACTCGTGCAAAACGGACCTATGTTTACCTTTTTGAATCTCATGTAAACCAGATCAGTGTATACCGTTTTGACTCTAGTGTAAAACGGACCTATCGCTACCTTTTTGATTCGAGTGTACACCGGCCCTATACCTACCAGATTATTAATTCATTTTGAATTTTGTTCAAGAAGACTTATATTCGAAATTAATAACCCAACAAGTGTCGATATGTTAAAAATCAACCAACCCAGGACAGTAAAAATATAGTCAACGTACACGAGAAATATTCGGAGAAGCAAAAGGTAATTTAGTTTTTAAAAAAGTCGTCTATTTGAAAGTCCCCTCCCGGTTATATGATGACGACTGTGGGGTGCGGCTGCAGAAAGAAAAAAAGAACTACAAAATACCCCACTTTAAAAGCTGACATATTTCAAATACAACATCTAGTAACAAAAAAATCTACTTTTCAATATATATATATATATATATATATATATATATATATATATATATATATATATAAAAGTGAACATAGAAGTCAACACTTAGAGGCGACAGTCTGTTTCATGCTATATGCAATCGTCAGGCTACATATGCTCACTTTTATATATGTTCACTTTTATATTTACACACGCTCTATCTCTGATATTGAGCACTTTATTTATTCCATAAATATAGCACACCTTAAGACTATATTTCTTTATATATATATATATATATATATATATATATATATATATATATATATATAATTATTTATTTAAAAATTATAACATAAATATGTTATAAAATCACTACAAAAAAGCCATTTTGTCTCTGGTGTCTTATCAAGTGATGATGTTGAATGTAGATTGTAGAATAAAGGTTTTAAAAGGTTCAAATTAATTAACCACCCCTCGTAAGGGGAAATGACCAATCAAAATATAAGTATATACTTGTAAATATACTTGTATTTGATTGGTTATATATAGCACTTAAATTTTTTTTTTCTTCGCTGAAACACCTAGACATTAGAAATATAAATTAAATGTAATCCCTGGGCTCATAATGGTGACAAAATAAATCCATGATCTTCGTTGGAACCAAAGACACCATTTAGGCCATTCGCTTGTACTACCTGAGATACATACCTGAGATACAGATAAGTTTTCAACTAATTCGTATTTTATATGCTAGCATGAAGTCACAAGTCATTGTGGCCGAGGGTTTGAGCGTGCTGACCTTGTTCAAATTGTTGATCACGCTTGATAACACACTATTTGCCGGAAATTGTAACAAAGGTCTGCTCAGCATAGTTGCAATATAAATTACAGGTGGGCTCTGTGGGCGTTGAATAAGCACAAATGCACCTGAGCAAGCGCCTGCAATAGGGATTGGCTAGCCACCTTAGTAGACAGGTATCCTAGAATACGAGTGGCCAGCTATACTATAACTTTATATATAGCATTGTGAAGTCACAAAGAGGATAAGGAGGATGGTAGATTCCTTGATGTATAAGAATTTTTGTAATAAACTCTATTTATAAGCATATAAAATATTTTACTGAAAATATAGCTTTAAAATATCTCCCAGGACTTATATGCGAACTAGCAGCATAACCCGTCTTTGACCGGGTGTTTCCTTACTGGGAATTTTTGTCGTTCAATTGGAACAGTTTAAAGTCAACCCACCCGAAAATCAATATTAGTAACAGCAACTGGGTACAACTGAAGCACATCCCCAAATGGCGGGGGCAACAATTTGAATTAGACGGTGGCCCTGAAAAGGGCTGTTTTTGCGTTCTCAATCTTGCAAGGAAGGAACCTCTTCCATGGACCGTCATAATAATAGTATACGATTATTTTTATTTATAATATATATATATATATATTTTTATAATTCTAATAATCTTTTGCTTTAGATTTCAGCTCTCTAAATGTTTTTACAGACATTAAATTTTACCTTTGATTTTTGCGCAAAGGGTGAAAAAATCAGTTTTTTCGATTTTCACCTTCAAGATTGTAATTTTTCCAGTAAATTTGGACTCAAAACCGGCACTGAAGAATTATCTATCAAACAAAAATATTAGATTGGTGCAAAAATAATGACGTAATAATGTCGTTTTTTGACGTTAAAAAATACGTCAAAAAAAGACATTATTACGTCATTATTTTTGCACCAACCTAATATAAATTTCATCGAAATCGTATGAAAACTGTAGAAACGCATAAACAACATCCGATCACACACAAACACACACATTTTGAGAATTATAGATATATAAAGGGAGAATATATGTGTGGGCACTTTGGTATGGTGCAATGGTTAGCAAGTTTGTCTCGCTAGATCAATTTCGACTGAGTAGGGAGATCGATCTTCACTGGGCACTCCAAACCTTCGGCCTTTTGCCATATCTAAACTACAGTTAGTAAATCGCTATCGATCTACGTCACCAAATGGTGTAGTTTAAAATTAATATTATCTCAAGCCTAAGGGGGCCATCCTCTCAGACAGTCTCTCTCCTTTGGGCTGGGGTCATTTTCCAGCGCCTGAGGGACGTGCCGAGGGGGTTCGAGTAATTTTGCCGATAAACCCACTTTAAACCTCAACCTTGTCTCACATTAGGTAGTGACGTGGGTGCACTGAAAAATCCCTTGTACGCAAATGTGAGCTTTCTGGTAGGCTAAAGTTTACCCAGATGCCGTAGACAACCAGTATTTGTACCTCGTCTAATTCCACAGGCCGGATTGTAAAAAGACAATGCGTAGTCGTTAGTAAAAGAGACTACCGAAAGTGCCAGCTACAAACTGGAGATGCCAAAATGAAGCAAATACAGAAATTGAACTGGCTGGGAAGAATTATACGACATAAAATGAGACAGGAATCCGAAGAAAGAACTGGAATCGAGATAATGCCTTCTAAAAGCTAAACAAAGTATTAAGAGAGAAGAAAATTTCATTAAGAAACTAAGCGTATTGAACTGGTACATAATATCAATCCTCCTGTATGACTGTAAGTACTCGGTAATTTCTTCATCCATGAAGCGGTAACGAGGATGTGGTTTTACAAAAGAACACTGAGAATACCATGGACGGAACATATAGCAACAAAGAAGTTTTCAGGTCAATGAGAACAAGAAAAAAAATTGTACTTAGATTTAAAAAGAGAGAGTTGAAATCTCTCATAAAAATAATGAGGAAAAAGGGCTTGGAGAATGTGACACTCACAGAACATACTGAAAGCAAGAGGAACAGATGAAAACATCGAGTAATCTAGTTAAGGAGCTTGTGTAAATGGATGAAACCGAGAACGATAACAAGGTGTCCTAAAGATACTCGGTACATAAACGAGCAAAATGGCCGACTCGTTGTACACAAAGAAATAGACATGAAAACAATAGTAAAAATAATATAATGAAGATAAACTCAGGTCTTTACAAAAAAATAATTGACAAGAATGAACATTTAATCAATAAGCGAAAAATACATTATAGAAATTATTTCTACCCAGCATCTTGGAAATGAGAAAAAAGATATTTTGGTGACGCTTTAGCGTGTGTCCTATCGATCCGTGTATCCTGCCACCACATGTGTATCCTACATTATCTAACGTAAGGAGAAAAACAAAAACGGAAGGGGGGATGCCATTTATTGCTGTATTAAAAAATATAAAATAAAAAAAAATTGACAAAAAAACAAGATACTTGAATCCTTGAAATAAAAACATTCTGAATGGTTTTTAACATATCGAGAAAAAAGCGGAGACAATGCCTTAATAATGTAGAATACAAATGCAGCGGGGTGTAATGGTTAGCAAGCTTGTTTCGTTAGAACAGTTGCGACTTAGTAGTGAGTCCGATCCTCACTGGGTGCCCTATACTTTCGGCCTTGTGCCACATCTGAGCTATGCTTGGAAAATCACTACAAATGTGGTGGTAGGATACAGAGTAAAGCAGAAACTGATCGGTAAGACACACGCTAATGCGGCACCCTGTTTTATATATATATATATCATCATCCACAGACAGACTGTTTCGCAGCTCATCAGTGTGGCTAGACATCCGGTTGCCTCTAGCTCGGATCGAAACCCGA
>OZ010583.1:54714215-54791715 GCA_963932145.1 Acanthosepion lycidas
TCTATAAAACATTCATGCCTTTGGCGACCCGGAATATTCGAAGCCTCTTAACCATTGGCCTTATTTCTTTTCTCTTCATTTTTCATTTAGTTATTTCGCCGGTGGGGAAAAAGGACCGTAGGCCACAATGCCAAGTCTCGTCTCCCGGCTTTTTGCGAGATTAAGGATTTGCATGTCCAAATCATATTCGTATCTCTTTATACAACCACAATCATTCCGAGATGACAAACGACGTCGTAGGTTTTGGCAGGAACGGAGAATCGGCATCGCTGTTGAATAACGTAAAATTGCATTTTCTACATTCCATGAAATGCTGATAGATATGCAAGTAAGTGCATGTCTCCTCCAAACAAGAAACTGATAGCTGCAGGGTCTCAAAAGTCAGGTCGCCAGGGGTCACTGAAGGTGAATCGTACGATGGCATTCTATGTTATGATTCCGTTTGGGTACACAATTTCTTAAGGTAATTTTTTTAAAAGCTTTTACTAAGAAAGAAGATAATAAAAGGTTTTCAAGATATTTTTATAATTCGCTTTGCATTTAAGTTACAAAGATGATTTGTATTTTTAGAAATATTTATTTATTGGAGTTTTTTTTTTTTTAATCCTTTTAAACCCAGTTTACTAACTTAGATAACCGTTTCGTAAAAATTAACTGTTTGGTATTTAAAGATTGGGCCGATAATACCGATCTCGATGTTTACATTTTAGGGAACTTTAAAAAGTACGCATTAGAGATACATCGTTTAATGTGCAAAGTTTACAAACCAACATCCCCACTGTTCCCTCTAGCACCTTCTGTGTTAACATTTGCTCTGCTGTACTGAGCTCGTCAGATGCCTTCCACTCAATTCGAACCAGAACTTTAGGTTCATTTTCATCCCAATATAGTATTGCCTCTTTTGTCCTCGTCACTTTAATCTCCTCAACTAATCCTCTGAAAGGGAGTTGCCTTCGATACTCCATAGAAAGCTGCACTACTAAATATTACAAATTAAAAAAATAACTTCAAGAAATCACGTCGTATGAGCAGATTTTGTTTTGACTTTCGTAGCGGGGGATCAATTTACAGTGAATTTACATAGAAAACCGGATCCTCATCTTAGCTTACATAAAAAAAAAAAAAGGATTCTTTGGTTTTTGTGATCTGGAGTGCTTTATCTATGTTGATTTAAAAAAAATTGTATTCCTAATTAATTAATGTGCTGATTGTACAACTCCGGCCATTTTTTAAACTAGAATTTTGTTTTACAACACGCTAATGCAGCGCCTTGAAACCATTCCAATATATAGTATTGTTGAAGTGATCGTTTTGTCGAGATTTAAAATCTCTACGTTTTGTTCAATTTCGCAAACCGATCAATGCAATTTGAAAAAGCTGATTTATACGGAAAAATACTTTGACAAAACCCCTACTTCGGGGTTCAATAATTTCTTTAATTTGATTTTATAGGATTTCATGTCCATTTTTTAAGAACATTTCTTTTTCTTTCTTTTTAACAGCGAAAAATAAATTCTTAGGATTTCTTACTCTTGGTCATGCATAGATATATCTTTCTGGAGCCAAATTCCAACTTTTTGAATCATTTGGCCTTGTGATTTGTTTATTGTTGTTGCAAACGCAGGATCAACTTGAAACTGGATTCTTATATATCAATACAGTGTAACCCGGATATAATAGAGTTGTCGGGACCGGATAAGAAGTCTCTTATATCCGGGTTTCTCTTATATCCGGGTTTGGTCTATTTTGTTTAGGTAAGTATGGCTCTAATTTGGGACCAGAGAAAATCTATCTTATATCCGGAGTTTCTCTTATATCCGGGTCTCTTATATCCGGGTTACACTGTATATGCAAAAAACAATATATCATTTTTATTAAATAAATATTTGTTATTTTAATCATTAATTTTTTTTTTTAAATAGTGGGAAAATATTATATGTTAATTAAGAAGATTTAATTAAAAACAAAAATGAATGAAACTTTACTGTACTAATCTACGTACGCTAATAAAAGTAACTGTACTTTGTACCCCCTTACCTGTATGCACTTCTCCACAAAATTTAGTTTCGATCGGTCAATGTATGGCTATTTTAGAGGGTGTGTGGGGCGGGCAGACGGACTAACGGCAGTCACAGAATTTTATATACAGATAGCAATGCATGTCTCAGATTAATTAATATATATATATATATATATATATATATATATATATATATAGCAATGCATGTCTCAGATTAATTCAAAAATTCATTTTAACCACGATTTTTTTTTTGTTTTTGTTTTTGTTTTTATTAGTATGAAGTTTTTTGTCATGGCAAGGATCAGATTAATCCCAAAATTAATCACAAGACAATGTGTAGTCGTTAGAAAGAGAGACAGACTGAGCTACGAATTCCAGACTTCAGAATCAAGCCAGTACGGAAATTCAACTACCTGTATAGTGTTTGAGAAGATGACGGAAAATATGAAACAGAAATCAGAACGCATATTGAAATAGTAAAAATGCCTTCCAAAAACTAAACAAAGTATTAAGAAACAAGAAAATTTCGTTAGAAACAAAGTATTTAACTGCAAGATAGTACCAATCCTCCCATATAACTGTGAATTCAGGGAAATTTCCTCAGAGATGAAGAGTAGACTTGAGTGAACAGGGATGCAGTCTTATAGGAGGTACCAACCTATGCCATGCAAACTATGAATTTTTTCGTCGAATTAGTAAAAACAAATAAAAGTAATTTATTAAGGAACATTTTTAATACACTTCAAATTTTTTAATTAATTTATTTTTAATTTAAAATTTTATTGAAAATTGTTTGCAATTCCCCTCAAATATTCAGTTGGAGATCGTCGGTGGTGTGATGAAAAAATTGAAAATTGAAAACCGGTGGTGAAACGTCCTCTCCCAGAAGGATGCTGAGAGTATCATAGACGTAACTTGAGGATGTTTTAAAGGATTTTTTAAAAATCAGTTCACCCCAAACAAGGCGATAACGCCACTAAGACGCAAGAGGCTACTGCGAGTAAAAGAGAATGAGAAGGAACCGAAAATCCAATCCTAATCAGGTAACAAGGGTCAAATTGCTCAAAAGACCGGTGATGAGTGTGAACCAGACTATAGGCGAACCTATCAACTCCTATTGAGGAGAAAAATAAATAAATAATTAGTGACTAAAAAATCAGAATTCAGGCAGCAACTTCAGAAGTATAGAGCTGAAGTAGACTTTAGAATATTAAAGTTGAAATAAGCCTCTACTCCTGTTCAAAAGATCGCTGATGGGTGTGAAGTGGGCGATAGGCAAACCTATCTACTCCAGTTGAGGAAAAAATGTAGTTTCTATCTATTGATATCAATTTATTTATGTCTATTTCAATCTATTTATGTTTAGGATACACGAGTCTATTCATATTCATCACAAATCTGTATCAGACTGGTCAAACATATGTCTATTGGTACCTAGATCCTGGCAGCATAGAGATGGCACAATGTAAAGATCCTGTTCATTATTTATGACAATATAGTGAATTTAGGCTAAAAAAATAGACACTTTTACTTTAATCAGAAAGGCTACAATTGAAATTTCGGGACGTATAATGTAGAAAGAGAGCGCGGAGAATCTGATACTCACCTGACATAATAAAGGCACGATTGGCATCGGGAAACAGCGAGTAACCTTCCTGAACAGTTTGTATAAATAGATGAGAAAACAGGCACTAGAGTGGAGAGTAGGGCACAAACAGGGTTTAGAGCTAAAAAGGAAAGTTCCGAAAAAAAAAAGAAACACCCCCCCCAAAAAAAAAAATACGGCACATGGAAATCTCTATCTATAAAAGACAGGATGTGTGTGTGCGTGTGTGTAACGAATGCACGGCCGCAATTTTCGACGGATTTGAACCAACTCCCATCGATAGTGGAAATAATCGATTTTTTCATGCTTCTACGGCAGTTTTCATGTAGTTTGCGGCCATTTTCTACTGGCCAGAGTTAGAGCCTATAGCTGGCTTCCACGAATAGGCAGGAAGATTATATTGGCTAGTGTGAGAGCCAACAGCTAACTGACACGAACGTTAACTAGCATGCTATTATGCAAAAAAAATCGATAGCTGCATTCGTCACAAGTGGGAAAAATTTAGATCTGTATGGCACTTTATTCCAATTGGCTCATTCGCTTGCTTAAACTCAACGTTGATTCTGATTCCGCAGAACTGGGTTGGGTGTGAAAATGTATTTGTTGTTAACATTCTTTTTTCATTCGGTTTTTCCAATTACGAGTTCTTTTTTAAAGCTGAGCGTTTTGTGTTGAAAAAATTCGCAGTGTGAGATAGGCAAGAAGTAAGGCATGTAGCAACATCAGCACGGCAAAGGGCACTCCTTTAAAGGCAAGGAAGGGCAAAAATATTTTAAGTCAAGTGATAGCGATTGCTGTTTGAGTCGTACGATTTTTGAATCAAGCACGGGCAACGCCGGGCCATGCTGCTAGTAGAATATATATCTAAACAAAATGCTCCAAATCAAAAAATAATTTGAGGAATTATATAAAGAAAGAAGAAACGATTTATTCATAATTCATATTGACGGTTCTAAGCTAAATTTTTATAGGATTGTTTGTGAGTTTTGTTCACATTTGGTGCGACATTATTTTTGCCTTATGCCAGACAACGCTAAGTTTTAAAAAAAAATAAAAATAAAACACTTACCAAAGAGATGCAATATCTGCATTTGAAATCACGGCAAAATAAGGGTTCCTTTCTGTTTATCTATTTCTTATCGATCGAAAAAGACAAGAAAAAAATGTCGGCTGTAAGATATTGTTCCCTGGTGGAAGGCGAAATAACAAGGGCTATCTAACAAACAAAGGGAGAGAACTGTTACACAAATTTTTACTCCTTCCGCTGTTGTACAAATCAAAGTTTTCATGGTGGCATCTTTATGAGGAGTGTTTCTTTCCTTTAGTTTTTTTTTTATCTTAACATCATTGCTTTTCTTGTAACTTGATTAATTTTTATTCTTTAATGGTTTTCTCGCTTCTCGTTACCATAAATATTTCTTTTTCTACACAAATTAAAAAATAAATCTCTAAAAATCAATGAAGGCATGCTGAAATTGAATACTGGCGTCTGTGGCCATAGCTCGTTAACAAAAAAAAAATAGGCACTATTACCAGTTTAGTCACGATACCTAGTCTAATAGATTTGGTACACGCTGAAGTTATATATCTTGTTAAACTTGGGAAGTCAATCCTTTTTGGTGCAGTTCGACGAACAGTATAGTGCACAAACAGTTTATAAGCTTTGCATTTCATCGTAAGCGACGTGTTAATGATACTCTAGTTAAGAAAATTGTTTTTCTCTTGTGCTCAAGCAAATATTTCGATATGGCGCATGTTGTTACAGATGGTTAACAGTTCAGTCTAGGTTGCTAGTAAATACAGTCCTTACTAAAATGCTCTACTTTTATGAGCCTGTGCCAGACTAAGCTAAACTTAACAGATAACATTTTGGAATAGATCCATATATTATACCCGAAACGAATTAATGGTAATGGTAATATTAGTTGTTTCCTTATAAGGAAACATTCGGCAGTCGTTAACAAAGCAAGCTATTGTCGGTTGAAATTTATAAAATCCTTCTCTTAAAATTTTTTTCAGAAAAATCGGTTTCTCAAGTCAAGTAGTTCTTAACGCTCTTTCAAGTATTGATAGGGTTTTCCTTTCTTGCCTTTTGTTTGGAATAGAGAAAATATTCTCTTTATTTGGTATCCATTTTAGTTTTTGCTGATGCTGGCAGTCCTCAAATGATGTGGTTTCTTTTATTTGGTACAATTATGTTTTGATTATGTAGCGCCAGTCCACAATGTTAAAAAAAACATTTAACAAGACCCAATACCCTTAGGCTTCACTCACTCAATGCCATTGATAAACATTTATATTAGAAAATGGTTGTACATAGCTGACGATTTAGATATTTCTGAACGGTTTCAGTGGCCATGCATAACATCCATATAAAAATCTCGATCTGTCAAAGCTATTTAAGAACATGACTCGAGTTAACATTTTGATGAATTGGTTTTTATTGCAATTTGCAGAGTTTCAGATTCAATTTCCTTTTCTCCTATACCAAATTTGTTATAACATTATAATTTATAAAAATCCCCCTCTAAAACGATTTTTCAAGAAAATAGGTTTCCCAAGTCCAGTAGTTTTTATTGCTCTTTCCGGTATTGATGAGGGTTTGGGTGGTTGATTGATTTTTTAACGACATATCAAATCCTTATGGGTCATTTAATGCCGAAATTTAATTTTCTTGAAAGCTTTGAAGTAATAAAAATATATATTATTCTGCTTTCACAATTGAATACATGGTAGATGATACTTAGATTTTGTGCATTTACAAGTTTTTGTTGGCAGTGACATGAATGTTTTAAGTTGTAGTTTTTTTTTTTCGTTATATTTTGAAATACAGTTTTATTTAAGAAATTGTTATGAGAGAGTTCATTTATGTTGTTTGATTTTCTTTACTGGCATTATATTTTTGATACGGGAGCCATGCATGACATTCATATGAAAGTCACGGTCTGACAAGGTTAATGTTGGTTCTGTAGCAATTTGCGGTGTTGGGCGAAACTACATCTATTAGGTTGGTGCAAAAATAAAGACGTAATAATGTCGTTTTTTGACGTTAAAAAATACGTCAAAAAACGACATCATTACGTCATTATTTTTTCACCAACCTATTAGTACACCCTATTCTATGTTCAACTTCCTTATTTCTATCCTCTATTAAAACTCATCCATAATCCGATGGACTTGAAGTGTTTGTTATTTACTGATTTCACATCTTGATTTTTTTTACTCAGCATATGTGGCATCATAGTTTCCGTTTTGGAAAGGTTTATTCTGAATCCTATTTCTTGGAACACTTGGTAAAGGATGTTGATTTCTGTGTTAATATCCAACCAATGTCTCCATAGAAGTCATTTTATCTGATAAAAAACGGTCTCTTTGTGCTGTTTTCCCGCTATGACAGATATTTTATTATGCTCAGTGATCATTTACTTTTATTTTTTGTAGTGGCATTCTTCCGTTTTGGGGTGGTTTTAATTTCCATGCCTTGAGAGGTTTCATTTCGCCTTTCTTCAGATGCGATATACTACACATATATCTACTGTGCTAACTTTCGTTTTTCTTGCACATCTAGACGGCTCCAAGCTTGCCTGGTCATTTGACCCCCCAAAGGTCAGTCACTTAAACATAACCTGTACAGACAGTCTTTAGGGTAGATGCCGCAAAGAGAAGATCTTTTCGCGACACATGGAAGAAACACGGCCCCTTGCAACATGAGGCGTCTCACTTGTGAGTAATGGCATCTTTTGTTACACCGGCGAGAAGGCGTGTAACAGATTTCTACACTTTGTCAGCATGAGCTACTTCTACAAATTAAAATACTTCATTTACATTCCTCCGACTTCCCCAGACAGGGCAACGATATTACTCTTTTAATTTGATTGATATTTTTTTAAATCTAAGTATTTCAAGAAAAAATGTCTTTTACCATGACTCTAGTGAATATTGAAGTAAGTAATAAAGACTACGCTAGGTCGTTCTCTTTTAGTCAAAAAGTAAAGCCGGAAGAGAGAAACTGAAAGTTATTTTTAAAAAAAAGTTCAATCCTCCAATATGGCAGTGAATGCTGGATAATTTCTTTTCAGATGAAGAGGAGACGAGCAACAGAGATTTGGTTCTTTTTTAAGCATTTTACTCTAAGCAAGGTGGGAGTGCCACTAGCACTCAGGGGATGACAGAGAGTAAAAGTGAGAGAAAAGAGTATTGAGAGTATTGAGGAAAAGGATAAAAGAATGGGGATGACGATAAAAGAAAATGGCGATTGACGTTGCATTTAAATTTTTGAAGATTGTAGTTATAAGGGAAGCAAGTAAGAGGAAGGGAGTTCCACTGTCGGGAAGAGCGATAAAAGAAACTGCTGGAGTAGAAGCGGTGGTTCTATTTAGCTATTTCAACAGTAAAAATGGTGTGGGGGGGTCTAAATGTCAATCTAGTAGCACACTTAAATTCATGTAATCGGGCCATCAGAAAAGCTAGTTCATCAGAACAGTTGCCATGAAAATCTTTGTAGAAAAGACAGAAGGAAGGTGAGAAAGTGACTGAAGTCGAGATGCCAGGTCAGGGCCGATTACATTACAGATCTTTCTTTAGATTTTGTCGAGATCCTCGAGAGGAACAACAGGGGCACAAGACCAGATATGGCAACAATGAATAAAAAATGACACGTGTACTTCGAATCAGAAAGTCACAGTTGAAATCTCTGGGATACATAATTAAGAAACAACGCTTGGAGAATTTGATTATCTATTTTCCTTCGACAACCTGTTTCGTCAAAATACATGTACTTTTTTTCTTACCTCGTCAGTCTGTGTGGAGGGTGTTTCAGAGAGAATTCTGTCACCTATGAATATTAGTCAAATGATTCTTTGGAGACTGGTCTCTATAAAGCGAGCTTTTCGTTTTATTTTTATAGATTTTCTGCTATCAATGGCCAGAAACATCAACAAAGCCACAAAAGAATAAGCTGTGCTCGCAGACCGATTCACTTAGATCGGAATTCAAAAACACATTGGAATAGTAAAACATGCCGTCCAAAAGCTAAACAAGGTATTAAGAAACAGGAAAATTTAGTTCAAACCAAAAGATTGCTGAACTACTATGTGGTATAAATCTTTCTATTTTTTAAGAGAATCTATGTTTTAGTAAAGGAACGTCTCCACGTTCTGTGTCGCTTAGCCCAAACACTTAAAAGAACTCTTTGATGTGGTCGGATTACCTGACAAAGTGGGTGTCTTCATCCGACATTCGTTGGCTGGCGCCAAAAAGATAGCTGAGATCAGGCTGAGGGTTATTATTTATTTATTTTTTTGTCGCCCACGTGACACTATATAGCAGTGAATTCTGGATAATTTCCTCACAGACGAAGAGAAACTGACGGTAGCAGGAAAGTGAAGGACATGATAATTCCATGGATGGAACACGTAAGCAATGAGGAAGTATGAATGAAAATATTAAAAAAAAAAAAAAAAAGTATCAGAAAGAGACAGCTGAAATTTCTGGAACACATGAGAAAAAGGGGTTTAGAGAATGTGTAACTTACAGGACATATCAACGGCAAAAAGGACAGGAGAAAGTAACAGGCCACCTACCTGATTAGCTTGCGTGATTGGATGACGAGATGACGGCCTGGGAGAGATAGCAAAAGAACAAAACGTTATTAAGTGCTACAAAGGATAGGAAGTTGTGGAGGGCCATTATCGTCCAAGGGATACGTAGAAGAATAACTGAACAATCTGACCTTCACTATATCGCCTTTGTTGTTCATGTCCGTTATTTCATTATCTCTTCCCGGTTCATTTCTTTCAGCATCTAGAAACAGTGCTTCGTCATTGCCGTTGTTCGCCTTTTCCTTTCCTGATCTGACATTGGCAGGTGACCAGTATCGACTTCAAAGCGGACGACACCATGGAGAGGCATGAGGCGGAGGAAGTGCGTGCCACTGTTTGATGTAGTGGCAAATTCGTTCATTATCTGTGGTATCGACCTCTAATCTTCGCTTGAGTAACATCGCATCAAGCAAGCAACGCCTCGGTATCACGCAACTCGGATCAGCACGACAAACGAATTTTATCGCAGGAGGACAATGTCAACGTCTGACATGACAAACAGGTAAATTGAGTTGTCTGTTATGCTACTTCTACACACATTTAAAAAAAACAAACTCCATATCGGCAATTTCTTTTTCGCTACAGTTACTCACAAAAATATATTTCTGCAACTGAAAATTCTATTCAAACGCTACTGCGCATGACCGATACAGAGGACAATCAGAGCATACGTCGTTCAGCTGAATCGATTTGGCTTTTCGATTCACGTGCATTTATTGAGTGCATAGTAGATCCCTAGACTTTGAAAACTACAATAATTTTGTGTTGAAAGGAAGCGACCCTTGAAAAGTATTCATCTGGTGAAGCTTCTGAATTGTGCAGCCAAAACTGATGCCAGTCAAAAACTGATTGACTATCTCACTGGAAGTAGCTTGCAAGACTGGTCTGATTGTGATCAAGATTTGGACACACACGTAGAAGAGAAAATCACAAATTTATCACAATCTCAAGTCTTTCTGTTTTATAGCCAATGGATGATTATTTTTAAAAATTTAGACATCTAAGTTGCAGCCACTGTGACCGAAGGGGAACGGAAGAATAAATGAGTGGATGTGGACAAAATATATATATATACATTTTCTGGCAGTTCGGCTTCAGTCACTTTCCCATCGCCATAAGTTTGCCATTCTGTTCATTATCTATAAGTATTTTCATGATAATTGTTCGGATGAGCTTTTCGCTATGGTACCTAGACCTTGTGAATTTAAGCGCATTACTAGGCTGGGGTCTAGATCTCATCACTTTACGTTTAGGCTGGCTTGATGTAGCCGTAAGTTCTATGCTAACAGTTTCTTTTCTCGCACATTTCGATCGTGGAACTCCCTTACGGCTCCATACTCCCCAGACAGATTTAATTTGCAAAAATTTAAATGCAATGTCCATCGCTATCCAGATTACTCTTTTCTCTTCCTGATCATTACTAATGTTTCTGTCCCTAATCCTTCCACACTTTGTAACACCTTGTGCCTTAGTGGCTTTAGTGCCGGATTTAAAAAAAAAAATGATGAATCTGGTTTGCTGGTCTATAATAACTTTACGGTTGCGTTCCATGGAGCCAGTTCTGGCCTGCACTTAAAATAGACTTCTTCATGTCGTTCCTATGCTGTCCGTTCTTATTTCTAGCCCCACGTCAGGATGTGTAGATGATCGGAGGGTTGGTAGAAGTTAGCTCGATATGTCAGAAATCGCCTATCTAACCCAGACCGACAATGCGGCAGAGACCTAAATAATAACCCCTATTTTGTCATATTGGAAATAGGGTTTATATTATCATTTCTCGATATGGCGTAAGTTTTCATCTTGAAAACCTTGGGGACATACAGCGGGCCTTTTCCCAGTTTTCGATGCACAACAGCGTGAACGAAAATCGAGATGCATTGGCCGGTCGGTGAAAGCTGGTCGAGGGTCTTCCATGTTCACATACTAACGACCTCCCAACGGGGCATTGATAATACTAAATGAAAAGTTGTTACTCTTTTTTTTTAATAAGTTATTTGTATTTGCTTATTTATCAATGCTGGTTGGAGTACTTGCCATGTGCCTTCATGGAGATATCATTGATTTTCCCACGGCTAGCACGAATCCATCATAAAAATTCAGAATGTGGAATTCAGTTATGTGCCATGCTTGATACACGCTTAGGCGATCATGTATCTTTCGATACATTTCGAGGCAGATATTTTTTCCCGCAGTCGGTTGCCATTTCTTTCTGTGGTAGACCAGTTGCCATCCAAGGCGATAGAACCCGGTCTGTCCCACTACTTACTTGGAGAAGAAAAGGATAAATACCTTTCCCAAGTGTATTAGCACGTAAGTGAATGTACTGGATTCGACTGGAATTCGAACTCGGCTCTCCGATTCCGCGATCCGAGCCGCAATGCATTACTCCATTTACTCCACCGTGCCTCCTGATGTGGAATTAATAATCTATAAACACGTTAAATAGCATTGTGTATGGTACAGTTATAATAGATTTAGTATAGGAGATGAGAAAGCAGAACATACGACACTTTATGTATCGTGTCTCCTCAAGATGTAGGTGATCATGGCTCTCCACAATTTCCTGTCCCTTGTAGCTCTTAATAAGTTCTCTCTTTTCGTTATTCCCACCATACATATTCTCGAGCTCGTCAAGTATGCTACGCGTTGTTTTCCTCCTGCCCTCAATCTGTTCTGTAATAGATTTTCCAAGCCCAGAAATTTCAACCTGATATTAAGTATAAGTTTTGGCTTTGCCTCTGTTTTCTCTAAAATTTCGTTGTTGCTCACATGTTCGGTTCATAGTATCGTCAGTTTCTTTCGTCAGAACCACATTTTTCTTGCTTCAAGTCTCTTCTTCATCTTTGAGGAAATTGTCCAGCATTCACTGCCATAGAGTAGTACATATCGCATAACAGTTCACTACTCTTTTCTTTGTTTCAAACGAAGTTTTTTTTTTATCTCTTAATACACTGCTTAGCTTTTGAAATGTATCTTCGGCTATCCCAGTCTGTCTTCAGATTTCAGTGTCACATTTTCCCTCTTCTGTTAGAACATTTCCCAGATATTTACATTTTTGTGCTTAGTTGATTTTCGTATCTCCGATTTGTAATTTGCATTTGGGGTTCATCCTTTTGCTAATAAACATGCATTCTGTTTTCTTGCAGTTTATGGTCAATCTTTTCTTCTCGCTTTCCTTCAATACCTTCTGTCGTTGCTTTTGTAATTTTCTTTCTACGATCAACCAGTTGTCATCTTCATATCTTATGTTGTTAAAATTGTGACCGCCAATACTACATCCTGGTAGAACATCTAATTCTCTCAGAATTAGCTACCTCTATTAATTTGTCTGCTTTAGGTTATATTAAGTAAATACTAGTTATGAATGGAAAAGCTTACTACAATTCAGCGACCACCAGTATTTTAAAAGGAATTTTTATTTTTATCGTATGTGTATAAATGTGCCAATTTTTATAAATACAGACGATTATACACGGCATTATCAGAAAATAAGAGCGGTAACTAGTGAATGTAAAGTCCAAGTCCCTAAAATTCAATAAAACTTTAGATTACACTTCTTCGTGACTTCTTTCTTCCTTTTTATGTGCCTTGTCCTTTCAGGACGTAGGTGATCAGAGCTTCCCACTTTTCCCTATGTCTTGTGACTCTCAATAAGTTTCGCGCCTCTGCCAACTCCCCCAGATTACAGTCTGCCATCTACTTGCTTAAGCCCGGCAGATATGTCATGCGATGTATTCCCTTGTCTCTTTTCCCCTCTATTCGACCTGTGAGTATCAGACCCAGTATCCAGTCCCTCCTTTCTCATTACGTGTCCCAGAAATTTCATCTTCCTTATGTTAAATATAAGCTTCATCCTTGTTTGCATCCTTTCCAAGACTTCATCACTGCTCACATGCTCACTATATCCTTAGCATCCTTCTGCCTCGTGTTTCTTCTTCATCTTTGAGGAGACCGCCCAACATTCGCTGCCGTATAGGACAGATGTCATGTAGCAGCTCAGTAGCCTCCTTTTGCATTGTTCTATCTGCTTGCTGTTAGTTCTAGCAAATATTATACGTCAAATTATAAAATCTGACGTGTTTACAATATAACAGAATTTTTTTTAACAAAGTGCTCAGTATAATATTAGAGCGACAATTATTATTAAAGCAAGTAAAAAATTATATCGAACAACTATATATACAAGGCCCGATAAACAAAAATGCGGGGACTATTGCAATGGTAATGGATCTAAAGAACGCAGAGTGAATTCGCTTTTATAATGTTATAATATTCTCGTTTACTGCTGTTGTTTATAGCAGTGCTTGGAAGGGCAGTGTGTAGAGTGTGGTCGTCTCACCACACCACAAAGTTTTTATCAGTGATCATGGCTTGTGAAGAGGTTTTTAGCCAAAGACAACTTTCTCCAGATTCGACAACCACGAAATTTCACAGTTCATTTCGACATTTTCCTCTTCAAAAATCAAATCCAACTTGAAAAGAACAAGATTTCAAGACACCGAAGAGAATGCGACGAGGCATCTGCTCACTATTCCCCACTTAAAGAAGTTCTAGGAATGCTTCCATCAATTGAAACGACGCTGGATAAAATGTGTGGTTTCAGAATAGGACTCCTTCGAAGGGGATTAAATGCTGAATGGATATGTGCGTCAGTTTTCTATTTAAAGCACCACTCCTGATACTTTTTGATCAGACCTCATATATAGATAGATAGATAGATAGATAGATAGAAGGGGGAAAAAGACAGTAAAGTTTATCTTGTCTTTATGTGAATAGGCGGATGTTAGTAGTAGTATGTATTTTCTGACTGTGTGTGTTTTTGTTTTCCATGTCGACAATACAAGCAACGACTAACATCTGCCTCTTCACATAAAAACAAGAAAAACTTTCTTGTCTTTTTTACCTTTATACATATTGTCTTTTTCTACAGGTTAATTCGGAGAATTATATATATATATATCAGTACAAAAGAATTCTCCTATTACCATGTTAGTACAAAAACGCACAATCTTAAAATTTAAAAATTCAACCTCAGCGTTGCGACTGCACACTCCCAAAAACATTTACAATTAACAATAACACATTTCTAAAAACATTTTTCGGATTACATCTATATTTTCGTTGTCCTGTTATTACCGAGAAGTAAAAAAAAAACAAGAACAAATCTATTTCCATACCTGATGATGTCTGTAGGAACAGATGGAAGTTTGTAAAAAACTAAAAAAGACCTTATGCAACTGGAATTTATAAACAGTGATCATATCATTCATATACAGGTTCGGGGTTAATGTACTTTATTAAATTTGTTTGCGAATATGTATTCTCGCCATTTATATCATTAACTTCTATATCTGTTTTTTTATATGAATGATTCATGTAATGTAAATTGAACTGCACCACATATTTGATATATATATATATATATATATATATATATATATATATATATATATATATATATATATACTACAACTACTCAGAAAAACAGTATTTCAAAGATCGCTAAATCTATAATCTACATCAGGTACGTGGACGATATTTTTATTCTTTTTAACCTTGAGGAAATCAACAAACATTAAAATCCACGTTGTAACTTAATGTTGGAAATAGTTTTTCTGTTTTAGATCTCTAGTTGAATCCAACACTTAAAGCTTCACATTATCCGTATAAAAACAAAACACAAGTTCAAACTCTTGGTAATTTAATTAATGGCGAATGTCCGCACAGGTATAAAATGGATGTTAGGCAAAATTTGATCAGTGGGTCAAAATTTATCACCTCTTTCTGTACACTATCCCACCAACAATAACGTCTAAAACTCGTAAATAATCAATTCCCAATGACGTCGACAAAAATTAAATTATAGTAGACATCCATTTATCCCGTGAGACGAAAGTGAACTCTACAGGGTGCAGACAAGGGAGATGGTATTTGGAGGCCATGTGCTGCCCAAACCTCACGTCCCCCTCTCGGCCGTTCCAAGAATATTCAAAGAAACTCAAGGCATTACATTTGAGGCCGACATAGCAGCAGGATTTGCCGGAAGTTTTTCAAGGTTGACAACTAACTTCCTTTCAGGTTCCACTCATGATTTTCAGTTTGGATTTACTGCCATAGAGTTTTTTTCCGTGATTGGATATGGTCTCAAGTCAGTGAAGGTGTAGAATTAGGTTTTTCCTCCACTAGATGAAGTGCCATCCCGGACTAACTAACTCCATCTACCGGGAAAAAAAAATTAACGATATATAAGGAAACAATTTCTAGGTCAGTTGCTAAGAAACTTGTTTGACTGTATCGTCGTCCGAGATAATTTTTCTCGGCAGAATATATATGTCGACATTTCGTCCAGGCATTGATTATTGCTGTTACATTTGGTCTGGTGTTTCTGTTATTTTAAGTTTCTTGATAAAATACATATGCAATATTACTGGTCATGACCTGGTATCTCGGCTCCATCGACTTACCCACCGCCGTAACGTAACTTCCCTCTATCTGTTCTATAATTATTTTCATGGTTACTGTTCTGGCGACCTTTCATTTTGATATCTAGACTTTATGAATTTAAGCGCAGTACTAGATTGGCGGCTAGGTCTCCTCATTTTACTATTGAAATATCGTGATGTAACCCTAAGTATGTTCTATATTAACATTTTTTTCCTTGCAATTCTCACTTGCGGAACTCTCTTCCAGCTTCCTGTTTTTCAGTCAACTTTGATTTTTCAAAAATTGCTTGAGATGAAATGATTAAAAAAACTACACGATAACACCATAAAAAGTAACAAAACAATATCAGAATAAACCTAAACACACTCAAAATATTAACGAGATGAAACTACCATGAAATACATTATACTTTGTTAAACATCTGCAATTAAACGTAATAAATATATAAGACTAGCAGCATGGCCCGTGCTTGATTCAAAAATCGTACGACTCATACAGCAATCGCTATCACTTGACTTAAAATATTTTTGACCTTCCTTGCCTTTAAAGAAGTGTCCTTTGCCGTGCTGATGTTGCTACATGCCTTACTTCTTGCCTATCTCACACTGCGAATTTTTTCTAAGCTATATACTAAACATTAAATCTGTTACGAAAAAAGAACTAAACAAAATGAACATAAAACGATCAGCTTTAAAAAAAGGACTCGTAACTGGAAAAACCGAATGAAAAAAGAATGTTAGCAACAAATACTTTTCACGCCCAACCCAATTCTGCGGAATCAGAATCAACGTTGAGTTTAAGCAAGCGAATGAGCCAATTGGAGTAAAGTGCCATGCAGATTTAAATTTTTCCCACTTGGGACGAATGCAGCTATCGATTTTTTTTGCATGCTAGCATGCTAGTTAACATTCGTGTCAGTCAGCTGTTTGCTCTCACGCTAGCCAATAGAATCTTCCTGCCTATTCGTGGCAGCCAGCTATAGACTCTCACTCTGGCCAGTACAAAATGGCCGCAAACTACATGAAAACTGCCGTAGAAGCATGAAAAAATCGATTATTTCCACTATCGATGGGAGTTGGGAAATGCAAAGTCGGTCTTGGCCTTTCCCGCTAACTTGGAACATGTTTATGTAAATTTTGGTTCAAATCCGTCGAAAATTGCGGCCGTGCATTCGTTACACACACACACACACACACACACACACACACACACACACACACACACACACATCCTGCCTTTTATAGATAGAGATTTCCATGTGCCGTGTTTTTGGTTTTTTTTGTTTCTTTTTTTTTCGGAACTATCCTTTTTAGCTCTAAGCCCTGTTTGTGCCCTACTCTCCACTCTAGTGCCTGTTTTCTCATCTATTTATACAAACTGTTCAGGAAGGTTACTCGCTGTTTCCCGATGCCAATCGTGCCTTTATTATGTCAGGTGAGTATCAGATTCTCCGCGCTCTTTTTCTACATTATACGTCCCGAAATTTCAATTGTAGCCTTTCTGATTAAAGTAAAAGTGTCTATTTTTTTAGCCTAAATTCACTATATTGTCATAAATAATGAACAGGATCTTTACATTGTGGCCATCTCTATGCTGCCAGGATCTAGGTACCAATAGACATATGTATGACCAGTCTGATACAGATTTGTGATGAATATGAATAGACTCGTGTATTCTAAACATAAATAGATTGAAATAGACATAAATAAATTGATATCAATAGATAGAAACTACATTTTTTCCTCAACTGGAGTAGATAGGTTTGCCTATCGCCCACTTCACACTCCTCAGCGATCTTTTGAACAGGAGTAGAGGTTTATTTCAAGTTTAATGTTCAGAGTTGGGAAATGCAAAGTCGGTCTTGGCCTAACCGCTTATTTAGAGCATGTGCATGTAAATTTTGGTGCAAATCCATCGAAAATTGCGGCCGTACATTCGTTACACACACACACACACACACACACACACACACACACATCCTGCCTTTTATAGATAGAGATTATCAATTTACTAGAGAAAAGTTAAGATCATCTAACCTCCTCACCACTAACAACGCTAGAACTCTAATCAACACCATTGCACTGCACCAGTGTTATCTACGGATTCCTATGTCCTCTATGAAATTGCATTCTCTATGATACACAACCATTAAATTCATATGATACACAACCACTAATCTAAAGATTAACCTGTCACATCGCGGATCCTAGTGCAATCCGCATACATATCAATAAATCTGTGTCACTCGTAAACAACACACTTACACAATATAATATTAAATATAAAAAATAAGACTTCAAATATTAGAAGTCCTAACAATAAAATCAATTATTCCGAAATTAGTCAAAAACCTTTTTCACCGTTGAAGCTACTGTTTTAAATGTTTTCCCCAATTGGCAATACACTGAAGAATATGTTTCGCTCGTCACATGCCGGCAACGATAGTAAAAAATAAAAAGGCCACGTCGAGTTTTAATGGTGTTTAGATAATGGAAAGACAACATGTCTACATAACAGTGAATCTTGTACTGATATTTAGACAATATCTTTACACATTCAACTAAAACCTTATACTCTCTTGTACTTAAACAAGATAATTTGGGTAATTTGCTTTTTAAGCCCCGTCCTAAATATGTAATAAAAATTTGCCGAATAGGTGTAAATGTATATGCTTAATTCGAAAATAACAAACAAATTTTGATAAAATCTACCGTTTTGAAGTTATCGATAATAAAAATACTAACTCATTCGCGTCGCGGCAGTCATTACTGGGGTTGTTTACAAATATTTGCTGCAGAATAATCTTTTTATTGCGCACGCAATGAGTCCTTAGTTGCGCAGTAATTCAGTCAAGTACGAACCGTAAAAAGGCCGTTAACAACGTAATCTTCCGCGGAAATCTGCACGGCAATGAGTGTATGCAAACAACGCCAGTAATGGCTGCTGTGCTGTAACACGAATAAGTCCGAACTTTTATTGTCGATAACACCTAAATGGTAGATTTGATCTAAAATTCTTAGTTGTTTTCGAATTAAGCATTCAAATTTACACGTACATATTCGGGAAATCTTTATTAAACATTTAGCGCAGGGCCTAAAAAGAAAATTACCCGACAATTTAACTAAAAAAATTTATTATCTGTGGTTCATAAATGATTGATTCACTTTCTACGGCTTATTAAACCTTTGCAAGTTATTTAAAGCCAGAAAATAATTTTTTATATTCTAAGAATTTTTTTTTTTTTTTTTTGGTGGGGGGTATATGTAGTTTCATTTTAATACGCTTATTTATGAATAAGTTGATTCAATCATCATTATAACAGAAGATTTTTTAATAGACGTTTAGAGATGGGCACTGATCATTTAAGCATTCCATACCACATCCTAAACGAATTTACCACAGAAGACAACAAACCTGTTTTCCCTCTCGAGGTTAATGTAGTGAGGCTGAGAAGGATATGCCGATGACAACAGGTACTCATGCTTGGGTCAAGAAAGGTACTGAACAGAAAATTAACATCCTCTATCAAGTGTTCCAAGAAACAAGAGGCAAAATAAAATTTTCCAAAATTGTACTCATGATCTGGAATTAGAATGAAAGTAGTGATGACATCTACGCTGAATCCATCATAAAAATCCAGGATGTGGATTTAGTAAATAGTGAACATTTCAAATACGCGGTATATGGATTAGTTACAACAAATTTAACATAGGAGATAAAGAAACTGAACATAAAATAGGCTGCTCTAAAGGTAGTTTCGTTCAACTCCTTAAACTGCGACAAAACTAAAACATTAAACTGAAAACTTGAATCATGTTTTTAAATAGCCTCGTTAGATCGTTCCTTTCACACGAATTTCATGCAGCTTTTGGGTGAATGAAGTCTATGTGTTTTGGTGGAGACCAAACTTCTTCGAACATCGCTACGGAATCACAAAGAACTGTACCTAATTACAGAAACCACATCACTTGAGGACTACCAACAGCAGTAGCAACTAAAATGGATAGCACGTGTAACCCGAAGAGAAAATAATCAAGATGTTGATATTCCACACTACTTCAAACAAAAAGTTAGGAAAGAATCCCACATAATGCTTTCAAAGAGTAATAATAGCTACTGGACTTGAGAAATCCATTTTCCTGAAAAAATTGATTGAAGATAAAGATTTTATAAATTTCAACCAGCAGTAGTACTGGTTGCTCAATCAATGAATCTCGAATGTTTCCTTATAAGGAAACAGCTAATATTACCATTACGTATTTCCAGCAGAGACTTTTAAATGGATAGAAATGACATGCTACCAGATTATCTTTCAGCATTGACAAGAGCATTCTCTCACCCCACTGGCAGTTCATGGGGATGAATATAAGAGCTGAAGAGACAGACGACTTTCATTCTATTTAGCAGCTGTCGATAGAAAATCCGGGAAATCTATGCCTGTCCAATCCTTGATGTTATCAGGCTATTTCTGCCTAGTTGCTCGCATCTTCCCTCGACTGTGTCATGCATAATGGTTTTCGGTTAGAATGTCATGCCTGACGACGTGTCCGAAGCCAGCCAGTTTCCGTCGTTTAATAGTCGCCAGAAGTGGTTCTTGGATTATCATTCACAACAATCCAAATCGAGCACAAGTGTGATTCTTCGATACGGCGTATATATCAAATACTTTTACAAATGAAACTCTGGTGATCGGCCGAAGGGGATCATAAAAGTGTAAATAATTGTGACGGTTTCGAAAACTCGATTTAAAGATCAGTAGATCCTTATTGGTGACCACAACCATAACAAGATAAGGTATGCAGATGTCACAGCGTTGATAGCAGACACAGAAAGGTAATTACAATAACTCCAACAGAAAGTAATGAAGAAAAGCGAAAAGAAAGGGCTAGACATCAATTTGCAAGAAGACAAAATGCATGGTTGTTAGCAATTCACATGTTGGGTTGTCCCAACCCAACATGCGAATTAGAAATTGGAGATACGAAAATCAAATAAGTACAACAATTTAAATATATGTGAAGTGTTTTAACAGAGGACGGAAAGTGCGACACTGAAATCTGAAAACCCGTTGGGACAGCAAAAGATGCATTCCAAAAGCTAAGCAAAGTATTAAGGAAATGGAAAATTTCGTTGGAAACAAAGAAAGGAGTACTGAGCAGTTACGCAATATCAGTTTTCCCATATGGCAGTGAATGCTGGACAATATCCTCAAGGATGAAAAAGAGACTTGAAGCAATGTGATTCTACAGAAGGATGCTGAGAATACAATGGATCGAACATGTGAACAACGACAAAGTTTTGGGGAAAATGAAAATAAAAGGAACACTTTAACATCGACGAGAGAGAGAGAGAGAGAGAGTCGAAACCTCTACGTCACAAAATGGAAGAAAGCTTGGAAAATTTAACAAGAGCGACAAATGAAAACCGTGCATAACTTACTTACGAAACTTGTGTAAATAGATGGAAGAACAGGCTCTAGGAGGGATAACAAAAAAACAACATTAATTAAAATCTACAAAGGACAGGAAGCTGTGGAGAACCATGACCGCCAGCGTTCTGAAAGGAATATGGTACTTAAAAAAATAAAAGCAAGCAATACACACGTCACGGCAGTTAGCTGAAAAGTTCATAGGTTGACCAAGATAATCTTATGGAATTTGACCAAATGAAGTTTATTTTTCAACATAGTCCCCGACTCCATTGCCAGTTTACCTGGAAAGAAACAATATATAATTAAACCTAAAGAGCCAGATAAACCTATCAAGGTTTCACCTACGCTGATCGTCAGGGAAAACTGTCTAAAGAGGTAATATAAGAACGGAATACATAGTCTACAAACACAAAACCATGACCAGATGACCAAACCAAAAGAAAGAGAGAAAAAAAGGACAAAAAAAAAGGAAATAAAGAAAACGCAACAACGGGAGGAGTAAATATTTATTCAAAATTAAAATTAAAGAAAAAACAAACAAACCCCAAAACAAAAAATAAATCAAAAGGAGGGGACCAGATCTAATCTAGCAACCAACGTTATTTTACTTACTCGTATCGGTGGTGGTTCTTTGAACTCTGAACTTGAATGTTGTTATTAATAAGAAGAGTTGAAATTAGTGACTTCTTATATGGCAATAAATGCTCACTGAAGAAGGAAAAACTTGATGCAAAATAAATGTGATTCTATAGAAGGATGCTGAGAATATCGTGAACTGATCATGTGAGTAACGACAAAGTTTTAGAGAAAATGGAAACAAAAAGAAAACTTATATTAGGTTGGTGCAAAAATAATGACGTAATAATGTCGTTTTTTGACGTATTTTTTTAACGTCAGAAAACGACATTATTACGTCATTATTTTTGCACCAACCTAATACTTATCTTCAGGAAGAAGAGTGTTGAAAAATGTAGATTACATTATGAGGAAGAAGGGTTTGGAAAATTTGATGCTCACAGGACAGATTGAAGACAAGAAGGACAGAGGCACAATGTATAACCTACCTAGCGGGCTTACGCAGATGCGTGGTATAACAGGGTTTAGGAGAGATAACAAAAAACAAAATTTATTAAAAGCGATAAAAGAGAGGAAATTTTGGAGAGCCATGATCGCCAATATCCTAAAAGGAAAAAGCACATAGAAGATCGTGATATTTCTTTCAGTCGTTAGACCTTCAGTACGAAGCCTCAGAATGTGTGCCAAGCGTAACTTTTTGGCGTGGTATTAACATTTTGTGTTTAAATTCCAGCCAAAGCCTTTGCGCTCGCTTTCACAGAAATACCATTAGAAATGTAGGCATCTATCTCTTCTCCCGCAAGCCAGGGGTTAATAGCGGGGCTTTCTAGTTTTACTTTAAAACCAGTCGTCTTCCAAGTGCTGCGTCCCTTCAGGATAGAGGCGATTATGGGTTTCCACAACTTCTTAGCGGTTTTCTCCCTTCCTGCTCCACTATAAATTAAAACAAGCTCGTCAAAATGGTTCGCTACCTTTCCCTATTTCTCTTGGTAGGAGAATTTAAAATGGATTGGCGGTGAGCTAACTACGCCATGCGTAAAAAAAAAAAAAAGATGCTACAGAAGACACAGCAGCAACACCTAACATGGTGAGATTGTGACTCTCTACTCTAACAGAAAAAAGAAATATCAATAATTATATATATATATATATATATATATATATATATATATATATATATATATATATATATATAATGTGTGTGTATCCTTATAAACGACTGACAAGATACTGCAAATAACTTGTTTTCAACATGAGAAATGTTGGATTTCATTCTTAGCTGTTGTTGTCGTAAAACAAGTTTTTTTTCTGAATGTTGTAGTATTAATTTCATTGTTCGCTGCCGGGTTATGTAATTTAATACTTGTGTATTTGAGCAGCAATTCCTCTTTTATGCAAACTTGGCGAAAAACTATTGATAAGTTACTGCAAATATCCTGCTTTCAATATGAGAATGCTGAATTTCATTTTTAGCCGCTGTTATCCGTAGTTTATATATATATATATATATATATATATATATATATATATATATATATATATATATATATATATTTCACAGTATGTTGAACAACCCTTGAGTTTCTTAATAAAATCTTAGACTTCAAGTAAGGTGCCGTAAATAGTTCTACTGAAAACAGCTATTTTTATCACATGATTATAACCCGAAACTTTCACCGAAATCAGTTGTTTAATACCAAATTCATTGTGAAAACATTGTACTGCATAATAAAAACAGGGACTATTATCTAAAAAAAACGCCATATTCCCTCAGAATGTAGTTGATCGTGTCTCTCCCCAGATTCCTTTTGCGCAAATTGCCATGATTTTTCGAGAAAGGTAATGTGGCGGTTTTCTGTTGTCTTCAACACGGTTTTGAATTCAAAGTTTTCCTTCTCTTAGACTGGTTACCAAACAACACTAAATGGTCCAGTCTACCCTACTATTTAACACACAGTACGAATTAAAAATTTTGAAAAAATTATCTGACGACGTATTCGAAGAATGTATGTTACGGATCCCAGCCAACACCAAATAAAAACTGTTTATGTAAACTGTGATATCATGGGTAGCATAAACAAATATGTCTGAATTCACTCTAATGATTACATGTATGATGACACAGCAAATTCTGGCGGTGCGAGAAAAAAATACTCATAATTGTCTTTTAGCGCTGAGTGCATTTGAATCGTAACATAAGAAGGTAATGTTTTTGTTTTCCTCATTCCTGACCATTGACTTTGTTAGTGCTGAAAAACTCGCATGCTTACATTTAATCAGTTTCGATACAAACAAACGTCAATATTTAATCTTTTGTTAATGCTATGTTCTTTCATGTAGGCGATCATGACACTCCGCAGATACCTTTTCATTGTTATCTCTTGTTACGCATTCTTGGGAAAGATAGTGGAGTAGTGTCCTTTTGCCAACGTGTGGAGTTTTTCTTCTCTTAGACTAGTTACTAGTAAAAGCTACAGAGACCCAGTCTATCCTGCTATGTAATCTTTAGCTGGAACAGGATGGGTTCTTGCTTTTCCCAAAGCATTTGTGCTCAAATGAACTTAACAGATTAGCTCAGAATTTGAACTCGACACACCGAATACATTTACAGCGCCGTTATCCGTTACACAACCCGCACATCCGACTGATCGTGTAACAAACGACGGATATAGTCTATATATGATATCAATAATATTGCGGGGTCAACATATTTAGATCTGTACATAAAATAAAGTCTGGATTGATTGACAGATTGATTCACTTTCAACGGCTAATCAACTCATTGCAGGTTATTTAAAGCCAAAAACATATTATTAGATTGTAAGAATGTTCTTTTGGAGTACAATAATGGCTTAGTGAAACAAGTTTTACTAATTAACCCATAGCTGGGAAGAGACGAATTGGATTTATACCTTTCCCAAGGGTATTTTTGCGTAAGTGAATATAACAAACTCAAGGGAAATTAGAACTTGGCACTCCGATTAACAATTCCGAGACATTATCCACTGCACCACCCGCACATCCAAGCTTACAACACCTGGTATTCCCAAGCGGTCACCCATCTAGGTCATGACCAGGCTCGGCGTTGATTAACTTCGGTGATCGTCACGGGAAACGATGTTTCAAGGTTTAAAGTTGAGACTATGAAAATACTTTAATGCATCTTAACAAAAAATGGAATTATACTTGTCTACTGAAAATTCAAGATCCGAATATGTACATAATTAAGTTTTACGCGTACTTTGTATGTACAAATATATATCATCGAAAAATCAATAGCAAAATACAGGAGGTAGTCGTGTATTCCATACTTCAGAGCGAGTGACTTGTGCTGAGGCAATTCATTCTTATCCTCCATTAAACACAGTCTATTTGAGTTCTTGTAAAATTCATGATGGCCAAATACAATAAATATTTATTTTCCTGGTGAATCTAGTGAAACGAGAAATTGCTCCACGGTTCTCTTAACAATCAATCAAGAAACAGCAGTAAAATATCACGAAATGAGAGCGACAAGACTCGCCCATAATTGGATGGCTGTTAACTAACTGTTTATGAATCCAAGTCTATTCCTTTCTTTCTCTGCCAATTTCTTCTTAGTTATTTCAGTTATTATATATATATATATATATATATATATATATATATATATATATATATATATATATATATATATATATATATATATATACACGTGGCGGATTCTGAATGGTTCTTAGCTTGGCCAACATCCCAAAATCTGACCAAAACATCAGAATTTATTTTGAAAGTATATTTTTTTATCTGTACAGCAACTTTTCAATAACCACAAAATTTTGTTTATTTTTCCTTACACACACACACACACACACACACACACACACACACACACACACACACACACACACACACACACACACACACACGCACGCGTGCGCATATATGTGTAAAATAGACAAATGGAAAATAGTACTTAGTCCTTGCCAATGTGTTTCGTCATTTGACATTATCAAGGCAAGTGATGATAAACAAAAGCGAAATATTTTGTAGTTACATGAAATTCAAAAACACTCCTGTGTGAGCCTCTTTCTGGATATTAGTAACTTTTTCTCATTTTTTTTTTTTTTTTTTTGACTACTTGAGTGTTTTTTACCCCCAAAAATTACTAATATCCAAAGAGAGGCTTACACAGGAGCATCTTTTAAAATTTCGCTTTTGTTTATTATCTCTTGCCTTGATAAAGTCAAACGAAACGCGTCGGCAATGACTAATTACTATTTTCCGATTGACTATTTTATTCAATTTGTCTTCCCTATAGATATATTCCGAGAACACACACACACACAGACATATATATATATATATATATATATATATATATATATATATATATATATATATATATATATATATGAATTTCATGTAACTACACAAAATATGTATAGATATATATATATAGCGGGGGATAAATATTTGTGCACAAAAAATTTTTGTATTTATTCTATTTACAACTAATGAAAAACATACTTTTTATATAATTAACTTTACGCAGGTGCATAATAACTAAATATGCATAGAAAACAGAAAAAATTTTGATTTAATAAAAATAAAACTCATTTATCCATTTTAATGGGTGAAAAAATATTCGTACTATTCAAATTTCAGATTCCTTAATAAATTAAATTGCTTTAATACTCTAGATTATTCAAGTGGAATATTCTAGAATGTTCCAATAACGTTATCAATAGTTATTTTTAGTTTAAAAAATACAAAGAGAATATTCTGTAATTGATGTTCGTGCAAGAAGGTTATCATCATGTCAAGAGGTAAAGAATTGACAAGTTCGCAAAAAGAACTGATTGTTAAGCCCTAGAAAGAAGGTAAATGTTACAAGAAAATATCAGACAACCTGAATATTTCATTTACTACCATTAGTTCATTCATTGCAAGGTAACAAAAATAAGATCAACATTTTTGAAAACCAAAGAACGGAAGATTTATGCAAGATCTTCGAGGCGTCAAATTAAGCAAAAACGAATGGTTACTCGTCAAGAGTTACAGGAAAATTTTCTTTCATCAGGAATCTGTGTCACTAAACGGGCAATGAGCAATGAAATTCATAGGAGCAATCAACAGTCACGCTCACCTCGGAAAGCTCCACTGCTATTAAAAAGACACAGAGATGTAAGGTTGAAATTCGTTCGTGAACATAAAGATAAGGAAAAATCGTATTGAGAAATGAGTATTATGGACAGACAAAACAAAAACTGAGTTATGGTGACGTAATTCTAGAAATCATATATGGAGGAAAGATGGCGATAAATGGAAACAAAAGAACACAATTCCAGCAGTGAAATTTGGTGGTGGCAGCATCCTGGTTTGGGGATGTTTTTTTCTTCTGCAAAAGGTACTGGCGACATATCAGTAATAGATGGTAGAATGAATGCCGCAGCATATAAAAATATTTTGGATGCAAATTTAATCATTTCGGTTGAAAATCTTGAACTTCTTCGAGATTGGATTTTCCTGCAATATAATAATCCTAAGCACATTGCAAAATCCACGAAGAAATGGCATGTTGAAAATGAGGTAAATATTCTGAAAGGACAAAGCCGGTCCCCAGATTTAAAACCAATCAAGAATCTGTGGCGGTATTTAAAGATTCAAATCCAATCGAGAGCTCCACGAAACATTCCGGATCTGAAGACCATATGCAAAGAATAATGGAATAAAATACCGACTAAAATTTGCAAGTCATTAATTGAGAATTACAAGAAAAGTTTGGTTACTGTGGAAGTGAATATTGGCTATTCTGCAAAGTATTAAATGAAGATTATGTATTCTTTTTTGCATTGTACAAATACATTTTTCAGCCATTAAAATGGATAAACGTAATTTATTTCTATTAAATCATTTTTTTTTCTGTTTTCTATGTATATTTAGTTATTATTTATGTGTACATTTAATTATATGTAAAGTATGTTTATTCATTAGTTAGAAATACAATAAATTAAAAATTTGTATGTGTACGAATATTTGTTCCCCTATATATATATATATATATATATATATATATATATATTAGTTTGGTGCAAAAATAATTTCGTTTTTTAACATATGTTACTATGTGAGAAAACGAAATTATTTTTGCACCAACCTAATATATATATATATATATATATATATATATATATATATATATATATATATATAACGTTGCGATGGATAAATTGTCGTCTAAATGACACAAAATGAAAATAAGACTGACATATCATTTTAACTGATCTATTTACCAAATTTACACAAAAATATCTTGAAATACTAAAGAGTAAATTTATTCAATAAAATCGCCATTGGCTTCAACCACGGCCTCCAGGCATAATAATCAAGATAGCTGAAGTCTAAGGAGTTAGGTGGCCAGATGTAAGGTGTGATGTGGTTGCAGAAATTGTCTGACAGTCATGACTGGGTTCTCCTGTTTGTGTGTGTGGTATGGTGCACAGTACTGTTGTCAGACATAGGTTCTTTCAGCAGCACCCTCTTGACCCAGGGCAGTACTACTTCCTCAAGGCACTTGATGTAGGCTTCCATATTGAATCTCTGGACCTGTGGGAAGATGAATGGAAGCATAAAGTCACCATCACCAGCGATCACTCCAAACACCTTCGTAATCACCATCAGACTCATCAAACTCTTTCCGAATCCTCTGCCCTGTCCTCAGATTGGAACCCAAACACTCTGAAATGTTCGTATTGGAGCTTCCAGCGCGAATGCCAAGCAGTACTGTTAAAATTAATGTGTTTGCTTACCTGGAGGCCAACCGACGGCGACATTTTAAAAATTCAGAAGAAAAAAAAATTACTACGTATCTTCTATAGACACGGTGATTCTAGAACGCATCCCCTCGTTACTTATAAAATACGCCACCTATGGCGGTGTGAGTGTTGTGTGTACTAGAGGAGGATGGCGGATCTACCGAGTAGGTATTGTTACTGTCGGAGCCTAGAATTTTTTAAACTTTACGGTTAACTGCGTCTTCCAGTTAAGAGACTTTATCGCAACTCTAAACTTCCAGCTGCATTCAGTCGTTATCGTCGGTCGACCGCAGGTAAACCTGTTACCAATACTTGCGTGAAAACGCGACAGTACTTTTTCCAAATTTCTGGCGGAGTGAATTATGTCATGGTGCTCTTTTCCTCACAGACGGTCCCCAGCCGATTCTACTTTATTGTGCAGATGACAAAATCAAAAATGAACAACGCGCATGCGCGAAATTAAAAATATAAACTGGCGACATTTTACCCATCACACGCTGTATATATATATATATATATATATATATATATATAGGGTGACCCCCAAAACTGGGAACTTTTTAACAATCCAATAAAACCAGGAGTGACGGAAGAAAAATATTTCATTCATAGTAATTGAAACCTTAAAATATGCCATTTAAGTAACAATGATGGAATTTTCCTTTTTTTTTAAAATTACGCCCTGTAGATGGCGTCCTCCTTTACGAATGCATTCTTGAAATCTGCTGTTGAGATTCCTCATTGACTGCTGCTAACGCACGCTGTTGTCCGTTCCACTGATCCGTGGTTACTAAAATGGCGAAATGTTTACTTGCTCAAGGTCACTGTCTCGCAGTGTTGCCACTTGCTCATGTCTAGCAATACGTACTTCAAAAATTCCCGTTTTTTGGGGTCACCCTGTATTATTTGTAGTTCTCTCTCTCTCTCTCTATATATATATATATATATATATGTGTGTGTGTGTGTATGTGTGTGTGTGTGTGTGTGTGTGTGTGTGTGAAAATATATAGAAAATAGGAAAGAATTGGTTAGGTAAATAATCCAAAGTTCTTTAGTATTTTTGTTATTATTTTTAAAAAATAGTGCTCGATACAAAAGTAGAGCATAAATATAATTATTTATTTAAAAATATGATTCCAACACGCTACATAAGAGGTCTCATATTTCAAAACAAGAGCCGAAAACTTCAATATAATTATTTGAATTAAATTGAATTAAAGTAAGCTCTGTTCCATCTTCAAGCGAAATTTTTTGGGGAATAACTTATTTCTGAAATTTACGTGTTTTAATAGTATATTCACAATTGAAATCAAAATTTCCATGGTAACAGCCAGGGCGATAGTTTAAATAGGTAGGGGTGTTGGGTGTTAATAATTTGTATCAGTATAGACTTACATTCATAGATGTCAAGTCAGGGTAAGGTGGGGGTGTCTAAATTTAAAACGGACGATATTTTCGCCTAGTCTGGTTTACGTGTCTATGGAGATTTATTTTTTTTTTTTATAAGTTATTCCAAAAAAAATTTCGCTTGAAGATGGAACAGAGCTTACTTTAATTCAATTTAATTCAAATAATTATATTGAAGTTTTCGACTCTTGTTTTGAAACATGAGACCTCTTATGTAGCGTGTTGGAATCATATTTTTAAATAAATAATTATATATATATATATATATATATATATATATATATATATATATATATATAGTCTGGATGCTGAAGTTAGCATCAATCAACTAAGTGACAAACTTTTTACTTTATATATATATATATAATTTTAAGGTATGCTATTGTTTTGATCTAATATGCTCATTATCAGGGAAAGAGCGCATTCAAAGAGAAAAGTGGACATTGAAATCAACAGCCAGAGGTGACAGTCTGTTTGATACTTAAATGCAATCTTCAGGACATATGTATTTTGTTTTTACTGTATATTTTGTTTTTAATCCCCCAAAAAGAAAAAAAAAATTTCACCAAATTTATGAAAAAATAAGGAAAACTGTATCAGCCTACAACAGAAACTGTATACTCTCTCTCTCTCTCTCTCTCTCTGAAGGAGAAAATAACTATAATTACCTTCCCAGACCAAAACAAACTACGAAATAAACAATCAGAGCTCATATCAAAATACAGACACGAAAACAAATTTTTACTACGTCACATAAAGAACAAAAACTAAAACATGAACAAAAAATATAAATATATAAAATAAGTAAAATAAATGAATCTAAAACAATAAGTAATTAAATGAAGTAAATAATAAACAAGTTAAAAAACTACAAACATACACATAAACACAAGTAAATGTAATAATAACAACCAACACAACTATTTCCACTCAATAACTCCTAGAATATTACTAAACATAACCATTACCGCCAACCAAAATAACCGTTAGAATAATACAACAGACTACCCACAATGCATCATTGACATGTATATATAAATAGTAGAGCAAAAACTATGCATATGACCTGACGATTGCCTTTAAGCAATATATATATATATATATATATATATATATATATATATATATATATATATATATATATATATATATAGAATGAAAGAACAGTAAGATATATAATCCGGTGTTCTTATAGATATTTTTATTTTTACAAAATAGTGCTCAATGTAAATGAGGATGAAATGGAACTAATGTCTTTAATTTAATTACAAAATTAAATTCGGTGCTTTCAGCTTCCATTTTTGAAACATGGTTAGAACTGTGTAGCGATAAAAACATATTTTAAATCAATTAATTTATAATACATATATATATATATATATATATATATATATATATATCCCGCAAAAGCTTAACACATCACGAAAATACCGTATTTTCGTGGTGTGTTAAGCTTTTCCTTGATGTCTATCATATTGCTCTCTATTCTATACGTTGAGCTATCTGCGGATATATATTTTAATAATATATATTAAAACGAACCACTTAGATTATCATTTCCACTTACGGATCTGATATTATTATTGTTATTGTTGTTATTATATATACACACACACACACACATATATATATATATATATATATATATATATATATATATATATATATATATATATATATATATAGGGAGAGAAAGAGATAAGGATGAGCAGTCTGCCTAAGATTGAAAAATGGAAAGAAGTGTGCGCAATGCCATAAAAAATGGCAGAGCTTTAATATATTTTAAGTTAAATCTCAGGTGGGCAGTGACCGACCACGGTTGGCAGTTTCATGCGCATCGACCGCCTGGTGATTGCATGAAACTGGCTGCCGTGATCGGTCACTGCCCACCTGAGATTTGGCATATATATATATATATATATATATATATATATATATATATATATATATATATATAATGATAAAAATGTAGTTTTAAGGTATGCTATATGTATGGCTAAAAGTACTCAATATCAGGGAGAAAACGTGTATAAATATCAAGTCGGATGTGAAGATTGCGTTCAAGCATGAAACAGACTGTCGGTGTTGACCTCAATGTCCACTATATATATATATATATATATATATATATATATATATATATATATATATATATCTAATGTAAATCTATTTAAACTTGGTGAGTGAAAAAAAACTGGATAGCACAATTTTAAAACAAACCGGCATCCGAAGAAAAAATTTGGAGAAAAAGACAAAGAACCAGAAACATCGAAAGAAATCGTCCAGTAACTTAAATTTTTGGTACAAAGAAAAAAAACAAAAACAACGTGTAATAAGTTAAAACGAAGAGTGCTAAGTAGAATCAGTTCCCCCTCATGATCCCATGTGGTGAAACCTAGGTAGGTAGTACCTGGCTCATTAGGATATATATATATATATATATATATATATATATATATATATGATGGATGTTTGTTCGATTTCGAGCATAACCCCTTTCTTACTTGTAGAAAGTATCTGTAACTCAAAACGTTTGTAATAATATACACTTGTACAACATGTATAATACTCTCTGAACATAAATTAACATCTCAGTGACAAGAATGCTCAAAATAACTGGTGATAGCTTCAATCCCATATTATTAATTCAAAGTTGTCCTGCCCTCTTAGACCAAGCCCGAAGAAAATATGGCCTTCCGGCAGTATGTGACCCGTGAGACTAGTTAGGGCGGCTCACCAGCGTTTCTTTAAAATTTGTGGAAGTATGACTTTATTCAACTAACATTTCATTATCTTTCTAATTAATCCTTTTAACTTTCCTTAGGAGAAGAACATTATCTTTTCACCCCAAGCAACGTGTTAAAAAGAATGAGAAGTCATTAGTGAAAAGTGAAGAAAAACACAATAAAGGAGTTGGATCCAGGAAGACATTGGATGGCAGTTGACGTTGCGCTTAAAACTCTGAAGATCGTAGTTATAAGGGAAGCAAGAAATCAGAAGGGAGTTCCACAGGCGAGAAGTGAGATCTAATTGCCAATCTAGCAGCACGTTTGAATTCATGCAGACGAGGCACTAAGGAGAATCGCTCATCAGAACAATTACCATGCAAATATCTGTAGAAAAGACAGGGCAGTCACGTTATGTCGGTAAGAAAGTGACCGAAGTCGAGATACCAGGTCCGGATTAGTTAAACTGCAGAATAGTTTCACGCCAAGCAAGGCGATAGTTACACTAGGACACAGGGGGTTACAGCAATTGAAAGAGAATGAGGAAACTTTACTGGCGCTAAATGAGGAAAGGGCAATAAAGGAACAGGATTCTGAAAGAGAGTAGATAACGATTGACGTTGCATTTAAATTTTTGAAAGTCGTAGTTGACAGGGAAGCAAGAAATCAGAAGGGAGTTCCACAGAAAAGAAAGTATTAGAATATAACTGGCGGTTTCATTTAGCTAGTTCAACAGTAAAACGGTGAGACCTAGTTGCCAATCGAGTAGCATGCTTAAATTCATGTAGTCGAGACACTAAGAAGAGAAACTCATCAGAACAATTGTCATGAAAATATTTATAGAAAAAAAATGCGTTGCGTCGGTGACAGAGTAACTGAAGTCAAGACGTCAGGTTTATCTCTTGTTTTCTGTTTAGGGCTGGGTTTCCAGTTCCTTTTAAAGTCTATTCATTCTGTTTCATTCCCAGTACACCCCCACCTTGCGTCTTAGTGGCTTTATCACCTTGCTTCAGGTGAATCGATTAATGAAATATATTACCGTTTCTAACGTATCTTCACTTTTCCGCTCAGTCATTTTATCTTTCTTTCTTTCTCTCCATCTTTCTTATAATCTTTATTTCTCTCTTATGTCCGTGAACGCTCATCTCCTCTCTTTCTCTTCATCGGTCTGAGCTAATCAGAGACGAGTTGTCGTCTTTGCAATTGGAATCTGGATTTCTGTCCAGTAACAGAATAAGTTGTGAGCTCACGTGTGGATCGTTGTGAAATTGGCCTCGTCAAAAGCGAAGAGTCTGCGGTAAATAATATACCCTTTCGCGTGCGTAGCAAGCGTTATCACCGGGTATGGAAGATCATAAATGTAGAAAAAGAGGACGGAAAAACCGCTGATAAAACAGAATATCAAGTCGTTGCGAGTAACAAAAAAACAAATGTAATTCCGTCTTACAGCTTAAATAGTAAATTAATACTGACGATTAGATTCTAGGACCAACTACCCATTTGAATGATATGAGAGTTTAAAAGAACCTGGAAAACAGATTTCCTTGAAGGTATTTACCCATCTCACCAAGATTACATTTGGCACAAGGCCATTGTTTAAATATGGGAACCAGCAAGCATTTCTATGTGGGTTGTCTTAAAAAAATAGCCCAGTCCCACAGGCTTTCGTTTCAAGCACATGAGTTCTCTACTGACGATATCCCATTAGCAGTAGCATGCAGAAGGGGAGAGGGGGCAGAGGGGGCGACGATTATGAGCATGCATATGGGAAGGGCATCCAATCTAAGATGCTACGGATACCCCACATTAAATTCGGCCTTGTGTCATATCTGACCGCGTGGGATGGTTCGTATATATCCTGCAGTTGGAGATTCATTGTGAAATTCACTTGATTCACTTCTGGCAATTGACCACTACTTCTACGCGCCGCTGGCGAATCTTATATGTGTTGTTCTTGTCCTAAGTATTATCGTTCATTCCCAACCTTTGTGTGATTATTCTATTCAGCAACCTTCCCTAGGATAGAACAATAACTTTAAAAATGTATATATGCCTGAGTATTGAAAGAAAAGATGTATGACAAATTGGAAAAGGTTTTTGTGACGCGTTTCATCCGTTGGGACTTCATCGAATAGGGTTAACATCACAATGATGCAGTTGAAGTTTCTGGGACACAGTTATGAAGAATCTGAGACTCACAGGTCGAATAAAGGGAAAGCAATGCATGATATACCTGGCAGGCTTGAGCAGGCGGATGACATAACGTGATCTGGGGAAGAAAGCAGAAGGAAACCTGCAAGGAATAGGAGGTGGTGGAGAGCCATGATCGCCTACGTACTGAAAGAACACGGCACATAAAAAGAAAGAAAGAAAGAAAGAAAAAAAAAAAAGAAAGAAATAAATAAAGAAAGAAAGAAAGGGAGTTTCAAAATTTAGAAACAATTTCTAGAAATCTAAATTTTTTTTCTTTCCACCATTTTTGTTATTAAATATGCCACATTGTGATAACAGAATATTGAAATATTCTACGAACCTGGACGTATATTTACTCTGACTGAACAAGCGATTAAAGCACTTTCTAGACGGATGAAGCACGTCGCAAAAACTTCTTTCAATTTTTCATACATCTTTTCTTTCAAAACTGTTCATGATATATAACATTTATATATCGTTATCCCATATATATATATATCTATTCTCGCATCTGTTATTTTTATTAGGCATCCATTAGTTTCGGGAGAGAATGGAGTTGTTCTCTGGATGATGATGATTCAAGTGCAGCGTCAGGTCGATATTGAGGACAGTCGCCCGTGCAGTAGAAGGCTGCTCACCACGTTGGTGAAACGGTCCAATGGAAAGACAATGGAAATACATGGTTGCAACTCCTTTGCGATGAATTTATTAAACTAATTTTATTCTTATTTATTGTTAAAAATAACTCTGCTATTTCGGAGGAAAAAGCATCCCGACTGTGCCGAAATATATTCTTTGATAGGTTTGCCACTAAATAATCTGATTAACTGAAAATCGTAAGATAATCATGAGATTTAATTCGAAAGATGCCGTACAACATCCGAACCATTGTTGTTTTTTTTGTATTCATTGGAAAATATGATGTTATAGAAAATTTCAAGAGTTCAAGAATGAGAGATAAGGATATCGAATCTAATATAGGTTTGGACGATTTCCTCAAAGATGAAGAAGAGACTCGGGGCGACGGAGATGCGATTCTACAAAAGGATGCTAAGGATATCATGGACAGAGCGTGCGAGCAACGACGCGGTTTTAAGAGAGGATGCAAACAAGGAGGAGGCTTATACTTAACATCAGAAAGAGGCAATTGAAGTTCTTAGGAATAGGGGCTTGGAGAAACTGATACTCACGGGACGAATAGAGCGAAAGAGAGACAAGGGAAAACAACGCGTGACATAACTAGCGGATGACAGAGCATGGTCTGGGGGAGGTGGCAGGGGGAAGGAACTTGTTTTGAGCTGCAAGGGATAGAAGGTGGTGGAGAGCCATGATCGTCTAAATCCTGAAATGACACGACACAGAGAATGAAAAGATAGGCTTTGCAAGGGTTAGTTTCGCCCAAAACCGTTATTTGATGCAAAACCAAAATATTAACCTAAAAACGCGTGTCACGTTCTTAAATACCCTCGTCAGATCGAGGCTTTTACATTGCCATCATGCTCGTTTAGAAATATCTAAACTGTCAGCTGTATGCAACTGGTTTCTCAGATTCAATGATTAAAAATGACTTCAAGCGAATGAAGCCTGTAATTCTTACTGAGAACGACCTCTCTTAGAACCTAGTAGACTGGCGCTGCAGAATCACAAAGAACAGTATCAGATAACAGAAACCATATTGTATGGATTTTGAATAGCAGCAAAAACTAAAATAACTATCATGTGCAAAACAAAGAGAAAATGACATAATCAAGATGTTGACGTTCCATATTCCTTAAAAAATTTAGGAAGGAATAATCCCATCAATAATGGAAAGAGCGATAACAGTTACTGGATTTAAGAAAGCTATTTTCCTGAAAAATTGTTTTCAGATAAAGATTTTTTATAAGTAGCACTGACAGCTCGGTCAATGAATGCCGAATTTTTCCTTATATGGAAGCGGTTAATTTTGGTGCAAAAATAATGTCGTTTTCTCACACAGTAACATACGTGAGAAAACGACATTATTTTCGCGCCAATATTACCATTCTTCAATAATTTGGGCATTTTTTAATCACAGTTTGCCTTTAACTTGCAATAAGAATTTTATTATATTTTTTGCCATGATTTTTTTTTTTTTTTTTTTTGTAAGGACTGGTGAATTTCAACTTGCGTTTTGGAGTAGAAAATACATTATTACAAGCGTTGGGGTTGTTAGACCCCCACTTTATTCTTCTTTGACTTTCTGTGATGAGGAGTTATCATTATTTATTCTATTTACATGTGGACTGGTGCCATTGAGGAACTAAGCGTTGGTTCGTAAATTTGGTGACATTGTAATGGTGAGTCCAATCTCTAGGCCGGGCAGTGTACATTTGAACACATTGGAAACAGAGAGGGCAATAATTAAGCAATGCTAAAAATAAGAGCTAGACGAGTTATCGCTTGATATGGTCAGTGAGACGAGAACAGTCTACACACGTAGATTAAATAGAGGGTTCAGTTTTAAATTTCATGAAGTTTATCCGGATGGGCAAACACCTGATGGCAGTCAGAGGACACGACGGACCGAAATGTTGTGATAGTAACAACAAAGTTGGAGACAATAGCCCTATCGGAGTTAGCTCCTCCTTTAGTTCGTTAGCCCTTTCACCGGGGGTCTCTCTTCCCTGGCTATAAATAGTCGCTGACCCTTCGCCTCTTCCTCTTTTTCCTCAGGCTTTCAGCCTTACCACCTCGCAGATGTGAACGCTTACAGAGACAGCGTTTTCCAAATGCTGGGGACGCGCTAAGCACACTCACCACAACACAACGCACACACATGCATAATATTTACCACATACACTCTGTCAATGTAACTGTCCATGTAACTTGTACCTTTCTTGATGTTATTAATACATATATTTGTTTACATATATTTATCGGTCTTGTGTTTGTTTTGCTTTGCCTTCTTTGGACTTAATTAAAGTCCAGCTTTCTCATGTAGTTGGACCGGCTAGCCGGAAAATCTTAACCCACATGAACTCATCTACTTCTACTCAATAATATCGCCACGACACGAAACCCTACATAATGGTAACTCCGTCATACCGTCCTCTACAGCCCACTTTTCGTTCAGATGCTGAGACATAGAAATCAAACAAGTAACGAAAATTCATTCTTTCAAATAGTACGTGTCGGACAAGGGACAAAGTTTTCTGAAATTGTCTGATCATCTCCAACAGTGTGGCTAGAGCTTCCAGTCCCGCGCGCCTTAATCCTCAGTACCCCAAAAAGACAAGGACAAATGAATGCTTTGCGAATGCTCGTTAACTGCGAATGCATCAATACTCTCGATTTTTTAATCTCCCGCCTACAAAGGTGGTAGGATGCGACACATAGTCGGAACAACCTTGGATACCTATACGAATAGAAAGAACAAAAATTGTCCAGTTCTCGCGACTACTGTGACAGTGACATCAGAATCCTCTAAAAATCTCTCTTCAGCGCAGTGAGAGAGAAGCCGCTACAGCTTTGGAATCTCCGAGATCGGCCTTCCTTTCTAATATTAAGACAGAACAGATACTACACTTTGATATCTTTCCGGTAACTTTATATTTGCTTTGATAGTAATCCTGACGTGTTCTTAAGTCACGTCACGAGTCAACGCTTTTTCAATCAACCTCGTGACTCACTGACATGTCTTTTTGAACACGCTATTCAACGTCCTTGCCAAGATAAGTACTTGAATATATTACATTATGCCTATTTTCCTGATTATTGCAATAACATGGAATGAAAAAAAAAACAATATTAGGTTGGTGCAAAAATGACGACGTAATAATGTCGTTTTTTGACGTATTTTTTTAACGTCAAAAAAACGACATTATTACGTCATTATTTTTGCACCAACCTAACAATAGCACCTTTCAAGACCTTCAAAGACTCGATATTGTACAATTATTAGGTTGGTGCAAAAATAATATCGTTTTTGACGTTAAAAAAATACGTCGAAAAACGATATTATTTTTGCACAAACCTAATACAATTAACATAACGAAACCGACAAAACAATTGCCATGAAAATATTTATAGAAAATGAACAGATATATTACGGTGGTGGGAAAGTGATTGAATCTGAAATGCCAGGTCAAACCGATAACATTGCAGATTCGAATTATATATATATATCTGAGAGAATAATAATGTTAAATATAATTCAAAACTAATCAATTCGGGCTCAACATTCGTGATAGTATAAGAAAATTTCAACAGATATTGTTATTATCGAATGAAATCAGTTTCGTTCCCATAAGAAAGATCAAATGAAAATAACCTGGTCCCAAATTAACAAATGACAACAGATACAAGCATTATGTCTAGTACACAATGAAAAATACAGCACAGTGACAGCTGAAATAAATATTTGAACATATCGACATAATCTTTATCAATATCCACAAGAGAATTAAAATAAATTGATGAATACTGCTTGCCGGATTATTATACTTACGTAATGGCTATAATAAGTAGAAAGCACGTCAGCAGACATTACGGCAGATCGAGTGAATGGAATTCAGCAGTCATAGAACACAATGCTAATTATCGCTAATCAATGCTTTCAGTTTGTATAAACATTACGCGATTACAAAACTGAGTATAGTTATAAAGATAAACTGAAAACTATGAATATTCAGCGTTAATGAAAACATCTAGTGAGAAGAGCTGACATCACCATAAACCAATTTTATCTTCGTCTCATAAAGAGTTTCTTGTTTTAAATCCGTTTAAAATTAAAGATAATCAATTTGAACACAATTTTGCTAGATTTATACAGTAATATACAGATGCAATAAAATCTCTTTCCATTTAATAGAGAATTTCTCAAAGTGGGCGCCAGTACCCTTTAGCAGACGGTAAACATCACACAATGATGAAGCAAAGATGGACAATCGAAGGCGATAGAGATTTAAAAAATGGCCCATCGGCAGTATAGAAATGCTTGATATTCAAGAACTTTCTAGAATAGTTGAGAACTGTAAATTCTAACAATATTTGTGTCATAATATTCTGGAAAGCACATAATGTGTAACAGGACACCTTTTTTTTATCATTTCACCTCAAGCATATAAATAAAGTCCATTAGGATACAAGGAGTGAAAGAAACTGAGAGGACAATAAAAACAAAATACTGAATTCAAGGAAACAGATGACGATTTTATTTAAATTTTGGAGATCAGAAAGCCGAAAAGAGTTCCACAAACGAGAAGAAACTATTAGCATAAAACTTACGGTTACAACGAGTAAAAATATGAGACCTAACTGCCAATCTAGTACTGTGTTTAAATTCGTAAAGTCGGGGTACCATCGAGGAAAGCTCATCAGAACAATTGCCGTGAAAGTATTTCTGGAAAAGCTACGTTACGACGGTTGAAAAGTGATTGAAGATGAGATGCCAGATCAGGATTGGTAAGTTTACAGATACTTCCTTCGATTTATTAAAGAAATATTCAATGTTAAAGTTGTGGATGTAGTTTATCGCCATACCCAGGACTGCGTTCGGACTTGGTGGTTGGAAAATTTCCTAAATAAATAAATAAACCTCCATAACCCATTTCAGATTTGGAGACATCATGTTGCCCATCTATAAAGAAATCTTCGAAAGTTTACCCAATTTCGGCATTTTCTACAATTAAAGTTCCAGTAACCACTTTCGATCCAGATATTTTCAGAGTCAATTAAAATGTTTCGATATACGAGAAACAGGCGTGGACGGACTCCTGGCTCTAAAAACCGTTATGTATTTCCTATCTGTGCAAGAGGTTTGCTTTCAAGCCTAGCTATATATTTATTTGTTACTACTGTAAATGTTATTTTTATGGATACACATGCTTGAGTAGAAGACCTGTTTTCTTTTTTTAAATTTATTTTAAACGCCGTGATTCTGACTACGGACCCGTACATTTAAGAGACTAGCCGGTAATTCACACTGTTTAAAATAAATAAAAAGTATGTAAAAAATATCGTTTAGAGTAATTAGAAGTAATGTCAAATTAAAAATAAAATCCACCAATCTCTCATATATATATATATATATATATATATATATACACCCAAAATCTATTACTTGTATAAGCCTGCTTGACCCAACTAATGCTCTACGATGGAGCGGTTCGGGGGAAAAGAAAAACGTGGCTCTTGGAGCACAATCCGTAGGGTTATGAATACTTGGATGAGTATCACCACGGAATTTGTGAGTAGCGGTGGTATATCGAGTCTATTCAGTTTCTTCTTCGTCATCCAGACCATTGGTACAGGTGATATGACGCCTGCGTTGTATCGAAACGGTTTCGGTTCGAATCTCGGTAGTGGACGAAAACGGCCGTCCAGTGCCTTATGCTGAGAATTCTTCTAGACTCGATTAATTAATATAATGATTTGCCAAAATCCCACAAATTGTTTTATATATGTTATACATTCTCTTTATAGATACAAATATTTAAGTAAATGCTCTGTTTATTATAAACAGTATTATGCAACATTTGCCGGCCTGAATGTTCGAGAAATTTTCACAGGATATATTCGTCCTCCGAAAATTTCTCGGGCATTCAGGCGGGTAAATGTTGCTTAATACTCTTTATTATAAGCAGACCATTTACTTAAATATTTGTATCTAAAAAAAAGAATGTATAACAAAAATGTCTTAAAATAATTGTCGGACTTTGTCCATTTCATAATGTGTGGCGTCATATATATATATATATATATATATATATATATATATATATATACCAATGGATTTACTTTTAATCCGACATTTTTTAATACTTCAGACAATTTTATTCGGGAAAATCTCTTGAAAGTACATTTCTTCATTAAATATAACGTATCAGTATCCTCACTTTCCAGCCTTGACCGAGCTCAAAAGCGCTTACGCAGCCGTGTGGGTAATGAATTATTTTATATTATGCAACCTTTTTCCCCACAAGCGAAACATTGATACTCTCGCTACTCTATCGTTTTTTTTCTTTGCAGATGTTGAGGCAAGCTATATTTATTGGTTCCACCAATCCAGACATTCACTGCTAAGACCCGCCATGTCTCATACACAGTCACTTCATCCCCCTTCCCTTCCTATTCCATTAGTAATGAGGAAGTTCCACTCAGATAGCTTCTTACCCAGAACTGTTATTTTGTAGAACAGACTCCCGAAAGGATGCATGGAATTTAAAGGGGTCACATATTGGTGTATTGTATGTGTGTACGTGTTCACATATAAACAATTCATGTAGAAACAACATAAACTTGGCTTCTACTACGGACTATTCACTCTTTTTTTTTTAATAAAAACTATAGAGAAACAAAGTCGAAAGTTAGAGTAAGTAAGGATAAGCATTGTTATAATGGCCGAGTTCAAGTCGGCGTTGCACTGAGTTGGAACGACCAAAGTAAACCTTGTGATTATTTCATTGGTGGCGTTTCGACAAACGTCCGAACGCTATGCTTTGAAAAATGAAAAGAGAGTTAAGTCGTCATTCGACTGGGATAAAGAGACGTTCCTCAGTGGGGACGTCTTTGCTCACGATCTGAAACATCTTGGAGCAAGAGGGAGAACAAGAAAGTAAGAGGAAGGAAATGTTTGTCTTTTTATAGAACTTAAACATGCGGAGGCAGAGCGATAATAGGTATGTGATGCCCTTTGATGTCCGGGGCCGCACGCGCGCTACAGCGCCGCTTAATGGGTGTTTGGTGAAAATAAATGAGGTAATAAAATTTCTGGTTCCTTTATTACTAGCATCATAGTAAAATGTGTTCTTGTTCTTTTATTTATTTATTACTATTAATTTATTGATTTTATTTCATTTTTCCACAGATGGTTTTCCGGCCACTACAATTGTAAGCTTCAAACCAAAAGGTTACATATACTTAACATCAGAAAAAATCTGTCGAAATTTCTAGGGCGCATACCGAAGAAAGGGGGATGGAGAAATTTGACAGTCACAGGACAGATTGAAGGCAAGACGGACAAAAGACGCATAAACTACCTAGCGACCTTGAGAAAATGGATGGCGGAATAAGGTTTAAGAGAGAACAAAAACACAAAATTTATTAAGAGCTACAAAAGACTGAAAACTGTAGAAAGCCATAATTGCTAACGTCCCGAAGGAATAGGGCCCATAGAAAAAGATGTCTGTGTTGTCCGTGGCTGGCTTACATGTGAATCTACCAATTAATGTACGCACAAGCACACACAATTTAACTGAGTTTGAAACGAGAGTATTAGGTTGGTGCGAAAATAATGACGTAATAATGTCGTTTTTTGACGTTAAAAAATACGTCAAAAAACGACATTATTACGTCATTATTTTTGCACCAACCTAATAGAATAATTCACTCCCCTCCCACACAAACTGCTTACGGCTTAAGGCATGTCATGTGGATTTTATAACCGATTTCACATGATTCACAAATGTTCAATATGCGCACCACTTCTGATACGATACACGACGGTGGTCTAGCTCCTGCCAAACACACAGTAGCATGCCTTGCGTAACATTCCCCAGCATCTCAGTGATTCTCTGCTTAAGTTCATCTAGGCTTGTAGGAATATGGGGAGATAGAACTGTCCTTTCACATAGCCCTATAGAAAAAAATCACAAGGTGTCAAGTCAGGTGAACGTTGTGATGTTTTCAACAGCACATTGTCATTTTCACGGACATGCCCAATCCATCTTCTTCGTAGATTCTCATTGAGATAAGTCCGCACAGTCAACTTAGTTTTTACACATTTTGTTAAAAATTGAGATCATTTGAGCGAGTATTGGCTATGTTGTTAGACTACAAAATAATGTATTTTTAGGTCTGCCATTGAATTAAAATATACACGTGTTCACACAAATGTTCATACATAATTTGAATAAAATTAAAATGGATATCTATATCACAAGGACTAATTTCTGTTTTCGTCTGGATAACAGTAAAATATTCGACATTTTAATGTCATTTCTACGACTCATACTTAAACAGAATATGTTTTCGAATAAATGCAGTATTTTAAATTCAATTCAGATTTGAAAATCGATCATCTTATCGTCAGCGAAGGGTAGTCAGTCAGTTAAATGCCATACGTGATACAAGATTGGGCGATCATGTGTCTTTCGATACATAACTGATGAGGCAGATTTTTCTCGTAGTAGGTTGCCATTTCTTTCCTCAGTAGACTGGTTGCCAACCAAGGCTAAAGAACCCAGTCTGTCCTGCTATTCAACCCAGAGCTGGTGGGAGAATAGATGGATTCATACCTTTGCCAGAGTAATTGTGTAACTGAATTTGGAATTCGAACTCGGCTCTCCGAGTTCTCACTGCGAGCCGATATCCATTACACCACAAGGTACTGAATTAATAATAGTAAAGAAACTGAGGTGGCGTAATGGATAGCGGAACGGACTGAGGAATCGGAGAGTCAAGTTCGAATTTCAGTCGAATCCATTACATTCAGTTACGTGCTAATACCCTTGAATTCTCTTCTCCCCCCCCCCCGCTACGAGTAAATAGCAGGATAGACCCGGTTCTATAGCCTTGAATGGCAATTGGTTTACCACAGAAAGAAATGGCAACCTAAAAATAATCTGCCTCGTCAGTCATGTATCGAAAGATACATGATCGCCTAAGCGTGTATCACGCATGTCACATAACTGACTTAAAGAAACTGGATACGAATACATGGCAAGAAAACAGTACAAATCGTGGCCAATGGACTTAATCGTTCAAATTCCGGCTACGTAAGTAAATTCGAAAATCTTGTTCGGTATCAGCAAAAGATATAAAATATGATAATTTGAATTACCAAGAGCAAGTAAAACCATGTTCAAGACTTTTAACAGTATTGGTATATAACACAAGGCAGGATCATAAACAGACGCATTATTGTCGAATAACAATCATAAAGAAACTTGATTAGTAGACATGACAACAAAACAGAACAGTTCATTGGCGATTGATTTAATCAGTCAAATTTCGGATCCTTTTAGAAAAGAAATTACGTAGTGTTTAAACTCTTTTGACAAGAACTGTCTCGTGGTTTGAAGTCTGGCAGTAAGTTACCTCTGTTTGCGATTCCATGGCTCCGGAAATGGATAGGGAGGGATTTTAATTTTCTCCTGCCGATTGGACCGGCTAGAATAAGCTGTCAGCATTGTTTAAGGCAGACACTTTATGCCTCTATTCCTTTCCATATATATTATCCACATATATATATATATATATATATATATATATATATATATATATATATATATATATATGTGTGTGTGTGTGTGTGTGTGTGTGTGTGTGGATGTTGTGATGACAGATGAGCAATCTCTGCAGAACTGTCTGCAACAGGTCTCTACAGCGCCCTCGGACAATACATTTGCATGAGAAAGGAGGACTTCTATTACTAAAACTAATAACACCACAATTATAAGCGATAGTCGTTATCGTGTGGGTGGCCGTGTCAGTAATGGTAGTGGTTAGAGAACGTGGTCTTAAAGGAAGTAATATTAGAAGAAGATAAGGGAAAGTTGCTGGTAGACGTCGAGGAGGACGAGCGGGAAATGAAAGAGCGAAAGGAAACGGGAGGAGAGAATGGAGACCAAGACAGTAATAGGAAAAATTAGTAAATAAATGGAAGTGGAAAAGGCGACGATGATTATAATAGAACTTATAACAATGTTAAATTAGTGTTAGCGATGATGATGTTTATAAGGAAGGAGATGATAACAAGAACAGTAGTTATGTTAATGACGACGATGATGATTAACTCATTTGTTGAGCTCATCATAAATCATTAGATGAATAGATGAGGGAATAGGATTGTGGTAAGCAGAAAGTGAAATCTGATTCTTAACTCCGTATAACTCAAGGCCAATATTCAAGTGATAAAGAAGAGGAAGAAAATGAGAAGCAAATAGGAAAGAAAAGGAAAACCTAAGAAAGAGAGTGACATTGGTGGGGTGGGGTGGGAGGTAACAGGAAGTACTCGAACCCTAGCTTAAAGAATAGCATCTTCTATTTGGGATGACGACCCGAAATCAAGTATTCATGACAACGACGTTAATAAACATGGCGAGGAGGCAGTGGAGTCCGTTGCGGCAATTGGAAGAGGCGGTGGAAGCGGGGACTGTGGAAGAAGAAGGTAGACTGGTTGGAGACGGTGGTGTTGATGGGAGGCAGTAATTAATAGGAAGACAATTTGCCGCCAGCCGGCAAAGGTTGAATCTCAGCTACTCAACACAAATGAATGAGTCCTCATCAAGTACTTATGGAGGAGTCGTTGAAAAGGCCCCGTGCCCTTCTTCCGATGAAAACGTGTCTGGTGAGTGGGCGGGAGAAAGTAAAATGAAGCTAGATAGATGGAAACAGAGAAAGATGGGGACTGAGGGAGATAAGAAAAGGAAAGACTGCTGTTATGCAAAGTAGACGAACAGTGAAATCAAATGAAAAACGTTTAATAGTTCTTGTCATCTGTATGCCAAAATTGGGATTTTAAGAAACTGTGCGTTTAAATTTCTTTCCATGGCATCACCGCAACAAACTAGAAACAAATGTTACGGTTTAATAAGTCAGTGTCAAAACCGTGATGTGCAGGTAGTATATCGGTTATTAGCGCGGAAAATAGTATCGGCGAGCCGAGTTCAAATTCCAGTCGATTCTGTTGCTTTCACTTTCACACTAATACCCTTGGACAAGGCATGAATTAATATCTTCTGACTCACTAGCTATAGGGTAAAAAAGCTGAGCTCCCTAACCTTGAGTGATAACCAGTCTACGAAAAGGAAAGCTTTGAATTTCAAACCATGGATGAAGCAACAGCAAGACACTCCAGTACCTACTCCCACCCCGACAAAAAAAAAAAAAAATAATAATGCCAGTTCATGCATATATGAGATCTGATAAAAAAAAATTATCGGGACGATTGTTATAGTAACGGAACTAAAAATATCCAGAATGAAGCCGCTTGACCCAGGTTGACCTTGAACTGTCGCGCATGCACATTGTTACCCCGTTTATGATCACTTCCGTTGTTTATAGCAGTGCTTGGAAGTAAAGTGTAGAGAATGGTGGTCTTACCACACAGCAAAGTTTTAATCAGTAACCATGGTTTGTGCCGCAGTTTTTGTCCGAACTCAATATTCCCCACGTCCGACAACCGCCATATTCTCAAGATCCCTTTGCAGCTTTTTTCTCTTTTCAAAAGTCAAATCCCACTTGAAAGAAACATGATTTCAAGGCGTCGCGGTAAACGAAGAGAATGCGACGAAGCATCTCCTCGCTATCCCAAAAATGAAGTTCCAGGAATGCTTCCAACAATAGAAACGACACTGGATAAAACGTATGATTTCAGAAGGGGACTACTTCGAAGGAGATTATGTGTTTTAGCTTTCTTTTTATAGCGCCAGTCCCGATATATTTTCATCAGGCCGCGTACAAAAGCGGTTTGGCAATGAGTTTACATGTCGGGGGAACTGCATCTTCAATCCTTTCAGGTAACATTATATCGACGCCAATAAATCTACTCAAATATCTTGTTAGAATCATTTACCTCATATCTTATTATATTGATAAATGTTTACCTGATTTATAAACTGTTACTATGCTTGTAAATAATTTTGAACGGGTGTAGTAGTATATCCCTTGATTCCTGTTTAGGATTAGGTTTCCGGTTCCTTTTAAAGATTTCTCATTCTCTTGTTTTCGCGATCTTAACACTCGGGACCTCTTCAGCTTATCTTTCCTGCATAAGTCTCTTGAACTTCACTTCTTACTCTTTTTTACAGTCATACAACACTACGCAGTAACCCTCTACCTTGACTGGCTCTTGGATTTTGTATTGGATTAACATTAACAAAAAAATTACGATTTAATATTTATATATATTTCTTAATTATTTTTTTTATTTATGGACCCTTTATAACTTATGCTAAAGTCTCCACGCGAGCGAAATCCGCTCGTTTTGAATACTTGCAAAGGCACCTCTCATACAAAGCAGTAAAAAAATACAGACAATATAAGAATGGAATTGCTTCGTAGTAGCTCATATGTACATTATTATATTTAAATTATAAGCACAAAGGTATCAACACTGCATGGTGACTTTCAGTTTTACGCTACAGAATATCGCAAAAAGCGTGAAACAGACAATCATCAAGCAGTGTTGATTCTTATGTCTATACTGTCTATAGATACAAACGCTCTATCTCCGATAACTCCCACCAGTCCTGACCTTTAATGTTGGGACCTGCCATGCCACGTACACAAGAGTGAATCATCCCCATTTCCTTTTTATATGTCATTAGTAAGAAGTAAGTTACACTTGGAAAGCTTATTTTCCACAAACTATTCCTTTGTGGAACAGACTCCTGGTAGGATGTTTTCCCAATCATCTTGACCTCTTCACGCAAATATAGCATTTAAAAAGAATTCTATTGTTCGGATCCTTTTTCTAGTGTCAGGAGAGAATTTCATCTTGAAATATTTTAGGAAAATCTATAACTGAGTGGAAGATTTTTTCGAGTAACGCATTTCGTCATTTAGGACTTCACCGGACTAAAGTGATGTTTACGTTAATGTGATAACACATGCGCATGAAGGAGAGGGGACGTCGAAATTTTTAATTTAATTTTGTGTGTGTGTGTGTTTGGCTATATAGTCTATCTGATTTCATGTTGTTTCTTTTTGTTTGCTTTTATCCCTTTTGTTATTAAATATCCCACGGCGTGATAATAGAAGGTCTGCCAAGAAACTGAAACTATCCAATGTCCTCTGGGTGTTATCAGTTTTCATAAGCTATTATCAAATAAATTTTGTGCTTCAATAAGGTGGTGTCTATAGTGATACATTGTGATTTTTGTTTGTCTTCCTGTGTAGCCTCGTTATGAGACTGTGGGTTTTATACGGTGTTTTTTCAAGTACCGTGTCTTCATGCGACAGAAAAAAAATTACGCCACGAACAACAAAACATGACAACTACAATTACTGCCTAAATGCACCACACAATCGTGCGCGCATGCATATATATGTGTATGTGTGTGTGTGTGTATGTGTGTGTGTGTGTGTGACAGTATATCTGTAAAAGAACAATATGAAGAAAAAATTTTTTTCTAAAAACAAAAAGATATTTCCAAAAACACCATTTACTTTCGTTTATTAGATATTAAGTTGTACCACTTCATGTCTCCCATAGCTTACCCGACGGTTCAGCTAAAATGATGAAAATTCATGAGCGTTCCTAAACTCAAATATTTAAAAAAAACCAAAAAAAACAATAACATTTTTGCTCTTGTATATGAATACTTGCTTCAAAGTAAAATCCTTTCATTTGGCGTGATAAAGTCCCACAGTCGACGAAACGCGTCGGCTAAAATAAGTTTTACTTTTGTCTTTCGTGTATGGGTTGTGTGCATGTTTCTAGAGTTATAGGGATGTTTTATTTTCCGAGCACAATCAGCACCTTGTGGCCGTGTTCGTAGTTAATATTATTGGGTGTTGGCTTTTTCTATTTTTTTTTATTATTGAGGCTTCCATTATGTTTAAGCTTTTTTTTACATATGGATGAGGTTATTATGTTTGTGTTTTCTACTAGTATGTTTCAGATGAAGTCTGGTAAGTTTTTGTAAGTGTGTTTAAATGGGTTCTGATGGAGTTGTGGTCGGACAAGTGTAATGTAAAGCGTGTAGATAGGTATCTAGTAGTGTGACCGATGTAATTATTTATGAGTTCGGTTTGATCAGGAACAGAGTTTGAACTTATAATGTTGGTTTGTTATATATATATAACTTTTTATAAATTTGCTATTTTATGATGATTTTATAAGCATAGCTTAGATGTGGCACAAGGCCAAAAATATGGGCTATCCAGAGAGGATCAAACTCAATACTCAGTTGTAACTGATCTAGCAAGACAAGCTTTCTAACCATTACATCATGTCGAAGTGAGCAAATTTGCTACTTTTATGGAGGTAAAGTGACACCTCGTTGTCGAGTGTCATCATCAAAAGATATCATGGCAGAACTTACTTTTGCATTGAACGGATAATGGCTGTTTAAGTTGGAAGAACCTTTAAAAGCTCTGGCAAGCCTTCATTGTTTATGATTGCTATTTGTAGCTACGAAAAGCCGTTCAGAATTCAAAAAGTTCTTATAATCAGTGTCTGTAGATTACTTTTTTAAGTGGAGAAAGACGTTGCGCTAAGTCAATCACATTCTCTGAGCAAGAACAGCTTCTTCATGTGTCGTGTCCCTTCAGGATGTAGGCGATCATGTCTCTCCACAACTTCCTCACCTTTGTAGCTCCTAATAAATTTTGTGTTTTCATTATTTCTAATAAAAACTGTTCTCCCATCCATTGACTCAGGCTCATTCAGTATGTTACGTGTTGCTTTCCTTTGTCTCTCTTGCCCTCAATTTGCGCTGTGAGTATCAGATTTTCCAAAGCTTCTTTCCTCATTATATGTCCCAGATATTTCAACTCTCTCTTCCTACAAAAGCCATCAAATGTGCTCAGGGTAAGAACAAGCATTATATTGTAACGGGATTAGATTAACAGATTGTAATGGGTGTCATCGCTTTATAGCAGCGTTGACTTCCTTCGTGTATATATATATATATATATATATATATATATATATATATATATATATATATATATATAATAATAATAAAATAGCTTAAACACTATTTGTCATAATTTATTCCATTGGAATCGTAAATACGATCCAATTCATCAGACCGAAAAATTCAAAAAGAAAACAGAAAAAACAACTCCGGAAATAAAAAATAAAATTTAGAGAGAGTGTAAGTATGAGAGTGTGGGACGAATGTTAGAGCTATAGAGAGGGGTAACAGACGAGAGAAGGTGGGGGATTAAAATTTAACAGAGAGAAGTTTTAGAGAGGAGAGTCAAAGACGGTTTAAGTGAGAGCAAATATGAATGCTGTCGGATGTCTAATACATTAAAGATGTAACCGGAAAGGATAGATTTTGTGGTGACATACACACACACAATAGACGATCTAATGTTAAAGATCAGAATAAGATGGAGGGAGAGGAAAAGAAAAGGAAAGAAGAATGGGTGGGGGAGAGAGATGGGGTGGGGGAAAGCTAAAACTGAAGGGCATTTACTGAAAAGGCCGCTGTGTAATTAAGAAAATTTTACAAAATTAATATCAACTACGGGTTACAAATCAAATATAAACATATAAAAAATAAATATAGCGATTATCTAATCTAGTAAGGACCTATATTTTTATGTTCAAAAACACATGCGTATACACACATACACAATAAAATATACACGTACATACATACATATAGGCGTCTACCCACATACACACACACATATATATACCCATGTACACACATACGCATATATCCATATATATATATATACATATATATATATTCTCATATACATATACATACATACACATACATACACACACATACACATACATGTAAACATATACATACATATATTGAAATATATATATATACAGAAATATATATATATACATACATATACAGAAATTATATATATATATATATATATATATATATATATAATATATTATAATAATATTTTTTGTTTAAAAATATGATTCCTTCGCTACATAAGAGTTCTCATGTTTCAAAAACGTATAAACGAACTCTTATGTAGCGAAGGAATCATATTTTTAAACAAAAAATATTATTATAATATAAGCTCTACTTCTGTATGGAGCACTGTTTTTTAAAAATAAAAACAAAAATACTAAGGAACCCCGGATTATGCACCCAACGTGTTCTTTTCTATTTTCTGCATACCTGCACAAGGATATATATATATATATATATATATATATATATATATATATATATATATAAAGCAAAGTGAATATTGGACTGTACAGAAACAGTGGCTCATAATCCTCAGAATCTGCAACAGACAAAACCAGAAATGAAATTATAAAAAAGAATTCAAATAACTATTATTCGAAATTGACAAAACAAATCTAAACTAAAGGTAGGATAAAATGGCCCATATGCAGTTGAATTAATCTATGGGCGCATGTCTAGATACTTTCTTCAGCGTATTAGGGAACAGTCCAGTTCTGAAAACCAACAGCCAGACTACGCGTACATATCATTTGATTATAATGATGAAGGTTTGTACAGAACCGACCACATTTTATGGAGGAGTCGAACACAGAGAACTGGTACGCAGTATGCCATAAGGTCCCAAAACGACACTCTGCAGGTTTGGAATTCAGAGTTTTCCTTCTTCTAGACCGGTTACCACACAAGGCATATAGGACCTAGTTTGTTTTGCTATTTACCCACAGAGGAATGAAGGGTGGGGAAATTGATTCATACCTTTCTTAAGGGTATAAGTACGTAAGGGAATATAAAGAATTCAACTGGAATTCGAATTCGACTCTCTGATTTCTCAATTGAGCCTCAATACACTGTGCTTCCATCCTTTATCCCATATATATATATATATATATATATATATATATATGTGTGTGTGTGTGTGCGTGTGTGTGTGTGTGTGTGTAGTGATGGTGCTATACAGTATGCGACACGTGTTTCGTTGCGGGCTAAGGGACATGTCTTGTTTCCTTGGACGAAGAACGAAAAGTGAGAGAGAGAGAGATAGAGAGACTGTGCGTGTGAGTGAGTGAGGGAGAGACCTTACCTTTTATATAACACCATCTAGTTGACGTTAGGGGGAGTCTCCTGGCGGACAAGGTAGGGTTATCCAGTAATATGTTGTCCTTGAAATTTTAATATCGCGAGGGGAAGAGTACTTCAGATTTAACGGATAAAATTTCATAAAAGATCAAAAAAAAAAAAAAAGAAAGAAAGAAAGAACACGAACGAGAAAAAAAGGAAACAAGTTTGACTCTGGACAGTTGAGGAGGCCACATCTCTCGGGCATCCGAAAAGGATCGAACTTAATACAATAACAATGGCTCATGAAACTTGATTGTTAGCCACTGCTTCAATTCGAGGTGCCATTTAATTTACATAGCAGTGTGCAACAAGGCAGACTATTTTGATGGAACATACGCTTTAAAGATCTAACTCGCAAAATGTCTAGCGTGCAAAATAGTGCGACATGGTGTGGCTAGTTTTTACTTTGTTTATGCATATTTCAGTTTGGAAGTAAAGCAGGCTCGAGAGGAACAGAAATAAATCTGAAGTTGTAGAATTACTCTACGCTTCTCGTTTCTATTATTTGGAAATCATATTCTATGGGTCTGCTTTGTGAGTGAAATAGTAGCATATTTACCACTGGAGTCGTTGTCGTTTTATTTTGTGGGATTTGTCCCTTCAGGATGTAGCCGACCATGTCTTTCCACAACTTAAAAATAAACATTGCCAAAAAAAAAAAAAAAAAAAAAAAAACATAAATATCTACAAACGTATATTTTGTAGATCTTAGGAATAATTTTTTGATAAGATTTTTTATCTAACATTATTTTTTATTTAGAATTGTTTATATTTTTTTTACTCTCCATCTCAGTCCCTGTTCTGTCGAACATTTAAACAATCCGGTTATTGTCGTTAGTCGCTGTTTCTTTCTGCTGCCATTTTACTTACTCTGTCCCTTTCTTTCTGCCCCCTTTTTCTTTCTGCGCCCCTTTCTTTCTGCCCCCTCTTTTCTTTCTGCCCGTCTTTTCTTTCTGTGCCTCTTTCTTTTTGACCCTCTTATCTTTCAGCGCCCCTTTCTTTCTGCCCCTCTTTTCTTTCTGCGCCCCTTTCTTTCTGTCTCCATCTTTTCTTTCAGCACACCTTTCTTTCTGACCCCTCTTTTCTATCTGTGCCCCTTTCTTTCTGCCCCCACTTTCTGTCCACATCTTTTCTTTCTGTGCCCCTTTCTTTCTGCCCCCTCTTTTATTTCTGTCCCCCTTTCTTTCTGCTCCTTCTTTTCTTTCTGTGCCCCTTTCTTTCTGTGCCCCTTTCTTTCTGTGCCCCTTTCTCTCTGACCCCATTTTCTGACCCCACTTTCTGTCTCCATTACTTCAGCACCCCTTTTTTTCTGCCCCCTCTTTTCTTTCTGCGTCCCTTTCTTTCTTCCCCCTCTTTTCTTTCAACACCCCTTTCTTTCTCCCTCTCTTTTCTTTCAGCACCCCTTTCTTTCTGTCCCCTCTTTTCTTTCAGTGCCCCTTTCTTTCTGCCCCTTCTTTTCTTTCTGTCCCCATCTTTTCTTTCTATGCCCCTTTCTCTCTGCCCCCACTTCCTCCCCCATCTTTTCTTTCAGCACCCCTTTCTTTCTGCCCCCTCTTTTACTTTCAGCACCCCTTTCTTTCTGTCCCCTCTTTTCTTTCAGTGCCCCTCTCTTTCTGCCTCCTCTTTTCTTTTTGTCCCCCTTTCTTTCAGTATGTCCTGTGAGAGTCGAATTTTCCAGACCATACTTCCTCATTATGTGTCTATAAATAACTCAAAAGCTCCATCCATGGTATTCTTCTGTAGAACCCCATCTTTGTTGCTTCAAGTCTCCTCTTTATCTATGAAGAAATCGTTTAACATTTACAATCATATAGGAAGATTGATATTACATAGCAGTTCAGCACTTTATCTTTATTTCTAATGAAAGTTTCCTGTTTCTAAATATTGTACTTAATTTCTGGAAGACATCATTTACTTTTCCAAAACTCCTTTGCATTTCTGTGTCACATCTTTTATAATACTTTCCAAAGAGTTAAATTTCAGTTGCCTCTTTAAAATTCTAAGTGAAAGTGTCTTTTTTGTTCCCATTTTCCTTAAAACTTCCTTATTACTTATAGGCTCAGTCCATGGTATTCTTCTGTAGAACCACATCTTTGTTGCCTCAAGTCTCCTCTTCATCTCTAAGGAAATTCACAATTATGAGTCCTGTAAGCCATTAGGGTTGAGGGACACTACATGTAAAAGAGCCGTTGAAGCAGTGCTGTGTCTTGGGCAAGATAGTCTCACAGAGCCCAACCCTCAAGAGAGTTTACTTTCTTCTAAATTGGTTACCACCTAAGGCTATAGGATCCATTTTACCAATAGTGAATAAAATATTAATTCATGCCTTTCCTATGGGTATTAAGACGGAAGTGAATGTAATGAACTTGACTTGAATTCGAAATCGGCTCTCCGATTCCTCAACCCGAGCCTCTATCTATTACATCACTTCAACTGAATGGTATGATTTTGAATGATCATTTTCAAAATAAGGACTCACTTCTCCATTTGAATGTATTACTTCGGGATTTCCCCTTTGTTTCTCTTTTCAGAAACAAACGGAACCCTAGTTTTCTGGATCTGCTTTTAGGAAAAAGATGGTAGGGTATCTATAATTGGCATCGATGGTCAGTATTCACTTCCAGGTAAGCAGGTCCTTACGTATTTGGAGTTTTCGGCGTAACACAACCATCTTTCTAAGCTAAGTACAGTAAATAACCACTGACATTCCTTTCGTCCTTCATTATGACCAACTATCTTCATTTTACAATCAAACCATGATTATAAACAGATGCCGCTTCCTTTAAGTGCCATGTCCCTCTTGGAAAAGAGAAAAGGCATTTTGTAGCCCTCTTAATCCCTCTATTGCCAATCATTTAAACAAACTGCTGCCACACATGGTCTTGTGCTCCAGCTATACATTCAGAGATTCTTGATAAAATCCAAAGAAACTGGTTCTGCCCTGGCATCTCGCCTTCAGTCACTTTCTCACCGCCATAACGAAGCTTCCCTGTGCCTTTTCTATAAATACTTTCAAGTTAACGGTTATGATGACTCTATGGTACTTAGACTTTATGACGCAGTACCAGAATGACCGCAAAACCATTTTACAACTGAATTCGCTAGATGTAATCGTAAATTCTATGCCAACAGTTTCTTCTATCGCACTTCACGCTCGTGTAACTCTCTTCCGAGCTGTTGCTTCCAAGTCAACTTTGATCTTCAAAAATTCAAATGCAATGTTAATCGTTATCTACTGTCTTCTTAATTCTTGTTCTTTTACTGTTCTGTTTCATATTCTTGTGGGGATATTAGGTGGAAAAATAAACTCCGAGTCTCATGTCCACAAGTTATAATACAAAATTATAAACAACGCAAAGAAATGATCTTCACAAAAAAGGAAGAAAAACAAGCTAAATATAACAATAACATTTATACAGTAGATACATATATTTACGTGCTGAAAATGAATGTACTTTGTTGTAGCCACAAGGAGACCAATAGTTTAATGTGATTTGCTGCAAGTGAGTCTGCAAAGTTTCCACGTTATTTTGTTGCAAGTGAGTCTGCAAATTTCGAAGTAATATGTACGCCAATATTTGTGTGTGAAGCACACGCTAATGAAACATGTTTTTGGCTGATTTCGTACAACAGCTGTAATTTTGAAACACATTCAACGAGGAGATATGAAGGTAAATCATAGCTGACTGACGCGTTTTCATGGTAACATGTGTCGAGGCTGAGCTGGTTCACTGACTGTTCTGTTTTACAGATCAGTCCGCTGATTCTGCTGTTTCAGATCTGCCAGCTGCTCGTCTTTTTTCAGGCCTGGTCGCTGTTTTAATGGCTTATGGCGAGTCGGTGATCGGTTCACGAAATCTGAGTTCCGCGTGATAATGTATTTAATAACCCGTGCTCTGACCTATTTTCAGGTCATTTGGGGTTCAACCGCGAGGATGTCATAGAGAACACATTACATGATTGTCATGTCCAATCAGGTTCCAGACACCAATAATCTAATTTTGGAACCTTGTTTTGTACAGAACTGTAAAGATTTTTCGTATCTATTGATTTTAGTAGGATTTGGTTGTAGGCGTCTCTTACTTGTTTGTGCTTCACTTATTGGTCGTAAAATATAGGAGCTTATATCCTATATTCTCTAAAACTCATTGATTCCCTTTCAGACTTAGTGGCTTTATTACCTTAATTCCCAATTGCTTACATGCTCCATCTGATATTCCTAGCATTCTTCTGCAAAACCACATCTCTGTTGCCTCAAATTCCTTATCTGTGTCCGGCATTCCCTGCTATATAGGAGTACTGATATTATATAGTTTTTTCAGTTGATCTGTGAGCCGCTTTTTCGAGACGTTTTATCGGAGGCGTATACGTACGAATCTTACGTAAAGGAGAGATGTCCGCTGAGAATTACACTCGTTACAGTAGCTAATAGTTGAGCGATATCAACTTACTATCAAGCACTACACCAGGCAGCCACAGTTATTGGCTTACTGAATTAACCGACAAGCAGATATACACTCATACCAATATCGATCGTATGGTAAATAAACTTCACCAACACAAAAACGATTTGGGATTTTATTGTAACTTAACTACATTTAAAGAAAAAAATTGAAAACCACACCCAAAAGCGTTCAAAATAAACCCAGGACAAAGGTGATTCCTTTACTATGTGGTTTATCTTTGACGAGTTTAATCTGTCCACCAATAGCAAGCAGTTAAATGTTCTGGACCTCAGTAATAGCATTTAATACGAAAAATCGTTATGATAAAAGCAACGATGAAATCACGTGACCATTACATCTTTTTCTTGATCCTTTCTTTCTCTCTTTTGCTTTCTCATACATTTCTTAAGAGAGGGCGCCATTTTTGCTACGCATGCGTCGTGGTCAGAAGATCTAATGTCTAATATTTGATCGATGACATAAGAGTGAAAAAAACTCCTAATTGAGCAAACATAAGTCTAAAAAGATTACCTATTTTTTTCTCAGAGTATATCCGGATACGAATGAAGAGATTCCGACACGTGTGGGCAGATTTTCTCATTTGTTTACATGTAGATCTATTTGTTATTACGACATATATATATATATATATATATATATATATATATATATATATATATATATATATGAGAATATATATACATATGTGTGTATGTATATATATATATATATATATATAAATTTATGAATAAAAATGACAATAGGAAAACTAGTAATTGCTAACGCGTTTCGTCCAATGTGGACTTCATCAAAGCAAAAAAGAAATGAAATTAATTGAACAAAGTAACTAATAAAAACAAAAACAAAATGTTCCTAACAATTGGAATCTAGAGAAACGCTATTTTCATATTCTTAACTGAAAATAACGTCAGTATTTGTAACGTGTGGAGAATATTGTCATTATATCTGTGTTGATATATATATATATATATATATATATATATATATATATATATATATATATATATATATATATATATATTATATGACTGTGTATATATGGGAATGTGTGTGTGTGTATGATTAGCAAAAGTAAAGAAACATTGCTTGGTGATTAGCTGGCATACTTTTATAAGATTTTTGCATTTCTTATTGATGTCTACGGTTTTTTTTTTTCTTTTTTTTTTCTTTTTTTTTTTTTAAACTTATTTAGGAGCTTACATGAGTTGTTTATGTGTGAGGGAATAATTGTGCCGAGGAGAGGGATAAGATTTTATATAATATGCCGGCTAGTTTATATGGGGCTTGCCTATACCTTATATGATAGGTTTCATTGGTATGTCCGCACGGTGCGGGTGTTTTTCGGTGATATTGAATGAGTTTAAGCGAACAGGTGTCTTCATTTTTAGTAATGTTTTTGAAAGTAAATACAGAGCCACAGAATTCATAAGCTACATAAAAATTACTCTAATCATATATATGACTATATATAAGGGAGAGGTTTAAAGTTAGTTATAGTTGTTCCAAGGAGAGAAAAGTGTATATTTTAAAAAGAAGAAAGAAGACGGAAACGTTTTTGGTTATAATGTGGATTTTAAAAATATATATTATACTTTATGTTCCATATTTTTGCTACATGGGTTTCTGGTCTGGCGACCTTCATCAGGGAAATAGTGATTATTTCCGCATTTTATTAGAAGAAATTAATTTTCCTTAGGTTTTCCGATGTTTAACCAACATCTTTTGCATCTAGTAGTAATCCAATTTTTTTCCGGAAAAAGTGAAGAAAATATACTTCAGCTTAAGGGGTAATAAAACAGAATTAGAATTGCTCAGAGAAGCATACACAAACCCTACACAAATATATATATATATATACATATATATATATATATATATATATATATATATATATATATATATATAGTGAGAGAGAGAGAGAGAGAGAGAGAGAGGGAGAGAGAGACAAAGGTTGAAGGAAGTACGTCTTTGTGCTTCTCTTTTTATGACCAATATATCTTTTAAACCTATCAGGATTTTTGCGTATTTTGCGTGCGTGGGTTTTTGGTGGTATGTGTGTATATATTCCTGCTACATACATATTATTTTATTGTTAAGAATACATACATATATATATATATATATATATATATATATATATATATATATATATATATATATCCTTTCTATGTTTGTAGGGTCAGCATGTTTGCTTTTGCCAGTATTCGTTCGCCATAGATATTTGTGTGTGTATGAGTTTATTATGTGTGTATGAGGTGAGTTTCTTTGTGTGGTGTTAAGATCTGTTTGGTGCAGAATATATATATATATATATATATATATATATATATATATATATATATATATGAGCATATATATATATGTGAATATATGAGTATATATATATGAATATATATATATATATATGTGAATATATGAGTATATATATATATATGTATTTTATTTATTAAAGACATTTTTATGTTTAACGTTCTTTTTATAGATACAAGTATTTAAGTAAATGCTCTGTTTATAATAAATAGTATTAAACAACATTTACCAGCCTGAATGTCCGAGAAATTTTCATAGAAAATATTCGTCCTTGGACAGGATTCGAACCTGCATCCTATACGGAACCGTCATTTACACTGACGTGGCTAACCTCTCGGCGTAAATGACGGTTCCGTATAGGATGCAGGTTCGAAATCTGTCCAAGGACAAATATTTTCCATGAAGATTTCTCGGACATTCAGACCGGTAAATGTTATTTAATACTGTTTATTATAAACAGAGAATTTACTTAAATACTTGTATCTATAAAAAGAACGTTAAACATAAAAATGTCTTTAATAAATAAAATTGTCGGACTTTGTCCATTTCTTAATATATATATGTATGTATGAATAAATTAGTATATATATATACTCATATATATATATATATATATATATATATATATATATATATATATGAATAAATATATGAGTATATATATATATACTCATATATTCATATATATATATACTTATTTATTCATGTATATATATGAATATATGAGTATATATATATATGAATATAGGAATATATACATACATGTATATATATACATGAGTATATATATACATATATCTATATACATTTATAAGTATATATATGAGTATATACAGTGTATCACAAAAGTGAGTACACCCCTCACATTTCTTCAAATATTTAAGTATATCTCTTCATGGGACAACACTGACAAAATGACACTTTGACACAATGAAAAGTAGCAAGTCTGCAGCAAAATATAACAGAGTTAATTTATTTTTCCCTCCAAATAACTCAAAATATAGCCATTAAAAGCTAAATCCCTGGCAACAAAAGTGAGTACACCCCTTAGGAAAAGTTGTCAATATTAACATACAACATGTCAACTGTCAATATTTTGTGTGGCCACCATCATTATCCAAAACTGCCTTTACTCTCCTGGGCATGGAGTTTACCAGAGCTTCACAGGTAGTCACTGGAATGCTCTTCCACTCCTCAATGACAACGTCGCGGAGCTGGCGGATATTTGAGACTCTGCACACCTCCACTTTCTGCTTGAGGATGCCCCAAAGATGTTCTATTGGGTTCCAGTCTGGAGACATGCTTGGCCATTCCATCACCTTTACCCTCAGCCTCTTCAGTAAAGCAGTGGTTGTCTTGGATGTGTGTTTGGGGTCATTGTCATGCTGGAACACTGCTCTGAGACCCAGTTTCTGGAGGAAGGGGATCATGCTCTGCTGCAGTATTTCACAGTACATGTTGGAGTTCATGTTTCCCTCAATGAAATGTAACTCTCCAATACCTGCAGCACTCATGCAGCCCCAGACGATGACATTCCCACCACCATGCTTGACTGTAGGCATGACACACTTATCTTTGTACTCCTCACCTGGTCGCCGCCACACATGCCATCAGAACCAAAGAAATTAAATTTTATAGATTAACACAGGCTCTAATTTGGGACCAGAGAAAATCTATCTTATATCCGGGTTTCTCTTATATCAGGGTCTCTTATATCCGGGTTACACTGTATAATAATTCATCGATAAGTTTTGATCCTTATTTCTGATACAATAATTATTGCTCCTGCCAAATACCGAGCTAATTTTTCAGTAGAAATTCCGTTCACTATGATATACGTTAAGTTACATAATTTTACGCATATTAATAGTTAACATATTTTTTTTTCATTTTTGCATACATGTAGGCTTGTGTATATAGGTAAAAAAAAATTCTTAGATTCTGTACAAAAACTTATTCTATAGACCAATATGAGGCTTGATAAAAAGTCACCTAATATTTAATATTGTGATATTTATTTATAATATATGAATTTTTATAGAGAATAATTAAAACTTTGTTACTTACAACTGGATATTCTGTGATTTTCTTTTTGTTTTGTTTTTTCTTAGAAAAATAATTTGTTGTTTACCTTTAAACTTTTTTAGTTTAACCGGTTTCGCTTAGCTTTTCAAAAAAATTTTATCTGTTTCTCTCTCCACGTGTTGATGCTTATGTTTTGTACCAATATAAAATTGAAAGTCATATTACGTAACATGTTGTGTATTGTGAGAGGAATTTGGTAGAATCTATTTATAAAATGAATTAAGTATAAGTTTGAACTTGTTGATGAAAAATTTTTCCTTATTAACCCGCCTTTGTTCAGTGGTTCTGTAGTCGCATTGGTAGAATGGGAAGACACTAAAATTTGATAGATTTTGTCCTCCGCTTTCCTCTATATGTTGGCTAAGGTGTATTTTTCTGGTGTGGGGGTCCCGACAGATAAGATAATTCATTTCGTACACTAACGAACGCCGAGAAAAAGCTGCACGAGCGTGCATGACAAACGGGAAAATTCATTTTCCGTAAGGGTGGGTTTTACGCGTATTTTCGCTTTAATTCTATACAATAAATATAAGAATAATATTCCAATCTTTTAGAGTATAAAATAACTAAAAATGGGAAATAAAATAAATGTTAGATTCCTAAATTCCATATTTTTAATGGTACCGCTAGAAGCATTCCATGCACAATGAAGTTGGGCATTCTTTGCACGAAATTATTACCATTTTTTACATTTTTTTCTCATCGGTAACTTTTCATGCAGACACAACACTTTTTTTGGTTTGTTCTTTAAATATTATTTTCAAGCAAATGCCCCAGGACATAACGTACCTGATGAATTCTTGTAAATAAATAGTAACGTGATGTATACTAGTAAATGAATAGTGACCTGAGGATTCCTAGCAAATAAAAAGTAACCTCATTAATCTTAGTAAATAAGGCATAACCTGACTAATAATGGGTGTTCCAATAACTTGGACCGATTTTAATGTGAATTAAGTTTAAGCGTCTAATGATTTTTTTTTCTTTTTCTTTCAGATTTGGCGGACATTTGGGTGATAGTATTTTTCACACCTAATTGCCATGACTTAAATAATATGATGCAATAGACAAATAAATAAATTTTCACCAATAACACTAATTTATTTACTACTGACTTTGATCTGCCTTAATGAAACACCCTTTACTAGTAAATTAATAGTAACCTGATTAATTCTTGGAAATAAATATAACATGATTTATACTAGTAAATAATTAGTAACCTGTTTAATAGTAGTAAATAAATGGAACCTGATGAATCCTAATGTTGCCGTTTAGTCAATTAGACTTCAATAATGAATGAATGCTGCCTATATTGTTGGAAAAGGTCTAAAGACAGATTTGTCGATGATATACGCTGATTTCTAATAAAGCATCAAGTGATGATGCCCTACGTTTAAGGGTTCTGTGATCATTTATCGACGAAGTTGATAGATTGATTTGTTGTTTTTACGGCTTGTCAACTCTTTATGAGATATTTTTAAACCGAAATATATTTTATGTTGCGTTAATTTTTTCTAAGAATAAATTTCCAGATACATGTCTTACTATTTAACCCAAAAGTAGGAGAGTGTATAGATTCATCCCTTTTACATGAATGTACTGAATTTCATCTCGGCTCTCTTAATTCTCATTACAACTCGTTATCCATTACACCACTCGCGCATTCATTATCGACGTGGAGATGCTGAAAAGTTTTCAACTCGAGCCATTCCCCAAATTCTGAACAAATGATCAAATATCAGATTTTATTTTATTCTTTTTTTTTTTATGGAAAAACTTCTTAGTGAAGCTGTGAAATTTCCAGCATTCCCCTCCCCGTATCTAACTGAGTAGATGGGTACAAGCCAGTGAACACACATACACGTGCGTTTTCTGATATTAATTTGACCATTAATTCACTCTAGTTTTTCATCTGTCATAAAAAGCCACAGACGGATGAAAGAAAATGAACTCCAGCTCCAAGTGTTCAAAGCTAATTTCAACTAACAACTCAAGATATATGCGCCAATGTTTTTATTAGTTATTTTTTTTCTAGGGAATATAATTTATTAAAAAGCGTATAAACGAGAAAGAAAATCGAAAGAAAAGAAACATAAGTTCTTCCCTCATTCACACACCCTTATTTTTTATCTACATATTAACCACCCACCTACACAAACATATATATATATATATATATATATATGTGTGTGTGTGTGTATGTGTCTGTGTGTGTGTGTGTGTGTGTGTGTGTGTCCACACATGAGGACGTTCCGTTTCTGCATTTTCTTTTCCTCTTCAATCCTAACTTCATAACCTGAACGATCTTTGGACTTGAAATTCTTCCCTTTGATATGCTCATAAATTATGTGTCCATACAGTTAAAAAGAACGGGTCAGTACCCCTCTACCAGATACCCACCCCCACACATACACTTACTCACTCACTACCGTGCAGAAGTTATTCGGACACAAACATCATCAAAAACCGCCATTTCTCATCGGATTTCTTTTTATGAGCTATGGGCGCACATTTGGCCAAAATCTAACCAAGTTAACAACAAACACATAAATAAAACTATAAATAAACGACAAATATCCTCAAATATGCTTTCGATGTCCAGTTGTCAGCTGAGGGTCGAAGTAAAAAAGAACATACGAAAAAACGAAAAAAAAACAAACAATAAAAACAACTCCAACTAAAAACGAAAAAAAAAAAAACATTACAATGAACAAACAAGGTAGTGGTCACCTCACTCTGCATATTTCAAACCATATTCTTTTTTTTCAAACAAATTGCTTTCATTATTTTTATTGTTGCTAATTCTTCTATACGTTTGGAATGGATAGACCCCAGTGGTCAAACCATGCATCTTGTAGCTGTCTTTATCTTTCTTTGACAAAACTGACTTGACCCAGAACCTGACCCTGTGTACGACTGATTACGGGGTAATCGGTACTGCGGGGGTTAGATGGAATATCGTACGCAACAAATAATGTAGTTTTTATTTCACTATTTAGGCGAATATCGAATACAAAAACATCTCTTGCATGAGCAATTATATAAACACATATGTACTTAATTGCTAGAGATGAAAGAAATACTATATGCTATAAATAAAACAATACATGGAGAATTAAAGATACGTACAGATGGGAGCAAATCGCATGGCATTTAGGAAAGGTGCCGATATATTTTTCTTGACAACATTTTCTCTTGGCGTGATTAGAGTTCCAAGCTTTAGGCAAGTTTTTTTTTTTATGGCAATTTTCAAAACTTCAACTTTAACGACGTCATCATAAAAATAATTTTATTTCAACAAAATGTCGTACAATAGCGAGACAAAACGGGATTCACGTTCGTTAACCGGTTGAACGCTGTATCGTTATAAAAATTAGATGTTAACTAAATGAAGCTTTTTGTTACTTTTTTCCTGCAAAGTATATGCATCCCAAATTGTTTTAGTATTAATTGACTAAAACAGAGGACAATCTGGGATAAATAAAACACAAAACAGACAAGGGAGTTATCTAAACTTCTTTTTTTTTTGTACTAGGAAAGAAGGTAGTGTCCCTCAAATTTTTCAAAAAAAGATCAAACGTTCAATGAAACACCCGAAACCACATACACTCGATCCGGAGTCTAGAAGTAAATAAACAATTATTTTATGTTTGAAAAATTTAGTCTCGTATTCTTATCAGACGTTACAAGTATAACATTAAGTAAATATTTCAAAGTCCAACTCTTTAGATTTTTACAAAAACAAATAAACAGAAATTCCATTTTGTGTATCTTGAAATCCTCTACAGAAGAAACTCCTTCGAATTCTTTAAACACAGCAGATCTTTTGCAAAGGAAAGGCTTATCTCATGAAAGAAACCTTTTCAGAGATCAGTAATAAGCACAATGTATTTATAAAATCTTGTTATTAATCTGGATTTCGTTTTCATTGAAGAAAATCTCCAATTATCTAGTTTGAGCTATGTAGTTTCATTTAATATTTTCCTTTCTATAATAAAAGCCTCGTAGAGGGATTGGAGATGGTTGGAAATCGCCAGGTCATTGGATGTTTGAAATAACTTGATGACTAGTCTTGAGAAATTATGGACTTATGCACTGGTTGATGTCTCAGGTGCAATGTCTACATTTGCCGTTTCTCTTTTCTCCAGTGCACAACGCCTACGTAAGCATCGACGGAGGACAGACTCTTACCCATGCAGGAAGCCTTCACTCTCCAGTTGCTAAAATGGTCAAATAAAAAGTCAAAGGTTCCAACACCGTTGCAGGAGTTGATAGGGTAATACTGAATCCAACCAGAACTACCAATGGGATTTTTTTCTTGGGGTTGACCTCTGAGCGTACAGTGGGTATAACCGCAAGTTAGCGGAGGTTTTAAACCAGTTTTTTCCCCTCTAGATGAGCCACCTTGAAGTGTATTGCAATAACGGAATAAAATGACCATAGATAAATATTTTTCCTCCAGGAAATAGATGTATTCTTAGACATTGGGTTGGAACAAAAGTTCTTAGCGGTTTTTAAGGAAATTTCAAAAGCAATATCTAGACATGCGCACATAGATTAATTCAACTGCATATGGGCCATTTTGTCCGACCTTTAGTTTGGGTTTGTTTTGTCAATTTCGAATAATAGTTGTTTGAAATTTTTAAATAATTTCATTTCTGGTTTTATCTGTTGCAGATTCTGAGGATTTTGAGCCCGCCGTTTCTGTACAGGCCAATATTCGTTTTGCTTTATATATATAATAAATTGGACAAAGTCCGACAATTATTTTAAGACATTTTATGTTTATAGATTCTTTTTATAGATACAAATATTTAAGTAAATGCTCTGTTTATAATAAACAGTATTAAACAACATTTACCGGCCTGAATTTCCGAGAAATTTTGATAGAAAATATTCGTCCTCCGACAGGATTCAAACCTGTATCCTATACGGAACCGTCATGTAGCCTGATGTGCTTTTTGACCGATTCAGCCACAGAGGATACAGGTCCGAATGTTGTTTAATACTGTTTATTATAAACAGACCATTTACTTAAATATTTTATCTATAAAAAGAATGTATAAACATAAAATGTCTATATATATATATATATATATATATATATATATATATATATATATATATATATATATATATTAAGCGTTTCACCCCAAGCCAGGCGGGAATCCACTAGGACACAAGGGGTTACAGAAGATTTGGTGCAAAATCAGATAGGAATGATAGAGGAAAGGATGAGAAGGATAGTGGATAGATCAAGGCAACTGGAGATGTCGATTGACATTACATTTGAATAGTTGGAGATTATAGCTCTCAGGGAATAGGGAAGGGATTTCCACAGGCGAGAGCTGCGAAATATGAAGCTGTTGGAGTAGAAGAGACGGCTACATTTAATAGTTTCGACAGTGAAAGGGTCAGAGCGGAATGCCAGCCTCGTAGGGCACTTGAATTCATGAAGTCTGGGAATGCAGCTCCTTGGAGCAATTACCATGGAAGTAAAAAAAAAAAAAAAGACAGAGAGAGGCGACGGCGCGTTCGTGAGAGAGCGACTGTATACGAGATGCCAGAACAGGGCCAATTATATTGCATATCCGCCTCTGGATCTTATCAAGAACCCCGAGGCAAACAGAAGGGGCCCCAGACCCTATATGGCAGCAATACTCCATGCAAGGACGAATTGTTGATTTGTAGATCTGAAGGATTGATTCTGGGGAGAAAAATTTCCTGGCGCGGCACAGGGAGTCAACTTTCCTTGCGGTGGACGAAGCAATTGACTCAATGTATTTGTTCCATCTCAGGTCAACAGTCAACGTGAGACCGAGTAGCCGCAGAAAGATGCTCTCGAGAATTTGAGCGTCAGACATTCTAATGGAGGGCAGGGAAGGATCTCTGTGGTGATTAATAGAGAGCAGTTTTGTTTTTGAGGCATTAAGTTTTGATTTTGACGCATTAAAGAAGTAATTATCCAAAGAATTAATCAGTAAAGTTAATGTAATTAATGGCGAAATTACTTCACTAACAGATCAATAAAATATTAACTTACTAACAACTCTCTGAATGACGCGATTCTTATGTTTAAAATAACGAGATGGATTAGATGCTCTGTTACAAGTACTTTCGGAGAAATTCACTCCTTCATCATCAAGTATTAATACTGTTTTCATTTCAGGTAAACCTCGAAGACTTTTTATCCCGCTCAACCAGACAAAAAGCACGAATCCTGCCCTGCACATTTTCTTTATATTGATTCTGGAACGGACAGGCCGTTAGACGTAAACGGTTTTTTTTATTTTTTTTTTATTTAAGTGTGCTAATTATTAACGTTACAACTTCCGAAGGTGCAGTGTCGCAACGCTAGTGTTGTATTTTGAATATTTCAAGTGATATCTTTTTAAAATAGTAATGTGTCAAATCCACGAATGTTTCTAGTTATAATTGTTTTTCCGTCAACGTAACATGAACAAAATGGTCCAATCAGTAGAGTAACGTCTTAGGAATTTTTTTCCAGAAATTTTGCACAGTGGATCAGTTTTTATACATATATTAATTGGTGTAGTATATATATATATATATATATATATATATATATATATATACTTCACCAATTTATATATATATATATATATATATATATATATATATATATATATATATATATATATATATATGCTGATAAATTGCTGATACATCCTGAAGAGTGGACGGACAGGTCCGCCTACGAAATTCTCGAGTCGGTTGGTTGAATTTATTTTTGAAGATAATAATGGTTTAGTGACATAAGTCTTACTAATTAACCCATAGCTGGGGGAGAAGAGTATTTGCGCGTAAGTAAATATAACGAACCCGACTGGAATTGAAACAGGGCTCTCTATCCGTTACACAATCCGCACAAGCTTACAGCACCTAGTATTCCCAATCAAGCGGTCATCCATCTGGGTAGTGACTAGGTACGACGTTGCTTAACTTCGGTGATCGTACCGGAACCTGCGTTTCAACTTGATGTCACCGTAAGCCTCTGGTGTCGCGTAGCTGCACGATGACATACGGAAGGGATGCAGGTGGTGTACTACTATGTAAGTGGCATGGCGGGTTCTAGCCATGGAATGTCTGACCTGTTGGAACCAAGGAATGCAGTTCGCCCCAGCACCTTCTATAGTAGCAGTGATAGAGCAGTGACTGAGTGGCCACATCCAGCCTGTGAGAAAGCGTTGCAGCGTGGAAAATAATTCTTCTCGCAAAAAGGACTCTGAGATGCTTTTGAACAAGACTGGACAGTGAGGTTTGGGCAGCTTCTGCCAAAATGTAGCAAGTGTACTGCATTATATATATATATATATATATATATATATATATATATATATATATATATATATATGTATATATATATGTATGTGTGTGTGTGTGTGTGAGAAAGAGAGAGAGAGAGAGAGAATGTTTTTATATTTCTAAAGAACTCTCAAAAACAAATATCGTTATCAATCGTGTACTTGTAAAATTAGTGGCAGCTGATTTTATCTGCAGAGGATTAAATATTATCACCAAATTCTCTTTGTACGCAACACACACACACACACACACACACACACACATATATATATATATATATATATATATCACACTTATTGGTCTGAGTCGTGCTATCTGCTAGAGATGTGTATGCTTTGATATTTATGTGTAAATGATTTTGAATAGATTCTTTTCAGAAATGTAAATGTAGGCTTATACTAGTGCTAATCTTGCATTACATATTCTAAACATGTGACATGATATATATTTATGCATGTCTTCCGAATTTTAAGCAATCACGTGTAAGTGAGTCTTTCACACGCATATATATATATATATATATATATATATATATATATATATATATATGTATGTATGAGGAAGGTAGATCTATATACATAGAGACATATGTGGTTGTATGTTTAGATATCCTTTCTCGTAAGAAATGGCATTCGTTTCCATGTGTATATGTATATAGAATAAACGTGTGAGTGTCAGTTTTAATGTGACAAATACGTATTTGTTTTAATAAATTCTAAACATCGAAGATGTTCTTTGTGTTTCCTTGCATGTTTTATGCAAAACCTCTTCGTGAGTGGTATCGGTAAGGATTTGGAAACGTTAAACTGCTTCAACATTCAGGGAAAACGTATATCCCTGATGGCGTGATATATATATATAATGAGATTATAGCACCCACAATATATGTGTGCTCGCCCGTGCGCGTAATGTGTTAATGGATTTATTAATAATCCGACATTATTTCCTATTATTTAAGCGTTATATTTAGCGGATATAAATGTTTGAGTAGAAGTAGCTGCTCTTAAAGAGTGTAAATTTACGTCCACCAAACTTTTGCTGGGGTTTCGAAACTGTGTCTGCGTTATGGGGCAGATCATCGTTAATTCCGACATGCTTTTTATGCCGCTCAACCAGACAAAAAGCACGAATCCTGCCCTGCATATTTTCTTTATATTGATTCTGGAACGGACAGGCCGTTAGACGTAAATCTGTTCAGGTACTTACCGGGACGTTACAAGAAACCAATCATTTTTTGCCAGCATATTTAACGATGGATTCTACGTATATACGAGCTCAACTTGAGGTCTGGAGTGAACTTAAGTCTTAATAGGCATTCAAAGGACCTATTCATCGCGATAGGCAAATATTAGGTTGGTGCAAAAATAATTTCATTTTCTAAGATATGTTACTATGTGAGAAAACGAAATTATTTTTGCAACAACCTAATATTTATCAGTGTTAACGTTTCTATTAGGTTGGTGCAAAAATAATTTCGTTTTCTAACATATGTTACTATGTGAGAAAACGAAATTATTTTTGCACCAACCTAATAGTTTTATTTTTGATATATTGAATGTGACAAGCCAGTTTTTCCTCATTGGTCTCTTGTATCTAGGTCAGATGAGAGATCAGCTGCCATGATCTGGTCGACTCGATTTTTGGAGGTACCGTTGTATCATCTGTATAGATATTTATTAATGATCGGAGTATGCTCTTAGATCATTAATATAAAACAGAAAGAGGGGTTTACAAGTTCATCGCCATCAATTCACCGCGAGGAAAATTCAACGCCATCAATTCACCGAGAGAAAAGTTCACTGTAAAAGGATATATTTTTTTTTTTTTTTTTTAAATCGGTGGGTTCTAATTTTATTGATGAACGCAACTAAAACATTTTTAAAAAATAGTGCAAAAGTAAAACAGGCTAACTGAAGTCTAAATTGAACAGTACACGACCGGGAAACGTCTTAAAAAGTACCTAAAGACTGTTACTTCTTCTGAGCGAATTCGACGACTTGTACTAAATTACAACGAAGATAATTATATCGTTGATTACTTGAATTAAATGAAACCACATAATATCAGTTATTAGTGAACAAAGTTTTAATTATTAAATTAAATGAAAATACATGATATCAGTTATTAGTAACTTAAGTTTTAATTATTAAATTAATTAAATTAAAACGTATAATGTCAGTTATCATTTACTTTTACCCTATTTTAAAAATGTTTTAGATACAGTGACCAATAAAATTAGAATTCATTAGAAACTGTTTAATTATTATCCTTTTACGGCGACCTTTCCCTCCGCGGTGATTTGATGGTGGTGAACTTACCGGATACTTTGAAGCACCGAGAAGCAGCGAGCCTTGGAGACACATGCAATGATTTAATGGATTCGGAGGAATGTCAATTAACAAATACCTTCTTGGAAGGTCTTGATCATTAAGAAAACTCGATACCATAGCTGGAGAGCTTAGGTAGCAACTTCCCTATGTCATGTGCCTTCGATATATCGATCGTTCTCGTAATGTGTTTATTTTCTAATGCATCGCTCATTTTGTGAATCAAGACAAGATATCAGCAGTGGTATCATCACGGTGAATCCCATATTGTTTGTCGCTCAAGAGCTTGAGATAGCCAACAATCTTCTTCTTAATGATAACCTCAAAGACTTTGCTAATAACACTAAGGAAGCTAATGGGGTGATATGACGACGGGGATGAGCGCTCACGCGCTTTTCTTGAAAGCATAACAAACGATTAAACACTTCCCTAGACTTGAGGATTTCTCCTTCAGACAGCGTTTAAACAATTATGCTAATATCGGAGATAACTCTGGGTTAATGTTCTTGAGAACAACCACCTGAATTGTATCTGGACTGGTAACCTTTTTGGGGTCAAGGTTTTTAGTAAGTCTAGAAACTTCCCGGACTGTGGTAGATATATTACAAAATTGTGCCCCGTGAGAGGGGGAAAGTTGGAAACGGGGCGGCTATTGTCGTCTAACGTGGAGTCAGATGCAAAGTTCATTGCGAAAAGCTTAGCCTTATATGACGACGGTAAGATAACCTCAGGGCCATTCATGATATTGATGTTTTCCCTCTATTGAGAAATCACGGGATTCATGCCTTTTGCTTTCGACCTTGCACTTTTGAATGCATCAAGGGTCCTACTACACCGCACCCTGTGGTAGATATTGTAGTCGTGGTTACGGTGAGCTATGGATACAGCACATTCTGTTTATCCGTTTTTTTGTTGGTATTATTTCTAGGGGATAAACTTTCCCCTTCAAAAAGATTCATTCAGAAATGAGGAGTGGCAGTTCTACAGGCTATTCTTTTTAATAATGCTGAGATATCTTCCAATATTTAAGGTCTAAAGTCAGTTTCAGTACAGAAGATCGTTCTATGAAAGGGTACACCGGGGCATTAACTTTATCACTGACCAGTGAATGGTCTGAAATACAAAATGGAGTTGACAATTCAGCGGAGTATTTATCAGGATAGGACATGAGGAAGAAGTCCAGGAGTTTTGTGTGGTGTCCTGTTGTATCGGAAACAATGTGGGCTTTTTGACGATCTATATCAATTCGTGATGTAGGTGCTTTTACTTTATCTACATTCTTCAGTTTTGTTTGAGTGGAGTAACCACGTTTTAGGAATACTGAAGTCGTCACAATTATGAATGCTAGCTGAGGGATGTCCACAGAGGAAATCAAACTTCTCAGCCATTCTGATGATCATTCTCCCGTGGCCGATAGTGAAGATGAAGTTGTCACAGTGACACGAAGAAAAAGAAGTTAATGTGGTTAAAATTTGAAGAAAATGATTATAGGCTCCCAAAATTCCAACCAGATAAGTCAAAAGGCAAATACATGACTCAGATGAACAGATTTCTAACCAAACTATAAAGAATGATCTTTAAAAGTTAAAAAAGATTTTAATTGATTTTTTGTTTTTTTTCAAAGACTAACTTCTTCACTCATACAAGAAATAAGGAAATATATATAAAGAATTCATAGAATACCTTTAATGTCTCAACTGCATAGCTTTAAATCTTAACTTGGAATAAAACTTTTCATTATATTCTAGAGAACGTCTAAGAAATATACACAGTCAGCCTGAGAACAATCTACCAGAGAGAAAAAAGAAGGTACTAATAGCTCGTGCACGCGCGTTGCGAGTCAGCCAGACAAAAATAGCGAATGAATTTACTGCGACAAACTGTTTGAAGTCACCTCTCAACGCTGCCTATACGAAACGATAAATAGGGAAAATAAGAAAGAGAGAGGAAGACATACACAGTAAGATTACAAACACATTTACAAACACATTTAAAAAAAAAAAAAAAAAAAAAAAAAAAACGGCTAGAAAGTTTTACTTAGAATTACACTACCGTGCGCCTACGTTGAATAATTGTGCAAAATTTAACTTGCCTGACTGAACAAATATATATCCTAAATTTTAGATAGAGTAAGTTTTGTTAACAGCCCCGTCACAAGGGTCTTTTGAACGGAAGAGGAACATTTGAGTCGCTTGGTTGAGCGAGTAAGAATTTCACAAAGTAGGGTCCTGATTTTATAGGGTGGGGAAGACTCCACCTTGGAGATGGGTCTGAGCCTGAGAAACACTAACGACCTAGTGTCGTTAATAATATATACTCTTCTTGTTGGAACCCGTTCGGATCCGAATCATCATCCTTTCTCCATGTTCCATTTCTCTCCTCTGATGGCGGTGGCAGAGATGACTGCGAATCAAAGAGTCTGGCGAGGCCATTCGCGTGAATTTGATTTTGGAGGACAACTCTGCGCAATGAAGAAGTCCCCACACTCGGCCAGAAGCGCCTCCCTCCCTGTTCAAAGTGGAGTGACACAGGTGATATCTGGCAAACTTTGTAGTATCAGGCTGTCGGAAATAACGTATATATGTAGTTCACTATCCGTCTATATTTCTGAGATGAGGTATTATGTACACTATTTACATTATTCGGACTATTGTCCTCATCTTTGTTGCCATATTTTTCACAAGGTTTCGGCCGTTGTACACTCCGGCCTTCTTCAGGTGGTTGGAATGTCGAACTGAACCATTTAGTTCACTCGCTAGGGTAGACTGTTCTACTTCCACGTGCAATGTCTAATGGATCTCAGTTATCACTTATCTCCTGTTAATTCACCTTTGCAAGTTCTTCACTGCCTTAACCAGGTATGGAACTCACAATTCTTTGGGTTCTGTCAGTATATCTAACCAACGCCTTTATCCACTCTGCCATGTGTCCTTAGGCGTTGGATAGATCCAATGACAGGACCCAAGGAGTTGTAAGTTCAATACTTCGTTAAGGTAGTGGAGAAGTTGGAGAGGAGAATTAAAAGGAGATAACTGGTAACTGACATCCATTAGACATGGCACGTGGAACTAGAACAGTCTCCCCCAGCGAGCGAACTAAATGGTTCAGTTCGACATTCCAACCACCTGAATAAGGCCGGAGCATACAACGGCCGAAACGTTGTGAAAAATATGGCAACAAAAATGAGGGCAATAGTCCGAATAATGTAAATAGTGCATATGTAGTCCACATATACAAGAGTATCTCTTATGCGCTGCTTCGCATTTCAAATGTTTTAGTTACCGTTGGTCAAGTGCAGAAATAAACATTTTGTAAGATTTAATATATTCTAAGAAACCAGAGACAGCAATTAACCCTAAATAAAGCGAAACCGTATATACGAGATACTCCTGTATATAAAGACTATAATTATATATAAATGTGCGTGCGGGTGTGCATGTTTTCTATGTGTACATGCATACCTATATGTGGTATGGTCAGGGTCGACGTTGCACCTTTGTGGACTCATGCAATGTTTCATGTTGATTTTAAGTCAAATAAATTGTGGTGAATGCATATATAACATAGCTGAAGCTTTATTCAACTTAGAATGGCGTGTGTTCGAGCTGGTTTTATTTAAATACAGAATACCTATAAGGGGAGATAATCCATAGCACACTATGTTAAACTTTAATTTATAAATTAGAAACAATAAAAGATTAAGCCTGAATATATGTTATTACCGTAGTTGTCAGAAAAGTTCGTATTGTGAGGTTCCTAAGTGTAGAACTTCCACCTTTCCATTCAAAGGAAACGCTTTACAGATAATATTAAGTAAAACCAACGAATCTAAGGTGTTGACTGAGTTTAAATAAAACCGTGGATAAGATAAGAGGGTACTACTTTAAGATAAAAAAGATAGAAATTGGATAGCGTTATGTAATATAGATTTTTCAGCGCGCACACGTCGCTGCCGAATGTGATACAAGGTTAACTTAAAATGAGTTTAACGGAAATACCGTTAGGTAAAAAACTGTTCATGCCTCCTCGGCACTTCCATGTTTGGGAACTCCTCAGGCGACGGATAACCACCTCAGCCCCCTCCAGAAGGACAAATACTACCTGGCGGGGGACCTGCTGGGGCTTGTGATTAATATTTTGAAACTACGCCTGTCGTTATGTAATGAAACAAAACGGAAATTGAGAAAGCATAGATCAGAAAAAGCCGAGAATGACTACAAGGAACGAAAAGAAAAAAGAGCAGTATTGTCCGTAGAAAATATATTTCTCTTTATTATATACATGCCAAGCCAAAAATTTACCACCTTTAAATAAACCTAATGGTCAACAACAAACCTATCAAAACTCATTGTAACATTTCTTTTTTCTTCATTCTCACACCCTCTCGTTTTCCTCCTCACTTTCTCTGTAACCTTATGGTTTCTTTGACCTGTGTTCTTTCTTTCGCTTTCCTTTTTTTTATAGCATTCCTTTTTGTTCTTATTTTTTCAACGACATTCTTTTTCTTTTTTTTTATTTCGTTTCTTCACATTTTGTACGTTCCATTCATCTATCTTTTTCTATAACACGTTCTGTTTTATTCTTTTGCTATACCTTTTCTTTATTATCCACGTTTTTCTTTCTTTTATCTACTTTTTCTTTATTACCTGTGTGTTCCTTTCCTTCTCAAGAGTTTTCTTCACATTTTTATACCTTTTCATTCTTTTCATCTTGTTCTAGACAGCATATATTTTTCCGTTCTTATCTACATGTTTTCATCTTTTTTTCTTTACAATATTTCTTTTTCATTTGTCATAATTTATCCTTTTTTCTAACTTGACTTTTTCTTAATCTTTTTCTTCACTATTTTCCTATTTCAGACATTTTTGATCATTTATCATGTTTCTCGATTTTTTTCATTTTTTTTTTTACTCATTTTTTTTTTCATTTCTTATTCCCTAACTTTTCAAATTTTCTCCTCTTTTTCCCCCTCCTTAAATCATAACCTTGGTTCTTGATATTATTGTACATGATATTATTCTCTTTACCCTCCTTCTATACCTTCTACATTTCCAAATACTCACCCTCTTCCTTAATATATCTTCTTGCATTGGCGCCTCTCTTTCACACCTCTTCCGTTTCTTCTTTATCCTCTTCTCGAACCCATTCTCACGCCCACGTTCATTAACTCAGATCTCATCAGGTTTGCTTCAAACAGCTCTTATCTGACTATGCCACACTTTACAATCGTGTCCTTTATTCCCATCTGAGACGAGCCAGAATAATTATAACGATGTTCAACTCTCTCTGAACGACGACGCGCCACATGGTCATTTGCCTACTTACCTACCTACTTACCAACATACATACATTACCACCAAAACATTTCCAGCCTTCGGTCCCTCAGTTTGTCCAGTACTTAAACAACATGCGCCGGAAATTCAGCCATTTTTCATTTTATCTTTTACTTTTATGCTTTCATCCGTTTCCTAAGTCTTATTTGGCCTAAATATTTAGTCTTTTTACTTCTACCAATTTTAGTCAAATGTTTCTTTTTTTTTTCTTGCATTTACTTCATCCTTTATAGTTTTCTTACATCTGTGTTATTCGTCTTTTAGTTTCATTTTCTTTTACTTTCATTTTTATAGCTTTAAACATCCCATTCTACTGTTTCTTTGAAAAGCACTTTTCTCCTACCAGATGTTTTTTTTTTTTTAATCAATTTGACAACTTTTCTACTTTCACTTTCATTATCAATATCTCAATAAAAAGTATCGGAATTCATGTACAAATATTTTCATTATTTCAACCTTGATTTTCAATTTTTCCTTTCAGTTTCTTTTCTTCAATCGCTTCTTTTCTTGACACTTTTTTCCGAAGTCCTTACTCTTCCTGCTGCCCTAGAATTTCTCACAGTTTTTCATGTGTAATTTGTTTCTTTACACTTACCAATGTCAATTTAGTTTAGTCAGCTATCGTCACTCTAATTCAAGCATTATCATGTCAATGAAGAGATTATAAACATTTGTAAATTCAAGCATTATCATGTCAATGAAGAGATGGTAAGCATTTGGGAGATCAAATGAAAATTAAGCAAAAAGTACACCACAGACACCAGAAAAAAAATATATATATACATATACATACATACATACATATATATATATATATATATATATATATATATATATATATATATATATATATATATATATATATGTGTGTGTGTGTGTGTGTGTGTGTGTGTGTGTGTATCTTAGGATATTACACCAAAAACATGTCAAAATCGCTACACAATTGCAGTCGTGTTTTAATGCGTATCAATGCATCTCATCAGGCGATTGTAAATTACTCGCGAGTGAACGATTTATTTAGATTTAAAAGCAAAGTACAACCTCTTTTTACTTTTAATTAACCTCTCCAAGTTCTCCACTGCCTTAACCAAGTATTGAACTCACAACTATTATGTGAATTAACAGGAGATAATTGATAACTGACATCC
>OZ010583.1:54796715-54809215 GCA_963932145.1 Acanthosepion lycidas
TTCGGCCCTCACTGCATTCAGAACTGACATAATCGCTGCAAAAACGTTCTAGAAAGCGCCAAGTGCAGCTACGAACATGCAGTCCAGGACAAGGTTGAAAAGAAACAATTTGGATCCCATGAATTCTGGATGATCCTTAACCAAATCATGAACAGAGGTAAAGCAATTGTTCCCACACTTATAAAGTCTCTAGACTTATCAAAGGCCTTGACCCTAAGAAAGACACTGGTCCAGACAAAATTCCAATAGTTGTCCTTAAGAACATCAACCCGGAATTATTCCCAGTCCTAGATAAATTATTCAACCGCTGATTCAAAGAGAAATCTTTCCCAAGCCTATGGAAAGTGTCAAGCGTATGCTCGGTTTTCAAGAACGCGAACGTGCGATCTTCCCCGTTCCCATTACAAAACCATCAGTCTCCTCAGTATCATCAGAAATCTTTTTGAGTTCAAAATCAGTAAGAAGGTTATCGAACATCAAGAAAAGAACCATCAGTCTCCTTAGTATCATCAGAAAGCTTTTTGAGGTCAAAATCAGTAAGAAGGTTATCGAACATCAAGAAAAGAACAAACACTTCACCGACACGTAGTATGGGTCTCGGTCGGCTCGATCCACTACCGACGTCCTAATCAGCGAGGCTCATGACGACAAACACACCTCGAGGAGCATAAGCTCCAGATATTTTACAAAGGCTTACTATACAAGCTCTCAAGTTATGAAATCACCGGAAGGGTCTTCTCGATCATAAAATCCTCAGGTAGCTCCTTGAAGGTAGTTATCATTTGCCAGTCTTCTGGATCACAAGAGATCAACACAGGGGTTCCCCATAGGGTCACTCGTAGGGCCAGTCCTCTTTTTGATATACATAAATGATCTGCCTAAGAATATACCTGAACAAACTACATTCCTTGGTCCCGCCAAGTCAAACCGTCTCAGCAAGAATACGCCATGCCACTTACATAATAACAAAGCAATCATATTCCCTCTGTATTTCAGCGGTGAGATGTAAGTTCCACTCAAGCAGCTTCTTCCCTTGAATCACTGCCTTGTGGAACCGATTCCCAACTTGGTGTTACCCCGATCACTACACCTGTTCAAGGGTAGGATTAACTTATTTTCAACTCCAATGCACACAATGCCCTTTACACGTAACCCTCCACCTCGAGTGTCCTCCGGTTCTTGTAAAGGGTGAACCTCGCTGTAAAACAAAACATACGTATATAAAATTTAGATAGAGTTTTTGAGCAACCCATGAATCATTTAGACGAAAATGAAAATTAATAACCATTGTCGATTCTTAACAAAATCGTCAAAAACATTAATACAAAATACGCCTCAAAGTTTATGAAAAAAACATCAACAACGAAACAGGCCGTATTCGAAACTTTAAAATCGCACATCAGAAAAACTTGAATATAATCAACTGATTAGTTATTAAAAAGACTAACAAGGTGATTTCTATAAAAGTTGATTTCATATATATATATATATATATATATATATATATATATATATATATATTAATTATATATTAAGTGTGATTTTTATTAAAGGTAAGTCCCCGCTCCCGTTTAAAGTTTGTATATATTTAAAGAAAAATCAGATATTAAATAAAAATCGGTTCACATTATATATATATATATATATATATATATATATATATATATATATATATATATATATATATATATATATGAAAAAATATAGTCTTAAGATGTGCTATATTTATGGGATAAAGTGCTCACTATCAGAGATAGAGCGTGTGTAAATATATAAGTGAACATAGAAGTCAACACTTAGAGGCGACAATCTGTTTCATGCTATATGCAATCGTCAGGCCACCTGACGATTGCATCTAGCATGAAACAGATTGTCGCCTCCAAGTGTTGACTTCTATGTTCACTTATATATATAGTGGTTTAATCGCAAGATCATCCACATTAAATTTTCATCCAGGTTCTTATAACATTTCATCTTTCTTGGCAGATCTTCTTTTATCACAATGTGAGATACTTAATAACAAAAGTGATAAAAAGAAACAGAAACTGAATGAAATTGGCTCGACTATCTATCCAATAACATGTAAAATGATTAACTGTTTTATTCTCGTCTGAATATATGGGAGGTATGTCTAGGAATTATATGTAGCAAGTATTACTACCGCACCCCATATATATATGTGTGTGTGTGTGTGTGTGTGTGTGGATAGAAAGAGTGAGAGAAAGATAAAAGAGTCAATTCATTTGTAAATGTTGACTGTGTCCCATATTTTAATTTTATCGTCAATCAAATCAGGAAACATCAATGACTAGATATTCCACTAATTGTCCCTTTGTTTAGTTATGTGTCTATATTTCTGAGATGAGCTATTGTAATTATTTACGTTGTTCGGTCTGTTGTCCTCCTCTTTATTGTCATATTCACGTCGTTTCGATCGTTGTACGGTTCGGCCTTCTTCAGGTTATTGTAATTTCGTAGCGTACAACGGCCTAAACGTCGTGAATATGGCAATAAAGATGAAGACAACAGTCCGAATAATGTAAATATGTTTCATTTTCTGAAGATGTTCTACATACCTCTAAGTTGATAAATATCGAAATATTTACCTATCTATTATATACATACATATATAAGTAAATAAATTAATAACATTATCACGTCTTTTGCCTTCCTAAATTTGCACGAACAAATTTATGAGGAAATATGGGGACACTTGACTTGGATCACATTCTTTTTACATTTTCTCGTATATTATCAATAATAGAACACATTTTTTGATAACTGGAGTTAGAACTGTGGCTATTTCGTCTAGGCGTTGGACACTAATTAATTGCATCGGTAGGTGTTTATCTTTTTCTTTATTTTTCCTTTTCTTGTTCGAAACTTTTCTTGTCTAAGGTTTTAGACCTTTTTCTTAAATTCTATGTTGGTCATACCAACATTGTTGGGTTATATATATATATAACATGTTCTTATAATTGTGTTCTTTTCTCGACTTAAATTATATAAAGTTTGCCCTAATGTTTTGTATCACCTAGCGATTTCGACTATACTTTTAGCCATTATCAAGGATTAATTTTATTTTCAATTTTAACAAAATGTATGGATTGGTTTATGAATATATCTAGAATTACAGGAATGTTCTATTTTCCAAACACGGTCAGCACATTGTAACCATGGTTAGAGTTGACATTATTGAGTGTTGGCTTTTACTTTTTTTTATATTTACATGCAAACATTTGGACAATTTTTATTTCTGGAAAAAAAATCTATGAGAACACATGAAAAATAAAGAAAAAAAATTAACCACACCACTTTGTCAGTCGTTTTTAATGAAACTTGCATAAAAGAGGGCTTGTCGCCCAAATACACTATATTATATATATATATATATATATATATATATATATATATATATATATATATATATATTAAGACAGTTTCATGCTTACACATACTTTTTATAGATACAAATATTTAAGTCAATGCACTGTTTATCATAAACAGTATTAAGCAACATTTACCGGCCTGAATGTCCGAGAAATTTTCATAGAAAATATTCGTCCTCCAAAAGGATACGTGTGATGTCACATATATATATATATATATATATATATATATATATATATATATATATATATATATATATATATATATATATATATCTGATGCAATGAGGACGAAAATAATATATAAATTCAGCATTAATTCAAAAGAGGGCTTGATACCAATAGTAGAACAATAATTATGCTTTTTGCTTTATGTCTATATATTTTCTCACACAAATGTAAAAACGTCCTGGGTATGACGGTAAACTACATCCACGTCCTGGATATGACGGTAAACTGCATCCAACAGCAAGGTCTCAGATAATGTTTTCAGAAAAATAATGTTGCCAGCTCTAAGTTTTTGAAACAATAATGTTGCCAGCTCTAAGTTTTTGAAACAATAATGTTGCCAGCTATACTTTTTTTTGTAAAAAGTAATGTTGCCAGCTATAAGTTTTTTTGTAAAAAGTAATGTTGCCAGCTATACGTTTTTTTGTAAAAAGTAATGTTGCCAGCTATACGTTTTTTGTAAGAGAAAGTAATGTTGCCAGCTATACGTTTTTTGTAAAGGAATAATGTTGCCAGCTATGCGTTTTTTTTTGTTGTTTTTTTTGTTGTTTTTTTTTTTTGAAACAATGTTGCCAGCTATACATTTTTTATTCCATACAAAATAGGCATTTAAATTTCATATAAACTGGATTTGGCATTAAATAACCCACAGTGGTTGATATGCCATAAAACCCAAACAAACAAACAAATGTAAAAAAGGAAGTGACGTCTCACATACGGCTTGCTTACAAGCAGAATTGTTCTTAAACATTTTTGGTTCTCACCAGTCGAGGTGCAACTGAAATGCCCCAAATCGAGGTTGCATCTTTGTAGTAAGTAAACTGTTTTTGTCTATATGAAAAAATTATAACATATATATATATATATATATATATATAAATATATATATATATATATATATATATATATATATATATATATATTTATTTACAAAGAACTTTCGTTGATCTTTAAGCAAACGCATATAAAAGAAAGATTACTAAATACACCCACTATATACACCACGAAGTAATAAGTCAACATAACCGAATATTTGAACGTAGTGACATCGTTCAGCTTCTGATCACGCCAGATTAAACGCGTTCCGGGAAGCGCGCATAATCCATAAGGAGCCGGTTGACTCTGTGGGTGTTGAACAAACAAAAATGTGCCTGAGCAGGTGTCTACAACAGGTACGTCTATGATGAGAAAAACATATAAGGACCAGAATGAGTAGAAGATGGTCAAAGTTTGGCTCTGCGCAGAGCCGACGATAGTAACCACAGCGTTGTATATCATGTTATCCGTGAGGTTTCTAAGGATCTTGAAAAACGAGCATCGTGACATGTCACACCAGAGTTTCCAGCAGGATTAACGCTATTGCCTAAATCCAGGTCCTGGACACAATTGTTAAGGGACATAACACATTATCGTCCTTCCTACATGGTCTACGGGATCAAGAGTTTGTTGGCAGAGAGCTTTTGCGACCATATCACTTCTAACACGTGACCTTCTCGTGCTCCTGATTTGAATTCCCTGAACTATTCAAACCAGGTTGTAGTCGACAATAGCTCAGCCAGCTTCCCCAGAAAAAATTAGTTTAAAGCCATCAGCCTGAGACCCACCTATGACGAGTATGCAGTTTCTTCCGAGGTTGAGATCGATTTTTTTCGAGGGAATTTAAAGATTATATGAACACAAAAGGGATATTTTACAAAACAACACATTCGATGTATGTTCTTCGTAATGAGTTTGACTATAATTTCGATTTAAAAAAAAATGCTGCTTTAATTAAAAGAGAAAGTAATTTACTAAGGTAAATATATATAGAAAGTGTACTGATTTATGAATCATCCACGGTAAATTTCATACAACATTTCACCTTTCTTAACACATCTTCTGTTGTCAAAATGAGGAATATTTAAAAACAACCGCGACAAAAGTGAAAAAAGATTTGGGAAACCAAATGAGATCGACGGAACTCTGCGTCTCGACACGTATTTACCATTCCTACATATTCAGCGTTTCCCTATAGTACATGGTTTTAAGCGATATTTACGTTTATATATCTCCACCCTCTCTCTCTCTATTATATATATATATATATATATATATATATATATATATATATATATATATATATAGATAGATAGATAGATAGAGAGAGAGTCATCAATAAGAACATTACTTTAGTCCGATGAAGATCTTTTGTATCAGTATTTCTTCATTGTGGCCCGCTTCTGGTGTCAAAAAACATTTCAGGCTCAAATGAGCACAAATAGAAATGCCATGTAACAGGAAATATATTTTATTTACAAAAGCAAAATGTAACAGAAAATACAAATCCTGACTGATAACTACATTGATAATAACTAAACTATCATTTTGTCAAGTTGAACTTCAAAGCTTTGGTTCAACTTCAGGCTTAAGTCTCCTCTTTTTTCAATGTGCAACAAACTACGTTTCTTTGTGAATGCATCATTTGCTGCAAAATATCTCAACCAAGAATGGAACAACATTTCCAAAGAGCAAGGGATACCACATTAAGTAAAAATGTTTGTGTTTTCATAATCATACGCCATTGGGAAAAAATAGAATTTTGAATCTCAACTATTTAACTTGGGCCAACTACAGGCCCATTTTAAAAATGCTCGCACCCACGTTAAAATCACTGATTCAGAGGACGTGTTACATAGAAAAACTAAAACGGTTCTGCAAGTGAATGACTAAATGAAAAAATTGAACAATATGTATATATTTTTTAAAAGTGCACTGTTTCTATTGGATATCGTTGTATTTATAATACAATTTGTTTCTCAGTACACTGTACTTTATTGAGTATACTTGCTAATTGAGTTCATTGTATATTTACTTTGGTACTGATTATTTATGCTCAAGTTATGTAACAAAATAATGGATTTAAAGTAATGATATTTGGAGCAAATGTCTGACTATTTCGGCATATCTGTTTACCTATTGAGCATACATAAAGGGCCACCCAGTAATATCGGCAATAGAGGCAAGGGTTAACGAGCTACTTCGGTGGATGATTAACACTGAACAGTGATGGGTAACACATACTTTTCGCCTTATGCTAAAATCAGTAAAATTTTGTAAATTACTACATGAAAGAGACTTCATCGTGGAGCAAGAAAGATTACGGTACCCTCGCTGACCACTGTAATGCTCAGGCTTTCAATCCCTACTGTGTGTCGCTGTATGCGATTTAATCTATACATAGGGTATTTATTTTGTAATAATAAAAAATTGTGGCACATGGCCGAAGAGGGGAAGGGGTGTCTTCATTAGCTATCCTAGTCCTACTTAATCCAAATCGCGACCCATTTATTCATTAAAATTTACTCATTCACCACAAGAGGTCATCCATCAGCTCTCAATCCTGCACATACCACAATACCACATATTCACCCGACGACATAAAAATTCCAAAGTTTATAAGGTGCAAAAATATATAAAATTTCACGACACATGAAATGATGGAGGGGGGGGGATGAATCCAGAAACCAAACTAAAAATGTAACAAAGATAAAAGTAAAAGTAAACAAATGTTAGTAGGAGAAAACCACCCACCCCTCAAAATAATGAGAGTGGCAGCTGTATACAGCCGATAGAAAGAATCAAGAAGCACACTCACTAATGGAATAGGATCACTGTACTTGATTTAATCTACGCATAGAATCAACTACTCATCCTTCTGCCTTGCTACTTTTGATAAATTAGGCCTATATATATATATATATATATATATTTCAATCACCCTGTGTAACATATCTTAATATCTTAAGTATATTTATGAGCGTTGTTAAATTTAAAAATTCTGTAAAACTAATGACAATTTTTATAATTCTTATAATCAATTTTACTAATGACAATTTTTATAATCCTTATAATCAATTTTACTAATGACAATTTTTATAATTCTTATAATCAATTTTACTAATGACAATTTTTATAATCCTTATAATCAATTTTACTAATGACAATTTTTATAATCCTTATAATCAATTTTACTAATGACAATTTTTATAATCCTTACATCTGCCTCCTGATAAAGTCCACCAGAAGATGCAATGTGTCGTCTAAGAAAAGTTTTCCTTTTATATATATATATATATATATATATATATATATATATATATATATATATATAAGATGCGCTATACACATTAAAGAGGTTACAGAGAAAAAAAATCCAGGACCTACTTAGAAAGCTTGGATAAATGGATGGCAGAACATGGCTTAGGGGAGATAACAAAAATACAAAATTTGTTGATCTGCAAAGGACAGGAAATTGTGAAGAGCCATGATCGCCAACGCCCTGAAAGAAGATGGCACAAAGACGGGTCTAGCCGAGAAGTTTTCAGCACCAATCTCATATACATTCGCAAAGTTGCATATGTATATATTCACACTGCAGTTAAATGCAAACATCTGCGCACGGATATTTAAAAACATATGCAAACACATCTATCTGCTTATTGGCCAAAATGTACGCGTACGTATGTCTGTGAGTTTTGTATATTGACGAAAAGAACATACACAAATGAGATTGCTAAACATTTTGTAGAACACGAGCTAAATAATCCTAAGCTCCGTATGATATTTTCATTAATTACAAAGCATTCGCATATTTCCCTGGTGCACACCGACCAACATGAAACAATCAGACGCCGGCCGCGGCGCGCGCTCTCATCTCAGCGTCTTCTTGCGTCCCCTGCAATATGCTCGCCCGGCCTCGGCTGGACGTAGAGTTAAAATTAATGTTGCCGCGCATCAGCAACTCCCTCTCTAGTGATTCAGATCTGAATTAATCTCATCACACTTTGACCCGTTTCCTGACAGTGGTGTGAATCAGCAATATCGAGGCACTTAGAGAATTGTCCGAAAAGATGGAAGCTGGCCATATCAAATATTACTGCACACGCCATCATCATCATCATTTGAGTTGTCGTCGTCCGGTTTGCTTGTGAATATGAAAAGCGGCAGGGTTCGAAGATAATGGTGAGGTGAAGGCGTGTGTTTAGGGTTCTGTGGAAACGTCTCCAAGAAAAGAAAAAAGAAAAATGGAGAAAAATTTATAAACTGACTGGCTACTTCAGTAACGTGGAGAGGTCGTCATCACACCTCATTCTCAAATACATCTTTAATTCTTTTAATCTCTACTACTGTCTTCTTTTTTCTTTTTTTTTTTTTTTTTTTTTGTTATTTTGTTCATACTTTTTTCTTTCTGCTTTTCTTTCTCTTTTCACTTCTTTCAGTTTGTATTTCCCCGGCATTTCTTTTTTGACACTTCGCGTCCTCCCCCGATTTTTTTTTTTTTAAATTTGTAAATTTTAAACGTTCTTTCAATTTTCTTAATTTCTTTTCGTTTCTGGTTTTTATTTCAGTCATTCTTTTGTCTTTTGTCTCCAACTAAATTACGTTTTTGTTCTTTTCTTTATCATTTCCTGAGCCTAATCGTCCTCCCCAGTTTCTGTATTACTGCCGTCACTCTCATTCCTTTCTGTCAGTCTTTGTAACTTCGCTTTTCGTTCATATTTGTCTACTTTCACAATTCATGGAGCCGTTTCTCTATCGTCCAGCTCTTACGTCTATTTCATATTTAATAACATTCATTCGCCGTCTGCGATTTCGTTTTTCTCTTTCCTAGTTTCAGCAATTTTTCTTTTCAGGCCTTCATTTTCAAACTTCTTCCTGTGTTCATTTTCTTATCTATCTACCAACATTAATACAACAGTTTTCGTTTTTCCTGTCCGCACAATTTCCCATTTTCAGTTTTCTTTCCAAACAATCGCATCTTTTCATTCTTCCGAATTTAAGTTTTCTTTTATATCGGACATTTTTTTTTTTTTTTTTGCTTCTCTCTACTCAAGGTTTTTGTTTTCTTTTTCTCTTTCTTCCTACACCATCGTTTTTAATCACCATTTCTTTCTCTAGTCTTTCTTTTCCCTCTTTTCAGTACCAGTCGGCGTCTCAATAGCTTTAAAACCAGGTTTGAGAAAAACAGACAGACACCTCACAGACACACATGCTCATACATACCTTGTCGCAAATATGTGTACACAGAAATGGAACGCTGTTTGAAGAAAAATAAATGAATTTACGCCGCTTCCTTATGGCTTCTGTTCACCCAAGCGACGATTGTATAGAATAGAACAACATCAAAGACTTGGAGAAGTTTATGATTCGTGAAGGAATTTCGACCAATGAACGAAGAAGACGAATCCCAAACTAGAATGAAAAATGGTAGCGACGAATGAGAGCGGCGGGTATCTAGTTGCAGAATATAGGGTTGGTGACTGGGGAAGTGCTGAATGAGTCGGGGAAGGGCTAATAGAAAATTTGATGGCATTGGCTTCATTTTATGAATGCTTACAACCAATACAACCTCGATCGACCCTCTCCTTCGTAAATTAGATACCTGTGGAATGAAGATAACAGACCAACAACTATCATTTAGCGAACATGTGTCTCTCAGTAGCTTTGCTTTGAGGCATTTCACATTCAGAGCAGCGAATGTGTGGAGGAGACACTGAAGAAAGAAAGGAACGGGGGTGGAGATGAACGGATAGATTGATAGTTATAAACAGACAGATAAATTGAATATAAATTCGGAAGGGAGTGCGTGACAACACCCACACACACACCTTTTTCTTTCCTTCTTTTTTTTTTAGAAAACATTATTTTTTTTTACTGTAAGTTTGTGCGCAATTTTTTAGGGAGAGATAATAATAGTTTTAGTGATACAAGTCTTACTAATTAACCCATATCTAGGGGAAAAAAGAGATGGATTCATATATTTCCGAAGGAGGGAATATAACGAAGACAGCTAAACTTGGAACTCGGCTCTCCGATTAACAATTCCGAGCGATTATCCATTACACTACCTGCACATCCTAGGTTACAAAACCTGGTATTCCTAAGCGGTCCTTAATTCTTCAATTAATGATTGAATGAGCTAATGTCGAGTTCTCCGACAATAACATATCCGTAGAAATTCCCCTATATTTGAACTTCATAAACTTTAACAAAATATTGCAATAACAATCAAATATGAATTCTGGTCGTTATTTTAAGAAATAAAGAGGTACAAATGAAAAGATTTGGAATTTTTCAGTTTTTCCATTTCACTGAAACAGACGTTAAACACTCCGCTCTTCTCTTCTTCCTTCCATTTTCTCTCTGAAACAAAATAGTGTCTTTGATAAGTCACGCGATCAAAATGAAATAGTCCATTATTTATCAGGTATTATCAGGAGACGTTAAACACTTTCTTTCTTTCTTTCATTGCAACCAAGTAGCGTCTTTGATATGTCTTTTGTCTTTCCACGAGATCAAAACGGAATAGTCCATTATTTATGACGTATTGGGAGGGCATAACTATCATGCTAACTAACAAATGGAGAGACGAGTACTATTATTATATGATTACTTAGCTTAAGATATTTTTCTTTACCCTACGTGTCTGATGAAGGCCCAGTCAATGTTGAAACTAGGTATAACAGTTCTGTGACTTAATGATAAATTTATTTCCGTAAAGTTATATATTATGCCGTTTAAATATCTGGGAAGCGTTTTGACGGTGGATGGGAAATGCGACACCGAGAAACGAACAGGCATTAGACTAGGGAAAGTAGGCCTCCCAGAAGTTAAGCAAAGTGATGAGAACAGGAAAATTTCGTTAGGAACAAAGAAAAGAGGGCTTGGTTTCCAACGTGGTAAACATCAGCGAGTGCTAGACAGTTTCTCTACGGATGAGGAGAGAATAGAGGCCAGAGAAATGTGGTTCTACAGAAGGAAACAGAATTTTATGGACAAAGTGAGGAAGCAATGAGAAGTCTTTAAGAAAATGGCCACGAAAAGAACCCGCATGCTCAGAATCATAAAGAGACAGCTAAAATTCCTTGAAAAGAAAATGAAGGCGGGCTTGGGAAACTATAAGCATATTCATTACTGAAATCAAAATTTCTATGGTAATAAAAAAATAAATAAATCTCCATAGACGCTTAACCAGACTAGACGATGTCATCTTCCGCTTTAAATTTAGACACCCCAACCTTACCCTGACTTGACATCTGTGAATGTAACTGAGATATTGATACAAATTATTAACACCTTACGCCGCCTTTTCTTTAAACAATTGCTCTAGCCGTTACCACAGAAATTTTGATTTCAATAATGAATATGCTTATAAAACGCGTAAACTTCAGAAATAGGTTATTCCAAAAAAAATTTCGCTTGAAGATGGAACAGAGCTTCGTACTTTAATTCAATTTTATTCAAATAATTATATTGAAGTTTTCGGCTCTTGTTTTGAAATGAGAACTCTTATGTAGCGTGTTGGAATCATATTTTTAAATAAATAATAATATTTATGCTCTACTTTTGTATCGAGCACTATTTTTAAAAATTAATGACAAAAATACTAAAGAACTTTGGATTATTTACCTAACGAGTTCTTTCCTATTTTCTATATATTTTTCACACACACACACACACACACACACACACATATATATATATATATATATATATATATATATATATATATATATATATATAAGGTCATCCCATAAGTTCTGTCCGAAATATTATATATTTAATTTCCATAAAATTTTACAGTATTCTAAAATGTCAAATGATACTGATTGATAATCATATGAATTTAGAAACCTTTAACTTAATATAATTTCTTTTTACAAAATAATTTGACTGAATTAATTACTCAAATTAGCTCTTCAAAGATGGAGGTTTCGAAGGGTTATTTAAGGTACATAATGCTTTATGAGTTTAAAAAAGGGGACTCAGTTTATGGAGAAGAATGCCTGAATGAACGAACTTGCCATATTCAGAAGTGGAAATTTTAGCCTTGAAGATGAAGAC
>OZ010583.1:54814215-54824215 GCA_963932145.1 Acanthosepion lycidas
GACGGAGCACATTCTTTAAAAGTAAGCTTTATTCGTCTAACACTTCAGAAAGATTCATTGGAGAAAAAAACAAACATACAAAAAAGTAATCATAAAAGCAAAACTTTTTTTTTTTTGGTTGCTGTGTTTATGATTACATTTTTTATATTTAGTTTTTTTTTTCCCCAACGAATTGTTGGACAAAATGTTTCCTTTTAAAGAATGTGCTCCGCCACTTTTAAAACAATATATACATTCTGTGGTATAAATCTTTTGTTCAAATACATACATAAATAAAGTGGACATTGAAGTTAGGCCTAACGATTGCGTTTAAGAATGATATAAATGATCACCGCTGGGTGTTGACTTCGATGTCCACTTATATATTTACATCCCTGATAGTGACCACTTTAACCCATAAATATAGCATACCTTAAAATTATATATATATATATATATATATTGCTACCCAAATATTCATGAAGGTGCGAAATGGCTTCCTCAAATAAAAATACACTGACATGTCCAAAGTCCTGGGATAGCAGGACGTAAATGCAATGGAAACTACTCTTAACTGTCTGAAAGAAAGGGTCTTAATAATCGTAAAGAATGGGTAATCGAGATATTCAAAATACTTGGATACTTTCCAGAAAATCTTTGGAATCCCTAAATGTTTCTCTCATTGACGAATGATTTTATTTAATTGCAGCCCGCACGTGTTCAAGGTTCTTAAGTGTGCTGCTCGTTGATGTTTTCCAGAAGATGGATAGTTTACCACGGATTCCTGTCCAAGCTTGTAGCGTCGGTACCAAATCATTTTCAAAATCATTCTACATCATTCGAATAGTTTCCGCAGATCAATATTTTAGATTTATTCAAAATATCTTTGTGAATGCGGCAGTTACACAATACACGAATTCACTAATTTGAATCTCACTGCTGACGGAGTAAACCCATGAAAGAGCATGCACAGTAAGTAACTAAGATCACCTTTGACTAGTTGGAAAGATGCACAGTGGCTGCGGAACTATTGCTAGAGATATAATTCCAGTCGAGTTCATTACATTTACTTACGTGCTAATACCATTGGGAAAGGTATGAATACATCTCTTCAATCCGAAGTTATGGGTAAATAGCTTTGGGTGGCGAACGGTCTAAGAGAAAGACAACTGAATTCAAAGCCCCCGGATGGTCGTTTGCGGCATACTGTGTACTCTGTATTCGGCACTTCCAAACCAAAAAGTGGGGTTAGTTCTGCACAAACCTTCACCATTATAGTCAAATGATATATCTGTGTAGTCTAGCTATGAATTCTAAATGCTTGACCCGTGTCGGAAACAAGGGAAGAGTCCAGTATCTATCTATGGATGACTATATATGCTTCCGGAAATCCGGATGGAAATAGAGAAAGGGGGTTTTAAAAACAGCGGCTTCTACTGCTGTTAAGCATTACTCATGTGTGTAGTGTGAAGTGAGTTCTCCGAGCCACTGGCATATTTCGTATAGAGAAAAACGTTAAAATTCCCTTTCTTTTTTTAATGTGCGACGATGGCCTACGGGTAAGATATCTGATGTGAAATTAGTTGGGTTTCAGCTTGAAGCAATCGTACGTCTAGCTACACTGAGGAGCTGTGATAGAGCGAAACAGTCAGTCAGTGGATATATGCTCCCGGAAATCCGGTTGAGCTCTCTCGGGAAAGTGGGTTTAAAAAAAACAGCGGCTCTTACTGCTATTAAGCATTACTCTCCAAGTATGAATTAAGTTCTTCGACTATATATATATATATATATATATATATATATATATATATATATATATATATATATATATTGTTTATGCAATACAAGGCACAATAACCAGTTAATGTAGAGGGTTACTAAATGAGACTGGTGCTTGGACCTAAGAGACGGTAAAAAGTGCAGATTATGTGGAATACGTAGGAAAAATAACAGTTGACCCTAGACTGAAAGAGATCCAGATTTTAGTGATCAAGTAAGTATCATCTTGGGAGTCTGTTCCACCGCTTATCAAATTATTGCAGGTTATTTAAAGCTGAAAAATATTTTTATATTCTAAGAATTGTTTGGGAAATAATAATGATTTAGTAGAAAGCCTGATAATGATTTAGACGGAAAGTGTAACACTGAGATTCGAAGGCGTATTGGGATAGTCAAAAATGCATTCCAAAAGCTAAACAGAGTACTTAGAATTAGAAAAAAACTTTTCTAGAAACAACAAAAAAAAAAAACAGTACTAACCTGTGACATGATATATCTCGTCCTGTATGGCAGTAATTGCTGGAGAATTTTCCTCACAGATGAAGAAGGGACTTGAAGCAACAGAACTGTGGTTCTACAGAAGGATGCTGAGAATACTATGGACTGAACATGTAAGCAACAACAAAGTCTTAAATAAAATGGAAACAAAAAGATACTTAGAATCAGAAAGAGATAGCTGAAATTTCTAGGTAAGAAGGTTGGAAAATTTAATACTCACAGGGCATACTGAAGGCAAAAGGAACAGAGGAAAGCAGTGTATAACCTTAGTAAGCGTGTTTAAATGAATGGCAGAACAAGGATTAGAAGAGAATAGCAAAAAGACAAAATTTACTAAGAGTTACAAAGGACAGGAAATTGTGGAGAGTCATAATCACTTACATTCTGAAGAGACACGGCACATAGAAGAAGGAGAAAGATCTATTTCGAGAAAATGTCAGATGAATCCAGAAGTAATACTGGGAGGGTTTTAGAGAAAAAGCAAACACAAAGGAAAGTTATACTTAAAATCTAGGAGAGACAGTTGAGATTTTTAGGGCGCATAATGAGGAAAGAGAGCTTGGAAAATCTGATACTCACAGGAAAGACTGAAGGACAGAGAGACAGAGGAAGACAACGCATAACATACTTAGTGAGCTTAAGTAAATGGACAGCGGGGCGTGGTTTAGGTGTAATAACAGAAAAAGAAAATTTAGTAAGAGCTTCAGGGAACAGAAGTTGTAGAGAGCCATTTCCTTTCCTCAGGAATACCAGTTACTCATGTGAAACCGTAGATGAAAGAGTGTCAAATGACCGCACAAATTCAGAAATGTAATATCCAATCTGTTTGATACACCGCATCAGGAATTTGAAATGCAATAATTTATGTCGCCTTGCAGATGATTACGTGTTAGCATTAACGCTACTGTATCAGAGTACAACTGACATTTTTCCTACTCTACCCTTAGATACTTAATAGACAAAGAGACATTTTTTTAGGATAAAATATGATCCCGTTCTTTTAAGGTAAAAAAGACGACACCGCTTCTTTAAGGAAAAAATACATACGCGTTTTTTTTTTTATGGAAAAAATATGTTCTTCGTTTTTAAGTAAAAAATACGTCCCCGTCTTTTAAGGAAAAAAAAGAAATTATGTCCCCCTTCAAGGAAAAAAAAAATTATGTCCCCCTTCAAGGAAAATATTACGTCACTTCTTTAATTGTGCTAGATGGCCCCGGTTTTTAAGAAAAGAATACGTGCCCGTTTTTTTAAAGAAAAAATACGTCGCCTTTTTTTTAAGAAAAATGTACGCCCCCCGTTTTTTAAGAAAAAAATTTTTTTTAGCTTTTTTAAGGGAAAAACATATCCTTGTTTTTTAAGGTAAAAAAGACGACCACATTTTTTAAGGAAAAAGGGACGCCCACGCTTATTAATTTCACACGTTTGACACGTTCCGTTTATTGCCTACTGAGAAAAATTCCAAACACCGATTATTAAGGCCCCTTGTACTGTTACTATCCAGGACATTTGGCATATCAGTGTATTTTTCTTTGAGGAAGCCGTTTCGCTTTTTCATGAATATTTGGATAGGACCCCGTGTGTGTGTGTGTGTGTGTGTGTGTGTGTGTGTGTGTGTGTGTGTGTGTGTGTGTGTGTGTGTAATCACGCGCGTATCACATATATCACTGGCCACCTCGAGGTGGTGTAATGGCTCGCAAGCTTGTCTTGCTAGAACAATTACGAGTTCGATCCTCACTGGGTTCCCCCTACTTTCGGCCTTGTGCCATATCTAAGCTACGCTTGGAAAATCACTATCACGTATATCATTGATATCTTCTACCCTTGCCCAAATTTTCTATGAAAAAAAAGTTTGCAAATTTTTTAGGTTCATGCCTTCTGCCATGAAATATCATCATCAGCAACATGACCGGGTGTGATCGTAGGGTCTTTACTCAGTTCAGCACCTGAGCAATTCCCTCCATATATCTGGACTGAAAGCCTGAAAAGTATTCATTCACACTTATGGTGTCTTGACCAAGTCGACCTGACAGAGCCCATCACTCTTCATGTTAAACCATAGCTGATATCTTTCAACTTATAGGCTCGCCTTCCTCACTCTTATGGCCGTTGATTCCATCGGGCGAAACCTCCACTTTGGCCGTTAACTTTAGTCGAGGAAAGCCGTGAGCCAGTGATATCATCTCATCACTGCACTGGCTGCAGACATAGCAATTGAGCTTAAGTCTACCCTATTGTGCTAGATGTCTGTTAGTTATACAATATGGCTCATCTATCCTTTCACATATCTTGTTCTTAATATTTCTGGGTTTCTAACCACCCTCCTCATTAGGAAAACTGGTAGGGTAACTGGTTTAGTCGTCGATGACTTCTCCATGCGACTGGTAGAACCTGGTTATATAATTCCAGTGATACTCATCGAGTGACCGGAAATAAATGAAATGTCCCTTGACAAACGAATTTGGAAGACTTTGTTACGTTATCTCTTTTCCAAACTGTCAACAACTCTACATTTATACACAATCTCCATATTTATTAAAAAGAGTTTGTATCAATTTTTGAAAATAAATATCTTAACCATATATATGGTGGACTCTCTCGACGTTGACGAGAAATGAGGCCTTAGTAAAATAAAGACGTGCTCAACTTCTATGGAAGTCATATGTCTCGCGTATATATGGTATACTCTCTCGACGTTGACGAGAAATGAGGCCTTAGTAAAATAAAGACGTGCTCAACTTCTATGGAAGTCATATGTCTCGCGTATATATGGTATACTCTCTCGACGTTGACGAGAAATGAGGCCTTAGTAAAATAAAGACGTGCTCAACTTTTATGGAAGTCATATGTCTCGCGTATATATGGTATACTCTCTCGACGTTGACGAGAAATGAGGCCTTAGTAAAATAAAGACGTGCTCAACTTCTATGGAAGTCATATGTCTCGCGTATATATGGTATACTCTCTCGGCGTTGACGAGAAATGAGGCCTTAGTAAAATAAAGACGTGCTCAACTTCTATGGAAGTCATATGTCTCGCGTATATATGGTATACTCTCTCGACGTTGACGAGAAATGAGGCCTTAGTAAAATAAAGACGTGCTCAACTTCTATGGAAGTCATATGTCTCGCGTATATATGGTATACTCTCTCGACGTTGACGAGAAATGTGGCCTTAGTAAAATAAAGACGTGCGCAACTTCTATGGAAGTCATATGTCTCGCGTATATATGGTATACTCTCTCGACGTTGACGAGAAATGAGGCCTTAGTAAAATAAAGACGTGCTCAACTTCTATGGAAGTCATATGTCTCGCGTATATATGGTGGACTCTCTCGACGTTGACGAGAAATGAGGCCTTAGTAAAATAAAGACGTGATCAACTTCTATGGAAGTCATATGTCTCGCGTATATATGGTGGACTCTCTCGACGTTGACGAGAAATGAGGCCTTAGTAAAATAAAGACGTGATCAACTTCTATGGAAGTCATATGTCTCGCGTATATATGGTATACTCTCTCGACGTTGACGAGAAATGAGGCCTTAGTAAAATAAAGACGTGATCAACTTCTATGGATGTCATAAGTCTCGCGTTGCCTGCAGGTGTTTTGCAAACGTTAAGTCAAAAGGAACATATGGTTGAGGCATTTCACTTGAATGGTTGAAGATCAATTGCCACATGTTTCCGCGAATGGAGAGCAAGGCCTGCTTTACTACTTTGCGACGAAATCACACTGGCAGGTAAGGCTATCATTGCGAGGGGCAGCATGCTGTCAATTTTAATTAATATTTGCGCGCAGTTGATCACGATGTTCAAGTCTGTCTCTCTGAAAGCGTTAAACACTTCTATATTCCTTTATTTTTCTTTCATTTTCTCAATGAAATCAAGTAGTGTCTTTTTCCCTCTTTCCACGTGATCAAAATGGAATTGTCCGCTATCTATGAGGTATTGACAGGAAACCTTAAACACCTATTTTCCCTTATATCGTTTTATTTTTTTCCAGCCAAATCTCCCTCTTACGAACATTTCTCTTAATAAAAATTTAAAAATTCAATAGACGATGTTCTTTTATTTAATTTACGGTAATTGGATTTTTTGCGATTGCCTTACTCGATTTCCGTTGTTAGATACTTTGGGCCTAAAAAATGTCGTTTTTATGCTCGCTGTAATATATTGGGCTTTTAGCCGAGATCAAAGTGTAGTATCTTTTCTTATCATCTTAATCACATTCTCTTCCCTTCTACACGTCTATCTACCCTTCCTTATTTCATTTTCTCAATGAAACCAAGTAATGTTTTTCCCTCTTTCCACGCGATCAAAACGCGGAATAGTCTATTATTTATTAAGTGTGTGTATTTAGGCAGCATCTTTTCATTCATACGCGTTTCATTAAATAATATAGACAAGTGTTGTCTATTTATTTTATGTACATTTTTTTCGTAACTTCTGATAAGTTTAATAACATTATCTTTGAAAGAAGAAAGAAATTCACAATAGTTGATCATATTTTTTCAATACAATCTAAGCTTTCGGCTTACTTAAGCCATTATCAAAGATGTCAATTACAACATATTAAACAATATACGGACAAGACAGTGATGATAGTCTGTCAATGTTTACATTGATGATTTCTAAGCAACGATAAACACGTGCATATAAGACGCTAGAAGTATTTATGGAGTATTGACAGGATATAACGGTCGTACTAACTAACGCAAGGAGGGACAAGTAGATTTATAATAGGATACTAAGTTTTCTTGAAGTTAGAATAATCTTGTCTCAACCCGCATTTACCAACCAAAATTATCGTTTCATTGGCAATGGATGTAGTAATCGTCAAAGAACGTCATCGATAAAATGAGCGCATAGAAAATGAATAATAAAGAAGGAATAAAAAGAAATGAATGAAAATGCTACTTATTCGCTTTTGTTTTCAAGATTAGAAAACTGTAATAAATAAGTCAGTGTTCTGTAATTTAAAACGTGCCGTATTAGAAGCAACATTTTTGGTAGCTGATGGTTTCGCTCTGAAAGCAGTTATGCACATGTAGGGATGCTAAGAGCGATTATCTTCCTTTGTGTAAGATAAGAGTCACGTAACGACAGGTGACTGATGCCAGTTTGTAGAGTGACGAATCCCAGTTGCTATGATGACTGCGGAGAAAAACAAATGGCACAAGCCCACAGCGGTAAGGATAGCAAAGGAAATCATATGGTATTCACGAATGATATGACCATACCACCGGTTTGGTCGGGAAATATTACAATTAGACACTACCGCCTCTTGCCTTTTCACTCTGCTTGTTTTGTATTCGTTGGTTACAATTTCTCAATGTGGAACAAATTAGTGACAAGTAGAATAATCCAGAATCTATACTGGAAGCAAACCGCCCGCATACGAATAGAAAATGAATTCACTAAATAGAAAGAGGTGTAAGACAAGGCTGTGTCTTTCCACTGGACTTATTCAGCCTATACAGTAAGAGAATTAGAAGTCCTACCAGGATTCATTATTGGCGACCACAGTCTTCATATTAGATATGCAGATAACAGTGCTGATAGCAGATACAGTGAGGAAACTACAAAAATCACACGAAAAGTAGTGGAGGAAAGCGAGAAGAAAGGACTAAAAATAAATTGAAAGAATACATTGATTGTTAGCAAAAGTAAAAGCCCAACATGAAAATTACAAATTGAAGATACCAAAACCAAGCAATTACAACAATTTAAATATCAGTGAAGTGTTTTAACAAGGGACAGAAATTACGACCCCTCAATCCTAAAGTACATTGTGATAGAGAAAGATGCCTTTGTTGGAAGCAAAGTAAAGAATAGTTAAGTGCTATGTAATACCGGTCTTCCTATATGGCAGTGAATGCTGGACAATCTCATCACAGATGAAGAAGAGACTTGAGACAACATCAGTGTGGTTCTACAGAAGGATGCTGAGAATACCATTGACAGAACATGTGAGCAACGAGAAAAATTTAAGAAAAAATGGTATAAAAAGAGATACTTACACTTAACATCAGAAAGAATTGAATAATGAGGGGGGGTGGAAAACGCTTAGAAAATTTGACACTATTGAAACATATTGAAAACAGGTCGGACAGATAAAAACCAACGCATAACCTACATGGCGGTCTTGAGTAAATGGATGGCAGAACAGGGTTTAGGAGAGAATAGAAAAATTTTAAAAATGTATTAAGAGCTACTAATGACATGGAATTGTGGAGAGTAAGGATCGCGAACATCTTGAAGGGACTTAGTACATAGAAAAAATAGACTTATATATTTGTACATAATTTCTTATATGGTATAGCGTTATATAAAAATCTCTTTGACAATAATGTATGTTTGCTATTCATTTCTTTCACCTGTTCCGTCCGTGTACTTAGGTGTTACTATCATATAATAATACCTTAAATGGAGAAATGTCAACTGGAAATATTCTTGCCTAGTACCCCCACACAGTGCGGCCTGATTTTAAAGGGACCTAACTATAATTAGATATGTTTAACGTTCGCGGCGCGAACTGTGCAGACTATTTGAGCGTTGCACAAACATAAGTGTTTGTCGTCGTTTTTGTGGAAGCTTTAATAGTTGTCGCATTGGTGAAGGGGGAGATTGTATTTGTGGTTCATTCGGAGCTGCCGCATTGGTGAAGGGAGAGATTGTATTTGTGGTTCATTCAGAGCCGTGTACAGTTCGGTGCCTCGTGTGCGACAAAAGTAATGAGATAGAGAAGTAAAGGGAACAACCATCTAAGTTTTATAGTAAACGAAAAAAAAAAGGATTTATTTTAGTTTTAATGATTTGGTCAGTGGCTAAAAAGGAAAAAAAACGAAGGCTTACCAGCAAGAAGTCATAAATACCTCAAACTAACTTCAGTCGGGAGTTGCTGGTTTTTTTATGGTATAGTTTATAAGTCAGCGAATGATAGTAAACGGAATACTCTGAATCAGATTTCTGCAACAAATGACTTAGCGAGCCAACTCGCTTAATTTTGGTACCAACCAAAGAATACTATGACATGGATGAAAGACCTCTACGTTGTAAGGTCATCTAACCACGTCAAATGACCGAAAACTCATTAAAGTTTAATTCGTAAAAAATAGATTCGCTTAATATTCGGAAACTGTATATTATATATATATATTTATATATTGGTTTAAAAATATGATTCCTTCGCTACCTAAGAGTTCTCATGTTTCAAAAACGAGAGCCGAAACCATCCAAATAATTATTAAAATTAAGTTGAATTGAGGTGTTTAGTCCCGTTTCATCTTCAAGCGAAACTTTAGGAATAAGTTATCTCTCGGTTTACGTGTGTTTTTAGGCATGGTCCGTTATAACATTCGTTAAACAAAAAAATATTATTATAATAAAGCTCTGCTTTTGTATGTAGCACTGTCTTCTTAAAAATAAAAACAAAAATACTAAGGAACTCCGGATTATGCACCCAACGTGTTCTTTTCTATTTTCTGCATACCTGCGCACTTATACATACATATATATATATATATATATATATATATATATATATATATATATATATATATATATGTTGAGGATTGATATTGAGAACAAATTTAATTCCCCACTTCCAGGCAAACACTTAAGAGCTGAAGACGCTGGGTCAGACCAGCTTGAAATAGACTATACTCATGTTAAGGTAATTTTGTTTTTTGCTGTAAGAGAAATATATGCTCTGTTATAATAAATACATCGAGCTCTCTGTGGATCA
>OZ010583.1:54829215-54874215 GCA_963932145.1 Acanthosepion lycidas
CAAATACTAATATTCCATGGTTATAATTTATTACATTGAAATTGTATTCACGATCCAATTCATCAGACCTACAAATTCCTATTAATTTGTTGGTCTGATGAATTGGATCGTGATTACGATCCCAATGTAATAAATTATAACCATGGAATATTAGTGTTTGAGCCTTTACTCTGTCCTGGATTCTATCCGCTTGGAATATATATATATATATATATATATATATATATATATATATATATATATATATATATATAGAGAGAGAGAGAGAGAGAGAACTGGAAACTGGATTCTTGTATATATATTTTTTTTTATTTTGTATGTTAAATAATAAAAAAATTAAATGGGGAAAATTAAAAGTTTTATTATTTAACATACAAAATAAAAAAAAAATTATATACAAGAATCCATTTTCCAGTTCGCTCTGCACTTGCGAGAACTATAAAACAAACCCCAAGGCCAAATGCTTAAAAAAGTTACAACTTGTTACAGAAAGAAATATTTCATAGCCAGTTGTATGTTCAACAATAAGAAATTCTAAGCATTTATCCTTCGCTGTTAAAAAGGAAAAAAAAAAAAAATTTAATATTGTTTAAAATTCCTATAATTCCTATAAAATTAAATTTAAAAAAAAATATTAAACTGCGAAGTAGGGTTTTGTTAAAGTATTTTTTCAAATAAATCAGTTTATTCGAATTTCATCGATTGTTTTGCGAAATTAAACGAAGCGTAGAGTTTGTAAATCTTGACATAAAATGTTAGCGATAACACTTCAATAATAGTCTTAGAATTTCAACACGCTTCAGCGGGTTGCGAAAAAATCCTACTTTAAAAAATTGGCTGGAGTTGCACAGTAACTAGGGGTTTTTTTTTCAAATTACGGTAGGTTCCAGATCACAAATAGAAAATATTTTTTTATTAGCTTTTATGTAAGTTAAATAGAGGGGGTGGTTTTCAATATAAATTCACTGTAAGTTGATTGCCCTATGGAAAACAAAACAAAATATGCTCATACGATGTGATTTCTTAAAACATTTTTTTTAAAAATTTGTAATATTGTGCAATGTAATTTTATATCGATTATCGAACGCGTTACAACTCCCCTTAAGAGGATTACTTGAGGAGATTAAAGTGGCGACGACAAGACAGGCAATATTATATAGGGATTTAAAAGATCTAAAGTTGCAGAAGCAGGAATTGAGGTCCGAACTGGGTGGAATGCATCGCACGAGCTAAGTAGAGCAGAGCAAAGGTTAAGACAGAAGGTACTAGTTAGTAGGAACAGCGGCAGTCGGCAGATAAGGCCGAGGTGACTGTCCGCTTCATCGAAGAAGAGGAAAAATATAAGGAAAAATCGGAAACACTGTTAACAATATGGAGTGATGTGGAGGAAATTAGAGCCAGTAAAATGGTGGCCTTACGTCAGCAGGGGGTCTGGATTAAATGGGGAAACTTAGAAAGAAAAAAAGGAATATTTCCTTAGCAGATTTCTGTTATATTTATCCTAGTAACAGAAGTTTCCTTGTGCAGGCTGTTTATAATACATTACCCAACCAAGTTGTGTCTGAAGAGAGGATCCCGCCGGTTGTCCCAAGGCACTGACGGGCGTTACCGGTGGCGCCATGACAAAGCATTAAGAGCTATTGCAAGAATAGTCTCGAGGAGTCTAACAAAAAAATATGAGTCGACAAAGGACCTGACGAATTTCGTCAGAGCAGGAGAAAAGGTAAAGACATTACAGAAGAGAACGTCCGTCCTCAGTTTTGCAAATGATAGTAGACATAGGCAGGCAGCTAAAATAACAAGTGAAAATAATACAGACTAAGCTACGTCCGGACATTATTATTTTTTCGAAAGAAACCATGCAAGTCATCATGTAATAATTTACAATCCCTTGGGAAGAAAACATATGCGAAGCCCACGAAAGGAAACTTTACATATTGTAGAGAAATGCAAAAGGCATGGTTGGCTAATCGATTGAATGGTGTGAACCGATTGAAATCGGACGCAGAGGCTTCACTGGGCGCTCCACTATATAAGTGTTATAGAGTGAACGAAAACGTTTTTCTTCCTCCGTATGAATCCGAATCCCTCGTCGCCAAATTGTTATAGAGTAGTTTCACAGTGGAGGCTTGTATTTCACTAAATCGGCCCTAAAAAGTTTCGACGTACAAAACGTTAGGAACTTGAAATAATAGTTAATGACGCAACAATCTAGTTGTGGTGGCTAATACTTTAATGTCCGACATCGACTGATTGACCAACTCGATATTTAGTCACCCCCACGAGGGCATCATGTGGCACAAGGCCGGTTTAACGTGGGATCTCCGAGCCCGTGGGATCTCCGAACCCGTGGGATCTCCGAGCCCGTGGGCACGGCCAAAAATATGCCCATTGAATCCGTATAAACGGGTTCAGGGTCGGTTTACCTCCCCGAAAGAGAATCCGCCCTTCCGCGTAGCCTCTTTCGGGTTCCTCCCCGCCCGAAGGCAGAGAGTTCAACCGAACAGCCAGTCAACTGACTGACCAACTCTCTGGCGACTGCTACTACTACTACTACTACTACTACTTATTATATGTGGGAGAGTCTATTAACAGTAGAATAGGTATGTTCCAGTATAACAATAAGGTTCTAAAAAATTCGGTGTAACAGGCTTGGAAAAGTCCATTTGTTCAATAACAGCAGAAGAAGTCTCTAGATGATTATGGCTTAAAAGATCAAAATGATTGAAAGTGAAGGGAAACTGCGGGTGATTTTTTTTCAAGGGAAGTGGAAAGTAGGTCTTGGGTATGACCTGAAACTACACCCCACAATGGAGTCTCAACTAGCGGACAGAATTAGGGTACCCTGAACCATTGTTACTTATGTGTCATCGATGTGGATTACGTTTAGAAGAAACGGCTTCGCACGATTTCTACCACTACCGTGAGCCCGTTGTGGCATTACGTTGGCGAGCTGACAGCTCGTATCACTCCCGAACATCTCCCATATGCGTGCGATAATATGTCACTCCCGTCTTCTGAGTAAAAACGGATGCTAGGCGTGGCAAGAATGGTGGTATGGACGTCGCGAATAGAGGTAATATTGTGATACGAACGCTATTCTTATCGCGATATGATAGGATTCTTTGGGCACCAGCTCAAGAGGAAAATCAGATGTAATAGAAAGCGTTTGGTGTCGACAGATTTCAGAACAAAAGGTGGGTAAAAGTGTCGAGCTTGGTGCGAGTGAATGGGGCCGAGCCTCGACTTTCTTTTTTAGATCCCCTTTGGCACAACGGATCCCTCCCCTGGTTATATTAGACATCTTTTGTGTAGCTAGTTAATGTAAGTGATTGTTGTTCCTGGCCTGTTCCCGGCCTTCTATTTAGTTATGATCCATGTCGAGGTTCCCAACCTCCCCTTTTTGTCCTGTTTGATCTCGGCTGGGTCAGTATTGAGTTTCCCACCCCAGCATTTTCTTTATCGTTTCTTCTTCTTTGAGTTAGCGTCTTGATTCTGCCTATAGACATAATACAGCGACCGCTCGTATTTTCGTGAAAGTGGATGGTTCCTACTAACATATTTTTAAATTTTTTGTTATATTTTAGTTTGTTTTTCGGGCTCATCTCCTCCCCACTCGTTCATCATGCAAATTTTTATCTATTTTTATATTGGAAATGTTAAGCCTTTTAAGCTTTTTATACCATGAGGGGGGTGTTGTAGGGTCCCTGTGATGTTGTGGTACATGTCGGTATCAACATCGGATTCAATGAAGATAGTGGAGTTCTTGTGGTAAATAGACAAGTTGTAATGCATGGAAAGGTCATGATTTTTGGTATAAGATAGTTAGTGTCGACCAGCCTCTTCTCTTATTTTGAACAATAAATATATTAAAAATGATGAAAGTTATAGCTGGGTCACCGTGGAGAGGGGGGTATGATGTTGAAAGACCTGAAACCTCTTAATGAACTTCGGCTAAAAACGTCATTGATGATGTGCGCCAAAGTATTAAACAGATGTTTCTCGAAAACGTGCTTAATCAAAAGTAATATACGGTAAAATAACTCCAGATTAAGAATTTCAGTTTTTGATTTCAAGAAATTCCGTCGTATGAGTATATTTTTTTCCTTCAGCAGGGAGGGGGGGATGGTCAATTTAAAATTATTTTACATTGCAAACTATACCTCCTGTTAACTTTTAATATTTATTTTTTAGATACTGGTCATCTGTAGTGTTTAATCTATAATAACATAAAAAAAAATTATTTCGAGTCGCAGTTCCTATTGTATACCTCACCAAAAGTTGATTTTATATCTATTTTCCTGTGTATTTTGTTGATATATTTTCTTTTTCTTTTATTATTGGAAGTTTGCGATAAATTTCAACCAAAACCAAATGTCATGTAAATCGGCCTCAGACTCAGAAAGCAAGATTACAGTCAAACACTTTTATAGATTAGAGTGTGTCTTCTACAGTTTCCCATAAATAAATGACTGTCATAAATCAAATGAATTATGCTATAAAATATAAGCCAAGTCAGACAAAACTTTGCAATTTTCTTGACAATAAGGCTGCTAAAGCTCTCGATTTGGAAAGAAGAATGTGCTCACCCACGACACTATAGTGTTTGTGGAACTGAAGGCCCCACTCACATTTTGCTGGAATTTTGAATTAAGCAGAGGAACAAAATTTATATTCTTGGCTGCAACCTTTGACAATTCTATTGAGCTGAACTGTATCATTTGCTTAAAATGGTTACTGCCATTAATGTTCAAAATAAATAAATCTTAAAATTTCATTTTCCTTTTTTTTTTAAAGTACACACACACATAATATATATATATATTGTCATCCACAGACTGTTTCGCTCTATCACAGGTCATCAGTGTTGCAAGAGGTTCGGTTGCTTCTAGCTAGGATCGAAACTCAGCTGAATTGGCATTCTAATCTAAACATCTTTTAAAATTGTAATTAAATAAAACGTATTCTAACCTATAGATCTCCCTCCAAGTACTAAAAGCACTTAAAAGAATCCAATAAAACACCTACAGTAAAATGAATTTAATATGAAAAGCTCGAAGATGTAAGCCATTGAATGACCCATGTCCTTTGTACTTACATGAGAAACAAGATATTACTAAGTTTATATAAAAAATAAAAGTTTACTAAATCAGTGAACTCAATTAGCTATTTTTGGCGTCATTGTCATAAAGTTTACTTAAAAAAATTGTTACCTAATAATATACATACTTATAGTTGATGTGAAAATAACTCTACATACTGTAAGGGATTCTAATACATTTACTTGTTCTTAAAAGAAATATAGTATATTAAAAATTAATAGTGAAAATATTTTTCAAATTGTAGTTAAATAAAACGTATTTTAACCTGAACATCGCCCCCAAAATCTTTAAATATACAAATAGAAAAAATGCCGTAAGAATTTTTGCCGTTAACAATAAAATTTTAAAAAATCCAGACGACATGCATTTAACGGATGTCAGATTTCATTGAAGAATACATCCCTACCCCCTACCAAAACGTAGCTAATAACGGATACATCAAAATACAGACATAATGAACACGCAAACACCCCTGTCTAGTGGAAGTGAATTTATCTGTAACCTTGGAAACGTGAATTATGATTTTAGCTGTGTCTTTAAAACCCAGTAATTTTAAAAGTTACTCCAAAATTCGCTTGAGGATGAAATGGAACTAATGTCTTTAATTTAATTACAAAATTAAATTCGGACCTTCCATTTTTGAAACATGGTTAAAACTGTGTAGCGAAAAAAACATATTTTAAATCAATTAATTTATAATATATATATATATATATATATATATATATATATATATATATATATATATATATATATGTACAGGGTGTAGCTTAAATAATTTTACAAACTTTGGGAAGGACAAACGTTCACATAAACATATGGGCACAGAAAGTTTACGTAGAAAGCACTGTGTTGCCATATAGACTAGGTTACATTTGTCATTCGTGCACATGAGGCTATTCTGTCTTCATTGTTTAATGTGTGTAGTCGTCAGTTACATTGCAGTTCCTTTTTTGGATTTTACCGAGAACCGATAAACAGCAGGTGCAGCAGACCACTTATGGCAGCAATATTTATTGCATGGACGAATGGTATATGCGTAAGATGGTCGCTGACAAGAAAAACATTCTGGTACGACACAGTGAATCGACTTTCCTTGCAGAAGATGCAGCTATTAGCTCAATATAATTCGTCCACGTCAAGTCATTTTATACCCAAAACAGATATTAAGAAATTATTTTTATATTTTAAATTCCAGGCGTGCCTCGTTCGTGTACATCCTCAACAACACAAACATTAACTTACTGCGATGAAATCCTAACGGACGAAACACAACATGCAAAAACACTTTCCACTTTTTCATATTGCTTTCCGCTAAAATACATGTATATAGAGTGATATTAAAAAAAAAAAAAATAATAATAATAATAATTAACTAGTCCTAAAAGGTTTTATTACGTTTTCTTTAACAATACTCAAACGGGGGTAATAATTTCAATTTTAAAATTGTGTATTTGAAATAAAAGCAAAAACATGCATTCAGATAATCGAACAAAAAGAAAAATTTCATGAGGAGAGCAGGAAAAATAGTGGAATTACGAATCTTTCAAACATTAAATGTGATTTCGTTTTATTTTATGGTACGGTTCCATATTTAAGTGCACATCATTCCAAATGTTTTAAACATGGCAACTGTTCCACTGAAACTGTTGTTTCAATCTGAATGACTATCTTTTGTTCATTTACAAATTAATCAGGAACATATACTGGACAGTTTTGAAGAAGAATCAAAACATCAGTTCACAGAGGTAATAATAATTTTGGTTTGTCTCGGATAAAATTGTATTGCATTATAAAAGGCTTGCAATAGTAACTACAGAAAATGAAACTGCTGTATTTGAGGTATACAATTTAGCAGTTCAAGTACAAAATATGTGCAAAAATTAGAGGGCTACAACTACAGTTATCGATAGCCATTTTGGAAAATGTCGTCGAAGAGATCGTCTCTGCGAAAAAAAAAACTGAAGTCAGTCAAAGCGGTAGCATTACATAACGCAATTTTATCTCCATTTTGTAAATTTTCTTTCAGTATAAAAATAATTATCAATAATTCAGAAATAGAAAACATGTTACTTTCTAAATCATTTTGTGACTTTTGGAACACATTGTATTCATAACTACATCAAATTATATACGATCATTCTTTTTGTATGTGCGACCGTTAGTTTTTTCGATTCAGAATCAGAAGTATTAATTACGAATTAGAATCATTTATGCTTTCTAAATTAGAAAATTCTTCTTCTTCGTGCCTTGCAACTTCAGGGAGTAGTTGATCATGGCTATCCACAATTTCCTGTCCTTTGTTGTCTTTTTTTCGCTGGCTCTTCTAATTTCTGTCCTGCCAACCATTTACACAGAGTAGATTATGCGCTGCTTTCCTCTGTCCATCTTACCATCAATATATCCTGTCAGTGTCAAATTTTCTAGTGTCCATTTCTTAATATATATATATATATATATATATATATATATATATATGTGTGTGTGTGTGTGTACTATGTTTGTCGTTTTCTCTCCATCGGAGCGACACGTCTGATTGCAACTGACCTTTCTTTGTCTCTGTTCGTAACGACTGCAGGCATGTCCTCAATGAAGCGAAGTTACTATTTGAATGAAACGGCGTATAGCATATCGCGGGTTCGGTTCTAGGGATTATTGGCGGTTCTGCAAGAGTGTGCTGAACAATAGCAAGTTCTTAATCCCTCCTCTAGTCAATCAATTTGAAGTCCACATAACTCGGACATTATTTCTACATTAGACTCCCATAAGACAAACGGAGGTGATGGGGCCCTCGCTGTTCTGGCTCCATTTCTTTCCAAACTCTACAACTATTGCCTCTCTACTTCCCCCTCTTCTGTTTGTTGGAAGTTCTCCTCTGTAGTTCCTGTTTTTAAAAACTCTGGAGAACATTCTGACCTCTCTAACTATCACCCTATTAGTCCCATACCGATTTTCGGCAAAATAGAGAAGCTATAATCAATATAGAAGTGGTTAAGCATCTTACCTCTCACAACCTACTCTTTGAAAAACAATATGGCTTCCGTTTTGACAGAACTACCGCTGATGTGCTAATGACCATTACCGAAAATGGATATCAAGCTCTTGATAATAACGGTGAAGCTCGAGCTGTGGCTCTAGATATCGCGAAGGGTTTGGCACGCTATCTACGTAAGCTCAAGGCGATAGTTTGATTTAATTCAATCGTGTCTATCAAATCGTGAAATGAATGTCGTTTTGACTGGCTCGTCTCCAGATCCTTTCACACGAACCCGGATAAGCCCAAGCCTCTATCCTGAGCCATACGCTGTTTCTGATCTTCATAAATGATCTTTCTGTCATCAGTTCCCAAGTAGGTATTTATGCTACCATTTAATCCTGCATACAATAGCAAATCCGTCAGAGCTGACTAAGTTGACCCGGCCGCTGCTCTTGAAAAGGACCTCTAATCTGTGATTAACTGGGTCAGGAATTGACTTGTAAATTTTAATGCCTCCAAAACGAAACTGCTCTTATTTAACCACCATAGAGAAACTTTCCTGCCTGCCGTCAGCATGACTGAGGATTAACTCATGAAGAGCAACACATTGCGCCTTCTTGGACTTACGTTTTCAGTTGACTTGAGGTGGAATGACTATATCGAATCAATAGCTGTATCAATATATATATATATATATATATATATATATATATATATATATATATATATATATATATATATATATATATATATATATATCGTCGATATCAGTCTAGGGAGATAATCCCAGTGTTTGGCGCTGTTGGAAAGTGCTTGAAAATTATACCACTGGTTGACACAAACCATGTCAGTGAAATTGGGTAGACAAAACTATTTTGGGAGCTATTGATGGTTGCCGCGACCGAAGTTGCGAACATTTTTAGTATATAAAAAAATGAACGGACAAGAAAAGATATGTTTCTTGGAGAAAAGATATGTTTCTTGGAGAATTCCTGAGCCAAGGCCTTAACTCATAATAACCTATGGAATAAAAGCGTTATTAATTGTGAGTTCGAACCTTGCGCTGGGCAGAGTGTATTTTAGAATCAGTGGAAACAAGGCGATCAATAACTCAGCAATACTAAAAAATAAGAACTAGACGAGACATCCTTAGATTTGGGCAGTGGAACGAGAACAATCTCACCCCCATTGATTAAATAAAGAGTTCAGTTCTGTAGATTACCCAAGTCAACAAACACCTGATGAAGGCTGGAGGGGGACAACGGCCGAAACGTTGTGATAACAACGACGGAAATTAAGACAATCGTCGTGTAGATAATGTAAATAATAAACTGCTCATATGCATATATATATATATATATATATATATATGTGTGTGTGTGTGTGTGTGTGTATGTATGTATGTGTTCATATATATATGTACACACACACACACAAATACATATATGTACATGCATACACAAATAGATATATACGCATACATACACAAACATATATATATATATATATATATATATATACATACACACACACATATATATACACACACACATATATATATATATACACTCACATATACATACACAGACATCTGTGATTAACTGGGACAGGAATTGACTTGTAAATTTTAGTACCTCCAAAACGAAACTGCTCTTATTTAACCACCATAGAGAAACTTTCCTGCCTGCCGTCAGCATGACTGAGGATAAACTCATGAAGAGCAACTCATTGCGCCTTCTTGGCCTTACATTTTCAGTTGACTTGAGGTGGAATGACTATATCGAAGCAATAGCTGTATCAACTACAAGGAAAGTTGGGTCACAGTCTCGTGCCAGAGGGTTTTCTTCTCAGAGTCCGTCTTGCACATTTACAATGCATCGACTATTGCTTCCACATCTGGTCTGGTGCTCCTGCTACTCATCTCGAGGTTCTTGACAAAATCCAAAGAAGAATCTACAATGGAATCGATCCTGACTTGGCATCTCGACTTCAGTCACTTTCTCACTGACGTGACATGACTTCCTTCTGTCTTTTCTATAAATATTTTCATGGCCACTGCTCTGACAAGCTTTTTTCTCTAGTGTCCCGACTACATGAGTTTAAGTGTGCTACTAGATTGACATCTACGTTTCACCTTTTCATTGTCAAAATGGTTAAATGTAACATCCATTTCCACTCCAATAGTTTCTTTAGTCGTACTTGCCACCTGTAGAACTCCCTTCCGTTTACTTGCTTCCCTGATAACTACAATCTTCAAAAATTTAAATGCAACGTCAATCGCCATCATCTATCTTCTTGAACCCCGCCCAAACTTTTAATCTTTGCTCAGTGCCCCCTATATCCAGTCTTTCTCTCACCTTCACTCTTTGTAACCTCCTGCGTAATAGTGGTATTGCTACCTTGCTTGGGATGAAATTATATATATATATATATATATAATCAGATATATATATATATATATATATATATATATATATATATATATATATATATATATATATATATTAGGTTGGTGCAAAAATAATTTCGTTTTCTAACATATGTTACTATGTGAGAAAACGAAATTATTTTTGCACCAACCTAATATATGCAGATATATAGCTATTGAACATATATATACAGATTAACGGTATAATACCAACATTTTATTTCTTCACACTCGTCTGTGTCGGATTCTGTGCCACTCTCTGTAACCCTTGAGATCCCTAATCTATGCTGAGAACTTTTCATTTTCTGAAATCGGATTTCTTTTCTTGGTTTGATGAATATTGATGTGAAACGAAAATATACCAGAAAAAAAAGACAATAGAAGACAAAACAAAATGCAAATGAATTATAAGGACACGTAAAGAAGAAAGAGTTAAAAAATATATAAATAAATAAACACTATTCAACGTAAAAGAAAATTCTATTTTCCCGCTGTTATTTCCGAACTTAAATTTTTTTTCATCTGCTCTGTTGTAAGTAGAAGTCGTCTTTGATCACTAACTTTACAGCTCGATTTAGCAAAAATGGAAAGTAAAATCTTTGTCAAAAAAGTCATATTTCATTCTTGATTTTTAACTGAGCCTTTGATTACGCAAAATGTTTTTTATTATCTATTTTGGGTATGATTTATTTATTTACCGTACAAGTTGGTTATGCAATCTGCGATATCATGTGTATTTATTAAATACGTCAAAATATTTATTCACTCTACCTTATACACACACACCCACATTAAATATATATATATATATATATATATACATATATATATATATATATATATATATATATATATATATATATATATATATCCCAAAAAGTTTGATTATAAAGAACTGTCAAGCTCTGTCCAATTTTTTTTATTATACTTTCGAATAAAATGTTGAGAATTATGTTCGAAGTTGTTCCCAATTGCAATTACACATTACGTCACGTTGAACCATTTGAAAAGTCCACAGTTCTAATGAATACCAGGATGCAGTTAAATAAGGCAACATATTGGTTCTTGATAATGACTCAGAAGGACTTGAACAAAAATAACAAAATATGAACTTAGGACAATTTAACCACAATATAATACTCAACATCTTATGTGAAAGTTGGAAATGTATAATAAAAAAAATTAAACACACAGACCTCGTCGGTTATTTTTAATCAAACTTCCTCCCAATATATATATCGTTATGTTCGATATCAGTCTAGGGAGACAATCCCAGTTTGTGGCGCTGTTGGAAAGTGCTTGAAAATCATTATATATATATATATATATATATATATATATATATATATATATATATATATATATATATATAGAGAGAGAGAGAGAGAGAGAGAGAGAGAGAGACAACCGGAGGTCTACCACACTGATGAGCTGTGAAACAGCGAAACAGGCTGTTTGTGGATGACGTTATATTGGCTCCTGAAATAAAAATCAATTCCAGTTGAGCTCTCTAGGGAGGAGGTATGGGTTTGTAAGCGAATTGAGTCACTGTCGGTCACTGGGCGTGTTTCTACAGATAAATACTCTAAAAATGCACCTACATCCCGGCTATGAGCCGACAGCTTAGTGGTAGAATCTCCGACTAACACCAACTCAGTCGGGTTTCGATCCTAGCTAGAGGCAACCGGATGTGTAGCCATACTGATGAGCTGCGGAACAGTCTGTCTGTGGGTGACGTCATATATATATATATCGTCGATATCAGTCTAGGGAGATAATCCCAGTGTTTGTCGCTGTTGGAAAGTGCTTGAAAATTATACCACTGGTTGTCAGTGAAATTGGGTAGACAAAACTATTTTGGGAGCTATTTGCGAGCATTTTTAGTCCCCCAACTCGTATATAAAAAATGAACGGACAAGAAAAGATATGTTTCTTGGAGAATTCCCGAGCCAAGTCCTTAACTCATAATAACCTATGGAATAAAAGCATTATTAATTGTGAGTTCGAACCCTGCGCTGGGCAAAGTGTATTTTAGAATCAGTGGAAACAAGGCGATCAATAACTCAGCAATACTAAAAAAATAAGAACTAGACGAGACATCCTTAGATTTGGGCAGTGGAACGAGAACAATCTCACCCCCATTGATTAAATAAAGAGTTCAGTTCTGTAGATTACCCAAGTCAACAAACACCTGATGAAGGCTGGAGGGGGACAACGGCCGAAACGTTGTGATAACAACGACGGAAATTAAGACAATCGTCGTGTAGATAATGTAAATAATAAACTGCTCATATACATACATATATATATATATGTGTGTGTGTGTATGTGTTCATATATATATGTACACACACACACAAATGCATATATGTACATGCATACACAAATACATATATACGCATACATACACAAATATATATATATATATACATATATATACATACACACACACATATATACATACACAGACATATACACATACGCATACATATATATATATATATATATATATATATATATATATATATTATTTTGTTTTTGTTTGTGGGTTCACTATTTGCCCGTAACTGGGACCCTAAAAGGTGCTTTCACCCTGGGTCATGTTAGACCTGGGAACAATTGAAATTCAGTTTGTGGTTCCACGCTCCTGAAAATCTTTAATCTTCCGATCAGAGGCTTTGCCGTCAAATGTAGTTTATCATCATACACAGGACTATGGATACCGTTAACAAGATATGTGTTGAAAATACTATGAAAACATGAACTAGTTAAACATCTTAATAAAATGTCATACTTTCTAAACAGCTAAATATTTTTTTCGTCATTTCACCCCAAGCAAGACAATAAAGCCACTAAGAACCAAGGCGCTACGGACTGTTAGAGAATATGAAAGAAAAAAACCTTTTAAGGCGAGAAAACAATAAAAGATCATGAATTAAGAAGAGAGAAGATAACGATTGTCATCGCCTTTAAACTTTTAAATATAAAAATTATTTGAGAAGCAAGTAACTGGAAAAGAGTTCCACAAGTAAGAAGTGCAAGAGAAAAATTGTTAGCATAGAACTTATGATTATATCTATTTCAAATGTAAAATGATGAGGCCTTGCCGCCTATTTAGTACTTTGCTTAAATTCATAAAGTCTAGATAACATAGAGAAGTTCATCAGAACAATTAACATGAAAATATTTATAGAAAAGGCACAGGGAAGCTACGTTACTGTGGTGGGAAAGGGACTTAAGCAGTGATGCTAGGTCAGGACCAATAACATTGCAGATTTTTAATAATAATAATAAATAATAATAAATTGGGGAATAGTCTGCGTTCTTTTTTTTTTTTTTTCTGTAAACTTATTTGAATAAGGAGATATTTAATTACATAATTCACATGTACGCTATTGTCTTTATATTTGTTGTTAATATCAAAATGTTTCGGTCGTTGTGCCATCCGACCTTCATCGGGTGAATTTCAGGCAATATCGCAATTAACCCATTATCTAATCGACGGGGATAAATCGTTCTCGCTCCGCCGACCACAGCTGTGAAAACGAGGTAAACAATATCTGTGCAAAACTATATAAGAACTAGACGAGATACTCCTAGACATGATCAAGGAAAGAAAAATAATCTAACAATGTAGATTAAAAAAAAAAAAAATTCAGTTCGAAATTCCCTGGAGGTTACTCAGATTGACAATCGCCTAACGAAATGTGATGAGAATAAAGATGAGGAAAAAAGTCCACCTGTAAATAATGTAAGTAATGATAACTCCTCATTCCCCCCCAAAAATAAAAAAATAAAAATCCGACTAAAAATTTCAAATGCTTTTTATTTATACAGCGTATCATTTATTGATAAGTAACTGTCTGTGATGGGTGAATAGTTAAATGCTGTTCGTAAAGCGTCGGTGAAGAAATAAACAATAAAAGATGAAAGAATAAAAACTAATCAAAAATGAATAATGAAAATCTTTCATCTAAGAATTCGAATACAGAACTTATAAAATACTTTACCTTTTGTTTTTCTCAGCAGAACCTATCGTACATCTTTATAAATCTATTATTCTTCCATGCATTAAGTATTGCTGCCATATCGGATCTGATGCATGTGATATGCATCTAGAGATTCTTGAAAAATCTGCAATGATATCGATCCTGACCTGGCATCTCGGCTTCAGTCACATTCCCACCGTAACGTAGTTTCCTGTGCTTTTTTTTTTAATATAAATACTTTCATATTAATTGATATGATGGTCTCTCCTGTCTGGTACAGAGACTTTGGAGTATTATGGTGGCTGTACTAAGAATGCGTTGTTTTGGTGTTAGAAATACTGTGGTATGTTCGGCTCAGTAATGATAAGAGAGACTGAAGACCAGCCTTCCCCTATCACACCTTTTGACATTTTTGCCACAGTTTTCTATCATTCAAAATAAATATTACTCTCTTCTATGGTAACTAGCCTCTATGAATTTAAGCGCCTTATTAGATTGGCAGCCTTTATTGACTGTTCAATACCTGGTTAAGGCAGTGGAGACCTTGAAGACGGGAATTAACAGAAGATCACTGATAACTGACATCCATTAGATATGACACGTGGAACTAGAACAGTCTACCCCAGTGAGCGAAATAAAATTTTCAGTTCGACATTCCAACCACCTGAAGAAGGCCGGAGCGTACAACGGCCGAAACGTTGTGATAAATATAGATAAATCTGTATATGAATTTCTGGGTACTATAGACCTAATGTCGTCAGCAACCATTTTTTACCAGTGCTCATAATGCAATTTTTGCTATTATCATTGCTTGTTTTTACCAGAGCTCATATTGCAATTTTTGTTATTATCACTTTGATCTATATAGACAGATATGTATATGTGTTTGTGTGTGTGTGAGTATAAAGCAAATATTATTAAAGTCAACAGATATTTTGCGTGGATTCATTTTACTGCTTGACTTTTCCAAATTACAAATAATCCTTCTCAGACAAGAATTTGTCCAAAGGTTTATTTAGAGACAAGAAATTGAAGGTTCATTCAAAGAGAAAAGTACAAGAAATATGGTTCCAAGCATTTGACTTAAATCATAATCAGGGTAGGTAGAGACAGATGGTAAGTTCCATAGAACTAGTGATTGTTGCGATATAGGTAAAATGTATTTGTGATTCTACTTTCCACACCAATAACCATTACGAGAACTGCAAAAGCTGATAAAAATAATATTAAAAAATAATGGTAAAACTGTTTACTTGTTCAGCTGACTTTCTTTAAGTTATTTGAAAATCCCTCACTTTTCTTATTAGTTTATCTAAAACTTTCTCTCTTCATCATTGAACAAGTTCTAAGTAAAATTTACCTGTCAAATATTTCATAATAAAAGTACCTATAGGTGCAGTGATTTGATTTTTCTTCTAAATCATCAGACAAATACCAAAACCTGACTTTCAATCTATAAACTGAACCATTTGTATATTTATTATATTTCTGCTGATAATATTGTTATTAGGTTGGTGCAAAAATAATTTCGTTTTCTAACATATGTTACTATGTGAGAAAACGAAATTATTTTTGCGCCAACCTAATACTTATAAGTCAAACGGGAAAATATTTGAATATTTGAATTCTTTTTTAATTTACTCTTTAATTTCATATAAGAAATTTTTTTATTTACCCGTTGACATATATATATATATATATGTGTGTGTGTGTGTGTGTGTGTGTGTGTGTGTGTGTGTGTGTGCGTCCAAATGTATAGTGTATATATTTTTCTATTTACGTATATATTTCTATTTACGCGTACTTCTGTATGTATGTTCATGTCTGTATGCTGGGATACATGTATATATGTGTATGTATGTATGTTTATGTATGTATATAGTGAGTATTTATGTATGCATGTATATGTATGCATATAGTTGAGTATGTATGTGTTTATGTGTATGGGCGTATGTATATATACTTGTAATTATAGGTATGTATATGCATATATATATATATATATATATATATATATATATATATATATATATATATATGTGTGTGTGTGTGTTTGTTTGTCTATATATATATATATATATATATATATATATATATATATATATATATATATATATATATATATATAAATAAAGGTTTCAGTGAAGGCAACTGACAAGGCACTGTGATTAAGTTTTTTATTATTTTTTTGCATTTGTATAAAGGATTTCTTTTCTGGTCATAGTGCGCAAAATGGTACCTAGCCTCTATGAATTTAAGCGCCGTATTAGATCGACAGCCTTTACCCATTGTGCCTTTTACGGTACATACAACTATATCACGAAAACAAAGCCTCAACAGTAACTCATAATCTGAAACTAGCAAGCTTTCCTTAAGCGTAAGCATCAAATTGTTCATTTAAAGAAAGTATACAAAAAACAAAATGAATTTTTTTTAATTGTATAACCCCGAGCAGTAATGCCTCTAAAACACAAGTGGTTATTGGGTGTAGAAGAATTAGGAAAAGAAACAAAAATGATGAACAGAAGAAAGTAATCAGATGGACAGTAGATAGTGATTGACATTCGATTTACATTTTTGCCGATAAAAGTTGGCTGAAAGTATGGAGCCAGAAGAGAGTTCCACAAACGAGAAGTTCGAAAGAAGAAAGTTTTAGCATAGAAATTAGTCATATCTACTCTCCTTAACTGTAAATTGATTAGATCCCGACACAAGTCTAATGCTGCGTTTAAATTCAAAAACACTAAGTATCATAGCGAAGAGCTCATCCGAACAATTACCATGTAAGTATTTACAAAAAAAAAAAAAAGTCAGAGAGGCAACCTTTGAAAAGTAAATGGAACCGAGGCGCCAGATCAGAACCAATAATGTTATTGATTATTCTTTGGATTTTATCAAGGAGCTCAATGTAAATAGCAGGGTCACCAGACCATATATGCCAGCGATATCCCAAGCATGGACGAGCGGTAGACAGATTTGTAAGATAACGTCTGGAGAGAAAAATTGTCCGCCCGACATAGTGAACCGACTTTCTTAACAGCTGACTTAGCAATGGATATAATATAGTCATTTCACTTCATATCAGCAGAGAACGTAACTTTCCTGGAGGTTAGCATCAGCCATGTTGATCGAACGCAGCGAGGGGTCTCTCACATGATTATTGGAGAGAAGCTTAGTTTTGGAGGCGTTAAAATTAACAAGACATCTTTTTCCCTAGTTAACGATGGTCGTTTTGGACATCGACTGCCATTTTAACCTTGTCGGACTGATCAGCCTTTCTACCGAGTAAGAAGTAAATGGTTGTGATGTCATGAAGAAGGTCATTAATGAAAATTAAAAACAGTAGGAGCAAGGATGGAGCCCTGGCGGACGCCTGCGTTAGTACAAAAGGACCTAAACGAGTAGCCGTTCAGGATCTCTCATTTCACGATTTAATAGGAAAGACTGGATCAGCTTTGGAGAAGACCTGAATGCCAGACCCTGTCAAAGACTTTAGAGATGCCCGTCTTCACCGTTTTTATCTAAAGCATGATAGACTCCTTCTTGCAGTTATCGTCAGTACATCAGCAGTTGACCTGGAGAAACCAAAGCGGTGTTGCTTATCTGAGAAAAGGCCCTGCAGTAAGATATGATGAACTAATTCTGGATTGATTAGGACCTCTAGGAGTTTCCCCACAAAGAGGTAGGCTAATAGGCCGATAGTCGGACGGTTCACCAGAGTGGCATTTATTATACAGTTGAGAGGGAACAGGAGCCAGTTCGGGATCACACTGTTTGATGACTACTACAGGAATATCATTGAATCCACTTGCTTTGTGGGGATCAAGTTTAGAGATGACAGCAGAAATCGTGGAAGGGGTTATATGCAAATCACTCAACAGAGACTCAATTCTAGGATGGAAGTTAGGCAAGGATATTCCCGATGAGTCAAGAGTAGATTTTAAGGAGAATATTCGCGCAAAGCATCCAGCTTTACCAGCAAAAAACATCTCATATTGATTAAAGAGGGGAAAAAATATATATTGTTACCCTTATTTAATGCCCTATTATAGAGCCGCCAATAATCAAAAGAGCCAAAGTTGGTAGAGGCTATGGGGTGTCTCATTCTCTCGGCAAACAGGGGCGTTCTTCCTTCGAGGGCACGCTTACATTGATTGCGAGCAGCAACAAATATGCGCCTGTTGTGACGAGAGCCATCACGCTGGTATAGGCGAAAATAGTGATTCATATGTGCTATAGCGGCCGAACATGCTGGTGTGAACATGTTCACACTGTTATATATAAATTCCAAATAAAATGGTGTAGGACAGCTGTTCCCTAATGTGAGTTCGATGCGCACAAAACGAAATAAAACAAAATAAAAATAAATAACTGAAAAATAAAATAAGCACAAATAAAATTAATATATTCATGGTCATGACTGTAAGTTGTCTAAAAATATTAACCCTGGCAAAATCGGTTTCCCACTCTCCTTCCCATAAGGACCCAGTGGAAAATTTCGCACACACACACACGCACACACAGATAGATAGATAGATAGATAGATAAGAGAGGGATATATATATATATAAAGAAATATAGTCTTAAGGTGTGCTATATTTATGGAATAAAGTGCTCAATATCAGAGATAGAGCGTGTGTAAATATAAAAGTGAACATAGAAGTCAACACTTAGAGGCGACAGTCTGTTTCATGCTATATGTAATCGTCAGGCCACATATATATATATATTGATAGCTAGATAGATAGATAAGAGAGGGATATATATATATATATATATATATATATATATATATATATTATATATATCTATAGATAGATAGATAGATAAGAGAGGGATATATATATATATTATATATATCTATAGATAGATAGATAGATAGATAGATAGATAGATAGATAGATAAGAGAGGGATATATATATATATATATATATATATATATATAGATAGATAGATAGATAGATAGATAGATAGATAGATAGATAGATAGATAAAGCTAGCTTACAAAAAGATGAATAGAATATAGTGTGATGATTGCTTAAGGCGTGAATCTGCCATCACCATGCAGTGTTGATATTCATGTCCACTCTGTTAAATATAAATTCCAACTAAAATTCGGTAGGACGGTTGGTCCCTACTTTCAGTTTCAGGCGCGCAAAACGCACAATCTTCAGGCGATTTCTGGTGGCTTTTGTATTTATTTTTTCCCCTCGGCGAACTCACGATTCTCCGTCTCGGGTGTCTAGCTTATACACACGTTGTGTACATACCGATCAAAGTCACTGAGGAGGTGGGTAAAAATACATTTCAAAAGAATGGTACAGCTAAGCGCTAATGATTGGCCAAAATGTTGAAGCCAACCTTAACTGGAGAAAAAAAAAATAGACATGCAGTCGGAACACGCGTGTGTTGCAAATCTGAGTACCCTCGTAACTAAAGGGTACCTTGTAAAAAAGCAGCTGTTTTTATTATCACTGTTTTATCTTTCAGAAATAATTGACCTTGAATAACCGTGTATATATTTCTGGAATATTCATGACCATGAATAATCATTCGACTCCCGCGTAATTACTTAAATCTGATTGGTTCTTTTTTATGATTGATTAATTCCTGCTCGATCTTGTGACTCGTCATTTAAAGGTTATTTGCAGGCAACTTTCGTCTTTCGTTCTGCCCTTCTCCTATGTATAAACTACTCACTGACTTTGAGCGTCAAGTCTATCGTACTTTTCAAAGAAGAATATCTGACGTGGGAATTGACGAAATGTACAGAAATTCCTTCTGAATTTTTCAGTCACATCAGTCGTCACCAGTTTTCAAATGTTGTCTCACGTCTTTCTGAGTTTACAGCTTTTTTGCTGGCTACCCTATATAATTTAATTTCGATTTTCAAAGGGATTTATAATTATTTTCATTTATTTATATCCTGGACTATTGTGATCACAACGTTTTGGCTATTGTGCCGTCCGTCCTTAATTAAGTTTATGAGAACTCCTCATCTTAGAAATTCAGACAGAGGTTTATGAGTTTTAAGTATATAAACATTAGCCTCTCAGTGTTGCAAAATACGTTTTCCTTCTACTGAACCAGAGTCTCCATTGAAGACATGGCTGTAATTAAGTCTTGGATAATCCCCATCAGCACTCTCGGCCGTTATACTCCTGCATATAATAAATGCGTAATTATGTCAACGACTATGCCGGACTTGGATCAAATTCCAAAACGCAGTATTAACTTCATTTGCTCAGAAATCATCGAATGTTCGTTTTGAGAAGATATCTATATATATTTTCAGCGAAATTTAATTTAGATGAAGCCAAAGCGTACAATGGCCGAAACGTTATGACTATCACAACATGTATCACAAGATGTACATGTTGGTTCGAATCTTCTATGTGCCCTGATTCTTCAAGACGTGGGTGATCATGGCTCTCCACAACTTCCTTTGTAGCTGTTAGTAAGGTTTGTCTTTTTGTTATCCCTGCAAACATCTGTTCTGTTATCCATTGACACAAACTCGTTAGGTCGGTTACTCGCAGTTTCTTTCAACCCCTTTTGCCATCAGTATGTCATCTGAGTGTCAAATTCTCCAAACCCCCTTTCCTCATTATGAAATTTCAAATAACTCTGATTCTAAGTATAACTATCATTTTTGTGTCCATTTTCCTTAAAACTTCATTACTCACATGTTAGTAGCATTCTTACCATCCTTCTGTAGAACCACATTTCTACTGCTTCAAGTCATCTGTGAAGAGACTGTCCAGTGTTCTCTGGCATATAGAAGGACTGATATAGCATAACAGTTATGTACTAGTTTCTTTGCTTCCAATAAGAATTTCCTGTTTTTTAATACTTTGGCACAGTGGATAAAGGTGTTGGTTAGATCCAGTGACAGGACCCAAAGAGTGTGAGTTCAATACCCGGTTAAGGCAGTGAAGAACTTTCAGAGGGAAATTAACAGGAGATAACTGATAAATGACATCCATTAAACATGGCACATGGAACTAGAACAGTTTACCCCAGTGAGCGAAATAAAGGGTTCAGTTCGACATTCCAACCACCTGAAGAAGGCCGGAGCGTACAAAGGCCGAAACGTTGTAATAAATATGGCGACAAAGATGAGGACAATAGTCCGAATAATGTAAATAATGTACATAATACATCATCTCAGAAATATAAACAGATACTTTGCTTAGCTTTTGGAAGACATCTTTCTTCGGATTTTTCGTCCTCTGTTAAAACACTTACCAGATATTTAAATTTTCGTGCTTGTAGCAAAGCAGTTCCTCATCTCAAAACCTCCGACGAAAGTTGCCGGAGCAATTAAGATAATTATGCGAGTGTATAACCTTTATTTACGCACTCTCTTCGTGGCATACTTCTTTCTTTCTTTCTTTCTTTCTTTCTTTCTTTATTTATTTATTTTGTCAAAAGATCAAGCAATGAAATATGAGCGTGAAAAGAGTATATTTAGCCTCAATCAAAATTCGATCTCAAATCACAGATATTTTTTCCTCGTGTCGGTAAGCGTAAGGACAGAATGTGAGACACTGAGATCCGAAGACGTATTGGTATGGCCAAAGAAGCTTTTTAAAAGCTAAGCAGAGTATTAAGAGACAGAAAAATTTCGTTGGAAACAAAGAAAAGAGTACTGATCTGTTACGTGACATCTGTCCTCCTGTATGTCAGTGAATACCGGAAAATCTCTTCAAAGATTAAGAGACTTAAAGTAAGAGAAATGTGGTTCTGCAGAAAAATGCTGAGGATACCATGGGTCGAACGTGTGAGCAACAACGAGGTTTGGGAGAGAATGGAAACAAAAAGGAAACTTATACTTAACATCAGGAAGAGGCAGTTGAAATTTCTTGGGCATGTGAGGAAGGAGGGCTTGGAAAATCTGATACTCACAGAGCTGAGGACAAGAGGGACAGGGGAAAGCAAGATACTTCATGTGCTTGAGCAAATGGATGGTAGAATAAAATTTGGAAGAAATAAAGAAAAATAAAAAAAAAACTTATTAAGAGATACAAAGGAAAGGTAAATGTGGACGACCATGATCGCCTAAGTCCTGAAATGACACAGCACTACCAAATATCATGCTATCTACCAGTAGATTACTTCACTCAGGGGTTTTTCAAACTTTTTGACTTGCGGACCCCTTTATATTTCAGGTTTTACCTTAGGGACCCCCTTATCCAAAATTCAAATCCTTTGGTTCCTTCTCTGCATGAATAGAATCCATTATCTTTATCAATTTAAGATACAAATTATATTAGGATATCAAATCTATGAAATAGTTTATTGGATCAATTTATTTCATGATCGGCCTATAAGTTACTTATAAGCGCTTATAAGTTGCACGTCACCCATAAAAAAGTCTTTGCTGTCCACGGACCCCCTATCTTCTCCTTGCGGACCCCCTGTGGTCTGCGGACCACAGTTTGAAAGCCCCTGCGCTAGACCACCAAAGAAAACGTAGTATATAATTTTCATTTCATTTGATCTGTGTATTGATCGCTTGACCCCAAACAGAATTGCATTGATATTTTAAACCGAAGAATATTCGATTCCTACAAATGTGACTCACTCCGAAATGCAGATTTAAATAGGTGGATGTACCGGAATTACATAATACATATACACCATCGATTGAGCACTTCGACGTAGTGTAATGGTTAGCAAGCTTGTCACGCTCGATCAATTACTACTGAGTAGTGAATTCGATCCTCACTGGGAGAACCCATATTTTCGGCCATGTGCCACAGCTAAGTCTCACTTAGAAAATCAAGGGCACTTCGACGTGAGGGTTAGCAAACTTCTCTCACTAGATCGCTTACGACTGAGTAGTGTGTTTCATCCCTACCCGATGATTCATAATTTAGGCCTTGTGCCACATCTAAGCTACGCTTACAAAATCAAAGTCACCCCGGTGTGGCGTAATGGTTACCAAGCTTGTCTCGCTATATCAATTACTACTGAGTAGTGAATTCGATCCCCACCGGGTAATCCATATTTTCAGCCTTTTGTCACAGCTAAACTTCGCTTAGAAGGGGCACTTCGACATAATGTAATGGTTAGCAAGCTTGTCTCGCTAGATCAATTACTACTGAATAGTGAATTTGATTCTCATTCAGTGGTCCATTCCTTCGGTCTTGAGCCACATCTAAACTACGCTTAGAAAATCAACATTATACACCACTGATTTTCCGGTACTTCCGTTTCTAGAACCGTACTGGATTATTCGTTTAACTGGAACAACAAAAGTGGCAAGTAATAACAATTTAATAATGCACCTCTGATAACTAATTATGCATATCTCGTAGCTTTGCAGCGTCATTGACAGTTAGCAGCTTATTTTAAACTATTATTAAATACAGCGCCACCTGTGGCCGTTCACGGAATTAATCTGACAGTTACTCGAAATTCAAATTCTTACTTGTAAATTTGTTTGATTTGAAAGCAGTGTCGTACGGATGTATTTTAATTTTGTGAAACGAAAATTCCAAAACAAGAAAGAATCTTGGAAAACCGTCACTGCATAAAGATGCATTTTTTTTTAAATATTCAGAAAGGCAACTTTAATTTCTAACGCGGTAAATATTTCACCACGATATACCGTTCAAAGATTATGCGGTGAATGTACATGAAAATAGAATCGGTGAACAGAATTCAGTTTGTATTCATTCAGTACTAATACCTTTGCGAAAGGCATGAACCCGCATTTCCTTCAACTATGAATTGAATAACATGGAAGACTAGACTCTCAAAACACAATTTACAACCAGTCTCAAGGGACAATAGAGAATTTAAAACCCTACATTTAGGCAATGGGAAAATTAATTCACTTTCTCAAGAACAGGCATGACATGCATATTGAAAAGGAAACCGTGGAAAGCCATGATCGACTACATCCTGAAGAGATTTTAAAACATCTCTATGCTAACTCTGTCCAAGTAGGTAGATTTAGTAATTTGTGTTCAATGTTTGGCCCCTTAAGTATTGTATAAAGATATCTACCATGTTCAGTTAAGTCTGTCACAAAGTCACAACAACCATTTTTTTCAGCGAGTTTCGAACCCATTATACTGCAGTGGACAAGGAGATTAGTTTTCGCTCACTAAACAACAGCTTTCGAGTGTGACTTGCTAAACACCGCTCTACAGTAGCCATCATCATCATAAAATAATTACTGTGCTCTATTAAGTCTGGCACAAGGATTAAATAGTGGAGCTCACACTGAAAATCAAACAAGAGCTAGCGATTGATTGATGTTTGTTTAACAGCATATCAATTCTTTATAGGTCATTTAATGCAGAAATTTAATTTTCTTGTGCGCTTTGAAGTAATAAAAATGTGATATATGTTATTCTGCTTTCACAACTGAATACATGGTAGATGATACTCAGCTTTTGTGCATATACATGCTTGAGCGGACATGATTACTAGAGGTGGTGATATGTGCATTTTTTGTTGTAGTTTTATTGAAGTTGTATTTTAGAATACAGTTTAATTTAAGAAATTGTAGGATATTATATGGATTAATGTCTTGAAAGAGTTCTTTCATGCTGGCTGTTTGGTTGGTTGCTTGGTGTTGTTTGGCGCCATACCCTCCATGGGTTATTTAATGCTGAAACTTAAATATTTTTACGTAATTTTGTGCTTTCAACTACATATATTTTGTACATAATTTTATACTTTCAGAGTAAAAGTATGTTTTTAAATAAAGATCATAAAATCTATTTAATTTAAAGATCATAAAATATATTGTTGGTAATTTTACTATAAAAAAATGTACTGTTGATTTTTGTTTGGGAGTTTACTATTTGTCTATAGCTGGGACCCTAACAGCTGCTACCACCCCGGGTTAGGGTGGACATTGGAACAACTGCAATTAAGTGGTTGTTGCATGCTTCTCGAAACCTCCAATCTTCCAATAAGAAGCCTTGCTGCCGGATGTAGTTTATTGTCATACCCAGGACTAAAGAGCTAGAGAAGTTAGAAAACTGACTATTTCTCTGCGAATGCAATTTGCAGGTCGGTAACACTAGAATCAAACAGACGCAGAAGTTTAAATATCTGGAAAGCGTTCTGACAGAGGACGGTAAATCCGACACAGATCCGTAGACGCATTGGGATGGCCAAGGACGCATTCCAAAAGCTGGGCAGAGTATTGTGAGACAGGAGGATTTCTTTGGTAACAAAGAAAAGAATATTGAGCTGTTACGTGACATCTGTCCTTCTTTACGGCAGCGAATGTTGGACGATTTCCTCAAAGATGAAGAAGAAACTAAAGGCGGCGGAGATGTGGTTCTACAGAATGATGCTAAAGATACCATGAACCGAGCGTGTGAGCAAAGATGAGGTTTTAAAGAGGTTGCAAACAAGGAGGAGGAGGCTTATACTTGACATCAGGAAGAGGTAGCTGAAGTTTCTGGGACACATAATGAGGAAGGAGGGCCTGGAGAATTTGATACTCACGGATCGAATAGAGGGAAAGAGAGACAAGGGAAAACAACGCATTACATACCCGGCGGTTTTAAGCAAGTGGATGACAGAACGTGGTCTGGGGGGAGGTGGCAGAGGGAAGGGACTTGTTGAGAGCTGCAAGGGATAGGGGGAGGTGGAGAGCCATGATCGCCTTCGTCCTGAAAGGACATGGCACATAGAAAGAAGGAAGCTCATAATTGGATATTTACGTACGAAAATTAATTTGAAGTAAGACACAATCACAGCAGTCGAGCATTAGTTAAATCATAGTTGATTAAACTGAGAAGTTTATTATAGCACATGGCTACAATAACTGAACATCACCAGAAGAAAGAATAATGTGCAAGGTAATTGCAATACGTTCATCAACGGAAGTACTCTGGTATGGTCAAATGACACGTCAGTGACTGAAGCTAAAGCAAGTCATCTAGTGCGGTAATTTGAGCACACGTCAAGATTACGGCGTTTTGATCGTGAAAACGTATATAAAGCGACTGGAATTTACTGACTGATGGATTTGTTACGGTTCATCAGATTATTTAAAGCCAGAAAATATTATTAGATTGTAAGAATTTTGGGGGATAATAATAATTTACTAATTAACCCATATCTGGGGAGAAGAGATGGATTCATACTTTTCTCACTGATATTTGCGCGTGCGTGAATATAACAAACACGACTGGAACTGGAACCCGGTTCTTTTCAGATTCCAATTCCGAACATTTACCCAACACCACCAGCACATCCACACCACCAGCACATCCAAGCCTACAGCACCTGGTATACTCAAGCGGTCACCGATCTAGTTATTTAACAGACTCGATCTTGATTAGCTTTGGTGATCGTACGAGAACTAGTTTTTCAACATATGACTGTAAAACTGATTGAGTTTGGTTTGTTTGATATTATCTGATTTCAGTAAAAAACAAAAAAATAACACGCGATAAAATGTACAGAAATCACATGGTAGAAAGCTACTGAATGATACAGATGTGTAATATGAACGCAGGAAGTGAAGATTACGAGGACATGGTCTAGAGATAACTATTAACCCTGGACTTGAAAAGGTTAAGATGTTCGCAGAAACATCTACGCGGTAGTCGTTTCCACAAAGAAGCGATTCTTGGGAATCGGCGTTCGGAATGGAAATGAGGGTGATTCAACTCTGTGGATGAAGCGTGGTGTGTCTTGGCAGTAAAGGTCTGAACTGATGGCGCTAGAGAATGGATCTCGAATGAACATCCGCCATGGACATAGCGATAGGCTTATAACTTTGCGCTATAAAGATTAAAACATAGTACAAGGTGCCAGATACTTCCTGGCGTGATAAAATGGAATAAATAAAAAGAAATGGGTAACTATCTTTGAGTAGTGAATACCATATCAACTATTCTTGGGATATTTAATACCGAATTTTGGCGTTTCTATAACACAGCAGATAGACATATTCCTGGTTTGTGTAGGAGTTATAAAAAAATGGTAAACGAGTTCGATTTAGACGAGAGCCAATGAGATAAACAGATACGATTTAAACGCGAATCAAAAGGTAGACATATGTACAGCAAACAGATGTAAGCAAATATATGGATATAGATCCGACAGTATGAAGAAAAAATAAATAAAATAATTAAATTAAAATATAATTAACATTATCAATTCTTTGTCATGTTGAATTGATAATGTTAATTATATTTTATGAATATGTCCTGAAGATGGTTTATTAGACCGAAACGTCCGACGTTGACATTATATTAACATTAAAACAGCATAATTGCATATAAGGATTTTTGTTTGTTTTTTTCCGTATATTTTTCTTCATATATATATATATATATATATATATGTGTGTGTGTGTGTGTGTGTGTGTGTGTGTTATAAAGATGTTACATACGGGCAAACAAGCACTCACGACAAATTTAAATCTTTTGGGATAGTTTTTATATTAATTTTAACGTTCTTTCATTGACTGAATAGCTATCGATAACTCATATTGTCTTCCTTTGTTCTTTCTTTCTTTTTTTTCCGTATTCATATAGACCTTTCTCTTATTCGCTTTTTCTATTCTATTCTCTTCTATTCTTTTTTTCTTCTTTTTCTTTGGAATTATGACGTGTTGTCAATTTTTCTTAACTCTTCTATTTCTCTATCGTCTTTCCCTTTTTTCCTTTTAATGTCTTTTTATCCTCTTCTCTTTGCTTTTACCTGTTTTCTTATTATTTTTTTCTTTACCCTTTTATGGAAACCCTTTATATATTTCTTTTCCTTTTATGGTGCTTCTCTTTATGGCCTTTAGAAAAAATGACTAATGAAAAAAAAAAGAAAAAGAAAGTGATATTTCATAAGTGGCATTTTTAAATAGAATCGTTTGTAACCATCTTTGTTCCTCACTTGTCGAGATGCATTCGCATCGAAACAAAAATTCATCCTTGTAGTGAGTACTTGTTTGTCCGTTTGTAACATCTTTATAATAAATAAATATTGCTCTACTCTTGATATTGAGCCCTCTTTTAAATTAATGCTATGAACGTTTGAATTTATATTCTTTTCGCTCTCATTATATATATATATATATATATATATATATATATGAGAGAGAGAGAGAGAGAGAGAGAGAGAGAGAGATAAGTTGTATTTAGGCAGCAATAATTCATCCAAGTTCTCTTAATTCATCTGACAAGGTCTATCAATTTAATTTTCTATTCAATGTTGTATATTTGGATTAAAATTACCGCGACCGAATATGCCTGTCCCGCATTGGACTTATCAGTTACAAACGTGCCTGCAAGCGACGTGTACAGACTCCCTCGTGATCTTCGTTTTGCGAAGCCAAGCCGTGATGATGATAATTAAACGAGAACTTTAGCGATGTTATTCATAACATCTCATTTGGAACGTGTAAAATATAATAAAAATTAAACAAACACACCTTGTCGACTGAATTTAACAAAACTTGTTTTTTTATATATAACCTGTTATATTTAGTGAGTGAGTACACATGTTTCAGAAAAAATCTCGGTTTTTATTTCAAATCGTAAACTTTATGTCTACCAGACTAGATATCATAAACCTTATCACTGAAGGCCAGTAGACACTGAACGCAATGGAAACAGACAAGCAATAACTGAACAGTACTAAATAAGAACTAAACGTGATAGCCCTAGACATGGGCAGTGAAATGAGAACAATCTACCCCAGTAGATTGAAAAAGGGTTCAATTCTAAATTGAAGTTTACCCGGATCGACATAATCGATGGCACAATGGCTGAAACGTTTCGATAACAGCAACAAGAATGAAGATAATGGTCTGCATGTTAATAAATAACACGACTTCTATCTGGTCTGGCGCTTCTGCTACATATCTCCAAATTTTTGACAAAATCCTAAAAATCTGATATGTTATCGGTTCTGACCTGGCTTCAACCACCTTCTCACCGCCATGATGTGATTTCCCTCTATGTTTTCTACTGCAGAAGGCTGTGTGGGTTTGAGTGTTGTTGAATTAGGAACACGGGCTGTTTATTCCTGCTAGAAGAAGGTCCAACTACAAGAACATGGCGGACTCAAGTTGAGTCCAACCGAAGATATAAAGAAACAAACAAGACCGACATATATATATATATATATATATATATATATATATATATATATATATATATAGATACACCTAGTGAGCCAGACAAACCTACCTAGGTTTCACCTAAACGGATCATCAGAAATTCGAGGGTTTTTCGAAACGAGTCTAGTTATCTATATTTGTATATATATATATATATATATATATATATATATATATATATATATATATATATGTCAACAAATATATGTATTTAACAACAAATTTATAAGTGACAAAGACATTAGCACTTGTGTTTGTGTGTGAACGTAAAGAATTTGTATTTTGGTGAATGTTACGTACGTGTATATGTGTATAATGTTCATGGCGTCTCCAACAATTAGGAAGACGTTTTCTTCTGTGAGAACTTACATTGTAGATGTGTTCGCTGAAATGAAGAAATGAAAAAGAGAACGAGGCCCAGAAGTTGCCCAGTATTTATAGTGTAGGGAGAGCGTCCCCTAGTGAACAATTAGGGAATTAAGGAGGAGCTAACTCCGACATTACAAATATTTTCATAGCAACTGTATTGATGGGCTTTCCTCCTTAGTGCATCGACTGCATAAAGGTAAGCGCGCTACTAGACTGGCAACTAAGTCCCATCATTTTACTATTGAACTCGATAGATGCAACTGCACGTTTTGTTCTCATAGTTTCTTTTCTTAGGCTTCTCGCCTGTAGAACGGTTTCGATTTATTGCTTTCCTGTCACCCACAATCTTCAAAAATTTAAATGCAACGTCAATCCTCAACTTTTATCATCCCGAATCCTGTTAGTTCCCTTTCTTATCACTAGTCTTATAATTCTCTTACACTCCCAGTAAACCCTTGTGCCTTAGTGGCATTATCGCCTTGCATGGGGTAAAATGATTAAAAATAATATTAACGCCTCATTTCAGAAATTCAGACGTAAATTAGTATTACACTGTTGTCGTTAATTATAATTAGTCTAAATAATTATTTCGAGATACTACAAATAAAAAGAAAACTTCGTCACTGAGACTTGAGACATGAACTCATTCTGATAAGTAGATATTTAGCTTTATTAGCGGGATACATCTTGAAGAATGAACCTACAAACAACTGACTGCGAGAAACGCATAGTATTCACTACTCAAAAATAGTTACCCCTTTCTTTTTATTTATCCCATTTTATCACGCCAGGAAGTATCTGGCACCTTATACCATGTTTTAACTTCACAGCGCATCGTTGCAAGCGTGTCGCTATTTCCATGGCAGATGTTGAGAAGAGATCATTTCTCTCGTGCCATCAGTTCAGACCTTTACCGCCCAAGACCCACCATGATTCATCTACAGAGCTGAATCATCCTCATTTCTACTCCGAAAGCCGCTTCCCAAGAATCGCTTGTTTGTGGATGCAACTACCGCGTAAATGCTTCTTTTCAAGTCTAGGGTTATATTACAATTCTCATTCAGTAGACCTCTTCCATGTGATTGCCGTATATTTTGTTGCGTGACCTTTTTTTCTTTTTTTTTTTTTTTTTTTTTGCTGAAATCAGGTTAAATCAAAAATAGAGTTTTGTGGCCATATCTGAGCAGGAGCTGCCCAATCTTCTCTTTCCAACCTTGATTCAGTTCAAAAACGTTTACTGGGTCTCAGACACAATATCTCAAGCCTATCGTTAATTTGTCGCTATTTCCATGGTAAAAGCTAATATGAGTAGAAAGGCTCGCCTATCGCCCGGTTCACATAACTCCCTGGTCTTTTGAACAGGACTAGAGGTTTGTCCGTTGTTCACTGTTTAAGATTAGGTTTCCGGTTCCTTCTAAAGTCTTTTCATTCTCTTTCACTCCCATCTTAGTGGCATTAACCCCTTGCTTTGGGTGAATTGATTAAACAGATGTTCAGACAATCTTTTTCATTCTTCAGTTCCACCAGTCAGAACAGGCCATTTCACTTTCACGGAGTCGAATCACATTCATTTTTCCAAAGACCTAAATAATATTCAGACAGCTTTTTTCTAAGATCTGTTACTTTGTGGAACAGACTCCAGTGTGTGCGCTTCTCTGAACACTACAATCTTGACATTTTCTAGTCAATAGCAAGCTGTCATTTTTTTCTCCTTATCATAATTATCTTGTCTTTTCTTCCGTACATCACGTTTTATTCAGCATGTCCGTTTTGATTGTAACCCAATACATGAAGTGGATGTGGAGCTTTGCAGAGGGTGAAATTTCTTTAATTTCAACCAGTGAAAAAATGATTTTTGCTATTGCTGATCAAATAAATACAAGTATCGCTGCTCAAAGAAGTTGCTTTTGCAAATTAGAGAAAAATTTCTCACTATTTACAGTCGAGATTTATTCTCAACTCTAAAAATGAAGTCCATCTTTATGCAGCATCGTTCTAACAAATCAGATCCTCGGCGCGTGGGAAAAAATATTTTTCAACCAATCAGTTTTCGCCACGGCGATCTACCACTGGAATCCTATCTATTAATATGAAAAAACATTTTAGTTCAGATGTCTGTTGCCTCTTACACATTTGTAAAATAACCGGTTCCTTTAATCACCAGTTACATACGAGTTAACCAAATCGTGACCTATATCCTTACTTTAGTTTGAACTTTTCATGACGCCAGTTGAATTTTATCATAGCAGCCCATCAAGAGACCGAAGAATACTTCTTATCGCCTATTTATAAATGATAACAAAATTCTATTGTAATTCTCTGTTTTCTCTTTTTTCCACTAATTGCTAATATCATTACACAAACATTTATCATTTTGATAAAAACTTACCCAGCAGTTGAACTGACATTATAACACATTTGAAGCACCAGCCTAATACTCTACCACAGTTCTATAAAGGATTTATTATCTAGAAAATCATCGCTAAAAATGCTGGTGATGGAAAGCGTATCGAGTTATTATGCGATAAACTGTCAGATGCTCAAGGCGTTGTACATTAATGTCGTACTTTTCGGAGGCGAGGTAATCGATTCTCAACTTACCTTCGATCAAAAACAACCCTAAATTCATTAAATTTAATTAAACAGACAGATTCTGCCGACAGCAAACTATCGACCCATCAGTTTAGGTTAGAACAGACATGAAGCGACAGTCACGCACCATCACTTGGGCACGAATTCGAATAAGCCTGTCATGTCTTTTGCAACAAGTGAACCCCTCTATGTTTCCTTGTCTTTATGTTGATTCAGGATATTATCTTTTTTTCTTTTTTTTATTTCCGAAACGTTACGTATGGAATATTGACAAATATAAATTAATCATATTTTTTTATTGTATTCTGCAAAATTTAACCCTATATCTTCCTGATGCCAGTTTAAACTGACAACCTCATTTTCTATACATATTTAAACTATAATGATAATCTATAATTTTAGAAAGGAAATTTCATTGATATATATTGAAAAAAGAATGCCAAGTTTTTATCAGGAATCAAGAAAATATGAACTTTAAGCAAAATAGTGACAATATATCGAAAGAAAAAAAAACGTGTCAATTTAAGCACTATCCTTCTTTGTCCACTTCTTTGTAACTGTAAAATTGTCCAAATCGTGTTACAGCATAATTGTCTATGCCACAAAATCTATAAAAAACAAAACAAAAAAAAACACTTAACTAAATGAGTTTCTTTTTTACAGATTTTCATACAAGACGTTTAGTCATCTTAATACCATTTGTCGCAAGACGCACCGAAAAAAACCTTTGGGTTATTCAGCTAGGAAAAGAACAGGTTAAAATCGTTTTGTTTCAGCCCCACTGTCTTCTCAACTGAGCAATGGTGAGAGGAAAAATCAAGCAGGTCTTCAGTAATGGTGCCAACATTCATACTCTGGCTTCTATCTTCAAAGTCCATTCAAGAACCAAAGAAACGGCGGATAAGCTTTAAAAAGAGGAAACAATAGGGAGGAAAATCGGATTAGGAGGTCATAACAGGAAGAGGGATCATCATTTCAAATTAGATCTGAAAAGATCAATTAGAAAAGATCCAACTCAATCCATAAGACGTTTGGCACTTGTGAGTGAAGTTTCAGTCCAAAGAGCAGTGAAAAAAGACTTGAAAATGACATCGTTGTAAAACCTGTGAGGCACATTGTTACTCCAGGACAGAATGTTAGAAGACTAGAGACGGCGAAAATCATCTTGAATAAGCTAGAAAATGATCTTGGAATAATAATAATAATAATAATAATAATAATAATAATAATAATACTTTATATATATATATATATAATGTATAGTGTTCGCTTGCCAACCTAACTGTCGGGGTTTCGATTCCCTCGGTAGTGGATGCGCACTGCTGATGAGTCCCAAATATAGGACGAAACGGCCGTCCAGTGCTTCCTGAGGTTTCTATCAGACTCGATGAATCAATTAATATATATATATATATATATATATATATATATATATATATATATATATATATACTTTCTTTCGATCCTTAGCTATGATTAATTATTAACATGTCATTTTGTTTATGATCGATTTCATCATGATTATTCTGTTAAACTTGGCGAGTAAATTATAGATTCTTATTGCTTAAGGTAGAGTCCAATAGTGTTATAAAAATATCGGAGAATTCCAGTAAAATATCTTCGATCATTTCAACGGTTCAAAGATTAATCTAACAATTGGACAATTTTACTGTTTTAGACAATTTTGCTGTTACATGTAAATTAAAATTTTGCAAAAGAGTTTCACTGAAATATGTTGACTTAAACAGAATGCTCAAAATATCGGAAAAAGAAGGTATCAGTTTAATCCATATCTTCCTAAGTTTAAACTGATAACTTTTCCCCTTCCCCAAAACTATAATTATTAACTATAATTTGGTAAAGAGAGAATTTCATTGAAATATATTGGAAATTTTACAATCTTTCGTTTAACATAAAAAAAATATGAACTTTAAACAAAATGCTTAAAATATATGGGAAAAAATAGGCATTAGTTTATATTGACAACAGGAGAATGCTGGTTAATATCTGATAAAATCATACTTATTATAAAACCCAGGTTGTGTGTGTGTCTGTACGTTTATATATTGGATCGGATTTCCTACATTTTCAAACCGATTTCAACAAAACTTCACTTTTTTTTTTGGCAGGTAGTGTTTCTTATTGTCTTGCACACTTTTTTCTTTATTTTAACATTCAGAATGCTTTAAAAATTCCATTTACAAGACAATTGTTTATAATAAAATTCTATTCAATCGGTAGACTCATAACGATTGAAAACAATGTTTTTGTTTGAGTTTGACCAATTCGTAAAAAAACAAAAACAAAAACAAAAAAACTAATTAAGACATGCGTGTCCGTCAACCTTAAACAATAATCTTTGTCAATTTTATTTTTCAGTCTTTATGATGGTCGATACTTGATCTATCTCTTACTGTTACATTCCCGGGCAACGCCGGGCTCTACTGCTAGTATAACATGAAATATGTGATATTTAAAATTAAACGGTTAATATTGGTTAATATCTGCACTTATTTTCATTTTTATCAATTCGTATACCGGTGAGCAAACCGCAGTTTATGTACAATTCCCGACACCTATCACTGCAAGTGTTTCCACTGTTAGCACTCACGTACAATACTGATTTTTCTTTAGATTCTTACATTAATGGAACAAGGTTTCGATAGAGTTTTGCCTGCGTAGACATTTTAGTTCCCCCTCAGCTCCATGATAGTATAGACAAAAAAAGGAAAGCACTCAACTTTACGCGTTTATTTTATTTTTTATTTTTTTCGTTTTCATGGAAATATATCAAAAGCTTCATAAAGTCAAACGTCAGGTAACATTGGAACAAGTTTTAATATAAACGAGCTATTTTAGTGGATACTCTGGAAGGTGGATAAAATTGCTTAATGTATGAACCACATAGGATAAATTTTAGATGTTTTAGAGTTGCTAGACATCAAATTTACAAGAGCATTTTTATTATGGCAAACATATTTTGCTGCATTTTTTTTTTAAATATTCCTATATAATAGTGAATATTGAACAATTTTCCTTACAGATGAAGGAGAGGGTCGAAGCGACAGTGATAACGTTTTGCAGACTGAGGACGACAATGCCGTAAACTGAATATGTTATCAACGATCAAGTTTTAAAAAGAATAGGAACTAAAAAGACACTTGTACCCACAAGCAAGAAATAGTTGAAGTTCCTGAGGTACAATGAAGAAAAAAAGGCATGATAATTTGAAACTTACAGGACATACTGAAGTGAAAAGGTTAGCGGAAGGAAATATTAAGTGTCATTACTGAGAGGGATAATAAGTGGACTTAGAACTTAAAAGGATAGAAAGTTTAGGGAAGCCATGATAGCCCACGTCTTGAAACACGTGACATGAACGAATCGTAAAGCGCAAATATATACCAAGTGTTTTTATAATATACACTAATGATCGTTTTAACTATTACTAGAAGTAGAGCTCGGCGTTGCCCGGGGATGTAACAGTAAGAGATAGATCAAGTATCGACCATCATAAAGACTGAAAAATAAAATTGACAAAGATTATTGTTTAAGGTTGACGGACACGCATGTCTTAATTATTTTTTTTTTTTTTTTTTTGTCTTGTTTTGTTTTTTATTTTTTTTTTACGAATTGGTCAAACTCAAACAAAAACATTGTTTTCAATCGTTATGAGTCTACCGATTGAATAGAATTTTATTATAAATAATTCTCTTGTAAATGGAATTTTTAAAGCATTCTGAATGTTAAAATAAAGAAAAAAGTGTGCAAGACAATAAGAAACACTACCCGCCAAAAAAAAGTGAAGTTTTGTTGACATCGGTTGAAAAATGTAGGAAATCCGATCCCATATATAAACGAACACATACACACACAAACCACCTGGGTTTTATAATAATAAGTATAACTCGATATGAGTTGTCCCCCTTTCATTCTGGCGATGTCTCTTAATCGTGTTTTCAGATTGATTTCGTGCAAAAACAATTGTGTTTTTCCAATTTTTGGCGCTGTCAGAACCACCGCAAGGTAATTTTACGTAGTCCTGTGAAGCTTTGTTGAAATCGGTTGAAAAATGTGGGAAATCCGATCCAATATATAAACGGACAGGCACACACACAACCTGGGTTTTATAATAAGTATGATTATGGATATTTAACATGGTAATGAACGCGAGAGACGATAAAAATTTATGCTTACTTGCATAAATGATAGGATACAGTCTATTAAAAAGGAAGTATAATTTAAAATATAATATATAATAATAAATGTAAATAATTGGAAAGCTTGAATTTGTTTTTTCTTATTTACCTTTTCTAAATGGTGTTTCAATAACTTGGATCGATTTTAAATGAGAATTAAGTTTAAGCGTCTAATAATGGTTTTCTTTTTCTTTCAGATATAACAACTTCAGTCATTGTTAATCTTTCCATGGTTGAAATTGTCAATCAAAAAACGTGTTTAAGTTTCAAGAGTGCAATTGGAAAAAATTGTTCGTAAATTCAAACAAACTGGGTCGGTGGCAGATGTGAAAACACCAATGCATGTTCGTTTACGCAGTTCAGCTGAAAACATTGCTGCAGTGCACGAGTATGTAACCAAAAATCCAGACACCTCTATTCGTCATTGCGAGCAGGAATATGAAACTCTCCACAACAACGTTACATCGTTCCCAAATGTACTCTCGGTTGGTCATTTATGTTGACCCCCAAAAATCGCGAAATACATTTCTGTTTGAACGCTCATCTTCGTAATAGGCTCCGATAACTTTAACATCTACATGAGATCGCAAAAACAGAGCATACCATGATGAAAAAGACTCCAAAATTGACGAAAACAAAATTTTTGCGTCTAAATGTTCATGTTATTATTGAGAGGAAAGATCAAAGTATTTTTTAATTATTTTTTAAAATGTTTCCTTCTTTTTAGAACATTCTAAATTTTGATTAAAAAAAATCTTGTTTCCCTTTGTGTCACCGGAACTAGTAAAATAAAATAAAATTTTAGCGCATTTTTTTCTGTATGACAGACATTAATTTTGAAAATGTTGCAAAAATAAAAATAATTGTCGGATTTTAGTGAAACTTTCAGAAACTATTCACAAATGATGAAACTTATTATAAATATGTTTTTCTTTTTTAAAGTCATGGCAATTTTTTTTTCATATGTATTACCCCCCGCCCTAACTAATTGTACGAAAACTCTATAATTTCAATTTCAATTTTGGGAACATTAGTGATTATATTAGTTAAAAGCACAAGGCTTTGAGGAAACCAAATCATGTTTTTTTTTTTTTTTGTTTTGTTTTTTCGTTTTTGTTTTTTTAGTTGGACCACTTCTACCTGAAAATCATCCCTGAATTGTAACATACAAAACTCAATAAAACAAAAACTATTATTTAATTTCAAAAGCTTTTAATTGCTTTTATTTATTTTAATGAACATGGACAATATTGTCTGAAAGCAAAAATATATTTCGATGAAAAATGAATTTTTAAAACAATTATTTCTTATTTCTGAAATATCTTATTATTTTTACATTATGTTATTAATTCTTCTAAAATTAGGGAAAAGTTTGTAAAATTTAACGGACGTTGTTATTAAGTAGATATATATTTACAGATTATAATTTCCAAAGCTTCTTATGAAATAACGAACAACAGTATATAAAAAAATATAATTTGTGTCATTTGTTAAGTAAAGTGTAAATCAAATTTACGGAAGACCGGAAGTATCATGCGTGCAATAAAAAAAAAACTTAATTGAGATTGAGTTTCTGTCTAGTATTTAACTTAAATACTGAATTTTTAATACAATTATTTGTTATTTCTTTAATTATAATAGATTTTTACATTTAAGTTGTTAAAATATTATAAAATTAGTTAAAAGCTGCATTCAGTTTCGTAAATGCCCTTTTGAGATATAGATTTATTTTTGCGAAACACCTGCGGAGGAGTTAATTTGATTTTTCAATTTCAACGGAGAAGGGTACCTACAAGTATCAGTATCATCTTATGAAATTTATATGATGTTATTGTTATATTAATCTCAGTTATGGTATTTTTCCATAAATGAAATATCAAAATTAATAATAAAATGAATGGAAATACAAATAACACAGTAAAATGTAATAAATGTACATAAAATTATAGTATTTTATGTACACTTCTGATAAAATTTCATAAGAAAGGTACCTATAAATTATTAGGTTGGTGCAAAAATAATGACGTAATAATGTCGTTTTTTGACGTTAACAAATACGTCAAAAAACGACATTATTACGTCATTATTTTTGCACCAACCTAATAATTAAATACCCTTCTTATGAAATATGAAATTTAATCTCACTCTTAACAGTCTTATTTTAATTTCTTTATAATATATTTGCTATAAAGCATCGTAAACGTAAAGGTGAAAGCTAAGTAAAAAAAAAAAAAATTAAAAAGTTAGGGCGCTGAAAGTCTTCCTTAAAAATAACGAGATAAATAATTTGATCACTTAAATCTAAATAACTTCATATCTCTCCTTCCGTAGAAGAAATTATCCTCACGTAAGCTATCAAAACGTCATGAATGTCTTTCGTCACTTTGTCAAGTGACGCGAAAGGACCTACTTTGTTTTTGTTTTTTTCAAACTACGTCTTTTCGGCGCAGAAACTAAGTAAAGCTTGGTTCAAAATATTTTCAATAAACATTATAATTTCTGATTTTCTTAAAATAAGTTTTGAAAAAATTATAATTGATTTTTAAAAGAATTTCAAACTGAGATTTTCATTTTTTTATAAATTGGAAAAAAATGGCTGACATGATCGATTATCTGTCAATTTTGCTGACTAAAAAAAAACAAGATTTTTAACGAAAATTTTGAACGTGCTAGGAACGATTAAAAAATGTACAAAAACACCCAAAAAATACTTTGATCTTTCCTCTTAATAATAACATAAACATTTAGATGATAAACTTTTTGTTTTCGTCAAGTTTGGCGTCTTTTTCGTCATGTTATAGCGATCTCATGAAGGTACCTACTTTAACACGTTATTTGAGTGTTAATCTTTCCATGGTTGAAATTGCCAAAGACTTAAGTTGTTAAATCTGAAAGAAAAAGAAAACATCATTAGAAACTTAAACTTAATTCACATTTAAAATCGGCCCAAATTATTGAAACACTCTTTATTAACTGTGATGAAAAAATTGAGCTCAGCCAATATATGTTTACGAGCCTCGTACTAAATGTCGAAGAGCCACGAGTGGCTCTTGAGCCGTGGTCTCCCCACTCATGATGTAGACGAAATAGAAATACAGCCTTTTCTATTTTTTCTTGCTTGTTTTTATTTTTCTTATCATTTTCAAACAAACATACCAAATATAAACCTAAGCTCACTGCGGAATCAGCTATAATATATAATGCTATAAATTTATGATATTTTTATTTGAAGATGTTAATGACCGAAAAAAGCTCTGCTATAAAAACAAGTTTGTGGGAAAATAAATGTTACTAGAGACAAAACAAAGGAATTTCATTATTATTTTCTGTTTTGATGAGAATTTTTATATTTGTTTAGCTTTTTTTTAAATTTTTTATTTATTTTTTTTCTTTTAGAAAAATAAGACTGTCCAAACCTTTTAATTCTTACTTTGCATTTCTTTAAGAAGATATGACGTGAATCAAGAATCAATATTGTCTACAAATTTAATATTTTTCTTTTAATTCAAAGAGATTTTATTCTGGAAACATGTCTCCACAAAATAAAAATAAAAAAAATTAAGCGGCTAAATCATATGTTAAGTTTAAAGATTACAAGTTCTTTGCCTTTGAAGACATTAGGTTTATAATACCCAGAAATTCATACCCAGATCAAGGACACATGGCACAGTGTCGTTGGTTAGATCCAGTGACAAAGAGTGTGAGTTCAATAATTGGTTAAGGCAGTGGAGAACTTTCAGAGGGATAACTGATAACTAACACGTGGAAGTAGAACAGTCTACCCCAGTGAGCGAAATAAAGGGTTCAGTTCAACATTCCAACCACCTGAAGAAGGCCGGAGCCTGAGTAGGCCGAAACGTTGTAATAAATATGACGACAAAGATGAGGGCAATAGTCCAAATAATGTACATAATACCTCCTCTCAGAAATATAGACAAATTCTTTGCCTTATTTGATTTTTTTTTTTTAGAAAAACTGAAATATCCAACTGTAAATATTTTTTGTTTTTTTTTCTAATACACATTTTTTTTTTTTACTTGGACCTTCGCAATGTCAAAAGGATGGTTTTCCTATGAAACCGTTTTTAGTTTTATTTTAACTACTTTTTAGTTTATTGTTCTAAAAAGCAATGATTAGTATTGTAATAAAACATAAACCTATGATAATAGTGAATATTTTTTTTGTTCTTGAGAATTTACAACAAAAATATTAAACACTTTTTATTAATTAGATTCTTTATCTACAAAAATAATTTTATTTACAACATTCTAAAAACTAGATAGTTCCACTACTTCGCTAAAAAAGAAAATACCCTGATGAAAAAAGGACCCAAACTTGATAAACAATTTTTTATCGTCTAAATGTTTGTTATTATTAAGAGGAAAGACCAATGTATTTTTTAGTTATTTTTTTAACCATTCCTAGCACGGAAATTTTAGTTAAAAATCTTGTTTTTTTGTTTTGTCTTGTTTTTTTAAATCTTGTTTTTTTTTTTTTTTTTGTTTTTTGAGTCAGTGATACTGGTACAAAATCGATCATGTCAGCCATATCCGTTTAAAAATCTTGTAAAATTCAGTTACATGCGTATCTAACACAATATAGATTCCATTTTTTGGGAGGAAAATCAGGCAAAGATACTCCTGGTGATAGTTTCGAATGTAATACTAAAAAAAAATAAGCAAACACAGAAAATGAAGTTTTGAAAATTAATGGTACCAATGATTTTAGGAAAATTCCACAGCTCAACTGAATAGCATTGTCATAGAACGAGATAAAGAAAACACATTTAGGAATAATCTCTTTTGTTCTTAGTTCTCGTTTCTGAATAATTTTTAACTCGCCAGTGAATAACTTCCGTCAACCAAGCGATTGCATTTTGAACTAAATATAGCGATACTACTACTACTACTCTTACTACTACTAATAATAATACTAATAATCCGTCCTGGGCATGACTATAAACTGCATGCGCGTCCTGGGTAGGACAATAAACTACGTCCAACAGCAAGGCCTCTGATCAGAAGGTCTTGACGATCGTGGGACCACCTCTTAATTGCTGGTGTTCCCAGGTCCACCCTGACCCGGGGTGGTAACATCTGTTAGGGTCCCAACTATGGGTAAATAGTTAGCCACCAAACTTGGGTTAAAACACTATATAAGTGTAAAAATAGGTTTTAATACCAGAAATACTTTGTAAAAAAAATTTATTACCAGCAATACATTTTTGAAGAAACAATATTACTAGAAATAAAAATTTTGTCGACATTAAATAACCTATTGAGGTTGATATGCCATAAAATAAACCAAACTACTAATAATAATGGCTACTTCTATTCAAGTACACCCTTCTGCTAGGGTTGCTAGATAATCCCTGTTGTAGATGCCTACTCAGGCTCATTTATGTTTCTTCAACATCTATAGGGCTAACTTATGATTTATACTGCAACTAGGCTGACTGGACTCTAGTCACAAGTTCTTAGAGCATGCATAACACTCAAATCCTCAGTTACAATGGCTCCATGCTAGCACAACCATTGATGGCTTCCTGACAGTTTCACCTCACCAAGCTTATGTCAAATCATGGTATGATTCTCAAGCATTTTTCCGATGGTGCCGTACAGCGACATCGTCTCCCTAAGCTAATATTAAGAAGTTACCTCCTTGCTAAATTGATCACGTGGTATTTTAACATAACTGGCATACCAATACATAAAAAAAGATGAAACTATATATATATATATATATATATATATATATATATATATATATATATATAGTGTAACCCGGATATAAGAGAGTTGTCGGGACCGGAGAAGTATCTTATATTCCGGGTTTCTCTTATATTCGGGTTTCTCTTATATCCGGGTTTGGTCTATTTTGTTTAGGTAAGTATTGTTCTAATTTGGAACCAGAGAACATCTCTCTTATATCCGGGTCTCTTATATCCGGGTTACACTGTATATATATATATATATATATATATATATATATTTACTAAATTTCAACCTATACATGGCTCAGGGCCCGTTCAAGGGAGAGGCTTACAGTTGAACTCTTCATCTCTGAACTTAAGAGAACTAGTAATGCTTCTATTAAAGTTGCTTTTTTTTCTTACAGTTGAATGAAGTATGTGATATATATGTACATATGTATTAAAAAAAGAACACGTACATAAAATCAGATGTCACTCTCTCATGTAGGCTTAATGATAATATTAGACAGCTCCCCTTTATTAATACTGAAAAAATATAACACTTAAAAAATCGATTTCACACCATGCAAGGCAGGAAACTCACCAGGACACAAGGTCTTACTGGTGTGGGAGAATTAGAACACAGAAACATTACTAAGAAAAAAGAACAAAGAGTAATCAGGAGGATAGGAGGAAGCGATTGACATTACATTTTTGAAGATTAAAGCCGGAATAGAGTTTCCACAGGCGAAAAGTGTGAGAAATACTGTTAGCATAGAACTTACGGGTACATCTAGCCAACTCAACTGTATGAGACCTCTTCTCCAGTCGAGTACTGCGCTTAAATTCATATACAACTATTTCATTGTTAAACTCTTCATCTCTGAACTTAAAAGAACTAGTAATGCTTCTATTAAAGTGGCTTTTTTTTTCCAGAGAAAATCTCCAAAGGACCCTGTCATCGGCCGTTATTTATCAAAGTAGTTTTGAAGACGATTTACGAGTAAAAATCCTGAATATCCTGCAATATTGACCTTGTACCAGAATAGGTTATGTTTAGACAATGTTTACTTCCAATTTACAACCGAGAAAAACAAAACATGAGAATGACTTGTTAAATCGTCCTTATAACAAAGTTTAGTAGACTATGTACACTGAAACAAAAATATTACCTCAGTAGGTTAATTAGAAATTTAATGACACACTGTTGTTGTTTTTTTCTCTTTTTTTATACAATACAGAAAAAGAATATATATAAAGAATTGTACACCTTCTCTTTACCTTCGAACATCCTACTAATTTGAATGAGATTTATGTTACACCTAACAGGAGTTTTCAAATTAGGACCCGCTGGCTACATCCGGACTGCCACACGATTTCTTTTCGTAATTGTCACATCTTATTTTTCTTCTGAAACTTCATACTGATTAAAAAAAGAAATACATTTATTCATTTAACGCAGATATTTCTATACACCGCGAAAATACGATATGGTTCTCGTACTAAAAAAATTGGAAACTGCTGCATTTGAATTTTTTCGTTCAAATCTATGCACAAATTTCGCCTTGCCTAAGATCCGTTTTGTTTCGTCTTTCGTCATAAGGGATCCGTTTCCCAAGCAGCACCTCCCCACGCTAGACGTTGCTTCTGTGGTTTTTGTAGCAAGTACTTTTTCCAGGATGGAGACGCCAGTCCCACACCAAACAGGTTTTGGATTCAGAACTGGCCATCCCCTAGACTTGTTGACTATCAAACCTAGAAAGATGGTTTTTCCTGCTATTAACCGTTAGCTGGGGCGGGAGTAGATGGATTCCTACCTCTCAAAGAATATTTTTGCGAAATCGAACGCAACAGCTTTTACCGGTATTTTAACTCGGCATGGCGAGAAAAGCCGAAACTACCCACCAAACTAAACCTAATGATCGACACAACAATGATAAGGAAACTAGTCTAACTAATGACGATACTTCATTCCAGTACAAAGATCATTTTAAACAATCGATAAAAACAGCATTGAACTCAGTCCAGATATTAGATATTTTTTGGCGACAAGTGGAGTTCTAAAATCTTTCAGACATCAAAACTTGCCTGGTTTTTCGGTTGTTTCGTCCGAATATAAAACACGACTAAAGAAATAAGAAAAGAACTTGATTCCTGGAGATTCGTCTCGCAGAGAGCACCTCCCCATTGTATTAATGTTGTAAGGTCAAGGGATGTCTCTGATTCCTGCCGTAAGAAACCGACTAAAATGACCTGTTTTGAATCCATCTATATATATTTTTGTTTCCATATTTAAAAAAAAATATGGTGACATATTCCATCCTTGGAAGGATGGTCCTTACAGTTTAACGATGTTTTTGGCCTTCAGCTGTAATTTCAGCTTTTCATTTTGTCGCCTCTAAATACGAGCCATAAAGAGATGGTGAATATTTATGTTAGTGTGTCAGCAGAAATAGAAACCAATTCCATCGCCCTAGGGTTATTGATACATGCTCGTCTCTTCCAAACGATGTTAATGCAAACGCGAATGTAACGTTGATAGTTTTCT
>OZ010583.1:54876715-55291715 GCA_963932145.1 Acanthosepion lycidas
ATGAGCAATATTTTCTGAAAGCAAAAAAAAATTTTGATGAAACATGAATTTTTAATACAATTATCTGTTATTTCTTTAATTATAATAGATTTTTACATTTAAGTTGTTAAAATATTATAAAATTAGTTAAAAGCTGCATCGGGTTTCCTAAGTCTCCTTATGAGATACATCTTTTTTTAGCGCGTTGTAAATTGTATCATTTTGACTAATCAGAATATCCGCAGCAATTAAACAATGTAATTTTGTGTTTATAATCGGTCTGTAATTATAAAATACGGAAGACCAACCAGAATACAATCAAGTTGCGTTATTTGAGTTAAGCATTGTTCTCCGCTGTTAAGGCCTTTACTTTTGCGAAACACGTGTGGAGAAGTTAATTTGATTTTTCAATTTCAACTGAGAAGGGTACCTACAAGTATCAGAATCATCTTATGAAATTTATATGATCTTATTTTTATATTAATCTCAGTTATGACATTTTTCCATAAATGAAATATCAAAATTAATAATAAAATGAATGGAAATACAAATAACACAGTAAAATGTAATAAATGTACATAAAATTATAGTATTTTATGTACACTTCTGATAAAATTTCATAAGAAAGGTACCTATAAATTAATTAGATACCTTTCTTATGAAATATGAAATTTAATCTCACTCTTAACAGTCTTATTTTAATTTCTTTATAATATATTTTCCATAAAGCATCGTAAACATAAAGGTGAAAGCTAAGTACAAAAAAAAAATTAGAGCGCTGAAAGTTTTCCTTAAAAATGACGAGGTAAATAATTTATTCACTTAAATGTAAATAATTTCACTTTTCTCCTTCCGTAGAACAAATTATTCTCTCAGAATCCGTCAATATGTCATTCATCACCTGTCTAGTGACGCGAATGTTTATGACCGGCTTTGTTTTTATTCTCAAATTACATCTTTTTGGCACAGAAGCTAAGTTAAGATTTGTTCAAAATATTTTAAATAAACATTATAATTTCTGATTTTCTTAAAATAAGTTTTGAAAAAATGATAACTGATATTTAAAAGAATTTCAAAGTGAGATTTTCATTTTTTTTATAAAATGGAAAAAATGGTTGAAATTTTTTTTACGAAAATTTTGGACGTGTAAAAAAAATCCCCCAAAATACTTTGATCTTTCCTCTTAATAATAACATAAATATTTAGACGATAAAATTTTGTTTTCGTCAAGTTTGGCGTCTTTTTCATCATGCTATGCTCTTTTTTTAGCGATCTCGTGGAGGTACCTATATAAACACGTCCGTAGGTACTTTTTACGTTATGTTTATTCGTGTTTATTCGTCCTTGTCTGAAAAGAAACACTTTCATAACACGTATATACACGTCTACGCCGCATAAGAGGTTAAAACGTCTCAACTTCAAGAATAAAATTATATTTAATAATAGTGTGGGGTCAGCATTCGTGCTCACCCCGATAATAATGATCCGATTTTTCTATGTTTCTGCATTTGATACAGAAGCTGAAAAAAATGCTAACATTGAAGGAAAAATAGAAATAGAAAACTGCTAATTGCTGCATAATGAAATAATACGTTTATTTATTTTTTAAGCCTGTTTTTATATAAAAATGTTTATTTTGTAAAAGAAATATTATTATTATTATTATTATTATTTCTCGCATATTATTTTGTCCAAAAATGATCTCTCGGATTTTTCTTTATAAGTTTTTTTTTTTTTTTCTAAATTGTGTGTATGTATGTTTAAAAAATCGTTTAGCATCTGAGTGAAAGCCTGGAAACTCAAGTACAAGGTTCGAAAGCAATACATCTCATATTTTAAAGATTGACAAAAAGAGCAAGGTAAATGCTATTAATAAGAAATATTTCACTATTGTTTATATAAAGGGCTACAGTTTTTATTCATTTGTTTTTAAACATAATATCTTCTAAATGGTGGCTTTTATTCGACATATACTGTTGTAGACGATTTCTAAAGTTTCCCATCACCCGAAGAGATTCTGGAGTTTGAACGATTCTGGGTGGCTTTCTAAGCGCTGAACTTATGATCCTGAATTTTTCAAACCATAGTATAGCAGTATCGATTTTTCATTCAGAACATCATCATTCCTATGTAACATGACAAAAGCTCTTTTCTGTTGCAATTAGAAATTCACCAAGTCTTAAAAAAAATTAAACAGAAAACGCACTTTGTGCACTGGTCCAAATGATGGTAACTGGTTTAACCCGGATATAAGAGACCCGGATATAAGAGAAACCCGGACATAAGAGAGATTTTATCTGGTCCCAAATTAGAGCCATATTTACCTAAACAAAATAAGAGAAACCCGGATATAAGAGACTTATTCTCCGGTCCCGACAACTCTCTTATATCCGGGTTACACTGTATATGAAAAGCAATTGTAAGACATCAGCTAAATAACCACACCACTGTTACAAGATATTAGCACCATACAGGTGACAGTTTAAAATGTGGTAAGTATTTCTACCGTACCCTGTATAAACCTGAATAATGTGTGCCCATAGATTCAACCAACCAATGTAAACCCGACTGCTTATATGACGCGTTCGGCGGAAGAGGGGTGTGTTGAACAAAAAATCGAAAATTGCTTTTTTCCCCTGCAAATTATTCATTATACCATAGCCAAGAATTTTACAAAAAAAATTAGAGCCGATTACACAAAATTTCAAGCTCAGTTTAGGTTTATAGTTCGTAAGCAGGCAATGAGATGTGGTAACATAACCGTAGATTTGTCTGCGGGATATCATTTACATTATTGTTAGATAATTATAGTGAACACTGAAATCATTAAGGCTTTTTGTAAAAAGCATTTTATTTTTAGTCATATGCTAATTTCAAATATTCCTTTTTATAGGCTTTATATCTCGAAATGAAATAAGATCATTCTAAATTTCAGAATTTCACTATTACCCATCAAAAATGACTGGAAGAAATTGATCTAAAAACAACAACAGTAAAGAAAGAGTGGTAACAAAGCGTAAACGAAAAAGCTCCAGTTAGTTCAAGCTAGGAAACAGCATTTCAGCCAAAGTATTCTAAAAGGATTTAAATTAAAAAAAGTGGAAAATGAAAAATACCTAACAACAAATCGAATATAGCATTTAAAATTTATATTATTTTTATTTATTTATGTAGCTAAAAATACAAAATTGTCAACAATGTTTCCGTAAAACTTAATATTTCCTGTAATAAATTCTTAATAAATATTATTATTGTTATTATTTTATAATTTTACTTAATCTTTAAGGCAGTCCTACATTTACAGTTACTTACGGCTAACCATAAAAAGAAATATTGATCAAAACTGCCCAAAACCTTTAAGCTCGCCTTGCCGAAAAATTATCAAATGTTGAATACGCCCCTCCTCGCCGAACGCATATATTTTTATTAAATGTCCCCTCCCAATACAAAGTATAAAAGGTTACTGAATAAAGTGTTTGATATGAACGTAGGAGGGGGCGTAAGTGCAAATTACGAGTAAGTAAGATAAATAAAAGTTGACCCTAGACTTGAAAAGGTCAAGATTGAGATGATCGAGGAAGTATCTTTTCGAGAGACGAGTGCACAAAGTAGCGGTTCTTGGGATGAAGCTGTTTTAATGGAACTTTATTCTTACCAGTGGAATACGAACGTGGTGGAGATGATTTAACCCTATATGCGCGGTATAGCGGTCGAGCTAAAGAAGGTAGTTAGACTGAACATTGGTCACGGAAATAGCAATAGAGTTGCAATAGGCTTACAACATTTAGTCTATGGGGAAAGAGGCTGTAGGGGTGAAAGTAATTCATCGCCCTCATGGTCGTGTAAACTGTATAAAAACAGAAAGTATTGTTGTCAGCAAGAGAAAACGCCCAAGATGCGAACTACAAATTTGACATGTCAGCATCAAACAAGGACAGAAGTTTAAATATTTGGGATCTGTTTTAGCAGTAGAAAATGCGTCACCACAATCCAAACGCTTACTGGGATAACCAAAGATGCCTCCCAAAAGCTAAACAAAATAAGAATAAGGAAAATTTCGGGGGAAACTAAGAAAAAATACTAAATTGTTAAGCGATAACAATCCTCTTACACGGCAATGGTTGTTGGAAAATCCACCACAGATAAATAGTTAATGTGGTTCTACAGAAAGATAATGAGAATTCCATGGATGTGGCGAATAAGCAACGAAAGAAGTCAAAGAAAAAAAAAAAAACATATTCAGAATCAGAAACAAATGAAATTTCTTGGACCCACATAATGAGGAAGGGGGACTTGTAAAGATTAACCCTCACATGGCATATTGAGAGCAAGAGAGATTAGGGAAGCTACTAGGCTTCCTTACCTGACGGGCTTGTGTGAATGGATGGCGAAACGGAGATCCGGAAGCTTGGCAAGAGGAGAAACCGCTGCTAAGGCCCACGAAGAATAAGAAGGTGGGGAGAGCTATAATCGCCCACGTCGTCAAGGGACACGGCTCATAGAAGTAGAGTATCTAATCTCGGAACACTGAATTCTTAACCGCTTTGTAGGCAATGGGAAACTTCACCCCTAGCTGTCCCAAGGTCACAGCTTACAGAAATTTAAGAAAAAAATAACTTTGCATTGCCGACTTCCTGAAGGAACTTGTTTTTCTTTTAGAGCTTATTTTTGACTCCAATAAGAATCGAACTCACTGATCATTAGTAATGATCAGCCATACCAACTTGTTACCAACGGTGTTGCACTTCAGGAAATATCGATGTTATAGTATTGTTGTCATTTCTCTTTTGTGTCAAATACTAGCTTTTAAGTAAAAGCCAGGATTTCAAAAACTGATTTTCATGAAAACTTGTCCTCCTGCCTCAGAAAAATGGCGTAACATTTTGCTTTCGTGCTTGGCTTAAGCAAATACCGAGATGGCATATTAAAGAATTACCAATATTTTTTAAGGATGGCAAAACGTCCTTCGACCGATACTCACGTGGCATCAACAGAACAAAAAACAAACAAACTATAGTTACTATAGTTACATAATGCCATTGTATCGCAAGACAGCAAAATAATTATTAATTTGAATTTAAAAATACTAAGTCAATTAAAAATAGTAGACATATCACACTGTACTTTTTAAACGCAGTGAAATAAATTCTAATTTATATTTTGTAAAGATCTACACAGGAGATCAAGAAAAGAAAAGGCTAACAGTAATAAGAAGTGCTTGAGATAGTCGGAATATACGCAGCAGCCTAAAGTTGAAATTACTACGAGCCACTGTTTTCGCCATTGTCAGCGAGTCATGGGCACCGAGTTGATGCTTTCCAGATGTGTGTATATCACAGAGTCCTTAGAGTGACATGGACAACGAGACGCACTAACTGTGCTAGATACCCACAGAACAAATTACATACTGATAGAGCAGATGATATGAATGAAGCTACCTTTTTGGACATGTTATGCAACCAGGCGGCTTCGATAACACATTCTACGCGGCCCAGTGAATGCTAAACGGTGCCAGCTTGAGACGACCACCCATGTCTCGGTTTGAGGATAAGGGACTCGAATGACCGTGGCTGAGGCTGTAAGGGCAGCATCAGACAGAAAGAGATTGAGGGGAGTGGTAATCACAGCGGCGCAAAATGCGCTAACTGAATAAATGATAGAGAGTTATACAATGCAAGACAAAAAATAAAAAAAATAAAAAATAAAGAAAATTACTGTCAGAAAAAGAAACTGACTTGTTTTTGTTTGTTTTACGCAAATACATCAAGGAAACTTTCTTTGATGTCCGAACAGTAACACCTGAAATATTCTAGTTACTTGAATTGAACAAGATGTGACACTTTTTAAACAGTTCAAACATTTATATTTTTTTACTTTTCAGCTACTACGTTTAAATAATTCAATTGGTGAATAACTGAATACGCTAAATTACCTTTACGCAGTATGAATAAGTAAAACTGGATTTTTGACACTTTTTTTAAAAATGTTTATAGAGTTGATAATAATCAGCATTATAGACAAAAATATTTATCGGTTAGCAACAAAAAATAATTAAAATCAGGAAAAAAAATGTAGGGTCTTTTACTGTTGATCGCTAGGAGTTAAAAAACTTAGTCAAATGAGTTTTCATGTATAACCACATGTGACAGAAATACACGGACAAGGGGTAGACAACTCTTTCCGTCTTATTCTATCATTGTGGGTTAAGAATATTGGATCCGAGTTACATACGGTAAAAATGTTAATAAAATTTAGTTTGAGAATGATAAAAAATAAACTTCGCGTAAAAGCATTTCAGTACGAGTGATGAGGCAGGACATTCACAGCAAATTTTTTCATTAAGATTTTCATTTGAATATTTATCATGGTTACTAAGGGGACGCAACTCTTGCATTCTAAATTGCTTGTTTTCGTCTACAAATAGCCATTGATGAGATGACGGAAAAAGCAACATCGTCATCTTAAAAATATTTATAATGTTACTAGCAATGAATATATACTAACTTTTTATTTAAAAGACAATTTAAACCATATGTGCATACACAAACACAAACATACATATATATATATATATATATATATATATATATATATATATATATATATATATATATATTACCGCTGGTGCAAAAATAATGACGTAATAATGTCGTTTTTTGACGTTAAAAATACGTAAAAAAACGACATTATTACGTCATTATTTTTGCACCAACCTAATATATACATATATATATATATATATATATATATATATATATATATATATATATATATATGCGCGGTACTTAGTGGAAAGTGCTCAATATATGTGAAAGAACTAACATATTCAGTTGTATGGATATTAGTTTGTAACGTTGGGTTTCACGCTTTTGCGATCATCAGACAGCTGAATCCCAGGTTACAAGCTAATATCTATAAAACTGAATATATATATATATATATTTGTGGCTGAATGGTTAACAGAACAACTTCTCGGACATTCAGGCCGGTAAACATAATTAATATTGTTTAATTAAAAAAAACTGCATTTACTTGCATAAAATATATTCATAAAAAGTAACGAATAAACGGTATATATATATATATATATATATATATATAAATATTGATTTCACCCCCAAGCAAGTCAATAAGTCAATAAAGCCACGGAGACATAATAGGTTATTGTATGTGAAAGATTTAGAAACAGACACATTACTAAAGAGCGGGAACAAAAGAAGAAAAATCAGGAGGACAGTAGATAGCGATTGGCATTGGATTCAAATTTTTGCAGGTTAAAGTTGAGCCGGGAGAAAATTCTACAAAAAGTGCAAGAAAAGAAACTGTTAGCATAGAATTTTTATTTACAAACTCAGCTGTAAATTGATGAGAGCCCATCGCCAGACTAGTACTGCGCTTAAATTAAAAAAAACCTGTCGATACCATAGCAAAGATCTCATCCGAACGATTACCATGAAAGTATTTAGACAAAATGTACAGTGAGGCAATCTTTCGGCAAAGAGATTCTTAGTGAAAAGACCGAAGGCAAGACAGTACCAATAATATTCTTCTTTCGTTTTTATCAAGAGATTCTAAGTAAATAGCAAAAGCATTGGACCATATGTGACAGTAATATTCTAGGCATGGATAAATCGTAGAAATAAATATGTAAGATAGATTCTGGATAGAAAAATTGCTTAACATGACACAGTGACGGATTCAATATAGTCTTTCCGCGTCATGTTAGCTGAGAATGTTAACCCAAGCAAGTGCAACGAGTTATTCTCCTGGAGGTCTGCATCAGCCATGCTGTTGGAGGGTAGAGATGGGTTTCTCAAATGATTAATAGAGAGCAGATTAGTTTTGGAGGCGTTCAAATTAATCAGACATCCTTTGGCACAGTTAATAACAGACTGATGGTCGTTTTGGATGACAGCTGCCATTTTGACCTCATCAAATTGATCAGACTTACTATCGAGACAGGACTAAATAGGACACACTATTTAGTCAGATGCAATCCTTTGATGGATGAAACAAGTAATATAAGATTTTTTTAAATTTTGTTATTCATTTACCCACCATTTGTCTGATACAGTTTATATATCATTATATATATGTAAATTCTTCCAGTTGCTAAGGACATTTTGTTTTGTTGTTAATAGTTACTTTGTTTTTAATAAATTCATTTCGTTTTTGTCTTGAAAACTCCACATTGGACGAAACGCGTCGGCTAATATTATAGTTTTACTGTAGTCTTTTACTTTTATAAATATTGTCTTTTTTAACTCTGAGAAATTTTTCATCATTTCCATGTATGAATTTGCTGTTGGATGCAGCTGGAGGCCAAATGGCATCCCAGCTTTCTTTAAAATGGAAAAATATTTCTATTTTTATGTGTTTAAAATCATACAGAACTTGGTATTATATTTCATTTTACTTTCTTTTATTTCCTCTTCTTCATCTTGAAACGGAAACGAGCGAAGTATCCTTATATTTACTGATGTCAGTCTCTCGTATGAGAAAGCTTAGTATTTTCATCCTCTTTATTTATTTTCTCGAAGCTTTACTTATATACATTTACATTTATGTTTATTTAGTTCGGGTTTCTTTTGGAGCCTGTTACGTTTATTTCTTATCTTTTAGGTGTTATCTTAAAATATCAGAAGAGTTTGTTTTGTTTTTTTCCATTATTTTTCATCACAACTTCTAAAATACATTCAACGTTATCATCGTCCTTATTATTACTGAAAAATTAAAGTCCATACTTGACATCCTATGAGATGCACTTCTTCCAACGTAGAAAAATAGACAAATATAATTTGTGTGTTAGCCTGATCCAGGAAAACCTAGACGGGATATATCAAGGTGACTGGGAAGATTTATATGGAAATATTGCTTCTAAAGATGTTATCATAAGAGACATGTTTTATGGGACGGCAGATTGAAGATACTCCAACTGCCTTTTATAAATCAGTCATAAAATGTTAAATGTGGGTAGAGTAACGTGTTTTCCGTGTAAAGTTTACAATTCGTGGGTAGAGTTCAGGTTCAGCCTTGTCTGTTGCATTCACTTTTGAATTAATGCTCTTGGAGAAAGGCATGAATCCATCTTACCTTTTCTACATCTCTGGCACTAGCCTCGGGTGGTAGCCAGTCTAAGAGAAGGACACTTTGAATTCAGTATTGTTGAAAAGGCAATGGGAAGACATTTCACTTTCACAAGAAGTAATGAGAATTCATGGATAATAAAGAAAAAAAATCTGGAGAGTCATAACCTGAATGGATTCAGTATTAAAATAATTTTTAAAAAATCCGCATCTGTGCGATGTGTAGCTAGAGTAACTGACATTGATAGTGGCAGATGGCCAGAGTGTCAGCTTCGCCAGTGGCAAGTGGGCCCCCTGTATCAAATATAAACTAGTAAACTTGGACCTTTGAGCCCACAAAAAAAAAAAAATGCAGTGTCAAAAAAATACATTGTTTTTCCCTTGACACCGCTATTATTTTAGCTATCTTCACTCCTGGAAAACGTTTGTTTTGAAAAGCTATTATTAGAACTGTAATAAAATCTAAACATATAAAAGTGAATTTATACCTTTTCTTTATTCTTGAGAATTGATAAAAATAATAAACCCTATTTATTCATTAGTTTGTTTATTTTCACTATTTATTATTTAATGGAATGGTTGGCAAAACATCGACTAATTACCAATTGATTGTAACTTTATAAAATGATAAATAAAGATTTCATTATAGTTGGTTCCCATGTATTTTGAACATTTACTAAATGTTTATAAATTTAGGAATAAAAAAATTGTTTTCATATTTATTTCTTTATAAATTAGTAAATAACAAATATTGCATTAATTTTGATTGAATTAGTTTTTAGAATGTAAATATAAAATTATTCTTATAAACAAACAATTTAATAGTGTTTAATATATATATATATATATATATATATATATATATATATATATATATATATATATATATTGTTTTGCAAAATCAATAACAAAAAATGTATAAAGTCATTATTATCATGTTTAGATTTTATTACAAGTCTAATCCTCACTTTTTAAAAATAAATATTGCTGAAGAGTGAAGGTGGTTAAAATAACGTTGTCAATGGAAAAAAATCCTTTAGTCACACTGTTTTTTGTGGGCGCAAAGGTCCACGTTTGCCTAAAAGTGCAATAAATAAACGAACACAGACAATTGTTTTAGTAATAAAAAGGAATAAGAAATTTATAAAGTCATCCGCACACTATCAGTTAGTCAAGCAAGTCCAATGTGAGAGGGCATTTTGAAAGCTGAATATCATAAAGACAAGATTAAGAAATCTAAGGAGAATTTAGAATCGTATACGCTGTCTTTTGAAATGGAATTGTTAGATGAATTGAGTGCAGAAGCAATTATTGGCAGGTTTACACAATTATCTAGTGATCACAAATATTGTTGTTATAGAAGACGGCATGCAATCACATTTGAACTATCTGTAAGTTTACTGCACAATATACACACTAGGTATTTAGTCTGTCTCACCACTAAGACGAGTTGTGACACAAAGTCAGTTTTAAAGGTTGGGGACCCGAGCGCGTATACCCGGGCTAGGAACAAAAATTGCCATCAGCCCCCGCAACCATCGGTTGCGCTGGCCTCGGTGAGAGCACCGATCCCTCTCTCTGGTGTAATGAGAGTATGCGGCCTCGAGCAGCTGTTCCCAGGGCCAGGCACCTCTCAGTATAATTTTCCTCAGTTGCGACTCTGTCCTTTGACTGGGCCGCCCCTGAGCGAACTCTGTTCAAAGACAGACACAACTAAGAGATGGTAAATAATGTGTTACATTACAAACCACTCGAGAGAGGAGTTTATACACTTAACCAATTATTAGGTTGGTGCAAAAATAACGTCGTTTTCTCACATATGTGAGAAAACGACGTTATTTTTACACCAACCTAATACTTAAAAATAAAAATTCAATTATTACTTTCTGTATTTACAATTTGGTATCTACAGGTGTAATGGCATATCAACCTCTATGGGTTATTTAATGCTGAAATTTAAATAATTGAACCGCAATTGCATGCATCAACAACAGATAAAATGTATTGCTGGCAATTTAATATAAATATGTATTGTCGGTCCTTTTTATATAAAAATGTATTATTGGTATTTTTACTGTAAAAATGTATTTTTATTCTTTCATATTGTTTTGTTTTTGTTTGGGGTTCACTATTTGTCTTTAACTCGGCCTCTAACAGGTGCTATCACCCTTGGTCAGGCTAGACCTGGGAATAACAGTAATTAACAGGTGATTCCAAGTTCGTGAAAACCTCCAATTAGAGGCCTTGCTGCCGAATGTAGTTTATCATCATACGCAGGTCTATTGAACAAAGGAAAAGACATCATTACATTTAAATTTCATTATATTTCCCTATAAACTGAAATATCAAAGCTTTTTTTAAATTACCTAGATATTTCCATCTTAGTCAATAGATGTTTACTGAGTGTGTGTGTGTATGTATGCATGTCGGCGTTCAATTATAAATATATAAGCAAAGAAAAGGAGAAAAAATAAACTATATATATATATATATATATATATATATATATATATATATATATATATATATATATATATATATACACACACACGCACCAAATTCATCTTTGTTATTTTGTGTATATTTACTTATTTATTTGCCAGTGTGTATCCTCCTGGCTGATGCTTATATTCCGGTGAAAGAGATTCTTTTCAAGCTCTCAAATTGTATTTTTCACATGACTTTGACATTGGTTCAAAAAGCAAATCCATCTGAGGGAGTCCGACAGATTGCATGTTATCCTTAAAAGAAACGAGAAAAAAAAGATTGTGTCGCTCCATAACAAAAAGACATAACATGCACATGTCAAGGAAAAAATTGGGTGTATACGAGTGTATGAACCTTGCAAGCCGGTGGGAACTTGTCATCATGTTCGACTGGGAATTTTTCATAGAATATTTGTCGATTTATAGATTAGTGTATTTCTGTGCATATGGTGATTTTCAAAGCGTAGTTTAGATGTGACACAAAGCCGAAAGTGTGGGGCACCCAGTGAGGATCAAACTCACTACTCAGTTGTAATTAATCCAGCAAGCTTGCTAACCATTACACCACGTCGAAATGTCTTTTTTTTCTGAGTGTACCTTAGATGAGGCACATCGCCGAAAGTGTAGGGCACCCAGTGAAGATCGAACTCACTACTCAGTCGTAATTAAGCTTGCAAGACAAGCTTGCTAACCATTACACAACGTTAAAGTGCCTTTTTTCTAAGCATAACTTAGATGTGGCACAAGGCCGAAAGTGTGGGGCACCCAGTGAGAATCAAACTCACTACTCAGTTGTAATTGTTTTAGCGTGGTAAGCTTGCTATTACACAATGTCGTGGTGCCTAGTGATCTTGTAAGCGTAGCTTAGATGTGGCACAAGGCCGAATATATGGGGTATTCAGGGAAGATTGAACACACTACACAGTAGCAACTGTTCTAGTGAGACAAGCTTGCACACCATTTTACCATATCAAAGTGCCCTATGTCTGGCCATATGTCTAAAAACATAGATAGTTTGATACAGACTTTGTTTATGTGCCGTGTTATACAGTCTCATTAGGTACGTTGTGTGCTGGCTTCCTCTGTCATTCAGTATGTGCTGTGTGTCAAATTTTCCAAGCCCTCTTTCCTTATTATACGCCCCCAAAATTTCAGCAATCTTTTTGACATTAAAAATTGACCCCCAAAAACGGGAACTTTTTAACAATCCAATAAAACCAAGAGTGATGGAAGAAAAATATTTTATTCATAGTAATTGAAACCTTAAAACATGCCATTTAAGAAACAATGATGGAATTTTCTTTTTTAAAAATTACTTCCTGTAGATGGCGTCCTCCTGTACGAATGCATTCTTGAAATCTGCTGTTGAGATTCCTCATTCCATACTTTCGGCCTTGTGCCACATCTAAACTGGGCTTAGAAAATCACTATGAACAGACTCAGATGGATATATTTAGAGAATGGATGAATGAAAAGAGGAAAATAATTTTTATATATTAGGTTGGTACAAAAATAATGTCGTTTTCTCACATAGTAACATATGTGAGAAAATGACATTATTTTTGCACCAACTTAATACTTATATAAACAGCCAGTTAAATCAGAGTCAAGAAAAGACAGAAACTGTGTTATTCCCTCAAGTGAGGTCTAGGAAATTTATGCCCATTTTGCTAGGTGTGTAACTATCAAAGAATAATTCTATACAATTTGTACTGTATATGTTTATCTAGCTATGTATAGAGAAAATTAAATTAATACAAAATATTTCTGAAGTGTATTGAATATTTTCGGCATTATTTTTACTTTATAAATAGTGTGAAAATAAATAGGTATAAAATAAATAAATGACTCCAGATTTGGATCCGAATTCAAATCCAGGGCCTACTTAATGCTGTTGGAGAAACCCCTCCCTGATTGATCATGTTTTCAGAGGTGTAGCCATACTCCCCATGCAGATTGGAGGTTATGATTTCAGTGTTGTCCAAGATGGCTTGCCACCCAAGGTTATAGGATTTAGTCTGTCCTGCTATTTACACATAGCTGGAGGGTGGTTGAAGAGATAGATTCATACCTTTCCCAGGGGTATTTGCATGTAAGCCAATTTAAGTTGAATGGAATTCAAATTCTGCTCTCTATTTCCTTAATCCGAGCCACTATCTATTAATCCATTATGTCTCCACAAAATGAATAGGTAGCCTATATTACGCATGTAATAACCGTTTCTTTTCTTTTAGTAAAACATTTGCATTGACTTCCTACACACACACACATGTGTGTGTGTGTGTGTGTGTGTGTGTGTGTGTGTGTGTGTGTGTGTGTGTGTGTGTGTAGGCCACATTACTGAAAACATCTTGCTCTGAGGGAGGTCCTTTACATAAAACATCTGGCACCAAGCATAAACCTCAACTTATTCAGTAGTGGAAATGGTGTTTGGATAGTTTTTTTAAAAAAATATGAAAGACACCAACTCAAATTCCAGCCACACTTCAGTGGCAAAGGTTGGAATAAATGCTACAACTATTCAAACAGCACAAAAACATCTTAAACAATCGACCATAAAAAGAAATTACTAATACCTAAAAACAAAACCCCCTTGAAAATGGCTGAAGAAGTGGCTGAAAGTGCTTGGGACAATAGATAATACAGACAATTTTTGCACTCCCTTACACCCACGAAATGGGAAAATGTTAGTAAATTAAATAAAAAAAAATTAACCAATTTTTCCTTGTCTGTCATATTCAACGAAACATGTTTAAGAAAAGTTTACTGTCCAAACATATAAGAAATAAATAGATTCTTTCGTTGGCATTTTTTTTCCTACTATTCTACACTTTATTTTATAGATACCCATGTTGAGTAGAGGATATATTAATCTTGCTAGGCTTTGATGCTCTCCATGGCCAAGTGGTCTAAAGTAGTATTTGTCAACCTTTTGTCCCTTGTGGCCAATTTCTGGGGTCAGAATGATTTCAGGCCCATACAAGCACAAATAGAAATTCCACATAACAGGAAATATATTTTATTTACAAAAGCAAAATGTAGTGAAAAATATAAATCCTGATTGAAGGAGGGAAATTTAAAATCAAATTACATTATCTGTAAATAAAACTGTTTGATAAATTATAAATAACTAATGATGGAAATGAGGATTGACAGTACTGATATAATACAGATAAAGTAATGCTTTCAAAAACTAAAATAAAATTTTTGTTAATTCATTCTGTCATTGTAACTCAATAACTCACGTTAAATGCCTCAGAAATGCTGGTTTCAAATAAATGAAAAATAAATTAAATAAACACAAAGTCTTTCTAACACGACACAATAAAACAAAAACAAAAAAAAGTATTTCAAATCAATTTGAAAATATAATTTATTGTAAGAAAAAAAAAATATTGAACATTTTTCCTAAATAATTTATGAATTATTTACTTTTCAAAATAAAGTAAAACAGTTTTATGCTTTCATAATTTTTCAACCGTGGAAATAAATAGAATTTCAAATCCCACCAATCCCTTCGGCCAACTCCAGGTCCTTTTTTAAAATTTCTCAGGCCCATTTGTGGGCCGAAGTGCACATATTGATGATCACCAGAAAGTATGTTGGGTCAGATTGCGGGTTTCTCCTACAAAGAGGGATGCAGATTCAAACCCTGCCAGAGAGCACATTTTCACTTTATTTAGTCTCTCATTTGTGCAAGGCAGTAGAAATAGTTCATACAGTTTAAAAAAAGAACAAAGGAAAAAAAAAAACAGAATGTCTATTCAAAGGTACCCACAAAATAATATTTAGTGTAGCAGAATTTGGGGAAAACTAAATAAAAAATTAATTTAATTTTCCTTGTCTGTCATATTCAATGAAACTTGTTTAAAAGAAATGTATAAATATATATATAAGTATAGGACTAGTGTAGACGGAATAAAATTCCAATAACTAAAAACACTATTCTTAAAAGAGTGCTCAATACAGAGTAGAGCAAATATTATTTATTCAAAAATTATAACAATCATGTTATAAGATCACTACAAAAATAACCATTTTGTTTCAACACTTCTGGTGTCTTCTCAAGGCCATCACTTTAGAAGACACCAGAATTGTTGAAACAAAATGGCTATTTTTGTAGTGATGTTATAATTTTTGAATAAATTATATATATATATATATATATATATATATATATATATATATATAATGTGTTAACAAGGAAGGAGATTTTAACTTAATCTCCTTCCTTGTTAACATATTTAATTCAGTGGGAAATATTAAAAAATACACCCTACATTATATAAATATTGTCCAAATTCCCCCTATATTATATATTATTATACCATATCCACCAATCCAGTTATTTATTGAAGCAGATGAAAAGTGAAAAATATGTATGTTTGAAGTGTCTGAAAAGTATTTTCTTGTTCCATTCAATTTGAATATTGCCCAAATACACCCTACAATATATAAATTAGAAATAATAATTTTCAATACTTATCAAAGGTCAAATTTATCTAACAATCAGGTATTACCCAACATCTGCCTAACTTTAGATGACTGTCCAATCTGTCATTTGTTTACCATATCTCACCAGACATTTTACTATTTTCCCAAACTCATTCCCCCTGAAAATAAAGGACCTCATTTTTAAATTCTTTTTTCTTTGTTTGAGATAAACAAATTTTTGCCTATAGTTCTTAGAAATCCACATTTTTCTCTCTTTTGCACACATGTGGGTATGTGCGTACAGTTATCTAGGCTTATATAAGTATGGGTATGTTTGGGTGGTTTTCAAAGAATAGGAATGTCAATGACAAATACAAGAATGAAGACTGCACATTGTGCAATGATAATTAATTATGTTTGTATGAAAGAGGTATAAATGTTTACATGATGAACTGAATCATACAGGTGTGGGAATGTTTGGTGTTTTAGGGAAAACTTATTCATTGCAGTGGAGATTTTCCATATACCCTCAGGTTTTTCCAAGATGATAGAGAGATAGACAGATATGAAAAAGAAGAGATAGATTCATTCTTGTGATATATGCAACTAATTTATTGCAAAGCTTCTCATGTCATGAGAAAAGAATTAATTATTATTCTGTGAACTTACCTAATATTTTTTTTTATCTGAACTCATTTACTGAGCCATTCATATCCAGAAATTATTCCTTGAGGATGTTGATAGATAGATATGAAAAGATTGTGATAGATAGATAGATAGATAGATAGATAGATAGATAGATAGATAGATATTAACAGATTGAGATAGATAGATAGATAGATAGATAGATAGATAGATAGATAGATAGATAGATAGATAGATAATGAACAGATTGCGATAGATAGATAGATAGATAGATAGATAGATAGATAGATAGATAGATAATGAACAGATTGCGATAGATAGATAGATAGATAGATAGATAGAATTTAATGGATATAGATAGATATGAACATATTGAGATAGATAGATAGATAGATAGATAGATATTAACAGATTGAGATAGATAGATAGATAGATAGATAATGAACAGATTGCGATAGATAGATAGATATATAGATAGATAGATAGATAGATAGATAGATACATAGATAGATAGATAGATAGAATTTAATGGATATAGATAGATATGAACAGATTGAGATAGATAGATAGATAGATAGATCAATATGAACAGATTGAGATACATAGATATGTGCAGATTGAGATAGATACATATGAACAGATTGAGATAGATACATATGAACAGATTGAGATAGATAGATACATAGATATGAACAGATTGAGATAGATAGACAGATATGAACAGATTGAGATAGATAGATAGATATGAACAGATTGAGATACATAGATATGAGCAAATTGAGATAGATAGATACATAGATATGAACAGATTGATACAGAATATTGTATTTATTTGAAATAGATAGAGCTGCCAAACGCAACAGGACAGGAGAGGAATGTGTTCCCTTAAATGCATATGCCTTAAAAAATTTTTGGTCTGGTTTTCATCTGGATTTGAACTGTAAATAAGATTCATTCATATCTTGTACTTCAAGTAAAAAAGATAGTGAAACATTAGAATAGGAACTATATATATATATATATATATATATATATATATATTGAAATATCATTTGGTTTGACCCATCTCCATTTAATTTACAATTAAAAACCACATTTGCCTCAAAATATTTTGCTATAATGAATAAACACTTTCCAGTGAATGGCATATTTTGTAATATTTTAAATATAAATACAGTAAGAATCTGTGTTGTTTTATATAATATAGGAAATCATTAAATTCTATAGGCAGATCCACAGATTTTTATCTGGTGATTTTTAATTGATCTTCAAAAAAGGAAACACTTTAAAGTATGGACCATTGTTAATCTTAATTTTTTAGTAGACCCTACCACCCAATAATCATTCAATGTAAAAAAAGTTATTTTATTTTTTTCTAATAGATAAATTTAGGTAGTGTATTACAGAAATAGTTATTGTATAAACTTTATTTTGAAATAAAACTAATTTATTGGAAATAAACTTGTATTTAACAACTAAATTCTATGGAACATTTATGTACACTATTAAAATGACTCAATTCTCTACATACAATGTGTGAAAGCATGTGCAATACCCTGTCCTCATCAGTCGCCAACCAAGGGAGGTAACAGTTTCATTGGCTACGGTGGTAATGCCACCCCTGGTGCCACCAGCAGCTTTTGCCACCAGACAGTTGTGTTGTGAGCATGGTTTTATTTAACTTATTTGGATCATGACTAGATTCAACTGAATGCCTGTTGAGCTCATAATAAACCATTAACTTTCCTTTATATATAATCATTATATAATTTACATATGAAATTAATTCTATTTTTTAATAATTTTATATTAATTTATATTAATATTTTATTAACATTTAAAATGAATTATTAATTTATTTTTTATATAATAAATTATAATCTTCACATAATTTTTTTTTATATATCTGTCTCAGTTTTTATTCAGCTTTTATAATCAAAACAACCAACAGAGTAAAACAGACACTAACTTAAACACTTGATTTCATTTTATGCTAGTTTTAGAGTTGTTTTTCTATTTTTTTGTATTTTAATATGGTATAGATTACGGTAGAAATTCCAATTCTCAGTTCTAACAAACGTTTGAAAGTGAATTTGCTCTATGGACCACTAAAATATTACCATGGACCCCCAATTTGCTATTTTTTGTGGACCCCCAGTAATGTTACATGAACCCCCCCCCCTCAGGGTCCATTTGGACCACTGTTGAGAACCACTGGTTTAAAGCATAACCATTGGTGTTTGTTTAGTAACTTTAATTAATTACATTTCCTTAGTTTTATCAATTTATCTAATTGCAATTGTCTTAACCAAGCTATATTTTGTCTCATTTATGTTACAATTAAGACAATCATTTTTTTATTTTAAAAATTACTTAATAATAATATGCTTCAACCAGTTTCAGTGACCACTTAAAAAAAAAGAAAAGAAATATATTAAAAAAAATTCAATGAATTCTGTGACAAGATAGAGTCAAAATGTTATGGAAATGCTGACTCACCGAAAATTTCATTCATAGAGATAAAAAAAAAAAAAAAAAAAAAAAGAAAAATAAGAAGAAAGAGGAACGTGAGGAAGGTAGAAAGAAAGCAAAATCAAAATGGAGGTGAAGGAAGAATGAGAGAAGAAAGTAAAAATAAAGCGCGGAAAGAATAAATCTATATTAAAATGAAGGAACGTCTAAATAGAATGAAAGGGGGAAAAGGCAATGCATAAGGAATGCTTGGAAAATGACAGACCTATGAAGAAATCGAAGTTTCCATAGTTTATTGGCCTTGTGATTTTTGTAGGCATCCATTAAGAATCTAAAATGTACACAATTCATAGGAGAGAGGAAAAACACACATTCATGTATGGATCTTCTTTTATGTCCCGTATCATTTCAGGACGTGTGTGATCATGGCTGTAAATATCATTTTGGCCATACCATGATTTGGATATAGGAATGGTTTCCCTGATAAAAAAAAAAGATAGTGGACATAGAGGTTCGATTCCTGTAGATAGACATTTTTCTTTTGTAGGACTTCTTGATCTAGGCCGGTTGATATTAATTTTATTGCTTTCAAGAAAAAAAAAAAAAGAATGATAACCACACGATTTTTTTTCAGCTATAGAATTTACCCCAACATTAATAACGCACATATAACCAACAGTCAACACACGTACAGACACCAGCAGCTACTAGAAATTTTATATATATATATATATATATATATATATATATATATATATATATATATATATATCCTTCCTATTTTCCTTCAGCTAGCATCTTCAAGAAATAAAACACATGGACAATACCAGACAGACAAAAAAAAAACCCGACTAGAACGCACAAACACTAACACCACAAGACAAACACATGCAATCTTGCTGACGAATAAAAAATAAAGACAGATTTCAAATGTATCGAAACATAACTCATTTACCAAAATCCTTGATGAAGCTTAAATAAAAGCGAAACATGTTAAATTTACAAACGTTTCCTATTTATTCCTTATTCTACCATATAGGAACGGTGGAGTAATGGATAGCAGCTTGGATTGAGGAATTGGAAAGGCGAGTTCGAATTCCAGTTGAGTTCATTACATTCGTTTACGTCCTAATACCCTTAGGAAAGGCACGAATCCATTTTTTTTTGTGTGGGTGAATGGTCTAGAGGTCAATCCTGAATAGAAAACCTGCGTAGGGTCGTTTAGGGACCTTCTGCACCAGTTCTCAATATTCGGCTTTGTGTGGTTTGTTCTGCACAAGCCTTGACCACTATATCAAATGATATGTGTGGGTTCTAAGAACCGATCTGCTTGACTCTAAAACGTTGAAAAACGAAAAACAACGGGTGAGTCCAGTACTAATATATATATATATATATATATGTGTGTGTGTGTGTGTGTGTGATGAAGGAGATGCTAAAATGTTCCCACCCAGCCAAAGAAGACCTTCCTATCAGAAATCGGATGTTTGGTCAGATCTTTGGTAACTGAACCAGGCTGAGAACTTTTCTGCACCCCTTCACACACACACACACACACACACACACATATATATATATATATATATATATATATATATATATATATATATTAGAACAGAGTTGAATAAAATACAAATATATAGAGAGAGACTATAGTATAAAAATGCAGCATACTGACATTTCGGCATATTGGGCCTTTTAACAAACAAACAGTTACTGCTGCTGTCACTATTAGCAACCTCGTAATGACCAATGAAGGTAGCATCATCATTGACATTCTTATCACTTTCGTTATAGGATCAATCATAAAACTCTCGGTCACCCACTGTTTCAATACCACCAACATCACTGTTACCGACTCCACCATTATCATGGTAGTGGTCAATATTATATCTATCAATATTTCCCCTCCAGCGTAATCTTGTCACTACCATTACTACATATACCGTACCACAACCAGCTTCCCTACCACAATATCTCTGTTCATTGTGACATTTCTATTGTTATCATCATGATCGGCACTATAACACAGCCATTATCAACTTTACACTTTAAACTCTTTATTCACGAGCATAGGAACAGCATTGCCACTAACATAACCAAGACGACCCCATCACAATTACACCAGTCTCTATCGTCAGCAACACATAAAACGAGTATCTTCTTCATTTGATGAGACATTGTTAGCATTAAGCTTTCTCATATCGCTGCCCTAATCAAAAGTATCCATTGTCATGGCTCGCTTTTTTTTTTCTTTCTTTAATAATTATCGTCATTATCAGGGCCGATGCATACTACCCACGACCGATTGCGGCCCAAGCTTGATTGGGTGTCCTGGGCAGCGCTTTGTGATCCTTGCTATTTTATCAGCATTTGCTTTTTTTTCTACCTACAATATGCTACAAATTAAACTAAGCGCAACTGACTATTAAAGGATGAAACATTATTTTTTTTAAAAATCTCAAATTGTGTTTAAAATTGCCACAAAACATTGATTTAATTAGGGGTAACAATAAATTTGTACTTTATATGAACACTACATTATGAAAATTGAGATGATGTTGTAGAGTATGGAGGGTCTGTATCATCGATTTGGTGTGCCATCCACCTTGCACTGACTGATTGTCTCTCTCTTTCTCTCTCTCTCTCTCTCTCTCTCTCTCTCTCTCTCTCTCTCTCTCTCTCTATATATATATATATATATATATATATATATATATATATATATATTAAGTTGGTCCTAAGCTTTCTGCTTACATTAGCCATCCTCAGATTGGTTGTACAGATATGAAACAAAGATATCCATCGTCAAAGATGATATTTTTTTTATTTTGACATAGAAAAATATAGCCATGTATATAACACTAGGCAGATATCATTAGTTGATAACACAATAATACTCACGCATACACACAGTAAAAAGAACCTTTAGATAATGGAGGCCATCTACATTAAAATGAAGCAACCCACACTTAACAAAATTACATTTCAAACTAGTCACAACACATTATATTGCATCTAGACATTTGTTCTGTTGTAATACTTCGGTCTATCACGTGGTATGACGTCATAGAACCGCATCTTGAACTAACGATCTGCGTCTGCTATTCAGCGACCGTTGTCGTCGCATATCAATTTTCTATGTCAAAATAACAAAATATCATCTTTGACGGTGGATATTTTTGTTTCATGCCTGTATAATCATTCTGGGATGGCTCATGTGAGCCGAAAGCTTAGGACCAAATTAATAAAAAAAATATATAAATGTTGGACGATTTTTTATTTTTTATTTTCACTCGAAATTAAAGCAAACATTCGAACGGCTCATAATCAGACATAATAGACATTCATTGTCTGTCATATTTAATAATATATGCTTAAATTATATATATATATATATATATATATATATATATATATATATATGAGTGTGTGTGTGTGTGTGTGTCTCTGCTACATTATGCCAATTTTCATAATGTAGTTTTCATGTAAAGTACAAATTTATTGTTACCCCTAATTATATGCAATAAATTGGGATCAAATACAGATAAAAAAAAAATGGATCGGAATCAGCGATCTTAATAACTGGGGTATGGAGAGTTTTATTTTTCTTAATATGCAATAAACGTATTTTTTAAAAATACTTTTCAATAAATAATTTCATGGTAATTGTTCTGATGAAGTCTCCTTTATGGTACCTATACTTTATAAATTTAAGTGAGGTACTAGATGGTCAATAAGATCTCATCATTTTACACTCTCCAGCTGAAATGGCTAGATGTAACGTAAGTTACATGCTGACAGTTTTTTTTTTTTTTTCTCACACTTCTCTTCCAGCATCTTGCTTTCTAATTGTTATGGTCCAGGTTAGGACCAAGGAAGAACAACACGAACACAAGAGTAGAAATAACGAAGGTATATTACACGAAATAATAATACAAGATGTGGAAGGTGTTAGTATGACTGTCAGTCTGGTTTGGAGTGAACTACTATCAGCTCAACTCGATTCGATGTTTACTTGCACCCCCCCCCCCACGAGGGAAAGATGTGACACAAGGCCGAGTTTTACGTGGGATTCCCGAGCCCGTAGGCTCGGCCAAAAAATGCCCGTAGAACCCGTATAAACGGGATCGGGTTGGTCAACCTCCACGAACGAGATTCTGCCCTTCGGCGGAGCCTCGTCCGGGTTCCTCTCTGCTCAGAGGCAGAGAGTTCGACCGTCAAGCCGAGAAGCTCAATTCGAGCCTCTCTCTTGAGAGGCGTAGTATACATAGTGTTTGGAAGAGTTCATTCTGTAGTTATAGGTAAGGACCCATGACACTAATCAAGTTTGATCGTCAAAAATTTAAATGCAATGTCAATCGTTATTTTCTGTCCTCTTAAGTCCTCTTTTATTGTTCTCTCTCCTTAAGAAAGTTTTTTTTTCCTATATTCTTTCATACTCAGTAACACAGCGTGTTAATGACGTTATTGCGTTGCTTGGAGTGAAATAAATAAATAACGGTTAGAAAATCATTTAAAGGCTTAAAAAGTGCAAAATTAATATTTGGTTTGGTCGTAAGACCAACTGGGGTCGGAAAATTTCCTAAAACAAAAAAAAAAAAAAAAAAAATCAGTACCAACTGACCTCCATCTCAAGTATCTCAGAATACCAACCGTCATTGGAGAAATTGTTATTACATTTATTTGTAATATCAAATCGTTTTGACACTGTCACTTTAAACCCTGTGAAACTTTTAGTCATTTTTCTGTTTTCCTCTTTTCTCAGCCTCTGACACTTTTTTTTGATACACATCCCTTTTTTTTTTTTCTTACAACCTCCCATAATGCATCCCCTATCCGTCTCTCTCTCTCTCTCTCTCTCTCTCTCTCTCAACATCTGTTTTAATTTCTTTTACTCTGGTATTTGAGCTTTCTCTTTCTTGACAGGAAAACTAATTTGTTCCCATCTGATCTGATTCTCTCTTTTTTTACTTACATGTTTTTATCTTTCCTTTCATAACAGCCACACTAATTCCTCTGACCCCCTTTCTTGTTTTCACATTCTTTGCGTCTTCTCATATCCCGTACGGTTTTTCTTTCTCTTTTATCAATCTCCTCTTAAGGCTTGTTCTTCAATTCCTACCTCGTCCTCTCTTTCGGTTCCTTTCATTTTTTAAACGAAAATAAATATATAAATAAAACCCTATCCGCGCCATCTCTTATTTCAGTGTCACTCGACCTGCATCGAAGTAAATGCCCCTGTCCTTTAGACCATTCGAAAACCCAGAGAACGCAGATACAAGAACGGGTAGGTTCATCAGAGAAAAAGGCCGACACACAGGGAAAATGAGAGATAAAGAACGGAGAGTGACATTTTTTTTTTTTTTTTGGACGGTAGTGTATTTGGCATCGTTCGGAAAGGGATCAAGTTGAAAAAGCACAAAAACTGTAACGCCGTGGTCAATAGCAGATGTTTTCTGCAGTTGGAACTGTCAGACAGACTAGGTGGGTCGGTAAGATTGCAGGATATGTCGATTAGAATGTGCGTGTGCTTGCTCGCTAGCGTGTGTGCGTGAGTGTCTGCCCTGCTCTGCTAACATCTACTGACGGAAATATATGTGCCAAAGAAGTGCCCAAAAAAAGAAAAAAAGGAACAATACGCAGACATTTGTCTATCGCGTGTACACACGAGTATCTCAGACTTTTTGTTGTGTCCAGAAAGAGTAAACATAACGATCCTAAAATTCGTTTTCGTCTTAAACATTTACCTAGCATGGAAAAAAACTAAGAAATTATTAGTAAGTACTAACAACTTAAAACCATTTTTTGTGTGGATGAGGCAGGCATTAAAACAAAACTAAAAAAAAAAAAAACAATAACAAACGCAATCATTTATTTCATCACTTAAATGATAAATCCATTAATTCTCGTATTAGTTAAGAATTTTTATGTAAAGAACTTATTCTTCTTAATCAGATATTTTTATTACTTCAAACATTATTTATTATGGATAGTCCTGTTTGAAAAAGACGTTTTTATTTGAAACAGCATGTAATACGTCTATCGGTCTCCACACGTGAGAAAACTTAAACCTAGCACATTGTCTTTATTATTAAGTGTTCTCGAGTTCACAGGCCGATAGTCGTAATATACACTAAAATGCCCTCTGAAGAAATAGCAAATTATATATATTTCTTATTACTATAAACCAGTGGTTCCCAAAGTTTGTTTTTTTTTTCTCTGGGCCGAATTTTCGGAATTAAAATTTGGTCGCGACTCACCAAATTTTATGTGATTAAAAAAAAGAGAGAGAGAGTGGGGGGAGTTAAAGGGAGATAACCGCGGATTTGAAATCAGAACACATTATGACTGATAACTCTCTCCTCCATTTTACAGAGTCTAGTTACTATATTCTTAATACTTGATATGATGCAAAAATATCACAGTGATAAAATCAGTCAATAATTATTTATAACTGTTTATACTGGGACTCATGCATGCAATTGCAAGTAATCCATCATAATATTTTAAATTTTGAAATCATATTTATTTTTGGCATATGAATTTTTAAAAAAAAAACTGTTTCTTTGATTGTCTTTCAATCATTCCGCCTCACCTGCTATCCTCTTCCGCCTCACCTATGAGGTAGGCCGAGCCATTTTGGAACCACTGCTATAAACACTAAATTTAATGGGTACACGTATTTGAATTTCTGGGGTTTTTTTTGGGGGGGGGGTGAGGGGGTTCTGTTCTTAAACAGTGTCGGAGGAAAAAATCTTTCTTTAGTAGGACTTCAATCTTTGCCGTTTGTTATTAATTTCACTGTTTAAGGGAAAAAAAAATCAACCCACTATTCGTTTCGATCTTCATCAAAATGTTTAAATCGCCTGGAGAACTTTGCAAATTATTAGAAACAACCAATAAAGAGGAGATTTGTATCAAGAGTGGGAAGGTTTGAAAAAAGAAAAAAAAAGAAAGGCTGACTATACCCCATGGATGGAGCATGTGAGCAATACGGAATGAAGAACATGGTCTGGGGAGGACGGTAAAGAGGAAAACGTTGCTTGGAGGTATGAAAGATAGGAAGTAGGGGAGAGCCATGATTGCCAATATGGGTAAAGTTTGAAAAGAATCCAACGAAATGGTAAATCTACACGCAAATTTGAAAATATGCTTAAAAATCTAATTAAAATTTAAGTTCTATTAGGTTGGTGCAAAAATAATGTTTTTTTCTCACATATGTTACTATGTGAGAAAACGACATTATTTTTGCACCAACCTAATATAACGATACATTGAAAAAATATATATTCAAGGAAACGATAAATTAAAAAAAAAAATCAAGCGTTGAAACGTTTAATGTTATTCAGGTTCCTTCTTGTTAATGTTTAACATTAGGATTAGGATCCTCCCTCCCTTAGAATCGGAAAATGTTATTTTATCACAATTTCAAATGTTTTTGCTTTATAGCCAGTGTACGAATTCTTTGGAATTTTCAAAGCGGCATCCACTTTGACCAAAGCTGAACGGAAGAGTAAATGAGTGGATAAGGGTTTTTGAGATCAAGTGGCAACAAAACCGGACATGGAGTGTATCTGGTTGTTGGTCTATATTAACAGTTATTCTTGAGATCAGAGTAGTCACTCCTGGTCCGCCCTTCTCGTTGAACAGATCGCCCTTTGCGTAGGTTCGATGACGTTCGTTCGTATTACTACGTCAGGATGTGTAGATAGTTGAAGAGTTAGTAGGGAGAAGATCTGAGACTGATATGGCAGAAGTTATCCCTCGGTCTCCCACCTACATACCGAGAACGGGTAAACGAAGCCCTGAATAAAAATAAAAAAAAGCCCTATTTTATAATATTGGAAACAGAATTCGTGTTATTTCTCGACGTAGCAGAAGTTATCATCTTTGTTGCCTTGGGGATAGGCAGCGGGCCTTTCTCAGTTTTCGGTGCACACGCCAGATCATTGACGAAAAATGACAAATTTAAATGTTACCATATCGTTTTTATGTCAACATTGTTAAAAAAGAAATTATTTTTTTCGAGGAAGAATGCCCGATATCAACGATAGAGCGTTTGAAGATATAAATAGAGTGACCATAACAATTCATACTGTATGGTGACCAACAGCCTCACGCCTTAACCTATTGTTAGACAAGGCGTGAAAATACCAGTCATTATGCAATGTTGATTTTGTACACACACTAAGGTGTGAAGCATTCTGCAACCGGGCGATCTAAAGCACGGCTTATCAAACGATGGCTTCTACAAAGGGAGGCACAGGTTCGAACCCTGCTGGAAGGCATATTTTCTTTAAGAAATCTTGAATGGAAAGGCCGATAAATGTAATTTATGTGCTATAAATAAAAAATAAAATGAAAGATCACGGTGTCTACTCAAAACGTGCAACCATTAAAATATTATGTTTAAATAAAAAATAATATCGGATTAGAAATCTAAAAAAAATTATTAATTCCTGAGAAATTACTTTGTACAAGTTTCGGATACGAAAATAAAAATTAGATCTGGTCTTTCGTGAAGATTCGAACGCGAAAATGTGCATTCCTTATCGATATAATAATTGCAAATGTCAGTGTGTCACACTTTTTCAACTTTTCTCCTAGAGGCCATAGCCCAACACAGCATACCATTTTGGAATGAGACCGACTCCGTGAACAAATTAGAAACATTCCGGGCCAGATTCGGACCCGAAATTTTGAATTCCCAAATTTTCATTAATGCGATTGTTTTCGGTGATTTTTTTTTTTTTTTTTACGTGATTTTTTGTCCGATAACAGTTTTCATAATTTGGAAATATTTTGAGAATAATCGAAATTAATTGCGAAATCTAGCAAAAGTCGCCCATAAAATAAAAATAATTGTTTGTACGGAAAGTAAGGACCTACGTACACCAGTTTAATAGTCTTTAAAGTAAGTGGCAGCAGAAGATATATCATTGAACTTTAAAAGGTAAGCTTAAATATTAATGCAATACTTAAATGCAGTGATCAGGTTTGAGTCTTTCTGTAATTTATTGCTGCCTATCGTATCTAGTCCTCCCTACTTATTGTGATAAAGGGCCAATCAATAGCCTTCTGCAGGAGCTAGCTTAAATGCCGGGCGATAAGGTGGCTTTTAAGCTAGTGTATATATATATATATATATATATATATATATATATATATATATATATATATATATATATACTAATATTAGTAATAATACATTCACAACTTCAGTTTATAAAAAAAATAGTAAAACACTTGCCATCTTAATTTCCCAAGTAAATGCCCGCTTCGATATAAAATAAGTGTTATTAAAAAATTCCTCAAGAGAGCGCATGAGAATTCATCCTCTCGCACGCTTTTCTTTAAAGAATTAAATAACGTAAAACAAACGCTTATTAGTAACGGATTTCCTAATTGAAATTCCAGCCCTCTTCCTTTTGAAGAACAGTTTTTCGCTACCGAGGTTCCTCTACACTCTCCGAAGTGCCCCTTGCTACCTCGAACAGGATTTCTTAAATGAGATCTGCTTCACAACGGAGTAGTGAAGTCTGGCTCAACGCAGTTCCCTCTTCATCTACCGGTACCCTTTTAGATGATGAGTGCACTCGGGTCGGAGTCGCGATCCGTCTTGGACTCAAATTATGTGAGCGTCACAGATGTAGATGCGGAGCTTCCATCGATGAGTTTGGTTTGCATCCTCTCTCCTGTCGTCGAAGTGCCGGCCGCTTTCCACGGCATGCAGCAATAAACGACATCATCAGAAGAGGTTTGGATGCAGCTGGGTTCCCTTCCCAAATCGAACTCGTAGGCCTCGACCGTGGTGATGGAAAGCAGACGGAGGGCATTACCATTTTCCCTTTTAAAATGTGAAAGTCGTTGATTTGGGATGCGATTTGTGCGGATACATTTTCGACCGGTAATTTGATCAGGTCCACTGTTGAGCCAGGGCCCGGGACGCAGAGATAAAAATAAATAAATAAATATTCTTCTCTTACTGATAGATTTTTTTTTTTTTTTACTCCTGTGGCAGTGGAAACTTCTGGTGTTATTGGACCTCTTTCGATGGCGTTCCTTCGGAGGATTGGTGCGATGGCGTCTCGATTAAGGGACGAGCCTCGCGAAACGGAGTGGCTCTTGCAGCGTGTCTCACTGGCGATAGTTCGAGATAATGCTTCTTCCTTCATTGTGGCTGGCAGAGGATAGCAAAAAAAAAACAACATTTTGTTTATAGTTACTCTGCTTAAACTTTTTTCAATAAATAATTTTTATGATTGTTAATGTTGGATTTTCATATTAGGCTTTTTATGTCTTAGATAGCTAATAGCAACGACGAGAATATCAACATAAGCAATAACATTAATATTTTTTTATAAAAATCACATGAACGAAAATTACGAACAAGATGAAACTAGAATTAAGAACATTATAAAAAAATGCACAACACCAGTAGACAATAGCAAAAAAATTAAACTAATTATTTATTACAAAATATTTAAAACCGCCAACCTTATAGTTAAAAATAATAATTCACCACTTAGAACGAAATTAAATAGAACAAATATTATTCACGAATTTAAATGTTCATTAAGGAATTATTTTCCCGATCAATCAAAATTCGTAAACAGTTATATAGGCCACACTACAACATGTTTGACAAGAAGACTCACACTACATTTTTCTGGACACAGCTCAATAAGGTCTCATTTAAAAATGGAGACCTACTAGATCCTATTCGTAAGATACTTGTTGATAACACAAATATAATAGCATCATCTACATGCAAAAAAGGCTAAAAATAATGGAAGCCTTATTAATAAAAACAAAAACAACATTCAATAATATCAACTATGAACATGGACACAATATCTTGACAGTGTTTTGAAAATGAAACGTTACATAAATACATACAGGCAATATGGCTTCCGCTTTGCCCGATCTACAGCTGATGTGCTTACGGCCATCACTGAAACTGTCTACCGAGCTCTTCAAAATAACGGGGAAGCTCGTGCCGTGGCCCTAGACATCTCCAAAGCGTTTGATATGGTTTGGTATGCCGGCCTTCTTCGCAGGCTCCAGGGTTATGGCATTACGGGTCGATTGTTTGACCTAATACAATCATTCCTGTCAAACCGTGAATTGAAGATCGTTCTCAACGGATTCTCCTCCAGTTCCTATCCCACGAACGCAGGTGTTCCTCAAGGCTCCATCCTAGGCCACACTCTATTCCTTATCTACATAAATGATCTTCCTGACGCCATAAATTCGCAAGTTGGCATCTACGCGGATGACACCACAATTTATTCCTGCCTCAAAAACAAATCGAGTGTCACTGACAAAACTAACCTGGCCGTGCGTCTCGAAAAGGACCTCCAATCGTTTGTGAACTGAGGCAGGAATTGGCTGGTCAACTTTAATGCTTCAAAAACTAAACTGCTCTCTATTAATCACCACAGAGATCCTTCCCAGCCCTCCATTAGAACTTCTCGAGAGCACCTTTCTGCGGCTGCTCGGTCTCACGTTGACTGCTGACCTGAGATGGAACAAAGTCAATTGCTTCATCCACCGCAAGGAAAGTTGGCTCCCTGTGCCGCGTCAGGAAATTTTTCTCCCCGGAATCGATCCTCCAGATCTACAAATCAACAATTCGCCCTTGCATGGAGTATTGCTGCCATATATGGTCTGGAGCCCCTTCTGTTTGCCTCGGGGTTCTTGATAGGCTCCAGAGGCGGATATGCAATATAATTGGCCCTGATCTGGCATCTCGTCTACAGTCACTTTCTAACAGATGCGCCGTCGCCTCTCTCTGTCTGCTTTACAAATACTTTCATGGCAATTGCTCCGAGGAGCTGCATTCGCTGGTTCCCAGACTTCATGAGTTCAAGCGCCTTACGAGGCTGGCATCCCGCTCTCACCCCTTCACTGTCGAAACTCCTAAATGTAGCCGTCTCTTCTACTGCAATAGCTTCATGTCTCGCACCTCTCACCTGTGAAACTCCCTTCCCTATTCCAGTTTCCCTGAGAGCTATAATCTCCAGCTATTCAAGTGTAATGTCAATCGGCATCTCCAGTTGCCTTGATCTATCCACTACCCTTCTCATCATCCTTTCCTCTATCACTCCTATCTGATCTTGCTCCTAATTTTCTGTAACCCCTTGCGTCTTAGTGGCTTCTCGCCGCCTTGCTTGGGGTGAAACACTTAAAAACAAGCAAAAAAAAAAAATAAAAAAAAAAAAATACAACAATCTATTTCTTGTTAACAGTCAATATATTTCAACCTTGAAAATGGCTAAATGTATAGCCGAAAGCGCTCGGCAAAATAACAGTTGGACAGTCTTTATATAATTTATTTACCGGAAAGAAAAGAAAAAATAAGATCACATGGGAAGTTGCATAAAAAAAACTTAAACAAAGCACATTGTCTCTCATATTCAATGAAACTTATATATATATATATATATATATATATATATATAAATGTCTTTAATAAATAAATTGTCGGACTTTGTCCATTTCGTAATATATATATATATATATATATATATATATATATATATACACTACAGGCAAAATGTTTGGGGTCACCTTGCAATTCCTTTTTTTTAAAAAAAAAGATCTTAAAATGCAATGTTTATTTTTTAAAGTAAAACATAAAATTTCAGCAAGTACAATGTATTTGCTTTTTTTTTTAAGTCTCTCTCGAGGCTATTATTATCAAAAAGTTCAAATATGGATTCATCTGTTCACAATACATTTTGTAAAATTAAGAATATTCTGTATGAGAAACATTTTCGCTTCTATCATTAACCCCGCAACTGACTTTTGAGATTATGAAAAGAGGGGGAGATTTGATTCAGATCAAGGGAATCATGAAAAAAAAAAAAAAAAAAAAAACATATCTGATTTTGCAAGAATATGCATCATCTGCTTTACGTACAATTGTAAAAAAAAAAATTACCTTTTCTTAAACAATCCAAAAACACTCTTCTAAATTATGTCAAAATTACCTATTTTATTCTTTTTTAAAAAAAAGAACATTTTGGAAATTATGATTTGGATGCCTCAATCTCCTGACTGTTCTCCCATTTAATTAGTATAGGTCAGTACGAGTAGCCAACGAGTAAGAGTGAGCTTTTTCAGTGCTTAAACAATGCTTGGGAAGGTATGCCATCTACTTTTTTTTTCAAAAACTATTGGAAAGAATAGCAAGGATTTGAAATACATAATTTAGATGGTGGATTTATTGAAAACAAAATAGGATGTTGTTGTATGATAATTTTTTTTATAGTTAAATGCATATTTTTAAAAAAAATAAAAGCAAATACAATGGTTGCTGAAATTGTATCTCTAAAAAAAATTACGAAAATATCACATTTTATAGTGCTTTTTTAATACAAGTTGGGCCCAAACTTTTTGCCTGTAGTGTGTATATATACACACAAACACACACATATACATACACACATGTACACACCTACACAAATATATATATATATATATATGCACACATATATATACATACACATACATATATATATATATACACACATATATACGCACACATATACACACATGTAAATACACACACACATATATATATATACATATATATATACACATACACACATATACATACACATATATATACACACATATATATACACATACACATATGTATACACACATATAGACACATATACATACGCACACATATATATATACACACACATATATATATATACATATACACACACATATATTCACACACGCATATATATATATATATATATATATATATATATATATATATATATATATATATATATATATATATATGTCTGTTTTTCCAGTTTCTATATTTTCTGGGGTAGAACAGCGTCTAAATATTCATATTCAAAACTCGAACCTTTTTAAGTTTACAGTATCCTCCATTTAGCGATAAACATTTAAGTATGTTTATTTCCATGCTTGTGAGATGATGACACTATAACTCACTTTGGGGGTCAATATTCCCTCTTCGGACCAATCTGCATTTAAAGCAGAAGGTCAAGGTGGAACAATGTATTGTGAACAGATGAATACATCTTTGGGCAAAAATATCGAAATGCCAAAAAAAAAAATATATATTTTCCAGATTTCAATTCACCAACAACTAATAAACTCTACGTATCTCTTAGGAATAAACCTGATGTGTGCGGTGGTCATATTTCAACACACACACACACACACATATATATATATATATATATATTTATATATATATATATATATATAAAGCTTATTAATATAAATGAATGGAGAATTCTTCACTAAGTCTTATGTGTACCTAAGTGCTGTCCATTCCCAAGAGTCTCAGAGCAATGGCTTTTAACTTGCTCTAGTAACATAAACAAGCGTTGCCAGGGACAAAATACCTTGGGTGACTAGCACTCAAGTTAATATTTGCTAATATATCCTTTTCCGCCATCTCAGCAATATCATGTTTACATATTTACGAGATGCATAGAAAGATTAAATATTTTGGAGAATAATAATGCTGCTAGTTTTGGTATCGTTTATTATATTACTAGAACCCATAGACACGCTCGCCATTGTTGCAAAATTTCAAAAGAATGAATGGTGAAGAAAGAAGTAGAAGAAAAAGACGGATTGTTCGTATATAAAAGAATTTGAATTTTCTTTCTTTGCTTTATTTAACGTCAAATCAGTTGGTTTGTACCTTTTGACATCGCAATGAATACGTTTCGAAGAGTATAAAAAATCAATTTCAATCTTCTCAGCTTATGGAGGTCTTTTGTTGGATATAGGCCTTCCCCTAGCCCAAAGCCTGTTGGTAGGGAGCGGATGTGACACGCTTGGGCGATCGAATCTGTTTTTCATGTCATGATCACCCAAGGGTATTTGTATAAATGAATCCGACTGGAATTCGAACTCGGCTCTTCCATTTCTCACCCCGAGCCGTTATCTGTTACAGTACTCGGTATTCACAAGCAGTTACCCATATAGGTACTGACCGGGCTCAACGTTGCTTTACTACGGTGATCGGACGAGTGATTTCCAGCTCGCAACTCAGTAAAAAGCCACAAGAGAAATTTTAAGCATTTTAAACATTCGTGGTTCTCCTATTAACAATTCCAAGCCATTATAGATTACACCACCCGCACATCCAAACTTACAGCATCTTATATTCACAAACGGTCACCCATCTAGGTACTGACCAGGATCAACTTTGCTTAACTTTGGCGATCGTACGGGAACAAAGTAGTAAAGGTTTTACAGGCTGTGAAAGAATTAAAAACAGAAACATTAATAATTAGCAGGAAGAGAATAGAGGACGGTAGATAGCGATTGACAATGCATTTAAATTTTGCAGATTAAAGTTGGCTGGAAAGTATGGAGCCGGTAGGAATTTCCACAAGCGAGAAGTACGAGTGAAGAAACTTTTAGGATAGAATTTACGGCTACATCTCGCCAGCTCAACTGTAAATTGATGAGATCTCGACACCAGTCTCGTACTGCGCTTAAATTCATAAAGTCTATCCGAACAATTACCATGAAAGTATTTATAAAAAAGCATAGACAGGTAACCTTACGTCGGTGGGTAAGTGACTGATGTTGACCATGTTCGCCATAGTCTATGAATATAGAATACAGCGCAGTACGTAATCTGTTCAATGAAACAACGTTAAAGATTAATACTCTCGAGTCAGATATTTTACTGAATCTGACTATATCGCCAATACCACCAGCAGCTGTTCCGTAATTTTTCAGTCTTCGATATCAAAGACTGGCACCCCTGAGGGTTACATGTGGCACAAGGCCGGGATTAACGTGGGACCTCCGAGTCCGTAGGCTCGGCCAAAAATTTTCCCTATTCGAACGCGTATAAACGGGCAGCCAATCTTTTACCGAACGAGACTCTGCTCTTCGGCGGAGCCTCGTCCGGGTTATCAAAGGCTGGCAGTGAATATTCGGGAAAAATATGGCCGCCTTTATACACGTCGCATTGAATATTTTGAGCCTTCTGATTGGTTAACCCTTCTATTGGTGAACTATAAAATGAGTCAGATCATTTTGGCTGGTTCACTAGTACACCAGGGTACCTCAAAATTCAAACAACTGAAGGCGAGCAGCCAGATCAGGATCAATAATATTGCTGATTTTTTTTTTTTTTTTTTTTGATCTTATCAAGGAGCTCAAAGGCAATAGTAGGGGCACCGGACCATATATGGTAGCAATATTTTAAGCATAGACGAATAGTAGACTTATAGATATGCAAGATAATTTCTCTTTCCAGTATCTGTCTTGTACGACACAGTGAACCGACTTTCTTAGCAGCTGACCTAGTAATGCATTCAATACAGTCTTTCCACTTCATGTCAGCCGAGAACGTTAGCCCGAAGAGGCACTTTCCTGGAGGTTAGCATCAGCCACGCTGATGGAAGGCAGAGAGGGGTCTCTCAGATGATTAATGGAGAGAAAGTCAGGTTTGAAATTGTTAAAATTAACAAGCCATCTTTCGCGTCAGTTAACGACGGACTTGAGGTCGTTTTGGACATCAGTTGCCATTTTCATCTTGTCTGACTGATCAGCCTTACTAACGAGGCAGGAGTAAATGATTGTTTCGTCAGCGTAGATGCCAAGTTGAGAGCTGATGTCACCGGAAGGTCGTTAATGAAAATTAAAAATGGCGTAAAACCAAATATGAAACCCTGCGAGACACCCACGTTAGTATGAAAGGATCTAGACGAGTAGCCATTCAGGATAATTTTCATTTGACCATTTGATAGGAAAGACTGAATCAGCTCAAAAATGTGTCCAGAGGTACCGTAACTTTTCAGTTTGTGGAAAAGACCTGTATCCCAGACCCTGTCAAACGCTTTCGAGATGTCCAATGAAACAGTCCGAGCTTCACCGTTTTTATCTAGAGCATGATAGACTCTTTCCGCAATTATGATCAGTACATGATCAGTTGACCTAGAGAAACGAAAACCGTATTGCTTGTCTGAGAAAAGGCCCTGCGATGAGAGATGAACCAATTCAGCATTGATTAGGGCCTCTAAGAGGTTTTCAAAAAGAGGTAGAATGCTAATAGGCCGATAATTGTAAGGGTCGGGACAGAGAAGAGAATTTTCCCCCGGTCCCCCACTACCAAATATAATCAAACAAAAATTGACATAAATAACTTCAAATTTAAAAAAAAATAAATCAGTTTGTCTGATGCTCGCAAAAGCTTGAAATTCAGGGTTACAAACTCATATCCATACAATTAAATATATATATATATATATATATATATATATATATATATATATATATATATATATATATATATATATATATATAAGAAATATAGTTTTAAGGTATGCTATATTTATGAGATAATGCTCAATGTCAGAGATAGAGCGTATGTAAATATAAAAGTGAACATTGAGGTCAACATTCAAAGGCGACAGGCTGTTTCATGCTAGACGCAATATATATATATATATATATATATATATATATATATGTTGGTAGATAGGTAATGAAAATTCAAGCAAACAAGTTTTATTAAATTCACAGTCGACAAGGTCTACCTATTTGTGTTACTTCATATCCAAATCAAAATTATGAAGAAACTGCTCAAATTTTATTTGAGTGCTCTCAATAGTCACGGTCGTTAAATTTACGTGTATCGTATAAGTGTCGTTATGCGTAAAACGGTTTCACAAAGCTTGACAGCAGTAGAAGGTGAAGATATAAAATATTTCACAGGCATTTAAAATATTTTATGCATATTTTAAAATGCCATGCTCTGTGGTAAAATATATTTTATTAATGCAGGTACTGTTTCTTGTTTGCACACATCTTTCTACTGTTTAGATTTATCTGTTTATGTTGTTGTCATGGCTTCATTCTTTACTTTTCAAGGTATCACCTAGGTTATTTCGACCTTCACAGGATTTTTTTCTTCTTCCCCACGGTAAACTTTTCAATTATTTCCCCCGTGTGGTAGGCATATAATTGGAGGTTGCATTTTTCCTTATTTCGTTCTCTGAACCGTTGTGACACTAGGATTGGGACACTTTCAAAAGTAGCCACCCATTTAACCAAAAGAGAAGAAGTGATAACTAAATTAAACTTTTGGGAACAAGTGACAACAAACTGAACGTTGATGACTTCAGATCGCGAGCTTATATGAAGAGTCACGATTGGAATTGAGGTAGTGCCGGGTTGTCCTTTACGGAGTGCGCGCTTTCCCGAGAGAGAGAGAGAGAGTTTGCAGGAGAGACAGATCAAGCTGGTTGAGGAGAAAAGCTGATCTGTTATTCTATGTCAGTTGTCCCTAAGTGTCACCTACATACATACATACATGCATACATACATACATACACTGTACAAGAGAATTCCTACAATACCGTATATAATCAAGTATAATGTGAGATTTTATTATCAGTTTTTAAACAAAATTAATATGAATAAATAAGGGGGTCACACTATACACAGGTAATTTTTTGTAGAGGTGAAAATTCATCTCAAAAGATTCAAGAGTCGCACTATACATGAAGTCTACTTATACATGACTATATAATATATATATATATATATATATATATATATATATATATATATATATATATATATTCTAAATCCATCTTAAAAATTCAGGAGTTAGTAAATATATAAACATATTGAGATAGATACGAACATGACAGATAGATAGATAGATAGATAGATAGATAGATAGGAACAAGATAGATAGATAGATAGATAGATAGATAGATAGGAACAAGATAGATAGATAGATAGATAGATAGATAGATAGGAACAAGATAGATAGATAGATAGATAGATAGATAGATAGATAGATATAATAGATACGAACATGCTGAGATAGATAGATAGATAGATAGATAGATAGATAGATAGATATATAGATACGAACATCCTGAGATAGATAGATAGATAGATAGATAGATAGATAGATAGATAGATAGATAGATAGATAGATAGATAGATAGATAGATAGATACGAACATGCTGAGATAGATAGATAGATAGATACGAACATGCTGAGATAGATAGATAGATACGAACACGCTAAGATAGAATTCGAGTCTTCATTTCACCTTTTGTTTCCTTGTGAACATGCAGCGGTCCTTTCCCACTTTTGTGCAACGAGAATAGAGATGTGGTTTCAATATCCGTTCTGTGCAAAGTTGAGCGATGGCCCTGTTGTATGATTACGCTTATTGCGAGAACTTTTAGTCACGGCAGGGTCGTCTCTTTGGATATATCCGAGGTATATTATGCGTGCGTAGATATTTATACCGCTCAACCTTGTGGCCGTGTGGAAGGAAAGGATCGTATTGAACCCCTCTTCCACGAAAAAAATAAAAGAGGCCGTCACCTACCCTTTTGTACCAAATGCAAATACCGTTTGAAATAGTCATGCCGGAGGGAATTCTTCAAATTATAATAAGCGTTCCGGTTTAAATAAGCCTTACGCCGAGATTTAAAAAAAAATGGAACAAAATCTAGGTGTGGAGAAAATTAGCATCGTGCTAAAGGTGTGTGTATGTGCATCTATGTGGAAAAGAGTAGAGGAACTGAAAGAAATAATTTAATCGTGTTGGCACGTGTATTTTGGTACCTAAAAGTACCTTAAAAATCAGCATTTGGAGTCTTAGCCATTAACTGAATTGGAACACCAACCGCTAATTTCAGATCGAAAATAGGCAATAGGCTAAATAACAGGAAAAGACTGGATTCACGAACTGTGGTTAGCAAGCAATCAAGCCGAAGGACAGCTCAATTCAAAACTATTTGTAGACATGGTGGGATATATATTAGGTTGGTGCCAAAATAATGACGTAATAATGTCGTTTTTTGACGTATTTTTTAACGTCAAAAATCGACATTATTACGTCATTATTTTGGCACCAACCTAATACTAGAACTGTAAGTAATGTCCGCTCAGTATTCTTCTTCTTCTTCTAAGTGCCGTATCGCGCACCCCAATGCCGCAATCCATTCCCACCTACTCGTTAGGTAGATGGCTCACTGCTTTCCCCTATCTTCTTGCCCTCGATATGCCCTGTGAGGGTTAAGTTTTCCAAGCCTTCTTTCCTTATTATATGTTCAAGTAATTTAAGCTGTCTCCCGTTCTGATTCTAAGTATAACTTGTTCTTTTATCATTTTTTTTTTGCTTCATTGCTTCTGCGGGCGTTGAAATGCAAATGGACCTGAGAAGATAGGCATGCTCGGGAACGAGCAGCCTTGCCGTAGATGAGAAATCACGTTGATTTGCAATCGAAACAGCTCTGCTGATGATGAAGCAGGATTATATCTATTGTGGTGCAAAGGTTTTTTTTTTTTTTTTTTTTTTTTGGTGCGTGTGTAGGTGTGGAAAGTAAAACATATGTGCAAGTGTCTGCTTGCATTATGTCATCGTTAAATTTGCTGTCTTCTCCTTGATTACTGTGAGTGTTGTCAGTTTACCTCTGGCGTCGTCAGTTAATGTTCGAATTCAACTGAAAGCCGAAATTTTTAGGACTTTTTTACGCTTTCCCCGCTATCCGAGATGTGTAAATCGTCTTTCATAATTTATAAGTCTTTTAGATCACTTCGCTTTTATCTCCAGTTATATCTGTGGGTGTCTAGATAACGAAAAAAGGTCAGGTGAATGTCAACATGACCAGAGAAGGAGAAAACATTGAATAACCTATATTTTACTATTCGTAATAGAAACAATAAAAAGTGCCGTTCATTTTATTTATGTGATTTTCAATATACTACCATTTTCCAACATGGCACATAGATTTCGTCTGTTATTTTTTTTTTCACAATGATGTTCACTCTGTACAAGGCAAAATAGTCATTCAAGGTAGAGGGTGACAGAATAAGAGGCACAGTTTGTTTTTTTTAATATAGGATATATGGGAAAGCTAAACAGTTAACCCTAAACCTGAACAAATTAAGACTGCAGTGATCGAGGGTGCATCCTCTTGGCAGTTGGTGCCACAAAGCAACGGATGCTCGAGTGGAACTTACATCTCACCAATGAAATACGATGGGAATGCGGATTAGAAGAAAGGAGAGGATTAGGATATATTTATCATCATCACTCCCTTGACCGGGTATGGTTTTAGGGTCGCTGCGCAGCTGAACATCTGCTTAGCATCTGTGCTGAAAGCCGGAGAAGTATTCATTCATACGCAATGTGTCTTGGTCAATTTGACCTGGCGGAGACCTTCCTTCTCCAGGGATGTCGTCCAACTTGAAGGTTCACCTTGGTCACGGGCTCGTGGCCGTTGATTTCATCAAGGTAACCCCCGGCTCAACAATGTTATGTCGTCATCGAACTGGCGACACACATCGTTATGGCACTCAGTTTACTCATTGTGTTATATGGCCGTTGATCCTATAAGAAGATTCATCCGTCCCTTTGATAGGTACTGTTTTTAATTCCTCTGGATGTCTAGCCACCCTCCTCACCAAAAAGGTCCCGTGAGAGAACTGGTTTAATCACCGATGACGTGATTATTTGGAAGATAATACGGATTTCCCAATTTTTCTAGTACTAACTCACCAGCTACCAAAAAAAAAAAGAAAAAAAAGACGGCCAGCTCCATGTCAGAATCGCTAAATGCATATACTGGACAGGAGATGAATAATATTACCATCAGTAATTATAATACTACTACTACTACTACTACTAATAATAATAATAAAATCTTACAATTTTACGTATACATATATATCACTGCGGACACTATTACCAATTCCACAGTTCTATATCATCTAGAAAATGTTGTTAACGATATTGGAACTATGTCAATGCCTCTAAAACTGAATTCATAAGCTTCAATCAGTAAGACAATACAAAACTGACTCAGGTGAATCAATATCTTTCGAATCTTTTACATAACTAGGAAGCGAAATAAATTCTACCGAAGAGAATGCGAAAATTCGCATAGCTAAAGACTGGGCCGCCTTGAAAAAAAATGGATGTAATCTGGAAATTTGATTTATCAGACAACCTCAAGCGTACCTTCGTTCGGGCAACTGTAGAGTCAGTTTGAATGTACGGTGCCACTGTTTGGGCATTAACTAAAAACATTGAGTCTATGCTAGATGCAATCTACACCCGGATGCTGAGTGCTATGCTTAACATCTCTTGGAGATAACATCCAACTAAACCCCAGTTCTATGAACCCATCTAGAATCTTACGTTTTGAAGGACATTGCTGGCGAGCAAAACAAGAACTTGCGAGTGATCTACTGCTCTGGACACCTAGCTATGGCTCAAGATGGGCTAATCACCCAGCAATCACCTACATTGACCAGCTATGTTATGACACCGAATACCACCCTAACAACCTTTCGACCATAATGCAGGACTGTCATGGTTGGCGTGACAGACTCATGAATGTCCAAGCTCGCTTGACCTAATAAAAAAAATAGCATTCGTAGTGACCTGATATTATTTTAATATTCACAAATAAATATTTTAACTAAAATCTTTTACTACTTTGTCACATAATTGTTAAATTCCATGCATGAAATTTAGCAACAATTTTGAGATAGAAGTATTATAGTGTACCAAGGACTACCTTAGAGTCCCCACCCAATCATTTGTCTCTGCCCTGTGAAAATAATATGAACTATAATTTTAACCGCAGCCTCCCTAGCTTAAGGGCCACCCCACAGACTCAAAACATTCTGACGATGGGTCTTACTCAAACTTTACAAAATATATTCCACTTACATATACATAATAGTATTTTTTATTACTGTAAACATTTTTAACGGGATCATGTGCTTGAGTAGGCATCCCTCCTTGGCTGAAAGGGTAAAAGCCCGCTTGGCTAAAAGGAAGTAAAAAGAGGAATGGAGGTTCAATTCTTACCAAGAGGTATATTTTTTTAATAAGATTTTCGATGGATCTAGGTCGGTATATATTATTCACACTGTTTGAAAAAAAAAAGCACATATGAAAGAAAAAAATAATGACATAATCAAAATGTTGCCGTTCCACACTACTTTAAACAAACACAAAAGTTTAGGAAGGAAACTCCCCCACCAATACTGAAAAGAACAATAGAAGTTGCTGGACTTGAGAAACGTATTTTTATGAAAAATTGTTTTAATAGAATGATCTTATATATTTCAGCCCAAAGAGACACTGGCTACTCTGTCAATAAATGCCGAATGTTTCCTTATAAGGAAACGGCTAATATTACCGTTGCCAATAAAAGCCGACACGTATTGGTGTGGATGTACGGTTATCGGCACGGAAAGTGGAATCGGTGATCTGAGTTCATATCCCGGTCTCGTCTGTTGCGTTGACTCTTGTATTAACGCCTTTGAGAATAATAAAAATTTGTCCCTTCTCCCTACTTTCTACGGGGTAGATTAAGCTTTCTAGATTTAGGTGTCAACCAATCTAGGAGAAAGAAAATTCTGAATTCAAAACTGTAGGAAACCACTCTGTAAAGTTGGAGATGTTATATTATCGTGCTAATTACAAGTGAGGCGCTGATAACTTAATACGCCTTTATTAACAATAAGGTATATACGATAACAAGACAGTTAGTTTATGCGTTAGGCCCAATGCTGTTGAGCATGTAAGGTGGAGTCTTTTTATAGTATCCCTACGCCATGGTGTTGCACTGGTTATGCGTAGGGAAATAGTTCCGTGATACTGCTACACACTCCACTATATTTCCCAAGTTATCATCATAGTTCTCAGATAGTAAAGAAAAGGAATCTGTGGAGAGCCATGTTCGGCTAAATCCTTAAGGAACATAGCATAAAAATTACTACGTATACAATATAGAAAGGTTAAAAATCAGATAATGTAGAGAGTATATGATTAAATTGGGATGGCGTCTACTGCTTGATTAGAGACTCCCACAGATAGGAGAGACACGATCAAATCGTGTTAGAAATTTGTTTTCAATCCATACTGCTTATTTCACGGTTGTCTTCTGGGTTTGCAGCCGCATTAGCGACTATGAGACCCGGGTTTAAATCTTCCCTTTGTCAATTGGTCAAGTATGTGACTTCTTGATGATATCGTCCTAGAGGAGACGACTTCGCCACTGAAAACCGTCTGGCCCAAAGCTTGTTATTGAAACTGGGTACACGAAAATGCACGTTAATGACGGAGCGATGTGACGACGTTCCACTGTTCAACAATTTGTCTGCACTGCTAACAGCATGAGATCACATGTTGTTGACAGTACGCATATTTTATGAACAGTCCAGGACGCAAGAAAAAGAAATCGTTACAATAAAACAACAACAACAACAAAACTAAGAATGAAGAAAAAAAAAACGTTACTTAACAACTTGAATAGATAAGTTAACTAAAAAAACAAAATATAGGGAAAAAATTTTTTCATAAATAATTTTTGTTTAAAATTCTTTAAATCTGTCTTTTTCGGAACCGAAAGATTACTCTTTTATCGATTTAGAACAGGGGGTCCTGTTTATAATGCCGACACGGTATCAAATTGATCCCGGACTTTTATAGAATTATTAGCTTAAAAACGGTTTCTTTTTTACATGGGTTTGCAGAAAAAATATCTTGTATATAAGAAAACTTAATAATATCCGTTTATTCTTAATTTAAGATAAATGTTTGTGCATGTGTTTCTGAGATAATCCCATATAAAAAGAAATTTGTAAGAAAATGTTTAAAAAAACGGTTAAAATTTTATAAAATAATGTAAAATGCATGCAGATATCAATGGTGCTTATACATTTGCAAACTTTACATTTGTAAATAGCAGTTAGTTCAGTCACTTAGCCTAAGACCAGTAACTCTGTAAAACTCAGGGTTCGATTTGACATTGTATCTCTATTATAAACAGTATCCCCTTCTAACACAATATAACAAATCAATATTTTTTTATTCTGACAAGTGTCGCGGCCCACGGAAGGTCTAAAGAATGCTAATTGACTAAAGTTATTTAAAAAAAAATCATAATTTTTATGAGTTGATCAGATTATCCAAGCATTGCTCTCAAAAATTACTAATAACAACTCTTCAACGGTTAATGACAACTCCCATTTTTACCAGTTGCCTATATTCTACAAGATTTGCCGTTGTTGAGAAGTCTTGCCTGTCTACATCTGAGTACCTTTCCAATTCATCTTTAAATCTTTATTCCATTTAAGTCATATATAAGTACAAAATGACCAAGAAAATGCCCCGAACATTCTTTATATTAGGTTGGTGCAAAAATAATGTCGTTTTCTCACATAGTAACATATGTGAGAAAACGACATTATTTTCGCACCAACCTAATAGTTGTCGTTTGTTTTCTTGCATGCATGTCTGTCAGTTAAACTCGTTTATATTGGCATGTTAGTGTCTGTCTATGCATGTGTCTGTCGGTAGATCTGACCAACGCTCTCTGAAATGATCGCTTCGTTCGCATAAGCAACTTTTATTCATTTAATTCTTTTTCTCCCTTTTCTGTCGTGTACCAGTGAAGCCATGACTCCTTCTTCCCAGGTTTTGTCTTCTCCCCTACGACTAAGAAAAATAAAATAAACAAAAAGATAGGGGACATAGGTGTCGAGAGAGGGAACGAGGCAGCAGCTAAAGAAAGAGTAAAAGAGGAGCGAAAAGAGAAATTTAACTTCCCTTCCATTCCCTATTTTACCCAGGCTTCCACCGCCAAACCAACCATCCCGACCGGACACATATAGAAAGCCTCAGCCCACCACCAATCCTACGCCCTGCCGCTTACCCGAACCCGGACCCAATCCAATCGTCTCTGTCATCCATGCTTAGAGCCGTCCAGTCTGGTCCAGTCACAACCAAACACTAAACGTGTTTGGCCTTTCCCATGGCCTGGCTAGAGTTACTCTCAGAATATGAGTAAAACAACTACTTGGGGAAGGTAGGGAGATAAAGGAGAAAAATTCTTTTTTATTTATTTATTTATTATTTTATTTATTCCAACCCCTCCTCTTTAGCATTCTCTCTATTTTATATTATTTTATTGTCCTTTATTTTATTTTGCATTCTCCTCAAGCCTTCGTTTTCTGTCTATGTTTCTTTCTCTTGACCCATCAACCATTTACCCAACCCGAAGTATGTCCCTTATTCTATTCGGCTTGCGAGCCCAGTTTACTCTTTCCATCAAAATTTTTTTTTTCTTTTTCATTTCGTCGTTCACATTTTTCTCTTTGGACCTCTGCCCTCTGTGAAACTAATGACCCACCATCCTACTCCACCCAACAATCACCCGCTTGCTTGCTGCAGGATCTATCCTATATTGGTTCATTTGCAATTTGTCTTGTACATTCTTCCTTCCGCCCTTTCTTTCTCTCATCCTTTTATTTATTTATGAATCTTGCAGCAATTTTGTTCAGTATCATGAGACCAGTGTTTGCGTTTTGTGCTTAAATTGACCTGGCTAAAAAGATTTGGCAATAAAGTTAAGACTAAACGTAAAATGAAAACGGAAAGAAAAAAAAAGTCCGCGGTCAAAGTGAAAGTAGGAAAAGAAAGTCCAAAAAGAAAGTGAAAGTGAAAGTGAAAATAGAGTTTGTCAAGAATAAGAGAGGGAAGAAAAAGGTGAAAACGTATAAGTCGTGACGGATGTGGAAGCAGAGGGTAGGTCTTTATCAGAAGGATACAATAACTTTCCTAGTGTCTACTTTACAATTGTTACTCTGCTTGAAATTCAGAAAAGACAGCCTTTTTTTCCTTTTCCATTCCCCACCCCTGCTTCCTACGCCGACTTTGACTCATGACGGACAGACAACGCACAAGTTCTGTGCAACATAGCGATTTCTTACAGATAACCAGGTCTGACCGGTACTTCTTTACTTGTATTTTCTCCCACTCCTACCCTACTGCTTTTTTTTTTCTTTTAAGAAAAGATGAACAAAACAGAATTTGTCACTGGGCAAACCAATGCCATACATGGCAAAGAACAGCACCCAGTCATACCCATTAACCCGAAACACATGCACACATCAACCTCATATATATCCTTCTTGTGCTACACAATCTCCCAGCCAAAACCACCCAACCACTCAGCTTATTCATAATCCATGTGTTTCTTTACTTAATGGTCTGCCTACTTATCTGTCTATCAGTCATATCTTAGTATCTATATTTCTACATCTCTTTCTCTCTCTCTCTCTCTCTCTCATTATATATATATATGTGTGTGTGTGTGTGTGTGTAGAAAGGAAACAAGTTTGAAGACAAACTGGTATATTTTAGTATCTCTCTCTCTCGTATACATACGTGTGTTTCTGTGTGTGGAGAAAGGATATATATATATATATATATATATATATATATATATATATATATATATATATATATATATATATATATATATATATATATATATACAGAAAAAACAAACAAAAATCCTTATATGCAATTATGCTGTTTTAATGTTAATATAACGTCAACGTTGTTTTGACCGTATATTTTTCTTCATACTGTCGGATCTATATCCATATATTTGCTTACACACACACACATATATATATATATATATATATATATATATATATATATGAGAGAGAGAGAGAGATAGAGACAAATGTAGAGAAATAGATACTAAGATATGCCAACTTCTCTGCAACCTTCTTTCCTTTATCCACACACACACGTGTGTGTGTGGCGAAAGGAAACAGGGTTGCAAAGAAAGAGTACAAGAAAAGCTAAATGAGAAACTTAACTTTCCTTCCCTATTTCAATCTTTTGACACGTGTGTGTGTGTGTGTGTGTGTGTGTGTGTGTATAATGGACCCAAACTTTTGACTATAGTTTGTGTGTGTGTATATATATATATATATATATATATATATATATATATATATATATATATATATATGTATATATATATTAGCCCTAAACTTTTAGAGGCCACCTTATAATAATTAGTAATTTCCATACCTTCTTCAGTTTTATTAACTCCTACTAAGCTTAGAATGCTGAAACTATTTAACAAATTAATGTCATGGCATCCAATTTTTTAAGAGAGGGAGGAGGGTTACCTAAAATTAAAAATCTACCAGTCTTAAGATTACCATTAGTCATCAAGTAGATTAGACAAGAAGAAATATTAGCATTTTAAGGAAACTTTATACAGTAATGGGTTGATTTCGCCCTTATTATTATCGTTATTAAATATATTATATATTTAATATATTATACAACGTTTCAGTAAATAGATCTCATTTAAATATTCATGGAGACCTACCGGGCACTATTCGTAACATACTTGTTGACAAGACAACTATAATAGCATCATCTACATGCAAAAAAGGCTAAAAATAATGGAAGCTTTATTAATAAAAGCGAAAAAAACACACTTAATAATAGGAACATGGGTATAATATCTTGACCGTGCTTTGAAAAAATGAAAACATTATATAAATACATACGTGCAACAAATTATTTCTCATTTAACAGTTAAAATATTTCATTCTTGAAAATGGCTAAATGTATAGCCGAAAGTGCTCGTAATAAAACGAACATTCGGACAGTTTTTAAATAATTTATCATCTGAAAAGATAAAAATTATTAGATCGCATGAGAAATTTATAAAAACTAAATCAAAGCACCTTGTCTGTTGTATTCAATTAAATTTGCATATCAATATACCACATAACACCCTTGAGCTTTTAGCCTTGGAGGGGGTAGAAGATGGTGGAGATCAACGTGTTTTAGTGGACTCAGCAATTTTCAATCTGCTTGTCTGAATCATCTTCAAGAAGCGAGAGCAAGATCTAAAAGGTCAGCCAAACTAACAATGATCTCATCTCACAATCCCCACACTTGTTCCATATGTGGCCTCCTTTGTAAATCACTAGCGAGTCTTAAATGCCACTTAAGATTATCACACAAACTTTCATAACTGAATCAACTAAGTTGTCAGATCCTCATACGTCGAAACCGACGGGAGAGTCCATTATCATTATTATTATCATTATTATTATCATCATCATTATTATTATTATTATTACATATCTCTACACATACAGGGTGTATCCAAAATACTTTTACATACTTTGGTGCGCCCACAAAGTTTGTGTGTATATATACACGCTGCTGGCCCAAATCTCAAAACCAATGAAAATAAAGAAGAATATCCTTCAACCCCTTATTTGAGTAGAGCTTCGAAAAATGGAAATAAGAAAAAAGAAAAAATTAAGTTTAAATTTTAGCATTTAATATAGAAAATTTGAATAATGAGAAATTAGGCTAAATACTATCTAGTCAAATGTTTAAACGAAGGCTAAAATGTTGAACGTGGCAGAATTGTCGAGCTGCAAAAGTAAGGGTCTCTCTCAAAGTGACATCGCTGGTGAAATTGGACGTAGTAAAACTGCTGCTGTTGCAGGAGAATTCGATGTGTTGTCATCTTTGACACCAACCGATCATCGAACCAGATTAAGGTCCTTACGGATGCAGATTACAGCTCAAGAACAATAAGACATCATCTCTGAAAGAAAACACCATAAACAGTTTTAAAGTCCAGAAAACAGCTCGGATTAAACATTGGTGAGAAGCGCAAAACATAGGATATAGAAAAGTGGAGAATAAAAAGGTTTGTTCTCTAATGAGAAAAAAAAATTAACTTCAATGGTCCAAATTGCTTCCAATGTTTCTGGCACGATAAGGATATCCCACTGGCGACACGACACATCGTGATCTAGGGTACTATCTCCTTCCAAGGAACAATGGAGCTACAGATTATACACGAGTGTCAAATCGCGGCTGGTTACACTGACATGTTGGACAGAGAATCCTTATTGACCGAAGGCCCTCGATTGTGTAAAAATAACTGGAGCTTTCAGCAGGACTTTTCATGGCGAATAACGTGATTCGTATGGACCGTCCAGAAAGTTCACCTGACCTGAACGCCATTCAAAATGTTTGGGGTGGATGGCAAGGGAAGTGTATAGAAATTGACGCCAATCCAAAACTGTGCATGATCTTCGTGAAGCCATCTTTACACCACTTAGAATAACAATCTAGTCAGCCTTCTGCAGATGCTTATATAGACCATGCCAAAACGAAATTTTGAAGTTATTCACAACCTTTTGGTGACTATGTGCCGACTTAGCGTTTTAAACTCATTCAGTGTGCCAACAGCATACTTATGTTTACACAAGTCAAGGGTCAATATACCTGTTCCATAATATATTTTATATAGTAATATATAGCATATATACTTTGGTATATAGTATATATACTTTTATACAGCTAAATATCTTCTTTGCGTTGTGGTAGTTATTGGTTCGGACTTTGTGATGTCATTTGCGGCTGCGTGCCATTGAAAATTGCTTGACGTGCCATGTGTGCCACGCGTGCAGCAACATTGCTAACCCCTGGTCTAACTCACTAGTGAGATGTCTTGTTGGGCATTTCCTACTCCGTTTAGGATTTCTTTTAGGTATGGACTTAAAACTTTTGACCAGCTAGTATTTGGCCTAATATCTCAGTATTCAATTTTTTCATATTAAATGCTAAAAACGATTTTAATTTTTATTTTCTTTCTCTTATTTTCATTTATTTTAAGCCCTACTTAAATAAATGGTATAGTGTGATAACGCAAAAAGTATATTTTTTCTTTATTTTCACTGACCTTAAGATTTTGACCAGCAGTGCATATATATATATTAAAAGGTGCAATTATAATTTATAAATTCATGAATCATTCATACAAAAACAAATATAGAGGTTAATGATTTAAATGGCGAGAATACATCGAGAATACTGAGAAGTAAAAACAAGACGAAAATCTACTTCCATACCTGATGATGTCTGTAGGAACAGACGAAAGTTTGTAAAAAATTAAAAAGACCTTATGCAACTGGAATTTATAAACGGGGATCATATCATTCATATACAGGTTCGGGGTTGATGTATCTTATTTATATTGTTTGCGACGATGTATTCTCTCCATTTAAATCATTAACCTCTATATTTGTTTTTGTATGAATGATTCATGATATATATATATATATATATATATATATATATATATATATATATATATATATATTAGAATGATGCTTTGAAGAGTAAATTATTTTTACTGAATAAGAAAGTTAACCAGTGATTTTTGCTACAATTCCCCTCCTGAGAATATATATCTCAAGAAAGATTTTAGGTGAAGGTAGTAAGACAAAGTAGAAAAAGTTTTTGTGATACGAGTTTCTTCCCCTAGGACTTCATTTACACGGGTATTCCACACAAAACACCAATGGATTCTTAGCTAGTGAACAACGGAGTACGTCTGTCTGTCGCGGTGGTAGAAATAAGTTTTACAAAGTGGAAAAGGTTTTCGTATTACGCGTTTGGTCCGTTATGACGTCATCGAACTAAGTTTATGTTTAGTTTACGTTGACATAAATTTTCCGTCGGTAATTTGATCAGTTCCGCGGTTGAGCCAGGATCCGTCGCCCGGGACGCAGAGATGAAAAAAATAGTTAAATATTCTTCTCTTGCTGATAGATTTTTTTTTTTTAATCCTGTGGCAGTGGAGACTTCAGGGGTTATTGGCCCTCGTTCGATGGCGTTCCTTCGGAGGATTGGCGCGATTGCGTCTCAATTAAGGAACGAGCCTCGCGAAACGGAGTGGCTCTTGCAGCGTGTCTCACTTGGCCATGGTTCGAGGTAATGCTTTCTCCATCATTGCGACTGGAAGAGGATAGGAAAAATTGTTTATTGTTACGTTGTTCTGGAATTGTCATCAATGGTCAACTGTAATTGTTTTGTTGCAATAAATTTTAATTTGCTAAAAAAGTTTACGTTGATTCAATTACACCTGCGCACGAACGAGAGACGCTGAGATTTTAAATTTAAAAATAATATTTTTTTTTGCTTTAATATGTGTTTTGGGTATATGATGTAACATATTTCAATTTTTATTCTTTTTCTTTTTCTTCATGTTCCCATCATTTGTTATTAAATATCCGACATTGTGGTAATAGAAGATCAGGCAAGAATGGCGAAACGTTGTACGAACTTGTAAGAACTTTGTCCGATAAAGTCCCAGAAGACGAAACGCGACACACGAAAATTTGTCCCGTTTGGGATACTTCTTTCCCATATATAATAAATTAAATGTGGACTTGATTAAACTCTGAGTTTCAAAAAGATTGCACCCACTTTTCAGACTTGATTGTAAAATTTTAGATTGTAGAATCATACAAGTGTGGGTGAATAGGGACAAAACAAATGAATATTTAATTGTATTTATTACTATTAATGTTCTATCTCTTCATACCGTTAAAGTAATAATAGTAATACCTTGGTTGAATATTTTCTTTGTTATATAACTCACTACAGCTGTTAACTAAAAAGATATAAATCTCTACCGTTCTGGTGTGTACATGTCTGTGTGTCCAATTTTTCTCTGCTTCCTCTTGTGCGAGTCTATCACGCACGAACATACAAAATACAAATCACATACAACGCCAAGCATTCATTGGTTAATTAATCACCACTATGTTATTATAGACAATTTACGAATCGTAGCAATGCGACAATTTTGTAATCGCTCTATTTTTATGTAGTCACTTTTGTGCACTTTTGGGAGAAACGTACCACAGAATCTTTCTTAAGTCTCCCCAAAGCTCGCTCGCTGATTGGTCTCTGCCAACCAATCAGATCGCCTGCACGTGAAGAATAATTCTTCCCGCGCAGCGATCTGGAGCCTATGGTCACTTATTTAACCAAGAATTTTTCTTAGCTAATTAGTGAGAATTCAGCTGCCAAACGAAACCACGGCAGTTGAAACCATGCGCCAACCTTCTCACTCACACACACCACTCACCTGCTGAACATACCTTGTATATACTCACATAATCTTTTCTAACACGGCAAATCTTTTAAGAACAGTCATTTAAAGAGACTCATGAACATTATTCCAGTGAACTTTGCAATACTAAAATAACAGTTAATGAGAAACAATTCTTGTTTATTTCAACCTTTTTTTACTTAAATGCATGCTTTCTTTCACATCGTTGTTTGATATTGTACATTTTGTTAAAAACATATTTTATGTGTAACAATATCTTTTGCTTATCCTTTTCTGCATCAGCCCTGTTTCCTAATCTAAAGTTAAATTAATGTGATGAAGTCCGACACTCTCTCTCTCTCTCTCTATATATATATATATATATATATGTGTGTGTGTGTGTGTGTGTGTGTGTGTGTGTGTGTGTGTGTGTGTGTGTGCGTGTGTGTGTATCTATACATACACTTGGCTTAAGTCTGACGCAAGTCCACAACCCAGTGCTGTAGTTAATTTTTAATACCTTACCTGTTTTCAGTAGCCATAAAATATACATTTTACAAGGGCTACATACAGTTTTGAATTTACAGTTTTTTTCTCTTAAACTGATTGCCAACCATGGCTAGAAAGCTGAGTCTGCCCTACAATTTAATTCATATCTGTCCCGAGAAGAAATGTAGTCATGCCTTTCCCAAAAGTATTTTATAATTTCATTTTTCATTCTCTTCTCCTTAACTGTTCCTCCATTTTCTTTTTTCATTTACAGCATTTTCAAAATTCCTTCCTCCCTCTTTTCCTTTCTTGTATTTCCGCATTTTTGCTTCTTCGTCATCGTATTTTGAAAAAACGACCAATAACTCTGAGTGGACAGTGGCGAGTAATCGAATGTCAGTGACTGAACCCTGGAAAATGAGGGAACAAATAAAAGAATGGACAGTAGGGTAAATGTGAAAAATTTATCTTTCTGATCCACTAAAGGTTGTACAACCTGGACATATATTATATATTAGATCATTGTAAAAGTTTGTGCGCGATTAGAACGTTAAAAACAATGGAAATCGGGCACAAACTTTTGCACTGCTCCAATATATAATGGCCAGTTACTTATTTTCTATGCACTTTCGTCTGCAAAGGTGGCTAGCTAATCCTTATTGCATACCTCTGCTCAGTCACATTTATATTTCTTCAACACCCACAGAGTCCGCCTTGGTTTATACTTCAACCATACTGGGTGGACTTTAATTACAGTTTCTGGCATAATTTGTAACCACCTGGGCACTTCAACGTGGGATAATGTTTAGCAAGCTTGTCACTCGAGATAAATTACAACTCAGTAGTGAGTTCGATCCTCACTGGACGTCCCATACTTTCGGTCTTGTGCCACATCTAAGCTATGCTTAGAAAATCACCATAATCTATGATCAGCTGTTTAAACAATGCCAGTATGCTCCAAACATCACACTGTTTAAAAATAAAAAAGGTGTTTTTTTCGAATAGAATATCCATTATAACAACATTTGAAGTAATAAGAATGTTAGATTATAAATAAATCCATTACTTCTTTAGAAATTGCTTTGTTTACGTTTTGCATACGAAAATGAACAGATATGGGCTTATTGAGAAAAATATCTGAAAAAAGAAGTGTGCTTTCCTTAAAAGGGAAAAGAGAGCTGGGCTGAACTGTGAGCCTCTCTGTAGCTGAGTGGTAAAGCACACTGGATTAAACAGGGGTTTCTCCTGCAAAGATGATTCAGGCTCAGTTGCCACTGGAGAGCACATTTTCTTTGAGATTTCTTGAATGCGCAGACCAATTGATGTAATATACACTGTTTGAAATTAAAATAAAAATGGGTGTCTAGTTAAAATACAAGCATCCACTAATAATGTTTTAATTAATAAAAATGACAGATTAAAAATAATTAATATCTATACATTGATTATTTAATCTATTTTTTTATCATAATGAAGTAATAAACATAAAATTGCGTCAGTTTTTAAAATTTTGTTCAATTTAATGGATAAAACTGGGACAGCATGTATCTCAGAGAGATTGAGATTATATTTGTAGATTAAACTTATTGATTGTACCAAGACAATGTTTTGTCTATCTTCCCATCTAATATAGATAAAAAAAGACTAGCTAGACTGACAAATAAACAATTGTCAAGCTAGCTAGCTTTTTTATCTATCCTTTTTCTCTCCCTTTAAATGTCTATCATACTATCTTTCTTGTTTGTCTGTTAGTCAATTAATTCATCAACCAATGGCACTCTTAGCATGTTTATTTTCCATTTAGTTGAATTTTTGTTCCTTTCTCCACTTAGCTATGTGCAATTGGATCTTTTTCAGTCTGTACCTATAGCTGGTTATTGTGGTACTGTAGTTTCACCAACTGAGGGTACAGGCTGCAGATATAGAGTTTAATACTTTGTTGTTCCTCCATTTCCTTCACTTTAAACCAAATTAATCTGAACTTAGATTGTTCAGAAAATAATGCAGGTTTTGTCACTGTATATTTTAAGCTATTTTTGATGTAAAAATCATGCAAACAGGCAAACATTACATGTTGTTTCAAAGAGTATTTTATATGATTCCTGTCTAAATGATCCATTTTATTCACATACAGCATGTCAAAAATTTTCTTTAAATTTACTTTTATGAATATAATTTTGGTTGTAGTGCAACTCAGCCGGCTGGAAACATTAAGAAAGTTTGGGGAGAAAGATATGTTAATCAATGCATAGTGCAGCATTGGTTTCAGAAATTTTGTTGTGGTGAAGCCAGCCTTGAAGATAAGAAAGATCAAGGATGTCAGCCTTCCATTGAAAATGAGGAATTCAAAACATTAGCGGAGGAAAATCCCTGCACTACTGTTTGGGAACTTGCAAGAGAGTTAAGTGCGAGTATTGGATTAGTGTTTGAAAAATTGAACAAAATTGGAAAGTCTAAGAATTTGGACAAATGCATAGATTAGGAATTAGGAATTGTATGAAAACCAAAAGAATCATTATTTTGAAGTCTGTTTAACTCTTTTTTTTTTTGTGCAACAATAATGACCCATTTCTTGATCACATTGTGACATGTGGGGAGGAATTAATCTTATATGACAACCAATAGCATTCAGGGTGATGGCTGAATTGAAAAGAACCTTAAACAATTCTCAAAGCCAAAGTTTGACCAGAAGAAGGTTACAATGACTGTTTGGTGTTTTAAAGCTTGATTGATTCATCACAGCTTTTCTGAATCCTAGAGAAACAATCACAGCTGAGACGTATTGCCAAGAAATTGATCAAATGCATCAGAAATTGCAATGTGTTTTTGTGCCGGGCACTAGTCAATAGAAAAGGTCAATTCTTCTTGATGACAATACTTGGCCACATGTTGCACAATGAATACTACAGAAATTGAATGAATCAGGCCACAAAACTGCCACATAATCTTACCTGGCCTCTTGCCAACTGGTTACCACTTTTTCAAACATTTAGACCGTTTCTTACAAGGAAGAGCTTTCAATGATTCAATTACTGTCCAAAATGACTTCAAAGATTTTGTTGCCACCCAAACATCTATGCATGAATCTTTTGTTGGCAAAATGGTGTAGAATCTAATGGCTCCTATTTTGATTAATAAAAATTCTTCTGAAGTAAGATCTGCCATTTTAAAAATGATGGTTAAAAAAAAAATGTGAATTATTTTCTGAACAAACTAATAAATATCTATTTGTTTATCTCCAGATCATATCCAACTTTACGTTCATTTTTTTTTTTTTGCTGCTAATCATGATTTTATTTTTCTCTATCTTCCTAGTGATACAGGCAGCGAAAGAGCAAGCTTTAAAAATGGTTACTGACTTGATGCAAAGAAGAATAGAAAATCTGCAGATATACAGCACCATCATTACCATTTAATGTAGAATAGTCAGTACTGTTCATTCTGTCGGCCTGTTATTTCTTTACTCCTACTCAGTCTCCACCCTCAGTCCAACTGCCACTTCCCCCAACTGTCCATCCATTTATTTGTTCCCTCATTTTCCAGGGTTCAGTCATTGACACTCGATTTACTCGCCACTGTCCACTCACAGAGTTATTGATTTTTATTTGCAAAATATGATGACGAAGAAGAAAAAATGCACAAATGCAAGAAAGGAAGAGAGTGGGGAGGAATTTTGAAAATGCTGCAAATGAAAAAAAAAGGGAGACAGTTAAGGAAATGATAAGCGAATGAAAAATAAAAATATTGAAAATAAAAAAGAAGAATTCGCTTTTTATAGTGTAGTGGCATGACGAAGGAAAGAAAAATTAATCTAAGGAAAAATAAAATGAATGAAAAAGTGATGAAGTAAAATTTTGCTAAAAAAGAAGCATGGAAAAAAGACAAGGATTTAAAAAAAAGAGTAGCCATCATTAAGAAAGAAGAAAGAATTTCAAATTAAAAATAAAAGAAAGGAAATATTTAAAAATAGAGCAAGAAAAGTGAAGTAGTTTGTTAAAAAGGAGATAAAGAAAGGAAAAAGAAAAATGAGAAAAAGGAGACAAATGTCTTGGGATAAAGACATGAAGAACTAGTCTTAAAAAGAGAGAAAAGGTTAAAACAAAATCAAAGGAATTGGTGGAGAGAAAAGAAAAATGGTTAGATGGGAAACATAGGTTGTTTATGTAAGAATTGAAAATGGTCGCAAAAGAAAAAATTCAAAGATGAAGTAAGAATCACAAGGAAGTGGATGAAGAGAAAATTAGAAAGAAAAGGTAAATTTAAAGGAAATTAGAAGAAAAAAGGAAATTCAAAAAAGAAGAATGAAAAGTAATATCAAGAATGGAGGCTGCAAGGAAAAGGAGGAAAGTAAATTAGATAAAAAAAAGAAATTCAAAGAAGAAAGAATGAAAAATAATTTTTGGAATGAAGCCTACAAGGAAGAAGGAAATTAGGAAAAAACCAAAGGAAATTCAAAGAAAGAATGAAAAATAATGTTAGCAATGAAGGCAGCAAGGAGGGTGGGTACTGAAGGAAATTATAAAAAAAGAAATTCAAAGAAGAAAGAATGAAAAATAATGTTAGCAATGAAAGCAGCAAGGAGGGTGGGTACAGAAGGAAATTATAAAAAAATGAAATTCAAAGAAGAAAGAATGAAAAATAATGTTAGGAATGAAGGCAGCAAGGAGGGTGGTTACTGAAGGAAATTATAAAAAAAAGAATGAAAAGAAGAAAGAATGAAAAATAATGTTAGCAATGAAAGCAGCAATGAGGGTGGGTACTGAAGGAAATTATAAAAAAAAATGAAATTCAAAGAAGAAAGAATGAAAAATAATGTTAGTAATGAAGGCTGCAAGGAGGGTGGGTACTGAACGAAATTGTAAAAAAAGAATTTCAAAGAAGAAAGAATGAACAATAATGTTAGGAATGAAGGCAGCAAGGAGGGTGGGTACAGAAGGAAATTATAAAAAAATGAAATTCAAAGAAGAAAGAATGAAAAATAATGTTAGGAATGAAGGCAGCAAGGAGGGTGGTTACTGAAGGAAATTATAAAAAAAAGAATGAAAAGAAGAAAGAATGAAAAATAATGTTAGCAATGAAAGCAGCAATGAGGGTGGGTACTGAAGGAAATTATAAAAAAAAATGAAATTCAAAGAAGAAAGAATGAAAAATAATGTTAGCAATGAAAGCAGCAAGGAGGGTGGGTACAGAAGGAAATTATAAAAAAATGAAATTCAAAGAAGAAAGAATGAAAAATAATGTTAAGAATGAAGGCAGCAAGGAGGGTGGTTACTGAAGGAAATTATAAAAAAAAAAGAATTTCAAAGAAGAAAGAATGAAAAATAATGTTAGCAATGAAAGCAGCAATGAGGGTGGGTACTGAAGGAAATTATTAAAAAAAATGAAATTCAAAGAAGAAAGAATGAAAAATAATGTTAGCAATGAAAGCAGCAAGGAGGGTGGGTACAGAAGGAAATTATAAAAAAATGAAATTCAAAGAAGAAAGAATGAAAAATAATGTTAGGAATGAAGGCAGCAAGGAGGGTGGTTACTGAAGGAAATTATAAAAAAATGAATGAAAAGAAGAAAGAATGAAAAGTAATCTTAAAAATAAAAGCTGTGATGAGAAGAGACGGGGAATTAGAGGAAAAAAAAAGGAAATTCAGAAAAGAAAGAAAGAATGATAAGTAATGTTAGGAATGAGGGAAATTAAAAAGAAAAAATATAATTCTAAGAAGAAAGAATGAAAAATAATGTTAGGAATGAAGGCTGCAAGGAGAGTGAGCAGAAGGAAATCAGAAAAAAAATAAAAAAAATAAAATTCAGAATTGCCTGTAATGGTGGTAGTTGAGGTGATGAGTGTGTTGGTGTTTGATGTGGGTGTGAATATGGGCAGTAGCACCTGCATAGTCCTCTAGCACCACTAGCCTTATCACAGACTTCATTTTCAAGAAGAATCAAGTAAAAATAAAAAAAAAAAAATGAACAAGAGAGGAGGGTAAGAACGGGATGTGCAGAGGTGGTTGGAGTTGAAAGAAAAATATGCAGGAATCAGGAATGGAGGTGACCAAAGAAAAAGGCAGCAGTAGATGGAAAGGGCCAGTTTATAGCCATGACTTCTTCACAATCAACTCTTTTACTTTTCAACATCTCCACCTCTTCTGTGGTCACTACCACTGCTCAATGAATCCCTTCATTTTGTCATTAAAACCTTAATTAAGAGAAACTTAATTTTCTCCAAGCTTTGACTACTGGAGAGATTTAACTAGTATTCTCTTTAATGGCATCATTCTTCTTAAATACTGAAATGGCAATCAGAAACAGAATAAAAGGGAAGAAAAATGGATATGAATATGTGCATAACATTATAATATAGTTGTCTATGCATGATAGTGTGTGTATGTTTCAAATTTTGTTTAATTTATGGAGGAAGAAGGTTCAATATTGCAAATATAGAATGTAGATATAGAACAGATGACTGCTTGAAGAGTGAAACTGACAGTCACCATGCAGTGTTGATACCTATATCATCATTCTGTGTGTGTGTATGCACACACAAACACACTTATATAGGGGGATGCAGAAAAGGTCTTGGTTTTTTTTACACTTCCCCAAAATCAGAATTCTTATGTCTGATTACTGAAACACTGATTTTGGAAGTGGGTTACTGCTTTTATATTGTTCAATGAAACATGATTGAATGAAGATATGCTGCCTAGATACATATATAATGTGTGTGTGTTTTATATATATATATATATATATACATATATATATATACACACACACACATTATATAAGAGGGTTCTGGAAGTGGATTACTACTTTTATATATATATGTGTGTGCGTGCATGTGTGTGCGTGTGTGTGTGTGTGTTTTAGATAATAAATATATATATGTAATGAAATGGATTAAGTCCGACAATTAGTTAATATATTTTTCTTTTTATTAAAAAAAAAAAATAATAATGTATATATATATATATATATATATATATATATATATCTATATATATATATATATATTTATATATTTATATATATATATATATGTATATATATATATATATATATATATATATATATATATATATATATACATATACATATTATATATATATATATATATATATATATTATATATATATTATATATATTAGGTTGGTGCAAAAATAATGACGTAATAATGTCGTTTTTTGACGTTAAAAAATACGTCAAAAAACGACATTATTACGTCGTTATTTTTGCACCAACCTAATATATATATATACACAAACACATACATATGGCCACATCATGTTCAAACACCAGTTCCCATACAATCATGAAAGTTAAGCAATGTCAAACCTGGTCGGTACTGAGATGGGTGACCACTTGGAAATACCAGGTGCTTTACACTTGAATGTGTGGGTGGTGTAATCATTAATGCTTCAGAATTGCTAATCAGAGAGCCAATTCCATTTGGCTACATTATATTCACTTACATGCAAACATCCTAGAAAGATACAAGTCCACCTCTTTTCCTCCAGCTATGAGTTAATTAGTTAGACTTGTATCATTAAACCATTATTATCTGAAACAAAAGAAAAAAAAAAGAAAAATCTTGCAATCTAAAAATATTTCTGGGGTTTAAATAACCTACAAAGTGTGAATAAGCCATAGAAAACAAATCAATCAATTAATAACAGATTTATAACATATATTCACACACAGATACACACCCAATATATATGTACACACACATATATTTATACACACAAATAACATGCACATATATATATATATATATATATATATATATATATATATATATATATATATATATATATATATAAAAAGAATGTATAAACATATATATATATATATATATATATATATATATATATACACACAGATATATAACATACATTCACACATACACAAAGCTATATGACATATATATGCACACACAGAGATATATAACATATTTTCACACATATGCAAAGCTATATGACATATATATGCACACACAGATATATATATATATATATATATATATATACACATAGATGTGTATATATACCACACAGATATATATATATATATATATATATATATATATATATATATATATATATATATATATATATATATATGCACACATCCAGATATATCAATATTCACACACAGATACATGTTAATTAGTCTCTACATGACTATTGTGTCTCCATGTACATCTATATGTTAGTGAATATGATCCTGTGTACATATATGTGCATGCTTTTCAACTAAATGTGTGTGTTTGAGAGTGGGATGAGGGAGGAAGTGAGAGAGGAAGAATCTATATCTTAGAATACTGAGATTGCTAAAGGATAATACAGAGGAAAGATGTAAAAAGAATTGAGGATTGATAGATAATGAGAGAGAGCAAGAAAGAGAGCGAGAGAGAGAGAGGTTATATTGTGAGGTAGTTGATGGTGGTGGAGGGTCACTTTTAGTATCATTTGGTTTAGAGTCCACTGACCCCAAATATCCTATTTTTCCTCAGTAATTTTCATATCAACATCGCCAGTGTCCAGTCAAAGTATTGATTTCTTTTTCCAGTTCTCATTTCCTCTCACCACCCACAAAAATATGATAGTGACACAGGAAAGTGCTACTTGAAATTTCTCTTCTTTAGCCATTTTGTCCACTCACTGCCCCAACCTACCCACACTGAATATTCCAATTTTTTTCTTCTTTAACTGTTTACTACTCTACATTCTATTTTCTTTTTTCTTAGTGGTTTTTATTCTTCACTATTATCTTTTCTCTACCTTTTATTTTTTCTTTCTTTTTTTTTTTTTTTTTAATTATATATTTTATCTTCCTTTATTCATTTTTATATTCTTTCATACTGGATTGTCTCCCCACTAAATTCTTTTTTCTTTCTTATTTTTGTCTTCTGCATGTTTTCCTGATCAATCCACAATCTTAAAGAAAATCCGTTTTTTTCTTCCGCCATTCTTCAATTACCATTTTCTATTCTAACTTTATCTAATTTTGCACTTTTCCTCCATTTTTTTTTCTCTTCTTTCATGAACCAATGATTCTCTTAATAAATTTATCTCCTTTATTTCTATCATTTAATTTTCATTCACATTACAGTCAACTGTATTTTTATTATTTATTCCTTATTCTGTCTTTATTTTTTTCTCTTTATAATTTCTCTTATTCCTTTTTTTTCCTTATACTTTGTTTGTTTGTCCTCTTTGTAAGTTCTTGTATTTCTCAGTCTTTAGTTCTTTTATCCAGTATTCATAAATAAACTTATTCTCTAGTTATTTTATTCTTTCTTCATTCTTTTTTTCTCTTTGCAAGTTTCTCATTTTCTATCACTTCCTTCTAATGAATGAATTTTTACTTCACTTATTCAGCACAGATGAGATATCTCTTTTTAGCATTTGAATCATGTTTTTCTTTTAATTTTCTTTTTTTTCTTTTATTTTCCTATATTTTTTTTTTCCTCTCATTCTTCATATATTCACTTCAATTTCTTGCTCAATCTTTTTATCTCTTCTCCGGAATTTCCTTCTCTTCACAGATGTAAAGTTACTTCATTGACACTTTTTTTTCTTAATTTAAAAAAAAAATGTTTACATTCATGTATTCTTTTTCCTTTAATTTCTTTGTTTTTTTTAAATAAAATTTTTAATTTTACTTATTTTCTTTTTTATTTTCTTTTTATCTATCTTATTTTATTTTTATTTATTTTTTTTTTTTTTTTTACTATTAGGTCGGTGCAAAAATAATGACGTAACAATGTCGTTTTTTGACGTTAAAATATACGTCAAAAAACGACATTGTTACGTCATTATTTTTGCACCAACCTAATAATTTCACTTGTTCATCTCATTGTTTTGTTCTTTCCTGTCTATAATCTTTCATTCATTTTTTTTCTATTATCTTTCATCTCCAATTTTTCGAAAAAATTTTCATTTGTTTTTACTTCCAATTTTATTTGCTTCCTTTGATGCTATTTGACTCTCATTCCTTCATTTTCTCTTTCCTTTCATTCTTTTCTACTTTCTTCTCTTTGAAGCTGAATTATTTTTTATACATTCTTTCATCTTTTCATTTATTTATTCTTTCTTAACTCTTTTCCTTACTGTAACGCATTTTCTTTTATTCTTCCTGCTGCTGAGTTCTTTCATCCTTTCAATCCTTCCTTCTTTTATTCCATCCTTCACCCTTCTTTCATTTCCTTTTTACATTCTTCAATTTCTCATTCCTTCTCCACTTACCTACTTCCCTATTCCCATTCTTTTTTTCCAAGTGTCCACTTTTCCTCCCCTCAACTGCTATTCACCCCCACCGCCCATTCCTATAACCTAAACACTGGCTGTTTATTCTTCCCAAACCTCAATTCCAGCCAGTGTCCAGATTGATATTTTAGTTCAGAAATACATTATTCTAATGGAAACGCTACTCGAGATTCTCAGGCATAATTTTCCATTGACCGCACATGTTGTACAGCTTCAAACTAAATTTTCTCAGCACACTGACCCCCATTCCCTGGGAGTGCATTCATAGATTTCTTGCATCCTCCAACCCCTATTTCTAGTGTACATTCAGCCTGGACAATACTACATCAACATGCCCACAAGGTGGGTAGGTAAAAGGGGTGACCAACAATTCGAACTGAAGGCTTGGAGGGTAAGAAAACCCACAGCAATAGAATTGAAGTTGAATGATGGAAAGGATCAAAACTTAACAAGAAATTTTCCATACAATTCAATATTAAAAATATACATTTGTTATTACTGTAAACCTGTGAGCTGAAAAAGCTTCAGAACTTATATATATATACACATTTATGTGTGTGTATATATATATATGTATATATATATATATATATATATGTGTGTGTGTGTGTGTGTGTGTATATATATATATATATATATATATATATATATATATATATATATACACACATTTATGTGTGTGTATATATATAAATATATATATATATATACATTTATGTGTGTGTGTGTGTATAAGAAGGATGGTCTTTACCAGAACCGTTACACTTCACGTGCTCAAAGCCATTTTAAAGCACTGATCTTAGAAAGGAGTTGTATACAGTTATTCACATTTATGTGTGTGTATATATATATATGTATATATATATATATATATATATATATATATATATATATATATATATATATACACACACATAAATATAAATGTGTGTATATATATATATATATATATATATATATATATATATATATTTATGTGTATATATATATATATTTATGTGTGTATATATATATATATATATATATATATACACATTTATGTGTGTACATATATATATATATATATATATACACACACACACACACATTTATATATGTATTGAATGTGGCATTGGGTAGAGTGCTCAATATCATGGAGACAGGGATTCTAGAGATAAATAATAGTTTAATGATCAATTTCGTTGTGAAAATGTCACCATGCAATGTTGATATTTGTGTTCATACAATTTCTCTCATATATATATATATATATATATATATATATATTGTCTGAAGAGATGAATATATAGATATTCATGAAATAAATTATAACCGAAATGAATCTTTAAGGTTTTCTTCTTTATTATTATTATAATTATTATAATGCTCTATAGTTTGTATTAAGCTTTCTCTGAATTAATATCCTACCAGTCACAAATTGGCTATATATATATATATATATATATAATGAAAAACAAACCACTTTAAGGTACCATTACGATAATTTATTTCACCTAAATCTTTTTTTAAGGATTCAGGATCATCTGGTAAAACTTCCAACAATGAATTGAGAGGAAAAATTTTTTCCTCTCAACAGTGATCTCATCTCAAAATCCTCACACTTGCTCCATATGTAGCCTCCTTTGTAAATCACTAGTGGGTCTTAAATGCCACTTAAAATTATCGCACAAAATTTTATAACTGAATCAATAAGCTGTCAGATCCTCATACGTCAAAACCGATGGGTGAGTCCATTATTATATATATATATATATATATATATATATATATATATATATATATATATATATATTACTAGCTTAAAAGCTGGCCTATCATAATTGTTACTAAATTTTTGCTTTGATTTTTATAGCTTTTTTTATATTTTACATTGAGCCATCTAAATTTTACATTCACTCCACCTGTATGGCAGTGAATGCTGGACAATCTCATCACAGATAAAGAAGAGACTTGAGTCAAAAGAAATTCTTAGAATACCATGGACTGAATATGTGAGCTACAAGGAAACTTTGAAGAAAAATGGAAACAAAAAAAGGACACTTATATTTAGAATCAATCTACCTAATGAGCTTGTGTAAATGGTTAGCAGAACAGGGATTAGGAGATAGCAAAAAGATAAAATTTACTAAGAGCTCCAAAGGACAAGATACTATTGAGAATCATGATCGCTAGCATCATGAAAGGATACATTATGTAGAAGATTATTTAGAACTAGAAAAAGACATATGAGAAAAGAGGGCTTAGAGAATTTGACATTCACAGTACATATTAATGACAAGAAGTACAAAGAAAAGCTACAAGTAACCTACCTAACAAGTTAGATTAGGAAAGATAGCAAAAAGACAAACCTTATTAAAAACTACAAAGGACAGGAAATTGTGGAGAGCCATGATTATGCATGTCCAGGAGGAACACATTACACAGAACATATATTACAGACTATATCTGTAAAGGACAAAGTTTTCCTTTTGTCTTTATTCATATATATATATGTGTGTGTGTGTGTGCATACGGGTACGATGGGTAAATTGTTGCTATTTTTAATTTTAATTTTAAATTGTTTGTTTTTGATTTGTTGACCACACAGTATAATAGTGTTAGTTGGGTACCATCTGTGAGAAAAAGAATACTATGATGCAATTCACTCTGCCAGAAATTTGGAAACAGCATGCTGTACTGGTTGGTATTCATGCTGGAAGCTCCAATACGAACATTTTGAAATGTTTGAGTATCAACCTGAGTACTGTGCAGAAGATTCAGAAAGAGGTGGATGAGTCTAGTGGTGATTACAAAAGTATGGCAGCTTGGGAAACTCATTCTAATCATTTTGATAAGAAAAGAACTCCCCAATTTATTAATGAGGTCCTCAGACTCAGAGACCTACATCAAGTGCCTTAAGGGGGTAGTGCTGCTCTGTGTCAAGAGGGTGGCTGCTGGAAAATGCTATGTCTGGCAAAAGGACACTACAACATGCCACACTAGCAAGAGAACCCAGTCATGGCTGTCAGACAATTTCTGCAACCACATCACCCCTTACATCTAACCACCAGACTGCAACCCGCTTGATTATTATATGTAGGGCACAGTTGAGCAAGAGACCATCAAACCTCCTTGTCACAATAAAGATTAACTCAAGGCAATGATTATGGCAGCATTCCCAACTTAAATAAGGAGACAGTCCAGATATGTTGCAGGAGATTCTGAAGTCATCTGGAGACCATGGCTGAAACCAATGGTGATTTACAGTATTTACATTATGCAGACCATTGTCCTCATCTTTGTCGCCATATTTGTCACAATGTTTCGGCCGTTGTACGCTCCGGCCTTCTTCAGGTGGTTGGAATTTTGAACTGAACCCTTTATTTCGATCCCTGGGGTGGACTATTCTAGTTCCATGTGCCATGTTTGATGGATGTCAATTATCAGTTATCTCCTGCTAATTTTCCCTCTGAAAGTTCTCCACTGCCTTAACTGGGTATTGAACTCATACTCTTTGGGTTTGTCACTGGATCTAACCAACGCCTTTATCTACTGTGCCATGTGTCCTGTACATAATGCCTCATCTCAGAAATATAGACAGACTCCAATGGTGATTTATTGAATAAATTTACTCTTTATTATTTGAAAATATTTTTGTGTAATTTTGGTAAATATATCTGTTAAAATCTGATGTCAGTGTTATTTTCATTTTTGTGTAATTTAGATGACAATTTATCCATATATATGTGTGTGTATATATATATATATATATATATATATATATATATATATATATATATATATATATATATATATATATATATATATATATACACACACACAAACAAACAATATGCTTGCTTGATTTCTAAGACATTTTCCATCCATTTGCAATTCTATTTATGCAGATATTTTTCTTCATTTGGGATTGGATATAAAACATTTTTATGCAAAATTGTTTGCCAATGTGTATATATTTATCTAATTTCAGAAATGTGTATGTGAGTGTGTATGCATGTGAGAGAGGGAAAGAGAGACAGATGAGAGTGTGAATAATAATTTATGTCTATAATGTATTTGAAGCCTCTTTTTATCAAAGCAAAAGTAATATATAATATCAACACCAAAAATTTATGCTTCCTCTCATGTGCTTCAGAGACATATGTACATTCTAATATTTACAATAAATAATTTAAAGTGACTGGTAAAATAAGTAGTGCAAACAGGAAAATAAAAGTAAAAAAAAAAGAAGCATTATCCGATATTTTTCTTACTTCAATCCATATTCCCTCAAATCCAGGAGGCCAACACCAAGTTATGAGTAACATCATATTTTTTTGTTTTTTTTATCTATAACATTTCATCAGTTAAAATAACAAAAACCTATTTACACATTATTCATAAACAATTTATTAGGTTGGTGCAAAAATAATGACGTAATAATGTCGTTTTTTCATGTTAAAAAATACGTCAAAAAACGACATTATTACGTCACTATTTTTGCACCAACCTAATAGTTATTTATTAACATAGATATACAGATCAAAAGCAACTGAGATAGTTGGATATACCTTGGCTTATGTAAGCAGTTTAAGATAAATAGATAGATTATTTCTATCTCTTTAATCTAAGCTAGATATGAACAGGCCACAACAAATAGATATGTACAGAATGAGACAGTGTGTATGTGTATATATATATATATATATATATATATATATATATAAAAGGAGAGAGAGATATGAACATATGGAGCTCAATAAATAGACGCTAATTAATACAGTTGTATACAATGCGACAGAAATACCTCCCACATTTTAAACTCTCACCTGTGTGGTGCTAATGAACATAGGCAGGTGGCAATGGTGTCTTCCTCTAGCTAATGTCTTACCAATTTTTTTCAGATATGATCAATTAACAACATTGCATGAACTGATGAATACCATGTGTTTTCTTTTAAAACAGTTTTTTTTTTTAAGACTCGTGAATCGGTAACTGCAACATTGAGTTCTTTTCATGATCATTTCATGTTACGCCAGAAAGATGTTATTCCAGGTTGAAAATATCAGGCCCACAGGTTCAATGCTTAAAACAATGTCACCTGGAAGTGCTCAAACTTTCGGGTGATGAAAAACTTTAAAAATCATCCATAACAGGTCATAGTGAAGAGAGGTCACTATTTGGAGAATGTCATTTTAAAAGCCAAATGAATAAAAACTGTATTTCTGCCACACCCTGTATAAATAAACCCAGATCTATACTTTCCTAGGCCAGAAAGAGAAACTGTTTAATAAATTAGCATTTGAAAATAGTTTTATATGTTTATCTATGCCCATTAATACATTTAACTATGTGTGATATCTAGAATTTATTTTACGAGGATAAATTTTCATGAAAAACTTAACAAAAAAAAAAAAATAGTTTTAAGCTGTGAAAATTTCAGTTTTCCTACTTGAATTTTCTGATGAATCTTAATTCATAAGTTAAGGATTGAGTAAGTTCATAGTGAAGTTCTTCAACACTGAAAGATATTTAGAAATTCCTCTGTAACATCATTAAATATTTGGAATTAACAAAATATTACAATAATAATTATAAATATGAATGCTGGCCATTATTTTAAGAAGTAAGGGGGTACAAATGAAAAAAATTTGATATTTGTCAAGTTTTTTCATTACACTGAAACAGCCATTAAACACTTCTACTTTCCCTTCTTTCATTCATTCATTTTCTCATTGCAACCAAGTAGTATCTTTTCTCCTCTTTCCATGCAATCAAAATCGAATAGTCCATTATATGTGAGGTAGTGTCTGGACATAACTGTTGTGCAAACTAACAAAGTGAGGGCAAAGCACAATTATAATAGGATATGAATCAATACTATTTTTAGTATAAATCTCTTTGGCTTACCCCGACTTGGCTTTACCAAAAACACCCATTAGGTGGTGCTATTTAAGTCTATAAAAAGGCAAGCATATTCTGTATCTCTTATTTCCAGATGTAGTAGAATATAAGCAGAGAACACCTGCCAGGGTGGGTTCATTTGTTTTGGTTTTCCAACTTTTGAACTTTCTTATACATGCATCTATACACATGTCTATCACACTTGTTACACACACACACACATGCACATTCTTATAGCTAGTTTCAATGTTTTTTTTCTTTCATTTCAATTATGTCTTCATATAATTCCATTTTGTTAATAACATTGTTGTTAGTTTTAAATTCCTCTTTTTTGACTTACTTTTCTTTTTTTCTTTTTTTACTCAGACTCACACAACCTGACTCCTCATGTTTTCCTCTACCTTTTATAAGAGGCCGAAAATCTAGTATTGTTGCATATTTGGACAAGAGCTGCCCAGACTGCACTTTCCAGTTTTGTTAGAGTTCAAAAGCATCTCTGAGTTCTTGTTGAAGAAGAATTATTTACCACACTCCAACCTCTCTCTCACAGGCAAGATATGGCATGTCTCTCACTGCTCTATTGCTACTAACATGGAAAATGCTTGGACAAACTGCATCTTCTGGTTCCACCAGTTCTGACCTTCATGGCTAGGATCTGCCATTTACATAGAAACAAGCCACCCTCATTCCCTCCATATTCCATCAACAAGAGGTAAGTTCCACTCAAACAGCTTCTTCCCATGAACCACTGCCCCTATGGGACAGACTCCCAAGACAATGTTTTCCTGATCACTACAATCTTAACCTGTTCAAGTCTAGAGTCAACTATTATCTTCCTCTCCTATTTATATAAGCTACCCCCAACTGGACCCTCAACCTTGAGTGGGCTTTGTTCAAGGTGAACCTACTGTTAAAAAAAAAAGAAAAAAGTCTGCCAATATTGTTCATGAGACAAAAGTTCCAGGAAACCATAAATATTTACTGTAAAACAATCACATACCTCATATCCAAAGTGTTGAATCCCACAAACAAAGTGATCACTTATTTTTACCTGAACATCATAACATAACGCAATATGAAAAAAATAAAAAACATTTCTTACACTTATAAAGAAATTATATGTTCAAGAAAAATAAAAAAAAAATTTCAGTGTATGAATCTTGTATCCATTTGCAACTCTAAAATTCATGTATGCAAATATTCCTTTACCTCATCTATATTTCGTATTTTTCCTTAAAAATCAAATAATTTGAAAATTTCCTTTTCCATCATGCCTAATAAATTAAAATCAATCATGATTAAAATGTTTGTAATTCTTGAGATTAGAATTTAATTTTCAGGAATTCTGAAACTTTAACACATGCAGGGATTTAATTAAATGCAATTACAAGACAAGGAAAATTGCAGTAATTGCAAGAAATGCATCCAAAGCTTATTGCTCGCCAAATTGTTTCACTGTGTCAGACAATTTTTCTTTTCAGAATCCATCTTGCAAATTTATAAATCTACTGTTTGTCCATGCATTGAATATTGCTGCTGTATCTGGTCTGGTGTTCCTTCTGTGTACCTCAAGATTCTTGCCAAAATTCAGAGAGTCTGTAATGTAATCCATCCTGACCTGGACATTTTCTCACTAACGTGATGTGACTTCTCTTTGTCTTTTCTACAAATATTTTCATAGCAACTGTCCTGAGGAGCTTCCCCTAATATTAACCTATCTATTGAGAGAGCTTAACTATATACCCATCTGTCTACCTGCTTCTTTCTTTCTCCATTTCTACTGCTAACTCTCACATTGTTTATTTAAGGGGTAGAGTCTCTGACTGATTCTACATTGGTCAAGTTTTGATCTCAGCTTGAAGTGATTGGATGTCGAGCTACACTGATGAGCTGTGATATAGCAAAACAGTCTGTGTGTGGATAATATACAAGCCTGTTTTCTTGTATCACAGTTCATCAGTGTGGCTAGACATCCAACTGCCTCAAGCCAGAATTGAAACTCAACTGATTTGGCATCAGTCAGAGATTCTACCCCTAAGTTATCAGCGCACGACAGAGAAAGGGTAATTTTTAATATCTTATATACATGATGTATACAAATGCTAGTAGCCAAGAGTGCTCAATTCATGACTGAATAGTAATGCATTAATAGCAGGAGCAGCCACAGCTTTCAAAATTAAATTATCCTTTCTCTATAGTGCTCAATCAGTGAATGAGAGCATAAATAGTCATCCACCTACAAGCTTGTTTTGCTGTATCACCGCTCACTGGTGTGACTAGACATCCGATTGCTTCAAGCCAGGATCAAAACTCAACCAATTTGGCATCAATCAGAGATTCTACTTCTAAGCTGTTGGTGTATGGCAGAGAAAAGGAAATTTTTAATGTATTATATATGTGATGTATACAAACTGCAGTAGCCAAAAGCACTCAATTCATAACTGAAGTTGATATAAAAATATTAAAATTTACTTAACTGTAAATATCAAATCCTTTTTGTTGTATCTCTGTCTCTGAAGCTTCTTGGTGCTCTGTATTTAAATTGGTATATTTCTCATATATATATATATATATATATATATATATATATATATATATATTTCTCGACAAAATTTAAAGAAGAGTCTGTAATGTAACCCCTACATCCTAGTGGCATTGTCACCTTGCTTGGGGTGAAATGATTAAAAAAATAAAATTGGAATATGTCACTATTTCTGAGATGTGGTATTGTAATTATTTACAATATTTACATTGTTCAGACTGTTGTCCTAATCTTTGTTCCATATTCACAATGTTTCGGCCATTGAAAGCTCCTGGTTTCTTCGGTGATTGGAATTTCGAACACAACTCTTTATTTTGTCCACTGGGATAGATTGTTCTATTTCCACATGCCATGTCTCTTCGGGATGTCTCAGTATCAGTTATCTCACTTTGACTCAACTCTTCAAGTTTTTGTTCACCTCAGCTGTAGCCAGGTATTGAACTCTTTGGGTCAAGTCACTGGATTCAGGCAACACTTTTATCCACTGAACCATGTACCCTTGAGAAATTGTTCACTTGTTTTGTTTGTTTAATGACATATCAATTCATCATTTAATGTTAATATTTAATTTTCTTGGAAGTTTGAAATAATAAAAATATGTTATTCTGCTTTCACAATTGAATACATGGTAGACGATTTTTTGTTGGTTTTAGTGGCATATCAAGAATTATCAAAAAATGTATTGATTTTTTTCTATCTTACAAAAATGTATTGATGGTAATTTTTGCTATAAAAATTTATTTTTTATACTTTCATAGTGTTTTGAGGGTGAATTATTTGCCCATAGTTGGGGCCCTAACAGGTGCTACCACCCCACGTCAGGGTAGACCTGCAAAGAACAGCAATTAAAAGGTGGCTCCATGCTCCTCAAAATCTACCAATCAGTGGCCTTGCTGCCAGATGTAGTTCATCATTATACCCAAGATCAAATGTTGGGATTCTCTTCCTTCAAAATAGCAAAGAAAATCATCTTGAGAATATACTTCTTTAGTCCTCAACCAGTTTTCTTGGAAACAGATAATTTAGTTTTGATTTAATAGAGTTTGATGCTTCTAATAAATATTTCATATAATTTAATTTATGGATATACCTTCTATTTTGATATAGAAGAAATCAATTTAAAGTTTTTAGTTTCTTTTGAGCAATTTATTTTTGGTAAGAATTAACAGTTTAATGAGCAAAATGTCATTTTCTATAATAGAAAAAAGTAAATTAAAATTTTCCATTGAGCTAAATTAATTTACTTGTGGGAAAATGATATATAAATTTTTTATATATCAAGAACAATTTTAAGGAAAATTATGACAATGTGGAATAAGTTTTCATGTCACCTGTTTCATCCTTGAGGACTTCAGACTAAAAGTGATATTCATGCTGATGCAACTAAACATGCAGATGAATAAGAGTGAACAAATTTTAAATTTATATTTAATTTTTTGTTTACCCATGTTTTGGGTATATAGTCCAGTCAATTTCATTTTTGTTTATATTTTTATCACTTTTGTTATTAAGTATCGCACATTAAGATAATAGAAGTTGTATGAAGAAAACTGAAATGATGTGAGGACCTCGATACAAATTCACTGTGGTTGATCTCCCAATTAAAGCACTTTCTAAACACTTTCTAAACTGCATTCCCTTTTAATTAAAGTAGCATTTTTTTTCAATCAAATTTACATTAGTTGATCATAATGAGTCTGACAATAATTTTGATTTAAAAAAGGGTATTTTAATTAAAAGAAAACACAATTTACTAAAAAGTATACAAGAAATGCTAATTAGGCTCAAAACAAATTTCAAACTCGTTAATGTACCTAAGTAAATATAATGCTAAAGTCAGCAAGAAGCCTCAAAACAAAACTAACTTCTATCTTGAGAATAATAGTAATATTAGCTGTTTCCTTACAAGGAAACATTCAGCCTTTATCAACTGAGCATTCCAGTTGGTTAAAATTTATAAAATCTTTCTGTTAAAACAATTTTTTCTCAAGTCCAGTAGCTGCTATAGCTCTTTCCAGTATTAATGAGATTTTCCATTGTAAATTTTTATTTGAAATATTGAACATTGACATCATAAGGAAATCAGATCAAAGTCAAAGAATTTCACTGTAAGGAAAATTATATGCTTCCATTAGATAAAGACCATTTTAGAAAAATCTATGGCAAAGTAGAAAAAAGTTTTTGTGTGAGGCATTTTGTTCTTTTGGATTTCATTGGACTAAAGTGATGTTTACATTGATATGATTACAGATGTGCATGAAGGAGAGGAGATGCTGAAATTTTAAGTTTAAATTAAAAAATTTTTTGTTAAATATGTTTGAGTATATAGTCTAACCACTTTCATTTAGTTTCTTTGATTTTTTGTTTGTTTTAATCACTTTTCTTATTAAATATCACACATTGTGATAATAGATCTGCCAAGAAAGGTGAAATGTAAGAAACTGGAACCAAATTTACTGTGGATTATCTAGTGATTAAAGCACTTTCTATACATTTTCACTTTCATAAAGTGTTTTCTCTTCTTTTTCAAAATTATGGTCAGACTCATTATCATGACCTACTAATGCATTTTGCATGTTCTTTTGAAAAAGATCCCTTTTGTGTTCATATAATTTTTTATTAAATTCTTCAAAGTTTCACTTATGTATTCCTTGTGGTAATTATTACAGGTGATAGAGTAAATTCTTTATTAAAGTTTCAGCTTATTATTTTATTTTGTATTAATTCTTTTATTGTTTTAGAAGTAGTTGTAATAAATTTTATATTAATCTAAGATAAAAATTTTACAATAAAATTTATTATGAGCATTTGATAATGTGAAAAGTAAAAGTAACAGTTATAATTTTTAAAATATGTATTTAAATTTGTTTGATTTACTATGTTAATAAATTAAATAAATCTGTAAAACTATATTCACTGTTAAATTGGATTTTTAAATAACTATATATATCAGAAAGATTTTAACTCTAAGCATCTGATATACCAACCACTGTATGAATGCACAATGCACATATACCCAGGTAGCCGATGTACTGACCAGAGTTATGGACAAGCAGAATCTTAGGGTGGGAGAACTATAATGATCAGAGGATCAGGGTTCAAAATGTTAATAAATTTAAATTGTTTGTACTAACTGTAAAGGCTAAGAGGTGTTTTTTTTTTTATAAGATTTTTTTTTCTAAATATCCATATTTAAAAATATAGACACATGAATAGATTAATTAAAAAAAGATAGAATGATGATACTTTCATATTTCACAACATAAATCGTTCTGGGTTCAATCCTAGTGGCAGGCAGGTTATTTTAATTTCATCAGTGGAACTGTTCTTTCTCCCAATCAATTTTATAACTGAAAAATCAGTGATATACAATCATTTTAAAATCGATTTCAAACAAGCACAAAAATTTGGGAAGTGTTTTAAGAGAGGACAGAAAGTGCAACACTGGAATCCAAAAGGTGTATTGAAATAGCAAAAGATGCTTTCCAAAAGATCGTTTTTTTACGGTATATCAAACCTTTGTAGGTTATTTAAAGCTGGAAAATATTTTTAGATTCTAAAAATTTCCTTTTTTTTTTTTAGATCATAATAATGGTCAAGATTTACTAATTAACCTATAGATGATAAAAGAGGTGGATTCATGACTTTCCCAAGGGTATTTGCATGTAAATGAATATAACGAACCTAATGAAAATTGGAATTTGACTCTTCTATTAAAAAATTCCTAGTCAATATCCATTACAACACTCACATGTGCAAATTTACAGAACCTTGTATTTCCAAGTCGTCACCCATTGAGTTACTGACCAGGCTCAATGTTGTTTAACTTCAGTGATTGTATGGGTGTTTCAAATGCTTCAACATGATGTGGCAAAGACAGACAGAAAGAATTAAGGACAGACAGATAGAATTAAGGACAGACAGATAGAATTAAGGACAGACAGATAGAATTAAGGACAGACAGAAAGAATTAAGGACAGACAGAAAGAATAAAAGACAGACAGAAAGAATAAAAGACAGACGGAAAGAACTAAGGACAGACAGATAGAATTAAGGACAGACAGATAGAATTAAGGACAGACAGAAAGAACTAAGGACAGACAGAAAGAATTAAGGACAGACAGATAGAATTAAGGACAGACAGAAAGAACTAAGGACAGACAGATAGAATTAAGGACAGACAGAAAGAATTAAGGACAGACAGAAAGAACTAAGGACAGACAGATAGAATTAAGGACAGACAGAAAGAATTAAGGACAGACAGATAGAATTAAGGACAGACAGAAAGAATTAAGGACAGACAGAAAGAATTAAGGACAGACAGATAGAATTAAGGACAGACAGAAAGAATTAAGGACAGACAGAAAGAATAAAAGACAGACAGAAAGAATAAAAGACAGACGGAAAGAACTAAGGACAGACAGATAGAATTAAGGACAGACAGATAGAATTAAGGACAGACAGAAAGAACTAAGGACAGACAGATAGAATTAAGGACAGACAGAAAGAATTAAGGACAGACAGATAGAATTAAGGACAGACAGAAAGAATAAAAGACAGACAGAAAGAATTAAGGACAGACAGAAGGAATAAAAGACAGACAGAAAGAACTAAGGACAGACTAAAAGAATTAAGGACAGACAGAAGGAATTAAGGACAGACAGAAAGAATAAAAGACAGACAGAAAGAATTAAGGACAGACAGATAGAATTAAGGAGAGACAGAAAGAATTAAGGACAGACAGATAGAATTAAGGACAGACAGAAAGAATTAAGGACAGACAGATAGAATTAAGGACAGACAGAAAGAATTAAGGACAGACAGATAGAATTAAGGACAGACAGAAAGAATTAAGGACAGACAGAAAGAATTAAGGACAGACAGATAGAATTAAGGACAGACAGAAAGAATTAAGGACAGACAGATAGAATTAAGGACAGACAGATAGAATTAAGGACAGACAGAAAGAATAAAAGACATACAGAAAGAATTAAGGACAGACAGAAGGAATTAAGGACAGACAGATAGAATTAAGGACAGACAGAAAGAATAAAAGACAGACAGAAAGAATTAAGGACAGACAGATAGAATTACGGACAGACAGAAAGAATTAAGGACAGACAGATAGAATTAAGGACAGACAGAAAGAATTAAGGACAGACAGATAGAATTTAGGACAGACAGAAAGAATTAAGGACAGACAGAAGGAATTAAGGACAGACAGAAAGAATTAAGGACAGACAGATAGAATTAAGGACAGACAGAAAGAATTAAGGACAGACAGATAGAATTAAGGACAGACAGAAAGAATTAAGGACAGACAGATAGAATTAAGGACAGACAGAAAGAATAAAAGACATACAGAAAGAATTAAGGACAGACAGAAGGAATTAAGGACAGACAGATAGAATTAAGGACAGACAGAAAGAATAAAAGACAGACAGAAAGAACTAAGGACAGACAGATAGAATTAAGGACAGACAGATAGAATTAAGGACAGACAGAAAGAATAAAGGACAGACAGAAAGAATTAAGGACAGACAGATAGAATTAAGGACAGACAGAAAGAATTAAGGACAGACAGAAAGAATAAAAGACAGACAGATAGAATTAAGGACAGACAGATAGAATTAAGGACAGACAGATAGAATTAAGGACAGACAGAAGGAATTAAGAACAGACAGAAAGAATTAAGGACAGACAGATAGAATTAAGGACAGACAGAAAGAATAAAAGACATAGAGAAAGAATTAAGGACAGACAGAAGGAATTAAGGACAGACAGAAAGAATAAAAGACAGACAGAAAGAATTAAGGACAGACAGAAAGAATAAAAGACAGACAGATAGAATTAAGGACAGACAGATAGAATTAAGGACAGACAGAAAGAATTAAGGACAGACAGAAAGAATTAAGGACAGACAGATAGAATTAAGGACAGACAGATAGAATAAAAGACATACAGAAAGAATTAAGGACAGACAGAAGGAATTAAGGACAGACAGAAAGAATAAAAGACAGACAGAAAGAATTAAGGACAGACAGATAGAATTAAGGACAGACAGAAAGAATAAAAGACATACAGAAAGAATTAAGGACAGACAGAAAGAATTAAGGTCAGACAGAAGGAATTAAGGACAGACAGAAGGAATTAAGGAGAGACAGAAAGAATAAAAGACAGACAGAAAGAATTAAGGACAGACAGAAAGAATAAAAGACAGACAGAAAGAATTAAGGACAGACAGAAAGAATAAAAGATAGACAGAAAGAATTAAGGACAGACAGAAAGAATTAAGGACAGACAGATAGAATTAAGGACAGACAGAAAGAATTAAGGACAGACAGAAGGAATTAAGGACAGACAGAAAGAATTAAGGACAGACAGATAGAATTAAGGACAGACAGAAAGAATAAAAGACAGACAGAAAGAATTAAGGACAGACAGATAGAATTAAGGACAGACAGAAAGAATAAAAGACATACAGAAAGAATTAAGGACAGACAGAAAGAATTAAGGACAGACAGATAGAATTAAGGACAGACAGAAAGAATTAAGGACAGACAGATAGAATTAAGGACAGACAGAAAGAATTAAGGACAGACAGAAAGAATTAAGGACAGACAGAAAGAATTAAGGACAGACAGATAGAATTACGGACAGACAGAAAGAATTAAGGACAGACAGATAGAATTAAGGACAGACAGAAAGAATTAAGGACAGACAGATAGAATTTAGGACAGACAGAAAGAATTAAGGACAGACAGAAGGAATTAAGGACAGACAGAAAGAATTAAGGACAGACAGATAGAATTAAGGACAGACAGAAAGAATTAAGGACAGACAGATAGAATTAAGGACAGACAGAAAGAATTAAGGACAGACAGAAGGAATTAAGGACAGACAGATAGAATTAAGGACAGACAGAAAGAATAAAAGACAGACAGAAAGAATTAAGGACAGACAGATAGAATTAAGGACAGACAGAAAGAACTAAGGACAGACAGATAGAATTAAGGACAGACAGAAAGAATTAAGGACAGACAGATAGAATTAAGGACAGACAGAAAGAATTAAGGACAGACAGATAGAATTAAGGACAGACAGAAAGAATAAAAGACATACAGAAAGAATTAAGGACAGACAGAAGGAATTAAGGACAGACAGATAGAATTAAGGACAGACAGAAAGAATAAAAGACAGACAGAAAGAACTAAGGACAGACAGATAGAATTAAGGACAGACAGATAGAATTAAGGACAGACAGAAAGAATAAAGGACAGACAGAAAGAATTAAGGACAGACAGATAGAATTAAGGACAGACAGAAAGAATTAAGGACAGACAGAAAGAATAAAAGACAGACAGATAGAATTAAGGACAGACAGATAGAATTAAGGACAGACAGATAGAATTAAGGACAGACAGAAGGAATTAAGAACAGACAGAAAGAATTAAGGACAGACAGATAGAATTAAGGACAGACAGAAAGAATAAAAGACATAGAGAAAGAATTAAGGACAGACAGAAGGAATTAAGGACAGACAGAAAGAATAAAAGACAGACAGAAAGAATTAAGGACAGACAGAAAGAATAAAAGACAGACAGATAGAATTAAGGACAGACAGATAGAATTAAGGACAGACAGAAAGAATTAAGGACAGACAGAAAGAATTAAGGACAGACAGATAGAATTAAGGACAGACAGATAGAATAAAAGACATACAGAAAGAATTAAGGACAGACAGAAGGAATTAAGGACAGACAGAAAGAATAAAAGACAGACAGAAAGAATTAAGGACAGACAGATAGAATTAAGGACAGACAGAAAGAATAAAAGACATACAGAAAGAATTAAGGACAGACAGAAAGAATTAAGGTCAGACAGAAGGAATTAAGGACAGACAGAAGGAATTAAGGAGAGACAGAAAGAATAAAAGACAGACAGAAAGAATTAAGGACAGACAGAAAGAATAAAAGACAGACAGAAAGAATTAAGGACAGACAGAAAGAATAAAAGATAGACAGAAAGAATTAAGGACAGACAGAAAGAATTAAGGACAGACAGATAGAATTAAGGACAGACAGAAAGAATTAAGGACAGACAGAAGGAATTAAGGACAGACAGAAAGAATTAAGGACAGACAGATAGAATTAAGGACAGACAGAAAGAATAAAAGACAGACAGAAAGAATTAAGGACAGACAGATAGAATTAAGGACAGACAGAAAGAATAAAAGACATACAGAAAGAATTAAGGACAGACAGAAAGAATTAAGGACAGACAGATAGAATTAAGGACAGACAGAAAGAATTAAGGACAGACAGATAGAATTAAGGACAGACAGAAAGAATTAAGGACAGACAGATAGAATTAAGGACAGACAGATAGAATTAAGGACAGACAGAAAGAATAAAAGACAGACAGAAAGAATTAAGGACAGACAGATAGAATTAAGGACAGACAGAAAGAACTAAGGACAGACAGATAGAATTAAGGACAGACAGAAAGAATTAAGGACAGACAGATAGAATTAAGGACAGACAGAAAGAATAAAAGACAGACAGAAAGAATAAAAGACAGACAGAAAGAATTAAGGACAGACAGAAAGAATAAAAGACAGACAGATAGAATTAAGGACAGACAGATAGAATTAAGGACAGACAGAAGGAATTAAGGACAGACAGAAAGAATTAAGGACAGACAGATAGAATTAAGGACAGACAGAAAGAATAAAAGACATACAGAAAGAATTAAGGACAGACAGAAGGAATTAAGGACAGACAGAAATAATTAAGGACAGACAGATAGAATTAAGGACAGACAGAAAGAATAAAAGACAGACAGAAAGAACTAAGGACAGACAGATAGAATTAAGGACAGACAGATAGAATTAAGGACAGACAGAAAGAATAAAAGACATACAGAAAGAATTAAGGACAGACAGAAGGAATTTAGGACAGACAGATAGAATTAAGGACAGACAGAAAGAATAAAAGACAGACAGATAGAATTAAGGACAGACAGATAGAATTAAGGACAGACAGATAGAATTAAGGACAGACAGAAAGAATAAAAGACAGACAGAAAGAATTAAGGACAGACAGATAGAATTAAGGACAGACAGAAAGAATTAAGGACAGACAGAAAGAATAAAAGACAGACAGATAGAATTAAGGACAGACAGATAGAATTAAGGACAGACAGCTAGAATTAAGGACAGACAGAAGGAATTAAGAACAGACAGAAAGAATTAAGGACAGACAGATAAAATTAAGGACAGACAGAAAGAATAAAAGACATAGAGAAAGAATTAAGGACAGACAGAAGGAATTAAGGACAGACAGAAAGAATAAAAGAAAGACAGAAAGAATTAAGGACAGACAGAAAGAATAAAAGACAGACAGATAGAATTAAGGACAGACAGATAGGATTAAGGACAGACAGAAAGAATTAAGGACAGACAGAAAGAATTAAGGACAGACAGATAGAATTAAGGACAGACAGATAGAATAAAAGACATACAGAAAGAATTAAGGACAGACAGAAGGAATTAAGGACAGACAGAAAGAATAAAAGACAGACAGAAAGAATTAAGGACAGACAGATAGAATTAAGGACAGACAGAAAGAATAAAAGACATACAGAAAGAATTAAGGACAGACAGAAAGAATTAAGGACAGACAGAAGGAATTAAGGACAGACAGAAGGAATTAAGGACAGACAGAAAGAATAAAAGACAGACAGAAAGAATTAAGGACAGACAGAAAGAATAAAAGACAGACAGAAAGAATTAAGGACAGACAGAAAGAATTAAGGACAGACAGATAGAATTAAGGACAGACAGAAAGAATAAAAGACAGACAGAAAGAATTAAGGACAGACAGAAAGAATAAAAGACAGACAGAAAGAACTAAGGACAGACAGATAGAATTAAGGACAGACAGAAAGAATTAAGGACAGACAGAAAGAATAAAAGACATACAGAAAGAATTAAGGACAGACAGAAGGAATTAAGGACAGACAGATAGAATAAAAGACATACAGAAAGAATTAAGGACAGACAGAAAGAATAAAAGACAGACAGAAAGAATTAAGGACAGACAGAAGGAATTAAGGAAAGACAGGTAGAATTAAGGACAGACAGAAAGAATAAAAGACATACAGAAAGAATTAAGGAAAGACAGATAGAATTAAGGACAGACAGAAAGAATAAAAGGCAGACAGATAGAATTAAGGACAGACAGAAAGAATTAAGGACAGACAGATAGAATTAAGGACAGACAGAAAGAATTAAGGACAGACAGATAGAATTAAGGACAGACAGAAAGAATAAAAGACAGACAGAAAGAATTAAGGACAGACAGAAAGAATAAAAGACAGACAGAAAGAACTAAGGACAGTCAGATAGAATTAAGGACAGACAGAAAGAATTAAGGACAGACAGAAAGAATAAAAGACAGACAGATAGAATTAAGGACAGACAGAAGGAATTAAGGACAGACAGATAGAATAAAAGACATACAGAAAGAATTAAGGACAGACAGAAAGAATTAAGGACAGACAGAAAGAATAAAAGACATACAGAAAGAATTAAGGACAGACAGAAGGAATTAAGGAAAGACAGATAGAATTAAGGACAGACAGAAAGAATAAAAGACAGACAGATAGAATTAAGGAAAGACAGATAGAATTAAGGACAGACAGAAAGAATAAAAGGCAGACAGATAGAATTAAGGACAGACAGAAAGAATTAAGGACAGACAGAAAGAATTAAAGACAGACAAGCAGAAAGTGCATAAAGGCAGCCAGTGAACAGCTCAATATATCAATTGATGTTAAAAAATGAATAGACTTTGATAGATAAAGATATAACATTATTTTTTCAGGTTTCTTCAGCTGTTTCTATATCTATTACACCATAACCTGCTTCTAAGCATCAGAAAACCCACCTGCCTACAATTTTACTTATATTTCAATTTTTTACTTCAGAAATCTTCATTTCAATGTATATCATTATGTTTGTCATTTCATCCTTGTCTCTTTTTTCTAAAATCTCTCTCAAAATACTTGTATCTTTTTGCTCTTAATTTTATCATGTGTCCCAACCTGTTGTTGGCATTTCTTCGTGCATTTTACCACCACCTTTCTCTTTGTAATGTTCCTTTTGAAGTTGTATTCTCTTAACTCACCTCTCTGTACATTACTTACCTCCTTAATGGAGATTTAATTATGTACTCTTACTATTAAAACCACCCCTTCCCCACAGAGCTCAAACCGGAAACAGTAATTATTAAATTTTTTACTTGTATGGTTTTATGTTTGCATTATTTAAAAAACAGTGTTCCATTGTACTTTTTATTTATTTCCAGAATTAATGCAATCCATTCTTGAATAAATCTCATACTTAAAAAAAAGAAAAAATGTTTCCTTATTTAAATTGTAAATTTTTGACCCTTTAAATGATTTTTTGATCCCACTTTTAAAACCCTTCTCATTTATTACATATTGAGAAATATTCTGACCTACTACAATTATAAAGATTTTCCATTGTATTAAGCATTAAAGTAATTTATCAAATCCCACTTGATGTCTAATCCAGACACCTGACCAATGTTAAAATTTATCAACCAACCAGATATTTTAACCAATCAGCTTTTTATTATAAAAAAAAACTTGTTTTGTTAGCATTCATATCTACCTATGATTTATTTCAGATATTTTTAAAACATTCATAAACTGCATGTCCTACTTAGATTTTTTAGTTAAATATTCATTGTATTATATATATATATATATATATATATATATATATATATATATATACAGTGACCTCTCACATCATATTTGATGTATGAGTGTCAAGCAGCTCAGTTCCTAGAAACCAATAGCACAGACACCAGCACATATGATTTGATTATAAGGGTGAAGGAATAGTGCAGAACCAACCACACTTTCTGAAGGGCCGAATACAGAGACCTATTGCACTACGTGCCACAAGGTCCCAAATGACCCTCGGAAGATTTTGATTTCAGTGTTGCTCTTCTCCTAGACCAGCTGCCATCCAAGGCTATAGAATCTAGGCTGTCCTGCTATTTATTGATAGCTTGAGAGAGAAGAAGAGGATCAATACCTTTCCCAAGGGTATTAGCACATAAGTGAATGTAATGGATTTGACTGGAATTCAAACTCAGCTCTCCGATTACTCAATCCGAGCCACTATCCACTATTCCACTGTGCCTCCACCCTCTCTCTCTCTCTCTATATATATATATATATATGTGTGTGTGCATTTGTAAATATGTAGAAAATAGGAAAGAACTCATTAGGTAAATAATCCGAAGTTCTTTAGTATTTTTGTTTTTATTTTTAAAAAACAGTGGTCAATACAAAAGTAGAGCCTAACTTTAATTTTTTATTTTAATTTTTTTAATTATATATATATATATATATATATATATATATATATATATATATATGTGTGTGTGTGTGTGTGTATTTGGGAAGTTTTTTACTTCCTACAGACTTGATTAAAAAACCAACAAATGTTCTTTGTTAAAGAGATTTTTTTTTAGAACATATTTCTGATTTCTGGTAGAAGTGTAGATATCAAGTGGCTAATAACTGAGTATTTTTGCCTCTCATGATCCATTTTCAATGAATTTTAATTTATTGTGGTATGTCAGTAATTCTAACCATTTATATATACAGGTTGACAGTCTGAACATCTGCAAACTAAATATATTTAGTGTGGGGTTTGGCACACAAAAAGCTTACCTACTTCACCCACACCACTTAGGTACGATGTAGCAGTGTCATGATCGGGCCCGACTCCTCCCACCACACCCCAAGTCTGGCTGATCAACCTGAGCCCAGCTAAACGTCAGTTGTTGTCAAGCGCTCATATTGGGTAGCTGCGAGTGTGTTTTTCACTGATTTTTTTTCTTTTTGTAATTTTTGTGACTTTATACAGTGACAATGTCAAAAAGAACTGCAGGAAGCTTTAGTTTATTATTTGATGTTGATTCATTTTTAAATTATACAAAGTATTTTTTGTTTGAAATAAATAAAATTTATTCATTACTTATGATTGTAATTATGGCTCTATTTCATTTATAAGTATATTACTCCATAAATAAACTAATAATATTTGTAGTCTTTTTTTATCCCTCATGGCATGAGTATTCATACATTTTTGCTGCAATATTGTTTGAATTTCAGAAAAAAGAAAAAATTGGAAAGCCAAAATATAACTGGCCCTAAGGATTTCAGATATGAGACTGGGTACTAGTATATATTTTTGTTTTTCAAATGAGGGTGCACTTAAGTTTTTTTACCTGAACCACTTCTCAAAATGTGCAACAGCTTCTTTCGAGATACCACCTTGTATGTATATGAGTTTGACTGAAACTGGATCAGAATATGATGGAATGGTAAAGGTATAATATAATTTGGGAAAACTTCTACTTTGACAAAAGTAGGACAGCAGGTGTTAAAGGGACAACCCACTCAAACTGTACCAATTTCTGCTAGGTTTTCAAAGAGACATAAGGTCTGATGTTGTTATGACTGAAGACAATAATCGTATGGTTGGTCAATACTGGGTACTTTTTATTGATTCCTGAATTTTAGTGGTTCATCTGGGAACAGTACCTGTCTGAATTCTTCATCTGATTTCACAGAATTAGTTTGTAATATACAATTCCCTTTCATTTCCACTAGATAGACAGTCACACTTTCTTCATCTTCAGACTGATTCCTGGAGTGGTTAATAGTGGCTCATTTCATTTTCCCCATGACCGTTTTTATTCCACATTGTAAAGAATTCATTTTTCATTGATTTTGGAGAGGAGAGGGGGACAAAAGTGGGTCACTTTTGTTGCATTTGAACAGAGATTTGCAGATTGAAATATGGTCCATTAAATTTTTTCTATCAAATCAGAAAGCACTAGAACACTGGAAGAATTCATGCATCCAAGAGTAACCCTGAGATTTTCTGTATCATGTGACTGAGATTATTCTAAATCTTCTTTTGTGTGCCATGTCCTAGGCGATCATGGCCCTCCACATCTTCTTGTCCCTTGTAGCTCTTAATAAGATGTGTCTTTTCATTATTTCTCTGAAACCCTGTTCTACCATCCATTTACTTATCAAGTATGTTATGTGCTGCTTTCCTATATCCCTCATTCCCTCAATCTATCCTGTGAGTATCAGATTTTCCAAGTCCTCTTTCCTCATTATGCAACCCAGAAATTTCAATTGCTTCTTCCTGGTGTTAAGTATAAGTTTCTTTTTTGTTTCCATTTTCTCTAAAGCCTCATCATTGCTCACATGTTTGGTCCATGGTAACCTCAGTATCTTTCTGTAGAACCACATTTCTGTTGCTTCAAGTCTCTTCTTCATCTTTGAGGAGATTGTCCATCATTCACTGCCATGCAGAAGGATAGATATCACATAACAGTTCAGTTCTCTTTTCTTACAGAGTTTTTATTTTGGCTTTCAGCATGATAGTCTGCTGTACTATTCTTCGTCATTGTGATATAGGAAGAAAATGGGTAACTACTGACACCAAGATTCGAACGTGGCACTCTGCATTTTATGAACGTATGTTTTCCACCATGTGTATAAATAGCAATGTCAGGCTACTGACTGTAGTTGATTATTATTATTGAGTGGAACTATCCAGTCAAATTAGTGTGAATTATTGTGTCAATGATTTGAGTTTTGTTTTAGAATTTATCGAATGTTAAGTCAAGCTGCGTTACTAACAATGTATTCACTGAAATGCTTGACTTTTTTCTTTGTTCTTGTTAAGTATTCATTTGTGGTTGTAATTAAATACTGTTTTATCTTAACATTGAAATAACCCTCTTATTGTTAAACTGTTAAACAAACTGAACACCTTGACACATAACAAAAAGGTCATATTTTGCTGGATCCCAAGCCATACTGGAATCCAGGGAAATGAGAAAGCTGATTCCTTAGCCAAAGCTGCTCTTAACATGACACCCGACCAAAACATCAAAATCCCATACACTGACCTAAAACATAAAATCAAGACAACAATAACACTAAAATGGCAACAACTATGGGACAAAAATACCAACAATAAACTCTATGAAATAGCACCAATTCTAAAGGAAAGGCAACTGAATCTTAAAACGAAAAGAACAAACCACCATTGCCCGACTATGCATTGGACACACAAGACTAACTCACTCTTTCATACTAAAACAAGAACCTACTCCTAAATGTTCCTGTGGAAAACAATACACTGTAAAACATATACTAATAGAATGTACAAATCTCGTACATATCCGTAGAAATTTCTATAACAGGAAGAACATGAAGAAATTATTCACAAAAACTGAACCAAAAAATATATTGGATTTTCTAAAAAGAATTGGTCTCTTAACAAAGATGTAGACTGATGTATAAACAACATATCCTACTTTTTACGATTTTGCAAATAAATTGTCCTTATCAAATGGAAATTCTTGACTTAAACAAAAATACCTAGGATTATTTAGCAGTGCTAAGCTTTTGCTCCAATATATAATATTCTTCTTCTATGTACTGTGTCAATTCAGAACATGGGTGATCATGGTTCTCCACAATTTCCTATCCTTTGTAGCTCTTAGTGAATTTTATCTTTTCATTATCTCTTGTAATCACTGTTCTGCGAACAATTTACACAAGATTTTAGATAAGTTATGCATTCCTTTAATATGTCCTATGAGAGTCAAAACTTTCTAAGACCATTTTTCTTATTATGTACCTAGAAATTTAAACTATCTTTCTGTTAAGTATAAGTTTTCCTTTTCGTTTTCTGTAAAATTTCATCATTGCTTCAGTTCATGATATTCTCAGCATCCTTCTGTAGAACCTTCTGTTTATTCTTCATTTGTGCGGAAATTATTTAGCATTCACTGCACTATATGAGGATTGATATCAGAGTTAAGCACTCTTTTAATACATTAATATACAATTAGTTTTGTATCTGCAGTCTGAAGGCTGAAGAATTGCAAAAGCGAATGTTACAAGTCTCTCTCTCTGATATATATTTTAACTATTTAACGCCATGCAAAACAACAGAGGATTGATTGGTTAGCATGGTTGAAATCGGTAAAAGCACGTCAGGCTATATGACGGTTCCGTATAGGATACAGGTTTGAATCCTGTCGGAGGACAAATATTTTCTATGAAAATTTCTCGGACATTCAGGTCGGTAAATGTTGTTTAATACTGTTTATTATAAACAGAGCATTTACTTAAATATTTGTATCTATAAAAAGAATGTTAAACATAAAAATGTCTTAATATATATATATATATATATATATATATATATATATATATATATATATATAAAGTATATTTATTCATACAACTGTTTTTTGACAAATAGTTAATGTCAGTTTTTTCTTTTAATAGGATTATATATATATATATATATATATATATATATATATATATATATATATATCCACACACAATCTACAATCATACACTATATATATATATATATAAGTGATGCAGATAAATTCAAAAGATCATGAAATCTGCAAACATATTAAGCATCATGTAATCAATTACATTGTTTTGTTTTTGTTTTTACTTATATATGTGCACTTGTATGATGCATCTGTTGCACCTTATTCAGGTGCATGTGAATGCGCAAAGGCCTTCAATATTGGCATGTATATTGATGAAGATATATTTTAAGAGTCAGATGAAGGTGAAGGCTGTGCTGTGGCAAAATCTTTCTGTGGAATGGCCAAAATATATGATAATGTAATTATGTATTGGGTGCCCAATTTCTTTCTTTTATACACTTTTCTCTGTTGTGTGTTGCTGACAAAATATCAATATCTGTGCAACAAGACAGAAATGTGGTCTGGCTTTTGCAGATGAAGGGAGAGGGAAATCCAACATGGAAAAAGAGCAGCATGGCTAAGATGTAAAGCTAGATGGGCGTGTAGGAAGGAAGCAAAGAACGACGGAGAGTTGAAAGGAGATAAGAAGGGAGGAAATAGTTGAAGGAAAGAAAAAAAAAAAGTGGAATTTTTTGATTGACGAAACATCCTTATTGATCAGTGCAATTCATTTTTTTTTTAAATATCAGCCATAAATTCAGTTTCCAATTTTGTTTCTCCCACCATCAACTACAAAAAAAAAATTCTCTTTTTATAGTCTTCCATCTTCCTGATTTTTATCTACTAGCTTCATTTTTATTTTTTTACCCTCTCATTCTTTTATTTTCTCACTTTAAGCCTCCTCGTTCCTGTCTTTTCTTCTATTTTTTCTCCTTTTTTTTAATTCCACCTTCTATCATTTCATCTTGCATCTCATTCTTATCACACACTATTTTTTCTGCTTTCCTTTCTAAAAGCTTTTTCACTATTTCTACTTTCTCATTCTTCATTTCTTCCTCTGCCATCTTATTTCTGTTTTAATAAAATCCTTTCCTCCTTTTTTCTCAAATATCTTTTTGCATACTGATATTCTTCCTTCTTCTTTGTATTGGGTTGGCCAGAAAGTTTGTTTGCTTATTAAGTAGAAATTTTAATTAATAAACCGAACAAACTTTTTGACCAACTAGTATATATTCCTATTGTTCATACATTTCTTCCTTGTTCATAAATGTCCTGGGTATGATAATAAACTACATCCAGCAGCAAAGCCTCTGATCAGGAGCTTTTGTAAAGTGTGTAACCCCCTCTTAATTGCTGTTGTTCCCAGGTCCACCCTGACCCAGGGTGGTAGCACCTGTTAAGGTCCCAGCTATGGGCAAATACTGATCCCCCAAACTGATGTCAAAACAATATGAAAGTATAAAATAGTAAAAATTTCCAGCAGTAGAATAATAATAATTAAAAAGAAAAAGTATTTCTTGTAACAGATTTTAATAGTAAAAAAAAAAAAATATATCAAAGCCCCCAAGAAAATTAAATTTCAGTATTAAATGACCCATAAGGAGTTGATATGCCATTAAACAAACCAAACTTTTTCATTATGGGACTTCAGGGTTAAAATGGACAGTTGGTTTACCCATGCCAAGAAGGTTAATGGAGGTTGATAATAATGAGGAAAAACACAGGTTATTTTAAACAAACCAAGATAAGGAATTTATTTACAAATTTATTCACTTGAAGTTGTGTCAGCAGCTTGTTTCAGAAAAACAAATCAGAAAATTTTAAAGTTCATAGTTTCAATGAATTGGTATAAAGAGAAAATGATCATACAATGGATTAAATCATCTGGCACACACTATATATGCCGTCAGGATGTAGGCGATCATGGCCCTCAACATCTTCCCATCCCTTGTAGCGCTTAATAAAACAAAGAAAAAAAAGTTCATCGTTCACAGAAAGGATTTTTGGTTTGCATATGTTCAAAAATAGATGAAGTGAGATTTCTTGAATTGTTGAAATAAAGTTTTTTGCAGTGCCAAGTGCTTCATTAAGGTCAATAATATAATTAGTGAGTAATCAGACACTGACAAAAATCTGAATGCTGTATATGTAAACAGAAATGAAAATTCCAAATGGCTTCAGTTACTCTTCTCTACTGGATTTAATTTTTTTCCTTATTTTGTTTCAAAAAGGATTTTGTATAGACTCAATGGCTAATTCCTGTGAAAACAAGGTTTTCATTGTTCCAAAGAAAATTTCACATAGGCTCCTGAATTCCTTTCCATCTTTTTCCTCAGTTCACCAGAATTTCAAGGAAGTGGGTAAAGAGAGTTATTATTATTTCATATCCACTACAAGTGAATTCAATTCAATTTTGTTTAATTTATTTATAATATTGAATATCTTTATTATTGTGTGGGCATAAATTGTAGTTTATATAACAAAAGTATTCAATATTTTGGGATAAGATATTTTGAAATGAGCCAGATATTAAGAATTCTAAAAGTGATAATGCTGTTGTATCCTTTCAGAACTCTAATTCTTTAACTCAGACAAAATTGATCCCTTTGATATCTGCAGCTCATATGACAAAAACAAATCCTAATTTCATCCAGCACCATGCATCCACTTCTGGAATACCACCCAAAAATACTAGACTCGAAAAACAATTTCTGACCAATCAGATAAAGGCCCGCATATTTTTCACAGACACTGTTTCTGAGCAACTTGTTCAATACAAAGTGAATGCTGATTCCATCCAAGAAGGCAGATCTGACCAGAATGTCATTAGCAGCAGATCCCTACAGCAGACGAGCTTAACCAGGCCATCAAAACAACAAGGTGATTTCATCAACAGTGATACCTTTGGCCAATGACAGCAGAAGAGACTTAAAGACAACTACTTGCTTTTATGTTCTTTATCCTTAGCCGTCATGGACCTCCACATCTTCCTGTCCCTTGTCTTTTTGTTATTTCTCCAAACCCTGTTTTACCATCCATTTTCTCAAGCTTATCAAGTACATTACACACTGCTTTCCTCTCCCTCTATCTCTCAGTCTGTCCCTGTAAGTAACAGATTTTCCAAAACCTTCTTCCTCATGATGTTCCCCTTAAATTTCAACTGCCACTTCTTGATGTATAAGTTTCCTTTTTGTTTCCATTTTCTTTAAAACCCCATTTTTGCTCACATGTTTGGTCCGTGGTATCCTCAGCATTTTTCTGCAGAACCACATTCCTATTCGTTGAGCATTCACTAAATTGGATAATTCATACAATATTTCTCCCACAAGACTATCCCACTTGATTACATTTGTGTGTTGATTTTCTCCATGTGGCTATCTTGACTACAACTCTGTGCAATACTCCAAACAAACTCTCATTCTCTTGATAAATGATACCCCTCCCCAGAACAAGCAAGTGATCAAAGCTTGTAAATCACAAGAAATAAAAAATAACACTTACTTATCTCAACTAAGTCTTATTACCATTTGTTGTTTTGTCAGTTACACTATTTTTTCTTATTAACAGTAAAGCTGCTGTTATTAGGTTGGTGCAAAAATAATGACGTAATAATGTCGTTTTTTGACGTAACGTCAAAAAACGACATTATTACGTCATTATTTTTGCACCAACCTAATACCATAGTAATGATAATATAAGACATTTCTTTATAAGAGAAACATTCGACATTCATTGACCAATCAACGAGTACTACTTTTGGTTGAAATCTATATAAATCTTTCTATTAAAACAATTTTTCAGGAAAATAGATTTTTCTAATCCTGTAGTTGTTAAAGCTTTCCAGTATTGATGGGGGTTTCCTTTTTTTGTTTCTTTTTTTTTTTTACAAAAACGTCCACCCAGTACAAGGCCCAAAAGCAACTCAAGGTAGAGGGTTACAGAGTAACAGTTTATAGGGGTATGTTGAGAAGATAACCTAGGCTTCTTCTTAGGATTATAGTAATTGGGAAAGCAACCTCTTGGAAGTCAGTACCACAAAGCAGTAATTCATGGGAAGAAGCTGCTCAAGTGGAACATACATTTCACCAGTGATATACAAAGGGAATGAGGATGGTTTGCTACAATTTCTGTGGCACAGTAGGTTTTAGCCGAGAAGGTTAGAACAGGTAGATTTATGGAATGAAGTTCTGCTGAACACTTTCCATGGAAATAGCGACAGAGCAGAGAGATGTTTGTGATGTTTGGTTTGCAGGAAGAAGCTGCTCAAGTGTTATCCATTTTAGTTGCTGCTGTTGAAAGTCCTCCAGTGATTTTGTTTCTGTTAATACAGTTCTTTGTGATTCTGAAATGTGACTTCACATAGATCGAGGAAGGTTTGGTTTGTTTAATGGCATATCAACTTCTTATGGGTCATTTAATGCCAAAATTTAATTTTCTTGGAAGCTTTCGTAATTCATTTTTTTTTTTTTTTCAAAAACATTGCTGCTAATTTTTTTTTATGAAAATGTATTAGTAATATTTTTACTATAAAAACCTATTTTTATATTTTCATATTGTTTTAACCCTAGTTTGGTGGTTCACTATTTGACCATAGATGGGACATTAACAGGTGCTACCACTCCAGGTCAGAGTGGACCTGGGAAGAAAGGTAATTAAGAGGTGGTTATACATTCTTCAAAACTTCCTGATCAGTGGTCTTGCTGCTGGATGTAGTTTATCATCATACCCAGGACAGGTTCAAGGAAGTATGGGCCTCATTAAAACTTACAGGCTGTACTCACTTGAAATTACTTGAGAATGAGTTTGGTGCCATGCATTGCATTCATATCAACGTATTAATCTGGCAAGGCTATTTAAAAATAAGACTAACATAGGCTAAAACACTGTTGATAGGAAAACTAAATAGGTCAAATTTTTATTTGTAAAACTAATAATGAATAAAAAATAAAACTAATAATGAATGAATAAAAAAAAATAAAACTAATAATGAATGAATGAAAAATAAAATTAATAATGAATGAATGAAAAATAAAACTAATAATGAATGAATGAAAAATAAAATTAATAATGAATGAATGAAAAATAAAACTAATAATGAATGAATGAAAAATAAAATTAATAATGAATGAATGAAAAATAAAATTAATAATGAATGAATGAAAAATAAAACTAATAATGAATGAATGAAAAATAAAATTAATAATGAATGAATGAAAAATAAAACTAATAATGAATGAAAAAATAAAACTAATAATGAATGAAAAATAAAACTAATGATGAATGAAAAAAAAAACATTGGTTTTCAAAAAATTAGCAAAGGCATATAGTACTAAAAAAATACAAAAATTAAATGTGCTTTTAAAAATAAATTTAACTTTTGCTATATTTCAATTGGATTTTATTTTACCACCAAAAAATGAACCATTACTTTGTAAACAATTTCATATAGAGGATGCGATAGGTAAATTGTCGCCATTATATATTTTTTAACTTTGCACATGTGCATTGTTTTGTTTTTGATTTTGTTGACTGCACATTATAGTAGGTGGTCAGGTGGGCACCATCTGTTAGAAAAAGAGCACCATGATGCAATTCACTCAACCAGAAATTTGAAAATGCCATGCTATACTGCTTGGCAATTGCACCTGAAGCTTCAATATAAACATTTCAGAGTGTTTGGGTGTCAATCTGAGGACAAGTGCAGAGGATTCAGAAAGAGTTGGATTCAAAATTTTATAATTTAGAGATTTTGGTCAACCAGGAATTATTTAATTCTTGTAAACACAATATTTTTATGCTGTTAAAACATGCCAAAAATTCAAGATTTTACCATAGTGGTTCTAAATTTTGGTCATCCTAGAATTATTTACTTCTTGTAAACACAATATTTTAATGTCTTACACGAACAATCTATTAAATGAATATAATCAAGTTCATTTTTATTTTACTTCACACTGTTTACTTCGTAAGAATGTCAAAATACTCGCCAAAATTTGCAAAAATAGTCATCTTATGCATTTTAAAGGGTCTATAACCAGTGGCGGCATCCTACTAGTTAACATGAACTGATCCTTACAATTACAAAGGCTTAGCAAACTGGTTGTTGGATTATCTAAAAATAATCTTATAATAGCTAAAAATATAATGAATACCATTGCTGGAAGTTCTACGGAAACTGAAAAAGGGTTTTCTGTGATGAACATAATTTATTCGGACAAAAGAAATTGTCTTGAAGTTAAAAATGTGGCAAATTTTCTAGACATAAATTTGATAGGTCTTCGATTGGTTCTTTAGGACTTTAGCGGTTAAGTTTGAATGTGGTTATGGACCTATAACACAGCTGATGACACTAGAGTAAAAAAACAATATACTTCTGAACAGAAATATAATGAGAACACAATTTCAATCTGGAAATATCTCAATAAATCAATGCTTTCTATTAAATTATGAAAATGGTTTAATTTTTTTTTTTTTTAATACTATAAAGTGATTTGTTTTCATTGTCAGTTTGAAAAGAAAATAAGCATAATAGGTTCCTAAAGATTACCTACTTTCATAGAACCAGTTCCTGAAAATTTTGGATACCATTATTGCCTATAACAATAAAAAAAAAATACATAAATCAGAGGCAAATTGAAACCAGAAGTCTATTCTATGTATCAATCTATAGGAACTCCAAATTTCAATCAGGTATCTTTACAGAATGCAAAGTTATGAAAGCTGACTTTGGAAAATCATGCTGCTAACATCTAACTTGAAAATCCATTTTAACAAGGTATGAACTATGGTCTAAATGAAGTTTATATTTTCAGTTCTTCTGTTTCTCTAGGGTGGGTCAGACATGGTAAAATTTTATTATAATCTAAGTTAGTGACCATGGAAACTCAAAATTTTGGTTGATATAGAATATATATATATATATATATATATATTGGCTCCTGAAATAAAAAAAATTGATTCCAGTTGAGCTCTCTAGGGAGGAGGTATTGGTTTGTAAACAGTGACTATTATAGCTATATAGTGAGACTCTTCACAAAAGCGAATTGAGTCACTGTCACTGGGCGTGTTTCTAAAAATAAATATGCTAAAAATCCACCTACATCCCTGCTGTGCGCCGACGGCTTAGTGATAGAATCTCCGACTGACACCAATTCAGTCGAGTTTCGATCCTAGCTAGAGGCAACCGGATGTCTAGCCACACTGATGAGCTGTGAAACAGCGAAACAGTCTGTCTGTGGATGACGTTATATATATATATATATATATATATATATGTGTGTGTGTGTGTGTGTGTGTGTATGTATATATATATATATATATATATACATATATATGTGTGTGTGTGTGTATGTGTATATATATATATATATATATGTATATATGTGTGTGTGTGTGTTTGTGTGTCACTTCAAACTTTACTCCATTAACACCTGTATTTGAGTAGATGCTCTTTTTTTTCTTTTTTTTTTTTTTTTAAAAAAATGTGTTTATTTCATTGAGAAAACCCAAGAAAGAAAATGTGCCCATTTGTCCAATACAATCTTGACCTCATTAAATGATAATTGGGAGTGTCTGATGAGATATTATATAAGAAATGTCTTTATCCCGAGTCTTCTTATTCTGGCAGCAAATGAGATCATAATTTATGACAGAATGCTGTGAAAACAATGATTACCCTAAAGTAGCTGATGAGATATTTTCTTGATATGACATGAAATAAAAACATCCCATTCTCAAGTAGTTATATTTTTTTCCTCTCATGTTGTGCACACATACAAAGATGTACATCCCTGCAAAACTCCTTTCAGATATATAGGCACATACATACATTAATCAAATGAATACATATGTACATTTATAGCATTTTAATGCACATCTAATTCAGGAAAGAATCTTGATGTTTTTCTTAAAGAATACTGAGCTAATTCAGTGATTTTGGTGATCTAAGCTGACAGTTTGTACATCAATGATCTAACTATTACCAAAGGAGATCATGGACAATCTTTGATTAGGTCAGAGTTCAGTCTATTGTGAAGATACATTTTAAGATAAGCACAAATCAAATTACTTTTCCGTGAAAACAAATAATCCTGAAATCGAATATAGTGAAAATAAGATCAAGAAAGATATAAAAACACGTTTTAGGAATGAAGGATTTGTAAGTAAAAGGGAAAATGAAAAAACTAATGGATTGTCAGTATAACATTGAGACTATATCTTCTTTCCCTGTGACATGATTGGTTCAAATTCAAATCTCTACAAAACTGTTTTCAAGGTTTTTAGTAAGCATCTCATATCATTAAATATTATTATTATTATCTTCCTGCCATGAAGAGTGTGCTGTTTAAGCCAAAGTTTATGATAGGAGAAAAGTTTTTCATCTTATTTGCAACAGTTTTTTTTATTAATTTTATTTTTTTTATTACAGTGCTAGTTTTGAGACAGTTTTCGCTTCCACTGAGTAAAAACATGAATTGGTCACAGAAAAATAAACAGATATGTACTTAAGGCCAGTATCAGGTTTAAAGCAAAGATTCCCCTTGGTATTTTTTTTACAATGTTGTTCTTCTATGCACCGTGTCCATTCAAGACATATGAATTTCTGGAGAACCATGAACACCTATCTCTTGTGGTTCTTAGAAGGTTTTTTCTCTCTTTGCTAAGGCTACTGTCTACCCAGCTCCACTTTCTAAGATTAATTCATATAAGCTCGATAAGTAAAAGTGTCCTGCTGCTTCCTCTATCACTCTTGCCTCACAATGCCCCATGATGGTTGAGTTTGCCAAGCCCTCCTTCCTCATCATCCGTCTAAGGAACTTGATTTTGAGTATAAGTGATTTTTCCATTGCCATTTTATTTAAACTTACATGCTCAATCCATGAAATCTTCAGTATCTTTCTGTAGAGCTACATATCTGCTGCCTCTAGTTTTCACTCATGGAGAAATTACCCAGCATTCACTGTCATACTATAAAGATTTTCCTTGGGTACAGTTAAATTCCAAAGACAAAGATACACTTGAAGAGAAGTAACTCAATGACAGTATTAAATTCAAAGGTTTAATGTAAAAAGGGGTATATGCACAAATAGGTAAAAGGCTTGCAAATATAATTCATATTTGCAGACTTAATTGTTAGATGAGAGTTCAAGGAACAAGTGGATTTGCAGCCTCATGGCTTCTTGACTCCATTAATGTCAGAAAGGGCAGCTCCAATAACTGTGTGGTCACTATGGCTGTTACTTTGCAAAAGAAGATTTCAGGTTCAACCATATGGCTCTAAATAGGAGGTCCTGATTGGTCAGTATTTAGCCAATTAGATTCCCGGATTAGTAATAGTTTCAACTTCAAGGTTGAGCTTTGAATGGTAAAGGGTTATCTCCCTTTACTATCACTTTCAAATTCTTATAGAAAGAGGATGGATATCGCATAAAGATAAAGTAAAGAGAGATGGATTACAATCGAAATTTGCATTTGAAGACTACTCAAATCTTTATTCATTTAACAATTGTTCATAGAAAATTAATAATTTTACTTTATTTGATAGAGAACCATGGCTCAATATAAAATAGAAATTTGGCATGATTTATTTTTCATGTTTAATTTGGTAAAAGATGAAGAAGAAGTTCCCTGAGCATTATTAGAATGGTTGAAAATGGATTAATTGAAAGACTTTTCAGAGAGAGATTCTTCACTAAAATCACATGCACAAACCTGCAAAAAGATTACAAGTGAACAATCCAAATCAGTTAGAACATACAAAACTATTGGAATTACAAAATATATATATATTTTTTTTTTAAGCGTTTCACCCCAAGCAAGGTGAGAAGCCACTAGGACGCAAGGGGTTACAGAAAATTTGGAACAAGATCAGATAGAAGTGATAAGGGAAAGGATGAAGAGAAGGATAGTGGATAGATCAAGGCAACTGGAGATGTCGATTGACATTACACTTGAATAGCTGGAGATTATAGCTCTCAGGGAAACTGGAATAGGAAAGGGAGTTCCACAGGCGAGAGGTGCGAGACATGAAGCTATTGGAGTAGAAGAGACGGCTACATTTAGGAGTTTCAACAGTGAAGGGGTGAAAGCAGAATGCCAGCCTCGTAGGGCGCTTGAACTCATGAAGTCTGGGAACCAGTGAATGAAGCTTCTCGGAGCAATTGCCATGAAAGTATTTGTAAAACAGACAGAGAGACCCGACGGCGCGCCTGTGAGAAAGTGACTGTAGACGAGATGCCAGAGCAGGGCCAACTACATTGCATATCCGCCTCTGTAGCCTATCAAGAACCTCGAGACAAACAGAAGGGGCTCCAGACCATATATGGCAGCAATACTCCATGCAAGGGCGAATTGTTGATTTGTAGATCTGGAGGATCGATTCCGTGGAGAAAAATTTCCTGGCGCTGCACAGGGAGCCAACTTTCCTTGCGGTGGACGAAGGAATTGACTCAATGTATTTGTTCCATCTCAGGTCAGCAGTCAACATGAGACCGAGCAGACGCAGTGAGTTGCTCTCGAGAAATTGAGCGTCAGACATTCTAATGGAGGACAGGGAAAGATCTCTGTCATGATTAATAGAGAGCAGTATAGTTTTTGAAGCATTAAATTTGACCAGCCAATTCCTGCCCCAGTTCACAACCGATTGGAGGTCCTTTTCGAGACGCACGGCCAAGTTAGTTTTGTCAGTGACACTAGATTTGTTTTTGAGGCAGGAATAAATTGTGGTGTCATCCGCGTAGATGCCAACTTGGGAATTTATGGCATCAGAACGGTCATCTATGTAGATAAAGAATAGAGTGGGGCCTAGGATGGAGCCTTGAGGAACACCTGCGTTCGTGGGATAGGAACTGGAGGAGAATCCGTTGAGAACGATCTTCAATTCACGGTTTGACAGGAATGATTGACTTGGTTTTACTCAGTAAAGATATAGATATTTACCCAAATATTAAAAACAAAAATAAATAAAAGGACTGAAAGGATTTATTTTATTCTATGCAAAGAAAACATGCGAACAAAATACATAAATGTGTTACATGCCTTCTTCCACACCCTGACACAGAAAAACTAGTGAATATTACAAAGTTTTGTTCTTACTCACAAATCCAGCACACATGTTGCAAGAGATTCTCTTTTTTTACCCAGTCTGAAGGAGGCGTCTTCTCTTTCTAGGATGGACCCCCAAAACTCCCTGGACAGAGTGGGCTTCACACTGACTGGCCATTAAATGTGCCATGACCAGACATCACGGTGTATATTAATTAAGGAAGAGAGTTGGAAGTTAGCCCAACAAGACCTTTGATGGGATAAGATTGCGGAACAATGGTCTCGCTAGATGGTAACATATATATTACTCTTATTATTATCGTATGGATATTTATTCGTGGCATCAGACCCATCCAGAAATATCTAAACTCTCAGCTGTATATAGTCGCTTTCTCAGATCAGTGGTTAAAAATGGTTTGAACGCATGAATCTTACCGGTCTTGAGGAAGATCACACTTCTTTGAATCTTATGGACTGGAATTACAGAATCACAAAGAAATGAAATAAGAGAAATCATAACACTTAGGGACTTCCAACAGCTGCAACAGCTAAAATGGATATCACATGTGACTTAAAGAAAAAATGATGACATAATCAAGATGTTGACATTCCACACGATTTCAAATAAAAGGCTAGGAAGGAAACCCCCATCAATACTTGAAAGAGTGCTAACTATTATTGAATTTGAGAAATCTATTTTCCTGAAAAATTGTTTTAAGCGAAAGATTTTATAAATGTCGATCGACAGTAGTATAAGTCAATGAATACCAAATGTGTCCTTATAAAGAAACGGGTAATATTATTGTAAAATATTGATGGAAAAGTTCTTTTTAATATTTTTAAGGACCTATATAAACCAAAATTGAAATCATGAACGTAAATCGAACCGATTCAGCATTTAAATAAAGTTGGAAACAGCTGTTAGAATCGCAAATAAAAAAAACACTTCTGTTTCTTTTGCTTTCTCGGTTTGGCTGTCTTTCAATTTTTATGTTTGAAAGTGAAGTTTACACATTTTCGAAATAAATTTAATGTTCTACAAAACGCGAGAATTTTCCTTCAAACGAGAATCGTCTTCAAATTCATCAGATTTTAAGAATTAAGTTTCCTTTTTTTCTTTCGATATAAAAATTCCAATTACGTCAATCATCAAATTGCAAAAATGGTTTTCAAGTTGAATTCGCACATCCTTCCATTTAATAAATCAATCCTTTGAAAAAATATTTAACATTTTTCAACCAATGGGTCGCCTTCCCACCTAACAATAAAAAAAATATAATGCTTCGTGATCCCTTTGAAAGATATTTAAATAAAGTCTCTAGTCGTACAAAATCAGTAAAGACAAGGAATGGCAACATACAATGCGCACATCTTCAAAGAAATTCTCTTACTCACCCGTCCTCCTCGCCGAGCTATGTGACACTCACACGTCCTCCTCGCCGAGCTACGTGACACTCACCCGTCCTCCTCGCCGAGATATGTGACACTCACCCGTCTTCTTCGCCGAGCTACGTGACACTCACCGTCCTCCTCGCCGAGCTACGTGACACTCACCCGTCCTCCTGGCCGAGCTACGTGACACTCACCCGTCCTCCTGGCCGAGCTACGTGACACTCACCCGTCTTCTTCGCCGAGCTACGTGACACTCACCCGTCTTCCTCGCCGAGATATGTGACACTCACCCGTCCTCCTCGCCGAGCTACGTGACACTCACCCGTCCTCCTCGCCGAGCTAAGTGATACTCACCCGTCCTCCTCGCCGAGCTACGTGACACTCAACACTCTTCCTCTCCAAGCTACGTGACACTCACCCATCCTTCTTGCCGAGCTACGTGACACTCACCCGTCCTCCTCGCCGAGATACGTGACACTCACCCGTCCTCCTGGCCGAGCTACGTGACACTCACCCGTCTTCTTCGCCGAGCTACGTGACACTCACCCGTCTTCCTCGCCGAGATACGTGACACTCACCCGTCCTCTTCGCCGAGCTACGTGACACTCACCCGTCTTCCTCGCCGAGATATGTGACACTCACCCGTCCTCCTCGCCGAGCTACGTGACACTCACCCGTCCTCCTGGCCGAGCTACGTGACACTCACCCGTCTTCTTCGCCGAGCTACGTGACACTCACCCGTCTTCCTCGCCGAGATATGTGACACTCACCCGTCCTCCTCGCCGAGCTACGTGACACTCACCCGTCCTCCTCGCCGAGCTAAGTGATACTCACCCGTCCTCCTCGCCGAGCTACGTGACACTCAACACTCTTCCTCTCTAAGCTACGTGACACTCACCCATCCTTCTTGCCGAGCTACGTGACACTCACCCGTCCTCCTCGCCGAGATACGTGACACTCACCCGTCCTCCTGGCCGAGCTACGTGACACTCACCCGTCTTCTTCGCCGAGCTACGTGACAAAAACCCGTCTTCCTCGCCGAGATACGTGACACTCACCCGTCCTCTTCGCCGAGCTACGTGACACTCACCCGTCCTCCTCGCCGAGCTACGTGATACTCACCCGTCCTCCTCGCCGAGCTACGTGACACTCAACACTCTTCCTCTCCAAGCTACGTGACACTCACCCATCCTTCTCGCCGAGCTACGTGACACTCACCCGTCCTCCTCGCCGAGCTACGTGACACTCACCTGTCCTCCTCGCCGAGATATGACACTCACCCGTCCTCCTCGCCGAGCTACGTGACACTCACCCGTCCTCTTCGCCGAGCTGCGTGACACTCAACACTCTTCCTCTCCAAGCTACGTGACACTCACCCATCCTTCTCGCCGAGCTACGTGACACTCACCCGTCCTCCTCGCCGAGCTACGTGACACTCACCCGTCCTCCTCGCCGAGCTACGTGACACTCAACACTCTTCCTCTCCAAGCTACGTGACACTCAACACTCTTTCTCGCCGAGCCACGTGACACTCACCCGTCATCCTCGCCGAGCTACGTGACACTCACCCGTCCTCCTCGCCGAGCTACGTGACACTCAACACTCTTCCTCTCCGAGCTACATGACACTCAACACTCTTCCTCTCTCACTTTCTTCCTTGCTTCTTTTTTTTCCACGCATACACGCGAATAAATCACATTTCTTTTTATTTTAGCAAACAATTACAAACAATGAACTAAGACAAGAACTTTAATACTCGTACCCTCTAAGAAAAAATTAGTTGTCAAAACGCGAAAATAAAACAAAATTTATATTTAAAAAAAAAACCTTTCTTGCCTTTTGCTTAGTTATGGGTCGATTTATAACCACAACACATTAAACAAATCGCAATCTATTGATAATTACATGCAAATAAGTGTCTAATGAAAGGGTGATTTTGATAAATGGGGGGGGGGCGTTGGAATTTTCCCCAATATACAATAAACGGGAGATTCTTAATAAAAGGTGAGAGGTCAGAAAATACTTTAAAGTTCAAATATACACTAAAATATGAGCATACACGATGAAAATATGTCTCAAACTTAATAAAAACAAAGTTTTATCGTTAAAATCTTTGTTTCATTATCAAAGGGAAAGATCAAAGGATTTTTTATGGATTTTTTTAAAAATCCTTTTTAGAAATTTAAAAATTTTGGTTAAAAATCTTGTTTCACTGGCGTCAGTGAGGGACTTAGTACGGCAAATTTCAGCGTCTTTTAGCAATGAAAAATACAACATTGATTTGAAAATTCTTTCAAAAATTGGATACTTAGTAAACTTACAGGACTTATTCAGAAATAAATGGAATTATTTTTTAAAAGTTTCTTTTTTAGAAAATATTGGTAAAAAATATTTTTCTTTTATTTGTTACACCCGACTCATTTAATTTTATGAAATTTCAAAACATTCTTTTTTTTTTTGTATCGCTTAAAGACAATTCTCGAAGAATTTTTTATTTTAAATCAATTTTTTGGATCAAACAGGACTCCCGATTATAGAAAATCTGCTCTGAATCATAAAATTAAAAAATGCAATAAAAGTAAGACATTATTTAATTAGAAAAACTTTTAAGAATAATATATATTATAGACACTTGTCTTACAAAAAATATTTCAATGAATTATTACAAGAATTGTTTTCATTTTTTAATTTTAATAAGAATAATCTTAAACTGTGAAATCTTTTAAAATTCTGTATTAATTTGTAGCGGTCAAGTGATAGTGTTATTAAATAAAAAGTGTATTTGCTAATCATAAAAGGAAAAGCTTACTGTAATTAAATGACCCCCTAGTATTTTAAAAGAATTTTGATTTTGTTTTTTGTCTGTGTGTATACTGTAGTGTATATAAACGTGTTGACTTTTGTAAATGAAGACGTCTATACATGACATTATCAAAAAATAAGAACGGTACTAACAGTAAATTTAAATTTGATTGGTATAGTGTAACCCAGATATAAGAGAGTTGTCGGGGCCGGAGAAGAAGTCTCTTATATACGGGTTTGGTCTATTTTGTTTACATTAACACAGACTCTAATTTGGGACCAGAGAAAATATCTCTTATATCAGGGTTTCTCTTATATCAGGGTCTCTTATATCCGGGTTACACTATATTTTCCAACATTTCCTCAACAAGCATCTTCGTAAGAATATAAAACAAAAGTACCTAAAATTCAATAAAGTAATAGAATATTTAAAATCTTTAGGATTACTGCACAGTATATATATATATATATATATATATATATGGTAAATTTTCCTTTTAACACCCGAGCGTCATTTACTGGTGAACTATTTTCTTTCAGAAATTAGTACGCGCTTCCGTAAAGCGATTTTTTTTTGTACTTAATTTAAGAATAAAGTTAACTTTCAAATATATATAAACATCGATAAATAAAAGAATATCAAAAGCAAAAAAACACCTAACCCTAATTTGAAAGTTAACTTTCTTCTTAAAAAAAAATTTAAAAAATGAAAGAATAACCAAAAAAAACACCTAACCCTAATTAGAAAGTTAACTTTCATCTTAAAAAAAATAAAAAATAAAAGAATACCCCCCTCCAAAAAAATGCACCTAACCCTAATTTGAAAGTTAACTTTCTTCTTAAAAAAAATAACAAAAAAAAAACCTAACCCTAATTTTAAAGTTAACTTTCGTCTTAAATAAAAAGAATACCTCCCCCCCCAAAAAAAAAACACCTAACCCTAATTTGAAAGTTAACTACAAGGAATTACTGTGAACGGAGTAAATAGGCCCAAATTGTATACTTCCACCGACAGAATTCAGCACTTAATTACTTATCAATATGCCGATAATGGCTGACGAAAGACCAAGAAAAAGTCCGATTTTTTTCAGGTCGTTAACATCCAAAAAGGTAGGTTTCTTTAATATCTAATCGTTGATTTGAGTTCAGCATATACATTTGCACGGAAATAAGACTATTTGGGAAAAATTTGAAGGGATATTAGAGCTCGGGTGTTAAAATGAAAATTTACCATAGGTATATATATATATATATATATATATATATATATATATATATATATATATATATATATATATATATATATGCGTGTACATTGTATTAGTTCTGTAATGTTATTACAATTATATGCTTACATATATTTCCCCAAAATCCGGCTGTCGATAAGTGTCAACACCTCATAAAACATCTCAAAAAATGCTTTTCTGTTATATTTTAAACTGACAATAAGTAATATTCTTTTCAATTTGGATTAATTAAACTTAAAATCAGTTAATTGTTTTTTTCAAATAATGTTTCAGAAAAGTACTTTTTAATTTTGAAAGATTTTCATAAAGAGAATTACGTTGTGTTGATAGATTTTTGCCAATGTGGTCGATTTTATAGATTTGTTTGAAATACAGCAAAGTACTTTGCTTATTAGAAATATTAATCTATTAGCTTAGAAATAAAACTAAAATAAAAGCTTCAAGTAAGATTTTTTCATTTTTTTTTTTAAATGAATTTTAAACGTCAGGTGTCGCTTTTTTTGTGGAGTATCCTAAAATGTATATATTTTCCCTTACTGACCAATGTAAAGTTAATTTTATAGATTTGACCATTGTAAAACCTTTAAAGCCAACTTTGTCCAGTTATTGTTCCTGAAAGCGCCCGCTTATCTGAGACGGAGGCCAACTCACATTGCAATCATACAACTGATACAAATACACTAAGCGGAAAACAATATCAGGAGGAAAACGCAAAAGAAGCCAGATATTAAAAGGACAAAAAAGTCGCGGCAAATTGTTGTACAACTTTCCGATAGACATCTTTTCGGAATTATTAGGAATTTGATTCTATCTTTCAGCTTGGGATTGGTTCTCTAAGTTTTCCTGTAGTTTTTAGTCCTCAGTCGATTGTAACTTGGTAAATATATAAATATTTATAGGTTCATTATTCTTATTGTTTGCTGATGATTGGAAAAGTATTTGCTCTCTCATTTTTACAAAAGATAGAAAAATATTCTAGAAAAAGAAGAAAGGAGAGACGAAAAGTCGAAAACGGTTAAGATAGAATGGAATTGAACAAGTTGGAGTGATTCAATAGAAAGAAAAGTGTGGGTTGGTAGCGAGTTGGGTCTGGTTAGGAAAGCTGAACTGATACGCACACGAGTGTGCGTGTGTGTGTGTGTGTGTGTGTGTGTGTGTGTGGACAATATTTTTCGGTTGAGCTTCCCGGATCTTCTGGATTTTCTTGCGGATCAGTCATTCAGCGTACCACAAGTTTTGACTGTGAATATTTTGTCTATTCTTCTGTATTATTAGCTGTTGATCATAATATCACTGCCATCTCATATTCCGTTGGAGATTGTTATGAGTGCGGCTCGACGAGACAACAGAAGAAAGTCATTGTGTATGAAAAGTAAAAAAAAAACAAAGAGAAGGGGTAGATGGAAAGAAGAATATTTGGAAAGATTGTAAATTCTCTGGAAAATCTGACCTTTAATTAGAACAAAAACTCTTTGTCTCTTGGACATACTGTCCTTCATTTGACGAGGGCTTAGAAAAGACATCCATGAAGATTGAAGAAACAATTTCTTTTTCTGTTTTTGTTCATTACATGAAGTCGTCTGTCAGTTGAGTGAGGGCAATTTAAAGCTAGACACTTACACACACGACGTAACTATTTGTGCGACGTAACTAATTGTATGTACGATTGTAGGTTTAAGTATTTGAGAGTAAACGATATATATATATATATATATATATATATATATATATATATATATATATATATATATATAAGGTTAATGATAGCCTACCTATATCTGTGAAGTAACATACAGATGGCACTAGAAGTTAATTTTTAATTTTATGAATATGTATAAATCTTCAGATATCTTTTTTTTTTAAAATAATTTCACCCCTAACAAGGCAATAAAGGCACTAAGACACAAAGGGTTACAGAGTGTGAAAGAATGAGACAAAAAAAAAACATTAAGGAGAGAAAACAATAAAAGAACAGGATTTTAGAAGATAACGACTGACATTGCATTTAAATTTTTGAAGATCAAAGTGGACTGGAAAGCAAGATGTCGGAAGAGAGTCCCACAGACAAGAAAAGAAAGTGTTAGCAAAGAACTTACAGCTACATCTATCAATTTCAACTGTAAAATGATGAGACCTAGTTGCTCATCTAGTACTGCGCTTAAATTCGTATGGTAGAAGTACAAAAGAGGAAAGCTTAACAGAACAATTACCATGAAAATATCTATAGAAAAGAAACACGGAAGATACGTTACGGCGGTAGGACAGTCACTGAAGCCGAGATACCAGGTTAGGATCGATAACATTGTAGATTCTTTATATTTTCTCATGAATCTTTAAGTACATCAGAGAATAAATATTCCATGCATAGACAAATGGTGTATCTAAGAATCTGCTTATTTCTGTTTCTGGAGGTGTGGTCATTTTTGTATGTAAAATGCATATTATATATATATATATATATATATATATATATATATATATATATATATATATATATATATATGTATATATGAGAGAGAGAGAGAGAGAGAGAGGGAGAGAGAATAATAATGACAGTCCGTGTATGTGTGTTTATATCACCATGCTTAACTCTTTTATTGGATTAGTTCAAGTACAAGTATACATCTTAACATACATTATTATTACATGAAGGAGGGCTAAAAAATTCTCAGCCTGGTCAACTTTTCAACAAGACTGTGTCTGGTGATTTTCTAACCGTATCTTAGATGTGGCACAAGGCTGAAATTTATGAAGCATCTAGTGATGATCGAAGTGTAAGGATACATGGCACAGTGGATAAAGGCGTTAGTTAGATCCAGTGATAGGACCCAAAGAATGTGAGTTCAATACGCGGTTAAGGCAGTGGAGAACTTGGAGAGGGGAATTAACAGGAGATAACTGATAACTGACACCCATTAAAACATGGCACATGGAACTAGAACAGTCTACCCTAGTGAGCGAAATAAAGGGTTCAGTTCGACATTCCAACCACCTGGCCGGAACGTACAACGGCCGAAACGTTGTAATAAATCTGGCGGCAAAGATGAGGACAATGTAAATAGTATACGTATTTCGCTATAAAATTATAGCTGAAGTTGCATTCCAGAAGCTTTGTGACAATCTTTTTTAGGAGAGACAGTTGTAACTGTCCTGGATTATTGGGATTTTGGTATATCATTATTATACATCATGGGAACTGACCTACCAAGTTCTGCTATTTCAGAATGAAAGAAATGGCTATAACAGCTCTTAGAACACACCTAGCTAAACACTGCTTGTCACAGCTGACTAATTTGCAGAATGCAGTCGGGATGTGAAGACATTTTGGAAGCTCGTTATGCAATAAAATTTTGTGTTAAACTGGGGGTGGGGATACCACAGAAACTTATCAAATGACCCAAACTGCTTATGGATTAACTTGCATGAATCGAGCATCTATTTTTCGCGGGCACAAAAGGGTCTAGGATTGTAGAGAGATTATGAGAGATGTTGGAGGAAGAGAGACGTCAGAACATCGGAGCTGGTTGAGAAAAATCGCAGTTTTCTGGATGGAGAATGTGGCGAGTCTATAAAGACAATAAACATGCAGTTTTGAAGTTGTTATGGAAACTGCACATTTGTTCAATGTTAGTTTTTAGGGTGTTCAGTGAAGAACAGAACGAAAAACGCGTTACTGACAACAGGAAGATAGTTGATAGACATCAAATTTGTCTCTCAGTCAAGGCCTTGCTCCCTATGACTTGATTGTCCCTAAGCTGAAAGACAACCTTAGGCGCAGTCATTCTGAAGATAGTGGGAAAGTGAAAGAGGCCGTGAAAAGGGTCCTGGACACCTTCATTTTGGATGGCTTCCAAGCGGCCTTCAAGGAGCGGCTGGAGTACTACAAAAATTGCATTCAAATCAGAGGATCCTACTTTGAAGGAGATTGGAGAATAGAGTTTTGTACTTTGAAATTAATAAATCTTTCCTGAAAAAGTCTCAAAACTTCTAGAATTCACTTCGTATAGATCCAAAAGTATGTATATGTGTGATAATAAAAATGGTAGTCCACGTATATGTGTGTGTGCCATCAAGCTGAGCTCTTTGCGTATTTGTAAATTCCACTATCCATCTTGATAGATTGTATGAGGAAGTGCTGAAAAAATTTCAGCCTAACTCACTATCACCCACAAGAGCTCCACTGTGTGACTCCATTGACTGTACAACAGAGATAGTCCAACAGCATTTTTGCATGGAGCAAGTTTTCAGTCATAAAATCAATATTTTAGGTATTCTTCATTTTGTGGATTGATAGCCCATCAAATGCAGAGAGCCATAAAAATGCTTAACCAATGGAATCTGGCTTGTCACCTACATCGCTGTGACCACACCTAACTGTGCTCATATCCACTGTTTGATCATCATAAACGTTCAGCTAACTTCAATGAATGTCAGTTGTTGCAATATTAAAAATTACCATTTTGACTTTTGAGGTCAACTTAATAAAATAGAATATATTATTTCAGAAGTGAGACAATAATAATAATAATAATAATATATATATATATATATATATATATATATATATATATATATATGAGGGTGACCTAAAAGTAACCGGAATCGTTTTCTGTATGACAAGCCCGTAGTAGTTCAAGCTTCCACCGCTAGATGCCACTTGAGGCATCAGGCATCAGTGTGCTGACTGGTGTCATTGTCGGAAGGCGTACAACTCCATGGTTCACATTTGTTTTGAAGGGCTTCACGCCTTTTCGGCTATTTTTACCATGGCTGAAAGGATGCCTGTCGTAAACTGAAAGAACAGTTGGAAGTTGATCCAGACCATTTTTTGAAGGTCATCATTGCTGACGAAAGCTGATGCTATGGCTACGACCCGGAAATAAAGCAGCAATCAAGTCAGTGGAAGCATCCAACGTCACCACAATCCCAAAAAACACGTCAAGTGAAGTCCAATATCAAGACGATGCGGATTTGTTTCTTTGATGTGACAGGAATTCTCCACAAAGAATTTGCTCTTCCTGGTCAAACTGTTAACCAGGCTTTCTACTTGGAATCCCTGAAGCGTTTTCAAGACAAGGTGAGACGAAAACGCCCTGACCTCTGGCAAAGCGGAGGGTGGTGGTTGCATCACAACAATGCACCAGCACACCCCGATTTGAGTGTGAAACAGTTTCTGACCAAGAATGGTATAACCCCACTTCCCCACCCTCCCTATTCACCCGATCTTGCGACTTTTTTTTTTGTTCCCCCAAATGAAGAAAGTCCTCAAAGGAAAACATTTTGCTGATGCGGAAGAGGTTAAGAAGAAATGACAGTCATTAAAAAACATAACTTCACATGAGTTCCAGGACTGCTTTGAACAGTGGAAAATACATCTGGACCAGTGCATTGCTTCAAATGGCGAATACTTTGAAGGTGATAAGAATATAAACATGCAACAATAAATGAATAAAATTATATGACACAATTCCGCTCACTTTTGGGTTCCAACTCATATGTGTGTGTGAGAGAAAGAGTTGAATTAAACTTTAGAAGGAAAACCTGTCTTAGACCTATACCTCTGTTCAAAAAACTGGTGAGGTAGTGTATGAATTAGATGATAGGAAAGCCTGTCTATTCCTATTAGGGCAGTGTATGTGTGTGTTTGTATATATATATATGTGTGTGTGTGTATATATATGTGTGTGTGTGTGTGTGTGTGTGTGTGTGTATATATATATATATATATATATATATGTGTGTGTGTGTGTGTGTGTGCAGCATTGATTAATTTCAATGGCATACATGGAATTTGACATTTCCTACAAACCTTTGTGAAATGCATACATGCCTAATGGAAATACTTCATTTTCTGAACTTCTGTGGTAGCTCCTGGGTGTATTGTTACATGCATATAAAGACCAAAAATATGTTAATAAAATATACTAGCATAGTACCTCTAAAAATGACAGAATTGTTTAGTTATGGAGTGGCATTTCTGCTTTGAAAATCGTTGGCCACTTTAAACTATAAATTTCTAATGTGTACCAACTTTGGCAAGTGGATGTTTCATATCATGTTTTATATACAGGAAATTTCACCCAACTGGAGTCTTTGTCATACTTAATTGTCTTATTTTGTAGCAGGATTCTCAAGGAGCATGGAAGATATGAGACTACCCCCAAAAATGACCATGCAAAAGATCTTGGCTACTTCACTGAAACCAAATCAGATGCTGTGTTTTAAAACAGAAACATCTGTAATTAAAATTAATTTTATAATGTTGATTTCAAGACGTTAGTGCACATTGGTTAATATTTTGTGTGGCTTCCTGTAGCTGAAATAGCTGCTTCATTGTGCCTGGGATGGGATGCATACAAATCCTTCACCATCTTCACAGGTACCAGATACCACTCCTTGTGGTTGTACTCCAACAACTCAAGATCAATGATTATATGCATTCTTCTGATGAACTCTACTCATTAGTTTTGTCAATATTTGATCCAGGATTTCGGCCAGGGCACTAATCTGGTCAATTTTTCAATACCGTGACACATTCATCAATAAGTCTGTGTTGTATGTAGTGTGTAATATGCCGCTTTGTAAACCCGCCATCATCCAAGTCTGGTATCAAATGTTTCTTCAGCAGAAGGCTGTATTTGGCATAATTTAAGCTATCATTAATTTTAAACAATTTTCTTTCATCATCCCTTTTCTACAGCCTTAAAGCATCAGACTCTTACCCCACAAATTTCAAGGTTTTCATTTTGTAACATGGCTCACTCTACTTTCTTGTTGGTATCCTGACAAATCCACATTTATTAGAATTCATCTTCATCTTCATTTCATCACTGAATGTAGTTTTATCCCAAGCATCTGCATCCCACAGTTCATACCATTTTGACCAATTTAATGTCGCCTTCAAATGATTTTTCTTCAATGCCACTCCCAGAATGAGCATGGGATAAACTTGACAGAAGTGTGAAAAAAAAATAAAGAAAAACTCACAGTCATTAAAAAAAAAATGAATGATTTCTTCGTTGAAGTGAATCCCTTCAGTCCATGTTCTTGAAGGATGCACTTAATGCTATCTACTGACACCAAATTCTACAAATCACACTTATATCCATCATTTGTCTATTAGTCTTCTTTCACTGAGCTTTTTGCTGTTTGAATCAGTCTCCATTTTTTCTTATGCTACAGCTTTCTAAGGCAAGCATAGTTTAGTTGATCCAAAACATTTCCAATGCTTTGAGACATCAAGAAGATTTCTGAAATGCTAATTCTTATCAATCTAACTTTCTTAGCAGTTGGTTGCAGGTTCATATTCTTGGACATCTTCACTATCTTCATCCTGGTTTATTTAGTAAAAAAATAATGAAAAAAAATAACGAAAAAAAATAAGGGAATTCAATATCAGAATTTACTCAATAAATGTCAAAAAAAAAGTGAAGTGAATGAAAAATTTTTTTCGTGGTTATTTTTGGGTGTGGTCTTGTATCTTCTCTTTTCATTCGGAACCCTTGCTAAAAAGTATGATAATTATGAGTAAAAATGATGTCAATATAAGATCACCTGGAGTGTATATTAAAAAAGTAATACATATAAAAATGGCAGGGTTACATGTAAGATTTGCTTGGAAGAAGAATTTTTGATACTAAATTTGAGCAATAATAAAAGAATACTTAATAAAAAACAGAGCTAATTAGCAGATATAGACAACATAAAATACCTATAATGTCACCTACCATCAAACTAGTGTATTGGTTTGTTGGTTAATTTCTTTTTTGTTTTCTACTGAATTTGACCCTGCAACACAACAGTTAGTAGTTTAGTCCATCTATGGGTTTTTTTTTTCACTGGTTATTTTCTTTTTCTCTTGTGTATGTGTAGTTATCCACAGGTTTTAATTAAATTTTTTTTTCTTTTTCCTATGATGCTTTAAAGTGATCACAGGTTATATAAAAAGCCCACACATCCGTTCTTTTATTTCTCTTCAAGTCATCTGAAGATTGCATTGCGTGAAACTTGAGTCATGAATAGAACTGTCCTTTTGTAGAATTTAACAATGGTAAGCATTTTTGGCTCGGTCTAGGTAATCTGGGCTTCAAGCAATTTACAGAGTAGATAAGTTTGCTTTCTGGTCATTTTTGTCTTTCTTTCTTCAGTATTGTCATCTTTATTAGAGACTGTATCTGGATAAGAGTTTCGATTTTGGCAAGCTGCACATTGGCTCCACCAATGGTTTTAGTTTTTCTTTTATATATATATATATTATGAAATGAACAGTCCGACAATTATTTTAAGACATTTTTATGTCTAACATTCTATTTATAGATACAAATATTTAAGTAAATGCTCTGTTTATAATAAACAGTATTAAACAACATTTACCGGCCTGAATGTCCGAGAAATTTTCATAGAAAATATTTCTCCTCCGAAAGGATTTGAACCTGTATCCTATACGGAACTGTCATATAGCCTGACGTGCTTTTACCGATTTTGCCACAGAGGATCGATCGGTTAGCAAGATCGAATTTATTGCTTTTAAACTTCAATCATCCATGAATCTCTGATGTACATGAGCAGATATGAATGTACGTGAGACGCTGGTAAATGTTGTTTAATACTGTTTATTATAAGCAGAGCATTTACTTAAATATTTCTATCTATAAATAGAATGTATAAACATAAAAATGTCTTCAAATAATTGTCAGACATTGTCCATTTCATAATACATTAATATACAATTAGTTTTGTATCTGCAGTCTGAAGGCTGAAGAATTGCAAAAGCGAATGTTACAAGTCTCTCTCTCTGATATATATTTTAACTATTTAACGCCATGCAAAACAACAGATGATTGATTGGTTAGCATGGTTGAAATCGGTAAAAGCACGTCAGGCTATATGACGGTTCCGTATAGGATACAGGTTTGAATCCTGTCGGAGGACGAATATTTTCTATGAAAATTTCTCGGACATTCAGGTCGGTAAATGTTATTTAATACTGTTTATTATAAACAGAGCATTTACTTAAATATTTGTATCTATAAAAAGAATGTTAAACATAAAAATGTCTTAAAATATATATATATATATATATATATATATATATATATATGAAGAAATATAGTTTTAAGGTGTGCTATATTTATGGGATAAAGTGCTCAATATCAGAGATAGAGTGTATGTAAATATAAAAGTAAACATTGAAGTCAACACTCAGAGGCAACAGGCTGTTTCATGCTAGATGCAATCGTCAAGCCAGCCTGATGATTGCGTCTAGCATGAAACAGCCTGTCGCCTCTGACTGTTGACCTCAATTTTCACTTTTATATATATATATATATATATATATATATATATATATATATATATATATATATATATTGATGAGGATAGAGAACAAGTAGGAAACACATCTTTATCTAACATGTTTCACTTTATTAAAACTTCATCAGAGATCAAGATAGAAATGATAAAAATGATAAAAGGCAAAGAGACACAAAGATTAATATTATGTTGTATTTGGTCATTTCTTATTGGTTAGATATGGGTCACATGTAATGAAGTAACAGAAAATATTCAATTATGTGTGAGAAACATTCTGGACTCTAAAATATGTAAAAGTTAGTGAAACATAAAAGGATGTTTTGATTGGTTATTTCTTATTGGCTAGATACACGTAACATATAATGACGTAACATATAATGACGTAACAGATAATGACGTAACATATAATGACGTAACAGATAATGACGTAACAGATAATATTCAAATAGATTTAGCAAAACATTCCGAACACTAAAGTGTGTAAAAGTTAGTGAGATGCTGCAGGATGTTTTGAAAATTTTTGTTTTGGTTTGATTTTTTTTATTTAAGCATATTTTGTATATATCTGCACTGATTTTTATGCATTCAGAAGAGGTAAGTTAGATTCCTGAATAATGAATCTCTAGAAAAATGGTGATATAATTTTAGTTTTTTTGAACGTGTGTTAATAGTTGGTAGCATTGCTATAAATATTTATATATTATGCAACAAATTGTGGAATCATCTGACTAGGTACACATTATCAATTGCTGATATGGATTTGATCTCCCTCTCTTTTTTTTTTTTTTTAAAGCTTTTCACCCCAAGCAAAGTGGGAGTGCCACTAGCACACAAAGGGTTACAGAGTTTGGAAGCAAGAGTAAAGAGGCGTGAAAGAGCAAAGGATGAAGAGAAGGATGGGGAATAGATCAAGGCATCTGAAAACGTCAATTGACATTTCAGTTGGAGATTAGAGCTATCAGGGAAGCAAGTAAGAGGAAGGGAGCTCCACAGACGAAAAGTGTGAGACATGAAGCTATTGGAGTTTAACCATTTCAACAGTGAAAGGGTGGGACCGAGATGGCACATTTAAATTCATGCAGTTTGGGAACAAGTGAAAGTAGCTCGTCAGAGCTGTTACGGTGAAAGTATTTGTAGAAAAGACAGAGGGAGGTATAGGCATGTCTGTGAGAGAGTGACTGTAAACGAGATACCAGAACAGGGCCAGCCACATTGCATATCCATCTTTGGATTTTGTCAAGGACTTTAAGATCAACAGCAGGAGCTCAAGACCATATATGACAGCAATATTCCATACAAGGGCGAATGGTTGATTTATAGATTTGAAGGATGGACTCAGGCAAGAAAAACTTTCTGGAATGACACAGAGAATCAACTTTCCTCATGGTAGATGAAGCTATTGATTCAATGCAATTGTTCCATCTCAGGTCAGCGAACAGTGTAAGACCAAGCAGTTGCAAAGAAGTGCTATCATGGAGTTGAGTATCAGACATTCTAATGGGAGGCATGGAGGGTTCTCTCTGGTGGGTAATAGAGAACAGTTTTGTTTTCGAGGCATTAAGATTAACCAGCCATTTCCTACCCCAGTCAACAACAGATTGGAGGTCCTTTTTGAGACCAATGGCCAGGTATATATATATATATATATATATATATATATATATATATATATATATATAAAACAGAGATTTGAAATAATATATATGCTGGTCTGATAATCATCCCTGGTCACAGGGTGAAAATTAAGTTGCAGAACTAATATTTATTTTTATATTTTACATACCTACATATGGTCAATAAAGAGCTGGCATCTGCCCTGCACTTTTTAAGTACCCCAAACTTTAGTATGGGTTGGGTGTGCAGTAACCTACATTGTTGGAAGTTGTCTGAAATAAAGAAACTTTGTTCAAGGTCTCTTTCTGAATGGCTATCAACCACAAAATATTGAATTGTATTATATGTTCTTTTTTTATATATTATCACTATACCAGAAAATTACTGAGTGTAACCAAATATTTTTGTTACATTTGGATATATGACAATTTTTATCAATTGTTCTGACACCATGCATGAAGAAGTCCAGAAAATCTGTAATTCAATTTTGATTTGACAATCTGAGTAAACCTTGCTTAATTTGACGTTTGATATATTTGACTTGTGTATAATCTAAAAATGTTGTTCTTCCTTTGCTTTAATCTAAAATCACAATACCTAAATGTGCTTATTTTAATTTTTGAGAGATACAAAGGAAAACCAAGCTAGTGATATTGCATCATCACTGAGCAGACCCTAAATTTTTGCCTGTCATGACGAACAAGTGTCCTCTGAAGGAGACCTAGCACCTTGCACATCTATTGTTACTTAACCCATATCTCAGGTGAAACTCGTACATACAATACATTGCTAGAGATACTGGAAAAATGGTTGGTTCCCTGCGCCGCTCCAGTAAGTACCTGACTCCTCCTGTTAACCCCCTCCCTTTACAAAAATCATATAAGGACAAAAAGGAAGCACTGATGCCACATATGGAAAGGAGTTGCAGATTCTTCCCTTTCCCGTCTTGATAGAGTCCAACAGCGTCTCCACATCCTTGTGGGAGATGAATTATTTTCTCCCCTCTACAACTGTTTTCCCCACAGACAAAACACAACAAGCCTCTCATTACTCTATTTTTATTTGCATGGAAAGTGAAGCACTGATGCCACATATGGAAAGGAGCTGCAGATTCTTCCCTTTCCCGTCTTGATAGAGTCCAACAGCATCTCCACATCCTTGTGGGAGATGAATTATTTTCTCCCCTCTACAACTGTTTTCCCCACAGACAAAACACAACAAGCCTCTCATTACTCTATTTTTATTTGCATGGAAAGTGAAGCACTGATGCCACATATGGAAAGGAGCTGCAGATTCTTCCCTTTCCCGTCTTGATAGAGTCCAACAGCGTCTCCACATCCTTGTGGGAGATGAATTATTTTCTCCCCTCTACAACTGTTTTCCCCACAGACAAAACACAACAAGCCTTACTCTATTTTTATTTGCATGGAAAGTGAAGCACTGATGAACTACATTCCTTAGTTCCACCAGTTCTAACCTTCACAGTAAAGATTTGTTATACCACACACATTTTATCAAACCAGCACTCATTCACTTCATAGTCCATTGGTGAAATGTAAGTTCCACAATCAAAAATTTAAGTAAACATCATAAAGATAAATGTACTAGTTGGTGAAAAACCATAAATGACAATTGATTCCTGAACTTTTAGTGATGAATAGAGAGCTACATTGGATGAACCTAATTGACACTATTTACATTATTCGGACTATTGTCCTCATCTTTGCCGCCATATTTATTACAATATTTTGGCTGTTGTTCAGGTGGTTGGAATGTCGAACTGAATCCTTTATTTCACTCACTGGGGTAAGCTGTTCTAGTTCCACGTGCCATGTTTAATGGATGTCAGTTATCAGTTATCTCCTGTTAATTCCCCTCTCCAATTTCTCCACTGCCTTAGCCAGGTATTGAACTCACACTCATTGGGTCCTGTCACATGGCACAGTGGATAAAGGCATTAGTTAGATCCAGTGACAGGACCCAATGAGTGTGTGTTCAATATTTGGTTAAGGCAGTGGAGGACTTGGAGAGGAGAATTAACAGGAGATAAGTGATAACTGACATCCATTAAACATGGCACGTGGAACGAGAACAGTTTACCCCAGTGAGGGAAATAATGGGTTCAGTTTGACATTCCAACCACCTGAAGAAGGCCGGAGTGTACAACGGATGAAACATTGTAATAAATATGGTGACAAAGATGAGGACAATAGTCTGAATAATGTAAATAGTGTACATAATACTTCATCTCAGAAATATAGACAGATACTGAACCTAATTGAGTGAGAGAATAAGATTTTTTTTTTTTTTGAGATACTACTCACAGCTAAGAAGATTTAAGCTAAGGAATAGATTCAAATAAAACAATGCTTGTTTACATTCTGCAAAAATAACTATTGCCCACCTAAATTACTAAAGATGCTAAATTACTACTTCCCGCCCTCTCCAAGTATTAGGTTGGTGCAAAAATAATGACGTAATAATGTCGTTTTTTGATGTATTTTTTAATGTCAAAAAACGACATTATTACAGCATTTTTTTTGCACCAACCTAATAATAATCCAACAGAAAACTTGTGGTCCATCATTACAATAGATATGTACAAGAATGGAAAACAATATTCAAGCAAAGATATCCAGGAAGCATTAAAATACAGGGAACTGCAAAAGAAGGTATATAGTAAGTTTTATACCAGTATTATAATAGTGGTTCTAGGATATTTTGTTTGCATGTTTTGTTTTTTTTTTTATTACTGTATACCTACTTTTGCACCCTCAGTATTGTTAAGGCTGAAAGACTAGAATGGATAACAAATTCAATTATTGAAAGACTTGGAGAAGGTTTATACAGAGTGCGATGGGTAAATTGTCGCCATTTTATATTTTTAATTTTGTGCATGTGTGTTGTTCTTTTTCGATTTTGTTGACGTCACAGTATAGTAGTGTCAGTTAAGAACTGTTTGTGAGAAAAAGAGCACCATGATGCTATTCACTCTGCCAGAAATTTGGAGGCGGCATGCTGTACTGCTTAGCATTCATGCTGGAAACTCCAATACAAACATTTCAAAGTGTTTGGGTGTCAATCTGAGGACAGTGAAGAGGATTCAGAAAGAGTTAGATGAGTCTAATGGTAATTACAAAGATGTTTGGAATGATTACTAGTGATGGCAATGTTATGCCTCCATTCATCTTCCCACAGGGCCATGGGCTCAATACAAAGGCTTACATCATGCTTTGAAGAGGTAGCGCTGCCCTGGGTCAAGAGGGTGGCTCATGGAAGACCCTATGTCTGGCAATAGGACTTTGCACCATGCAACACAAGCAGGAGAACCCAATCATAGCTGTCAGACAATTTCTGCAATCACATCACCCCTTACATCTGACTAACTCCCTAGACTGCAACCTCCTTGATTATGATGAGTGAGAGATCAACAACACTCCTTGTAACACCAAAGATAAAATGAAGGCAAGATGGCAGCATTTACCAAATTAAACAGAACATCTAAAAGAGTTGCAGGAGATTCCAAAGTCGTCTGGAGGTCATGGTTGAAGCCAATGGCGATCTTATTGAATAAGTTTACTCCATAGTATTTCAAGATATTTTTGTGTAATTTTGGTAAATATATCCGTTAAAATGAGATGTCAATGTTATTTTTTATTTTTGCGTAATTTAAATGACAATTTATCCATCACGTCCTGTAGAATATCTAGAAGCAAGCAATATGTAATGTAATAAAATATTAATTTATCCTAGTTTATGAGTTAATATTAATGAAATGATTCTATAGGCTATATCTTTTGGATTAATTCATAAAATTTATATTGTACTTAGTTCAATAAAACCTGACACTTCCCTAAATATGATGAATATTTTTATTAAAAATGGATATAAATTGACATTCATATTTGTGGGGAAAACCTTGGCTTGCATAATAAAATCTGACATAGTATAATCTATCATTTCTTTTTCTCTTCATCTTCAAGTCTATTTCACCTAAAATTACATGCATCTTCTACAGCTTTTTCAGAGAATCAATTGATTGTTTTTTCTCACACCTCTCATATTATTTCTGTCCCCATGAACCTGGTCTAGTGCAACGTTCCTTTGAAAAAAAAAAAAAAAAAAATCATCTGCATGTCGACAAAAAGTGGGAAACAGGCAAATGCAAGAAAATCAAAAATGACTCATAGACCTGGAGATTTTCAACAACAACAAAAAAAAACTAAAATGGTTAAAAGAATGATTGAAGATAGGAAGGAAAGAGAAAAAAAAGTATAAATGAAAGTAAAATAAAAAAGGAAATGAGATATAAAGGGATTTATAAAATACAAAAATTGGAGTCTGTCTATATTTCTGAGATGAGGTATTATGTACAGTATTTACATTATGCGGACCATTGTCCTCATCTTTGTCACAACGTTTCGGACGTTGTACGCTCCGGCCTTCTTCAGGTGGTTGGAATTTCGAACTGAACCCTTTATTTTGATCCCTGGGGTAGACTGTTCTAGTTCCACGTGCCATGTTTGATGGATGTCAGTTATCAGTTATCTCCTGCTAATTTTCCCTCTGAAAGTTCTCCACTGCCTTAACCGGGTATTGAACTCACACTCTTTGGGTTTGTCACTGGATCTAACCAACACCTTTATCTACTGTGCCATGTGTCCTTGAACAGTCTACCCCAGGGATCGAAATAAAGGGTTCAGTTCGAAATTCCAACCACCTGAAGAAGGCCCGAGTGTACAACGGCCGAAACGTTGTGACAAATATGGCGACAAAGATGAGGACAATGGTCCGCATAATGTAAATACTGTACAAAAATTGGAAGAAAAAATGAAAAACTGTTGGTGAAAATAAAAACATGCAAAAAAGCTAAACAAGAAAGAATACAAATGAAGATTAATGGAATCATTATCCAAAAACAAATGAAAGTCATATTTTTAAAGGAAAAAAAAAGTAAGAATGTAAAATTCAATTTTATTAAATTCTACTGATATGACAAAACAAATATCAACAAAAACAAGGGCAATATAACTTATTTTGTTATACTAATATTGGAAAATTTAACTTATTCTCAAATTTTATGTATACCTTTATAGCTAACATTGAACAAAATCTTATTGGTTTGTAATATATTTAAAAACTTTTAACATTTATTTTCAAAAAACAAAATATTATCAGTAAACCTACCTTATGTAAGTACCCTTTTAATTAAAAGAAAAGATCATTTAATAGTTGATTAAATCCTTAGCTACAGTGAAAACTGTATGAGGTACATATACAAGAAGCAATGATTGATCACTTTTTGGCATCATTTTGTTCCATTTCATTGTTGGCTTTATGCATAAAGATTAATTCATCAGCAAACTCCACGCTCTGTACATCTGCCATTGTTTTACTTGATATTTGTTTTGTTCTAAATGTAGAATTTAAAACAAAGTATTACTGTTGCTCAAGTTCATTGTTATTGATAATTTTTACTTTTCAAAACTTTTTTAATAAAAACCAACACATTCAATTTTTCAGCCAGTCATAAATATAAGATATATTGATTTAAAAATTTTAATTAGGAAGGAAAATTTCTCCACTGTTTGCAAATCACTTATAAGCCTGTTGCGGATTTTAATCAACCCACAACAAAGTAAAAGGTGAGAAACGTTTTAAATATAAAATATTTTTATTTTCATGTTTTTTTTTTACTCTTTTCATAGCAGGTATGAGTGCTCTTACAGTCCTTGTTTGTAGTTATTTGTTAAAATTAAAAGAAATGTGATTTCTTCACAAGTATGTGTGAGAAATAAGAGGCAAGGGAGAAAGTGAGGGGGAAAGTGTAAGTGGGACGTAGCTTGGCAAGGAAGACGGGTGAATGAATAAACCACACCCTCGTGAACTGCTGTCATATGTGCTATCACATGCCCTAACCCACTTGTCAGGTCTAGAAACTTTGGTTATATACTCTTCAAAGGGATCACAAAACATGTTTTTATTGTTGGTGTGAACGCAACCCACTGGCTGAAAAATGATAAATATTTATTTTCAAAGGATTAAATTATTAACTGAAAGGATACACAAATTCTCTGACTTAGAAACCATTTTTTTGTTATTTGGTGTTTCACTTTTTTGATGTTTATTTGCTGTCTTTGCTCCACAAGCCAAGGATAATAGATTGTTTTAAACCAAAAATAAAATATGAATTTTAGAATTATAGTAGTAAATATTTTTTTTAATTCATAAGTAAACAGAAAAATGCTATATTTAATGAAATATAAGACTTTGCTATTTATATTTAATATTACAGTATTATAGAAATAAAATAGATAAAAGTACTAAGAGTCTACAGCATCTGGGGGAACATTAGCTTACCAGATAACTCATCTTTACCTTTAAGACCCAGGAGAGTACCAGGAGTCCACAGCATCTGGGAAACATTAGCCTACCAAATGATACAATAGTACATATTAAGACCTTATTTTTAATGAATTAAAAAAAAAAAATTATGCTATCAAATATGGCAGTCATCTTCATGTTAAGATGTGATTCCAAATCAATGAAAAACTTGATACAAAAACTTATTTTTAAAGTTTCATTTGATGTTTACAGATTTGTGCCTGCATACAATTCTTGTAATTAAAAAAACTTCTGTTTTAATAAGAAGTTCCAAACAAGACTAAGAGTCTATATTGAATGTTTTTTATGCCTTCTAGTAATTTTCTATATAACTGTTGAGGAAAAGAGTTTTTTTTTTTTTTTTTAATCTCATGTCCCTTCAAGACATTGGCTCTCCTGACTTTCCACAAATTCCTTTTCTACAAATAACTATACATTCTCGGAAGAGATAGTGGAGTGGTTTCCTGTTGCTTTCTCCATAGTTTGGAGTTCAGAGTTTTCTTTTTATTAGACTGGTCACCACCCAAAACTGGAGAAAACAGTCTGCCCTATTACTGAATCATAACTGCCAGTAGAATAGAACAGATGACTGCCTTTCCCAAGGTTATTTATATAAATGTAAATGCAACAAACGAGCAAGGAATTTCAACTCTTGCCAGTTCTATTTGCCATAATAATATCTGTTATTTTGACTACTCATTCTAAGAAATAGACTATAATTATTGATAGTATTAAGAAACTCCTTCATGAAGCCATAATGGCTTTTATGAAGGCAGATATGCAAACCTAAATTTTATTTATTTCCATTGTTTAAAAAAGTTCATGGGATTAAAAATTCTCATTAATAATTACTAAAATCTACTCGACACTTTCCTACATATTATCTAATCTTGTTAAGTGAGAAATTAAAAGAAACTTTCTGTATAGCCTCAATGCACTCCACTTAAACCAAATAGCTTTCTGTTATTTTTGAATTATGTAACTGATAGTATAAGTGTTTGGATATTTGTCGACTGTTGCTATTGTTTGGTAGTAGATGGAGCCAATTGTGTCACTATGTTAGTTTCCACAACTTTCTTGGAACCAATATGCTAAGGCTTATGGTAATATCATGTTGGAACACTGGTTCTTCTATAATCACTAAAGTTAAGCAACATTGAGCCTGGTCAGTACTTAGATGGGTGACTGCTTGAGAATACCAGGTACTTGGATGTACAGCTGTTGTAATGAATAACAGCTCAGATTTGAAAATCGGAGAGCCAAGTTCCTATTCCAGTTAGGCTTGTTATATTCACATGACTTATGAACAAATACCTTGGGAAAGGTATAAATTTATTTCTTCTCACCAGCTATGGGTTAATTAGTAGAACTTATCAGCAAAAATTATTACCTCCCCCAAAATTTTTAGAATCTAAAAATATTTTCTGGTTTTAAATAATCTGAAAAAGTTGATAAGCTGTAAAAACAAATAAAAATAACTCTTTCTGAAAATCAAATTAGTTGACTTTTCACCAGAAGAAAATTTCCTTCTTGGTGTTAAATAGAGCAACACATCTAGTTTGGACTGACTACTTTTATTGCCCTTGTATGTTCATTAAAAGGCAAAAGTTCTCATTGAAAAATCTTGGAGGGGGGAAACTCCTTTTAGAAAGAAATCCCTCACTTTCTTACTAATTCTAACTTGTTAAACCATGGTTGAATGAAGAAGCACATAAACTCACCAACTTCTTCCTCTTTTTTTTGTTATGGCTGGTGCCAATACCTCCACTCAGAGATTTTCAAAAAAAAAATTAATAAAAATCAAATGCAACCATCAACTGATCTTATATCATTTATCTTTTCTCTGACGAAGTTTTCACATGTTAATGAATCTTCTGAAATACAGGGTATCAGATATTTATGCATTGTATTTCAGAAATATATTTCCGATAACACATAGGTACCATTTATTAGTTAGACTTTTCTTTCCCAAATGCTTAAAGTTCAAATCAAAAATAAATTCCAAGAGAAATTCCCTGTTACTTTAACCAGAGTTAAAAATTAGAAAAAATATATATAACTAGAAACATACTATTCAGATTCGACCGTAGTCAAAATATTAAGCTAGAGAGATAGAAATATAGCGTGATAGATTCGCAATGTAAGAAGAGAAAAAATTCAAAAGGCAATGAGTGATATACATTTGCACTAAAACTTGGTGCAGGAATACATTCATTCTTAGAGTAGCTCTGAGGCTTGAAGTCACACTCAACGGTTTACAAGACCATGGGATTATTGGCATATGCTTGAAAAGTCGAGAGAAGAATTTAGTTGAAAAGAAAACACAAGAAAACTAGAACAAAATAAACGACCAAGATGATAGAGACAAAGGGAAATGGAGAAGAAGAAATTTAAAGAATCTAAAAATGCCATGTAAAAAATAGAATGTTAAGAGAAATATAGAAAAATAAATGAAGTAAACAATTCCTTCTTTAGGTGACAGAAAATGTGAAAATGAAATCAAGCAAGTGATTCCACTGATCATTTGCATTCCAAAAGAGAAAAAAAATAATTCTCCTTCAGGGAACCTCCTTCATTTTTGCCTCAAGTGACCAACCCAATAGCTATGAAGAAACAACAGCCAATAGAGATGAAGGAATTGTATATCTAGCCCAAATTTTCCCTGATTTTCATTCTAGTGTAGAGAAAAAAAAACACCTACACAGAAGCATAAATATACACTCTTCATACAGATACATGCATATATATATATATATATATATATATATATATATATATATATATATATTTATTCTGATCAGCATATATCTGTGTGAGTATGTCTGAATATATAAAAAATATCACTTGCTCACATATATTGAGGATCCAAAGTATTAGTCAAGAATTATAGCTACCATCTCATAACAACTGAATACTGATGTATCTAATCAAGTAAGCCATATATGGTTGTCAACAAGAGGAACACCTCAAGAACTATAAATCAGAGACACCAAAATCAATGAAGTACAAAATTTTTTATAGAGAATGGACAATGTGATGCTGAAATCTGAAAATGAACTGGAATAGAAAAATATGCCTTCCAAAAGCTAAGCAAAGTATTATGAAACAGGAAAATTTCATTAGAAATAGAGTGCTAAACTTATGTAATGAATGAATAGCAGTAAATAGTGAATGATCTCCTCCCAGATGAAAAAACTTGAAGCAAGAGAAATGTGGTTCTACACAAAAATGCTGAGAATGCTATGAACTGAACATATAAATAATTAGGAAATTTTAAGGAAAATGAAAACAAATGATGCTTCTACTAATCAGAAAGATATAGTAGAAATTTATAAGACATAAGGAAAGAAAGATTGGAGTATTTGACACTCAAATGGCATACTGTATGCAAGGATGGGGAGCAGTGAGTATGCTACCTAACAAGCATGATTACAAGGATGGTAGAGCAGAAACTGGGAGTGATGGTGAAAAACCTTACTAAGAGCTGCAAAGAATAGGAAGTTGTGGAGAGCCAGATCGCACATGTCCTAAAGGGACATGACACAAAAATGTATAAGAATTAAGTAATTCATTTTTATATGCTGAAGGACACATTTCTGGGCAAGAGGAAAGATTTGAATGTCTTTGATAAAAGCCAAATTCTTGTATCCTAAAGACAAGGTCAGACAGTTTCCAAAATGGTTTGGATTGTGGAATGTACACACACAGAATTGTAGTAAGTAACTACTAACAGTGGTCCATGACGTGAAAAAAAAGTGACCTCCGACATTGACAAGACTTATTGATACAAGAATTAAACCACATGAGCCGAGTGAAGAGAAACTGTGACACTAATTGCTCTCAGCTTTAAAGGAAAGGAAAATTGCTGGAAACAAACCATGATCACCTATGTCTTGAAGGAACAATCTCTATCTATAAAAGGCAGGATGTGTATGTGTGAAACGAATGCACAGACACAATTTTTTATGGATTTGCACCAAAATTTACATGCACATGCTGCAAGTTAGCGAGAAGGCCAAGACCAACTTTGTATTTCCCAACTCCCATCGATAGTGGAAAAAATAATCAATTTTTTCATGCTTCTATGGCAGTTTTCATGTAGTTTGTGGCCATTTTCTACTGGCCAAAGTGAGAGCCTATAGCTGGCTTCCACGAATAGGCAGGAAGATTCTATTGGCCAGCGTGAGAGCCAACAGCTGACTGACACGAATGTTAACTAGTATGCTAGCATGCAAAAAAAATTAATAACTGCATTCATCACAAGTGGGAAAAATTTAAATCTGCATGGCACTTTACTCCAATTGGCTCATTCGCTTGCTTAAACTCAACGTTGATTCTGATTCCGCAGAATTGGGTTGGGCGTGAAAAGTATTTGTTGCTAACATTCTTTTTTCATTCGTTTTTTCCAGTTATGAGTCCTTTTTTAAAGCTGATCGTTTTGTGTTCATTTTGTTTAGTTCTTTTTTCGTAACAGATTTAATGTTTAGTATAGAGCTTCGAAAAAATTCGCAGTGTGAGATAGGCAAGAAGTAAGGCATGTAGCAACATCAGCACGCAAAGGGCACTCCTTTAAAGGCAAGGAAGGGCAAAAATATTTTAAGTCAAGTGATAGCGATTGCTGTATGAGTCGTACGATTTTTGAATCAAGCATGGGCAACGCCAGGTCATGCTGCTAGCTAGTGGTACATAAAGTAAAAGTTAAAATACAATTAAATTCTCACCATGAGTGTAGAAACCATCTTGGATTAACAGTTTTTGTGGTTTTACAATTCTGCAAGGATTTTTTTTTTTTAAACTTAAACCATTTGAAACCTGATAATGTTTAACTGATATTTTGTCACAGCTTAATGAGTTCGGTAACTATTTATACTGAAAACAGTGCAATTTAATTTTTCCTGCCTTGGTTGCAAACTCCATCAAGGTGTTTTTGTAATGTAACAATATTTATGCTTACTACTTGTGAATATGATTTAGACAACACCACTTAAACAACATCCTGGTATTTATAAATGTTGGCACCAAGGAAGAACATTGTTCTGAAGAACTTCACATTTTTATAATGAATTACAGACATGAGTTCTGACAAAACATTCTTAGGTTGTTTCCTCACTTCCAGCAACTCATATAAAAGAACAAATGCCTTGATTTAGATAGATGAATACATCTAAGTGTTCCCACATTTAAAAGTGCTGAAAACAAAAAAACAAAACAAAAAAAAAAACACACACACTATGCTTTGGGTAAATAGCATTAAAAATCAATTACAATTTTGATATGCTCTCTCTACAAAAATCTCAACATAATCTTGATTTTCTGGCATACTCTCATGACAGGCACTTCATATAAACAATAGAAATGAATGATTATCCTTATGTTTTTAATCTGCTTTTTTTTATCATTTTCTTCTTTGGTTCTACCCACAATATGATCAAATACTCATCATGCTTAATGGTACCCAACTGATTCATATTCATTTAGTAGTAGTAGTACTGTTATATTATACAAATCTTTCTAGTCTTAAATTATTTATTGATGGGACATGTATATGTCAACTGCATCCTCTGTAGGAGGGGTAAAGCCTTTCAAAAAAGGGCACATTCTGGGTAAATTCTAGAAGGTACTTGGGTACAAAATGTGACCAATGTTCGCATATAAACTTGGGCATGTGCTTTAAAATATTTTTAAAATCATTTCACCCAAGACAGAGCAATAAAGCTACTGACACAAGAGGTTACTGAGTGTGAGGGGAAAATATGAGAAAAAGAAAACATTATTAAGAAGAGAGAACAATAAAAAGGACAGAGATTAAGAAGACCAACATTCGTGTATAGACCCAGGCATGTAACCCAACCAGTATTTATTTACAGATTTGGGCATACAACATGTATTTCCAGTACAAAAGTAACACTGAAACACCCTTCCTTGTTACCTCAGTCGCTATATCTGATTTATCATCAGTGCTATAACAGGGTGTGGTTGTAGGGTTGCTTTACAGTTGAGCACCTGACTAGTTCCTACTACATATCTGGGTTAAAAAAGAATAGCTTCTGTTCGTCAATAAAAATATTCTTTAAGGAAAACCACTATTTCACTATTTATTGCAAACCAAATTAGCACATTTTTTAACATGACTCGAGTTTTAAAAAAGAAAAAAAACAAAAATGTTATAACAAATATTATAACCAAGCTTGAGGGGGCCCGAGACTGCAGCCTATACTAGTCTATGGGATAATCTGACCCTACCAGTAACCCCTTGCACCTTTATTCCATGGAGTTCAACTTTTGGAGTCAGATATGGAGATTTATCCTTGTCAATCCACTGCCTTTTGCATTGTATATTGTTATATGCAACCCACTTCTCATCACCTGTTATGATATGTTTAAGGGAAAATTAAGATAATATATTCATTATTAAAATTGGTTCCCAAAAACGGAACTTACTTATGATTCAACATAATATAAACGTGCATTATATTACAAGAAATATGGTAATTGACTTGATAACGATTTGAGGACCATTTCCAGTTTATTCCCATGGAGGCTCACCAGATTAACTCGTTTTGATGGGGCTTTTAAACTGTTTTTTAAGAAAAGATTGCCTATAAGAAGTATAATTATGGTGAAGATGTCCGTTTCATCAACGTTTCCATGTAAGTATTGATAATCTAAAAACCCAGAGACAAAACTCGGAAATACAACTTCAGGATTAAGGAAAACCTGTCCACTGTTGATTGTACATCCATGAAAAAAACAAAAATCTAATAAAGAACTAAAAAAATAAAATAAATGAAATCAAAAGAAAATAGAATGAAGACAGGACAAATCCTATTTTATATCTTTTTACCAAGTGATTCAGAACAGAAGTTATTGGACAAACTATTAATCTTTAAATCTTCCCACAGGGTAGGTTAATTTTTTTTTTTCTTCATCTTATTTCAGACTGGCTGGCTATGTCTTAGAGTATCTTAATCCCCAAAGAGAGTCCATCAGATTAGGTGCTAAAATCCATTTCTGATTTTTTTTTTGCTGAAGATGGACAACGTTTCTGAAAGTAAAACCTTTCATGCATGAATTGAGCAACCACCGCTACTTAAAAATTATTAAAATTGTAGAGAAACATTCATGTGAATTTAGTCTTGTACTGTTATTTCTGGTGTCCAAATTTTATTGCCATGTAAGGTTTTAATGTTTTGCTTAATATAGTACAAGGTCAAGGAAAATGAGAGTAAGATTTAAACCTTCCCCCCCCCCCACCAAAAAAAAAAAAAATCTATATTTCAAGTCAGAAAGCTTGTCAACACAGAATTTGTATTAGGTTGGTGAAAAAATAATGTCGTTTTTTGACGATTTTTTTTTTGATTATCGTTCATCCATTTATCCAACTTTTTTGACTTCCCTATTTGCTTTAAATGGCGAACAACTGTTGAGTGGTCGACCTCGAGTTCAACAGCAACTTCTCGTGTGGTTTTGCGAGGATCGGCTTCAATTAAGGCTTTCAAATGTTCGTTATCAACCGCAGTCGACTGGCCGCGACCGTCTTCATCTTCGAGTCTCTCGTTACCATTGCGAAATTTCTTGAACCACCGTTGTGCCACATGTTCGTTAGTGGTTCCTGGTCCAAACGCATCATTGATATCACGAGCTGTCTTGGCAGCTTTTCGGCCTAGTTTGAACTGGAACAAGAAAATCGTGCGGATTTGAATTTTGTCCATGCTGTCGAAAAGCCTGCAAAAAGATGAATGAAGAGATTGAAGAACGGTAATGAATGACACGATTTGATAGAGCGAAAAACGCGCCTCAAAATGATATATAACATGGCTATATATATATCAATGAATTAATTCAGAAATCATATATAAAAGTAACATATGTGAGAAAACGACATTATTTTTGCACCAACCTATGTTTAAAATCCTAGTTTTTACCTGGGCACTAACCTCTAACACTCGGAAGAAGTTTGTAGGAGACTAATTAAATTGACTGATCTGCTCATAAAAAAACAAGGGATTTTTAATGATTATAATTCATTAAAACTTCTTCATGCCAGAACATTTTCTAGAATGGAAAAAAAACATTTAATGTTATCATTTTAAAAGTGGTGAAGATTCCTGTTCATAATATGCAGTTTCAAATCTATCCCTGTCTTAAAAAAAAAAGAGTTATCTGTACTTTGTTTTTATTTACCTATTTCAAGCTTGGAATTGTGCTTACACCATTGATAACTGTATGCTACTGATATTGTCCTTCTTCCCCCCATTTCATAATAGTAAATTTATATAACTAGAATTTTTTGCAACGTGCTAACATGTATTGAAATCTTCACAGTTTTTGGTATTGTTAAAGTTATCGCTAACATTTTTTGTCAAGATTCCCAAACTGTACATGTTCAATTTCACAAAACAATCAAATAAATTTGAATAAGCTGATTTGTTTGGAAAAATATTTTTTTTTTAAATTCTACTTTGTGGTTTAATAATTTCTTTAATTTAATCTAATTTTAAAGGACTTCATGGTAAACAATATTTTTTTTAAGAAAATTTATCTTTTTCCTTCTTAACAGCAAAGAATAAATTCTTAGGACTTCTTACTCTTGAGCATGCAGCATACAGCTGGCTATGCATAAATATTTCTTTCTGGAACCAAATTCCAACTTTTTTTGAAGCATTTTGGCTTGTTATTTGTTTATAGTTCTCACAAATGCGGGGCAAACTGTAAACTAGATTCTTGTATATAAAAACAAAGATATGCAAAAAAAAAAAATTGCATTTTTATTAAATAAGTACTTATTATTTTAATCATTAAATTGTTTTTTTTTAAATGATGGCAGTATTTTGTATGTTAAATAATAAAACTTAATTTTTCCATAAAAATTAAAATTTATTGTACTAAGCTACACACTCTCATAAAACCAACTGTACTTTGTACCCCCTTACCTGTTTGCATTTCTCCCCAAAATTTGGTTGCAATTGGTCAATGTATGCTTATTTTAGAGGTTGTGACAGGCAGACTAATGGAAGTCACAGGATTTTATATATAGATGAATGGGATGCATGTTGGTGGAATGGATAGTGAAATTGGAGACTTGAGTTCAAATTCTAGTCAAGTTTGTTACATTTATTTATGTCTAAATACCATTGGAAAAGGTATGAATCTATTTTTAATTCTCCAAGCTATTGGTAAATAACAGGACAGTGGGTTCTATAGCCTTGCTTGGCAACCAGTCTAAGAGAAGAAAAGCACTGAATTAAAACCAGGCTAGAGATGGTTGGATTGTCAGGCTATCATTCTCAAAACACTCCTCTGCTGCTACAGCTACAGTATATATGGTGCACCTAAAACCCTCATAGTTTTTAGGTCTCATGACCGATATGCTGACCCCTATAAAAAAATTCAATATTTTTCAACTATGACAAATACTGTCATTTGATTAAAGTCTAAGGAATGATAACCTACAAAAATATTAAAAAAAAAATTCTTCCCTATTTTTTTAGGAGTAGTTCAGTCAATTTAAGTAGTGCTGTTTTTAGCCATCTCTCCACATAAGCTATAAATGTGGCAAATTCTAAATTAAACTTCTGTTAACCCTTTAAACTCCTCTGTGCAGTATATAGATCCATAGTCTCACCTTATTAGGTTTTACTACTGGGGTTTGCATAGCAAGTAGGTCTTTCTGTCTGAATTGCTGGAATGAGAAGTTATCAATGTTGGCATTATTTATGCTCAGACTATTGTCCTCATCACATGTGGATTGATCAGGTGACTGCTAATTCAGGTAACCTTCAGGAAATTTTGAACTGAACACTTTATTTAATCTATGAGGGTAAACTGTTCTTTTTTGTCATCCATGTCTACAGGTACCTCATCTTGTAATTATTTAATATTGCTCAGTTATTGCTCACCCTGTTCCCACTACCCAGCCAAGAAATTGAACTCACAATTACAATGCCACCAAATCCACAAACCAACACTTTAGACAACCTGCTTCTGATATTGTTGCTGCTTGTCACACATGGCTGCATTCACAGAGGTTTTGCTTTTCTTTCTGTTGCGGCTGCATAAGACCACTAATTGGTGGAGTTGCTAGCCCTATGTCCAACTAGTTTTTAATTCAAAGTTGTCCATTTCCTAGATACTCCGATCTGCTCTGCTATAAACCCCTAATAGGAGGAAGAAGAGACAGATTTCTGTCTTTTCAAGGGCATTTGTGTGAAAGTGAATTCAACGGCTTTGACTGGAATTTGGATGATTTCAACCCTATTTTTCCTGCTAACTCCTATCCAACACACAAATCCATAAATTAAACTTGCCAAATATCTATTTTCATTGAGATTTTCTGTCTGCAAATATGAAAAAGATGAAAAGGACCTTATGGAATTTTACAGATTGTAGAGTTTCTGCATATTTTAGGTGAAGATGATCAATATGTAAACAAAGAAGATAGAAGCATATAAAACTTGAGCTTCTATGATGGTCATTTATTTGTTTTATAGTGACAGTAGTGAAACACAGCTTGAAATATCTCTTGAGCATTTCCATTTTCCTTTTTGGTTCAGAAGTCAGTTAGGATAACAATGGCTAAGAAGCATTGAAGGTATGTATTTATGAACCAAAATTCAGACTTTGCTAACCAAACACTTCTTTGTGGCTGAATGGTTAACAGCATATCAGATCAAATGATGGTTCCCATTAGGGTTACAGGTTCAGTTCCTGTTGGAGAAGCACATATTTTCTACAAAATTTTTTGAACATTCAAGCCAGTAAATGTAATTAATATTGTTTAATTAAAAAAAAAACAGAGCATTTACTTAAATAAATTATATCTATAAAAATAATGTATAAATGGGAAATATATTACAATAATTGTTGGAGTTAATTCATTATATATATATATATATATATATATATATGAGAGTAGATCAAAAATTATCTGCACTTTCGTCATATCTTTAGGTTTGTCATGCTGCTTTCTGCTAATGCCTAATTGTTGGTACTATTGTGGCCCTGTGATCAAGGTTTGAGCTTGATTGATCGCACCAGTTTTATTGCTGCAGCTACATGTATACATGGCTGCTCTACTAACAGCATGCACCAATGAGTAACAAATAACACAGTGATCTGAATCTGGAGAGAACATGCTAACACATCAATGATAACTTGCTGGTTTGCCATTACCATCTCTCAAGCTTGCTGAATACTTACCAGTGGTGGAGGTTGACGGACATCCTGCTCCATCTTTGTGCATCATGCTTGTCTGGCCACTTTTAAACTTCTTGATCCACTCACATACATTTCTATGTGGTAGAGCAGTGTCAGCATATTGTGTTAAAAGCCACCAATGAATATCAGCTCCTGACACATCTTCTGACCAGAGAAATCAGTCACATAAAGTGTGTAAAAACATTCCCCTCATTATAGATACACATATATAACAATCTACATATTTAGTTAAAAAAAAAAAAAAAACTTTGATAATGGCTGATAGTTGAAAACACTTAGACATATAGAAGATTTGGACAGTTTTAACACACACTATGTCCAGAAAAGAAAACATTTATACGAACACAAAAAAAATTTAAAAGTTCAAGGGCAATACTTTGTCAGTTGTTTTTAATGAAACTTGTATAAAAGAGGGACTGCTGCCCAAATACACACACACACACACATATATATATATATATACATATATATATAAATATATATATATATATATATATATATATATATATATGTGTGTGTGTGTGTGTGTGTGTGTGTGTGTGTGTGTGTGTGTGTGTGTCATATGAAGATTGTGGAACTTGTGTTATGACTAGAACCATACTTTCATAGGAATTAATGTTGCCAAATGATTTTTTTCTCTGCCAAGTTAATCTAGCCATTGAACACTTTACTGAGTAAATAGATATTTGCCATTAGGTCCTTTTCTTTTTCCTTATTGCTGTCCTTGTTTGATATTTTGTCTTAAGGGTATTTAGGTCTTTTGGCAAGTTGTACATTGATTCTACCAATGGTTTTGATTTTTGTTTTATTATATATATATATATATATATATATATATATATATATATATAAATTGAATAACAAAAAAATTAAAAATGAATATTTTTTATTTAGTTGACATGTATAAAGCACAATAAAGTTTTTGAAAGAATGAAAACATTTTCAGTTATTCCTGTAAACTTTGTCAGTGTGTGGCACAATGAATTTTTTTTTTTTTTCATTACCAAGCACTGGTTACAGGAGCAACTATTATTTTACTCTTACATGTTAATTAGATGAAAACGATACAAAATAATTTTTGTTATCCAGTTTATATGCAAGAAGCATACATTTATAAGTATTTTTTTTTATTTTTACACTAATGTTCACCTAATACAAAGCACAAGAGCCACTAAGGGTAGAAGGTTACTGAAAGTCAGAATTTCCGAACACGACTTTAAAATCTTTCCCTTCATGCCTAAATTTAGTCAAAAGGCCTACCAATATATAATGAATATTGTCAATCTTATTGCCAATATTGTTATAATTTTGTTGTCTTTATTCTTTAAATTTCATTAACCCACCTATTAAATCTACTTATTATAAGAAGCACATATGGACAATCATATATATATATATATATATATATATATATATATATATATATATATATATATATATATATATCACAAGAACCATGAACTTTCATAAACTCATACACCAAGATTTATTCATGCTCATATGTATGTCTGTACAAATCAACACAGTTCTCTGTAGTTGACCTTTTGACAATGGCAGTTTTTCAAAGTGTTTTGTTTGGCTCTGCCTTTTAAATAAAAGACATTTCTCTGTATTTGAAACAACCTGCCTAAGAAGAAACAAAAAACGAAAGAAAAAAATCGTTAAAATATAATAAAATGTTATGACAAGTAACGAAAAGTAAATTTCAAAGAAGAAAATCAATATAAAATTAAAAGTGAATAAGCTTAAAAAATAAGAAATAATTTTCTTTTTTTTTTTATTATTTCTACTTAAAAAAAATTATAAAATCTTATAAAAAAAGATTTTGAGTGGAAAACAAATAGAGAAAACAATGAATAAATAAAAAGAAAGATTTAATTTTGACAATCTCCAGTCTGTGGAGAGAGAAAAGAAAAAAAAAACAGTTTTGAAAAGTAAATCTCTTGTGAGTCTTGTGTTCACTGAATTGTCTTCAGAGAGACAGTTTGTTTTAGCATTTACCGTTTCCATAGACTTTCACAATATGTTCACCATCAAAAGATTCATTTCTTCTTGTCAGTCATGGTCAAAAATTGTCTGGTGATTTCCAGAGCTTGCTTGTAGTTATTGGCCATTAGTTTTAAGTATTAGCTAAATTTATTACCCAAGTACAATAGAGCAAAACTGAAGTTTCATTTAGTGTTGTTTTTATACAAAAATTCAAAGACAAGTGACTCAAGGTAGAGGGCTGCTGTTAAAATAGTAATGAGGTATATGAATGAAATTACTAGTTTCTGTGATACCATCGGTAAAAACTTAGCTCCAATTAAATTTAATCTTCAGAGATTTTTGATTTTGATTTTTGATTGTTTTGATTTGCAGGCACACTGCAAACCAGTGTGATTTCTCATCTTCAGTATGGCTGCTTGTTTTTGAGCTTAAGTAGATCTTAAGCTTATTTGTGTATTTCCAACACCTACAGAGTCAACCTGTGGTTTTTACTGCAACTATGCTGAGTAGATATTAGTTACAGCTCAAGTATAAGTGCTGCTAATTTTTAAATTTAGAGTTGTTATTGTCCCATAATGGCTGCCAATAGTGGCCAGAGAATCCAGTCTTCCCTGCTATTTAACCCATTGCTGGGGAAGAAGTGATGAGTTAGAAGCCATTGTTAAAGTGCAAGATAAATAACAAACAGAATTAATAAAGTTTGCAATGAAAAGAAAATATGATCAAGAAGATGAAAGAGCAACAATTATACAAGCAAGCAAACAATATTGTTAAAGCAAATCAAAACTGATAAGGCAAAAGAATTCACAAACTAGGTGTTGGTGTTTGTACACAAAAGCATGGTAAACCAAGCAAATGCAGTATGTCTGTCTAGTAATTAAAGTCAGATCTGGACAAAGTCATGTCAAAACACAAGCGGTCTCTTTTATTGGCTAAGAAAAATATCCCAGCATGCATTCTGTGTCCTTCTGACTATAAGAGGTGAGGGGGCAAACTTTTGTAATCATTTCCTCCACATTAAAAAATCAGCAAGAAGAGATGGTGATTTTGCAAGCATAGTTTAGATATGGCACAAGGCCAAAAGTATGGAGCACTCAGTGAGAGTCAAAGTCACTACTCAGTGTGAAATTTTTTTTTGTGACAATATCAGCAGGAATTTGAACTTTACTCTTCAATTTCTTATTCTGAACCTCTAACCATTACACACCCAATTAATGAAGCCACACACGTTACATCTTCAAGAAATGAAGCACTTATTAATCCAAGTGACAAGTATAAAGCATATTGTAGTGGATTGGTAAATAGGATCATACCTATTTGCATATGTTAAGTAGAAGAGATATAAACTGTATAGTAAACTAAGAGACAGGCAAGAAGTTGACTACTGATCACATGTCATGGGCCAACACACATTTTCTAAATTCTGGAATTTTTCTGAATAGGTAAAAAAAAATACTTCAATTATAGTTAATACCGATAAGCAGTCAAATATTAGTGACATTCTTCTCTGTGCAGAATGGAGCAATCATCACTCTCCACACCTTCCTATCCTTTGTAACTGTAAGCGATGTTGTGAGAATATGAATAAAGAAAGGGAAAATGTCGTTTTTATCCTGATCTCGGGTGTTTCTATTTAAAACAGAGGTGGTACTTTTTAAAATGTAGTTTTCTAAGTAGCATCCCAAAGGGGAATGGGAAGTAAAAGAGTGGATGAGGGTTTTTTGGCCAATATTACCAAAAATAGGATATATCTGGATGCTGGTCTATATTAACAGTAATTTTTGGAATTGGGAAAAGTTCTGGTCTGCCCTTGGCAGGAAATGGACTTTTCCATCTCGTGGCTCATGTGCGATCCAGTCATACAGACAGCCTTCATATCAGGATGAGTAGATGGGCTAGGAATTGGTAGGGGAGAGAGCTGAGCTATTAGCCCAACATGGCAAATATGGTCCCAAATATTATTTACCTACCCAAATGAGCAGGCTAAGCCGTGAACAAAACATCTATTTTGTAATGTGAGAAACAGGGTTAGTGTTCTTATTCCTCAGTGTAGCATTTGAATTTCATCTTGTAAACTTGTGAGCATGCAGCAGACCCCTTCCCAACTTTCAGTGCATAACAATGAAAGAGAATTGAAATGCAATTATGGGTAAACATTAGCCAATCAGTGCAAAGCTTAGGCAAAGATCCCATATGTTTACAATGTTTGTCTCCTTATTCCTCCAACCCCTGTCCAACCATTTATCTACACAAGCACATTAGGCAGTTTATTTACAGTTTCCTTCTGTCTCTCTCAACTATGAGCTGTAAGTATCAAATTCTTTACACCTTCTTTCCTTATCATATGTCCTAAAAATTTCAACTGTTTCTGATTCTAAATATAAGCATCCATTTTGTTTATATTCTCTTTAAAACTTCCACATTGCTCACATATTCTGTCTATGATAGTCTCAGCATTCTGTAGAACAAAATCACTGTTGTCTCAAGTCTCCTCTTCATCTGTGAGAAAAATATTCATCAATCATTGTCATGAGGGAGGATTGATAGTGCACATCAGTTCAGCACTGTTTCCTTTGCTTAAGCACAGTTAATTCATTTAAAAACAATTTAAAGTTTTTTTTAATTACTATTCCCTTGCTCCCCTTCTGTTTTTTTTTATAGAAGTAAATAGAACATAAAGTACAGAATATCAGTCTTTGATGAAGTCATGTTTACAATTCTTCAAAGAACTAGCCTTGAATAATTATTGTTGTGAGTTTTATTTAAAGGAAAAAAAAAATGCTAATAATTTATAAAAAGAAGATATTTTAATAATTTTGGAGAATTATATGTGAGTGCATTCTAATGATTGCAGCTGAGTAGAGTAAAAAACTGGCTGGTCATATTCAATACCTCAAAAACCAAACTAGTGACATACCATCATCGCTGAGCAGATCCTGAATTTTCACCTATTACAATGAAGGGATGTTCTTTTAGGGAGGCTCTGTGCCTTGAGCACCTACTGGGAGTTCTACCCAAACCTCAAGTGGAACTCGTACATATGATCCATTGCTAAATACAATGGAAAAATAGTTGATTACCTGTACCACTCCAGTAAGTACCTGACTCCTCCGGTTATTCTCTACCTTTACAAGAGCCAGATCTGGCTGAAAATGGAATACTGCTGTCATATATGGGCAGTAACTGCCCAGTCTTCACTTTCTAGTCTCAATAAAGTCTCTCCATCCTTGTGGGTGATGAATTATTTTTCATTCTACAACCTCTTTCCCACAGACGAAATGCTGCAAGCTTTATTGCTTTCCATGGAAAGTGTTCAGATGAACTACATTTCTTAGTTCTACCAGTTCTAACCTTCCCAGCTAAAACCTAAAATACCATAAAATTGTAGTGAATGACCCTTATTCTCTTCATATCCAATTGGTGAAATGTATGTTCCACTCAAACAGCTTTTTATGAATTGTTTCTTTGTGGAACTGACTCCCAAGAGGATGCTTCCCAATCTTAATCTGTTCAAGTCTAGAGTTAACTCTTATTTTTCACCACATATCTCCACAAACTGTATTTCTTTATCTGTAACCCTCTACCTCGATTGGCTCTTGGGCCTTGTACAAGGTGAACATTATTGTAAAAAATGAAAACAAACAAATATAAGAGGCCCAAAGTTTGAGCAGACACTGTATCTGCATAGACCTGGAATTCTCACACTGTGATAAAAAACCAACATAGCTTGGTGGTATTGTGAGGTATTGCTGAGGTGTCCTTGGTAAATGGTAATGATGGTTTAGCCTCAAAATTCTGCATATCTCCTGTGTCACCATTTGATGAAAGTTTTGTTGGAGGTACTATTGTTTTTACAGGAGTCATTGTATCAATTTATTACCATATACAGAATTTTTGTTATAGTCATAGACCTCCATTTTACAAGTTACCATGAAATATATATATATATATATATATATATATATATATATATATATATAGGCAATAAATTTTTTGTCATATGTTACATGTCTGTGTCCTAATGTCTCTCCTCAAAAAACTAACAAAGTGGGCCTGGTAGGCTTATTATAACTCACGGATGAAGAATTCCTTTCTAGTTTTTTTTTACCATTTTGAATAGCTTTCCTTGACTTGCTTAATGTTCATACTTATTTCATTTTTAGTTCACTAAAAATTACTAAATTGACAAAAACTCCTCCATTTTTAATGACTTCTAGATAATTATTTTGCTAAGTCTGATTGTTTAATTTTATGATATACAGTATATATTTATTGTTTCATCATTTAATTTTATTCTAATCTTGCAGGTTAAATAGTCAAATTAAAAAGAAAATTGCAAAATATAATGCAGAAAAGTCACTGTGATAAATAAGAAATGAAAATTAGCCTAATGAAGCAACCAAGTCAGACTTTGGTATTTAAATATGTAGGTATAAGTAGTTGCCTCCTTATTGGACTTGTTAACAGCCTCGACTAATATTGTAGACTAATTGACAAGTGTAGTGAATATCAAGTAAATATCAAGAATATAGGTATAAATATAAATGAGTTTTGAGAGTTGTTTGCATGACTCTTTCCATGATAGAGAAAGATGAAAGACAAGTGAACCAAAAAAGTAAATTATTTCTATCATCTTTCCAGCAATTGAAAATAGCTACAAAAAAACTAAAACAAGACAAGAAAAAGCTGAAGAGTTATTGAAAGAAAGTAACAAAAACCATAATAATATTTCTTTTAAGTTGTGTGTGTGTGTGTGTAATTTCCTTTTTGAATATGAAAAAAATAGAAAACAAGTAAAATATGATAAAGATTAAATTAAAAAAACAAAAATGAAAAGGAAAAGAAAGAAAAGAAAAAGAAAGAAAAGGAAAAAAAAGAAAAGAGAGAGTAGCGAAAAAAGCAAAGAGAAGAAAAAGGAAAAAGCAAAGAGAAGAAAAATGAAAAAGCAAAGAGAAGAAAAAGGAAAAAGAAAAGAGAAGAAAAAGGAAAAAGAAAAGAAAAGAAAAAAGAAAAAGCAAAGAGAAGAAAAAGGAAAAAGAAAAGAGAAGAAAAAGGAAAAAGAAAAGAGAAGAAAAAGGAAAAAGCAAAGAGAAGAAAAAAGAAAAAGCAAAGAGAAGAAAAAGGAAAAAGAAAAGAGAAGAAAAAAGAAAAAGCAAAGAGAAGAAAAAGGAAAAAGAAAAGAGAAGAAAAAGGAAAAAGAAAAGAAAAGAAAAAAGAAAAAGCAAAGAGAAGAAAAAGGAAAAAGAAAAGAGAAGAAAAAAGAAAAAGCAAAGAGAAGAAAAAGGAAAAAGAAAAGAGAAGAAAAAAGAAAAAGCAAAGAAAAGAAAAAGGAAAAAGAAAAGAAAAGAAAAAAGAAAAAGCAAAGAGAAGAAAAAGGAAAAAGAAAAGAGAAGAAAAAAGAAAAAGCAAAGAAAAGAAAAAGGAAAAAGCAAAGAGAAGAGAAAAGAAAAAGCAAAGAGAAGAAAAAGGAAAAAGAGTGGAGAAAGCAAAAAAGAGAAGAAAGGAAACAGGGAAAGAGAAGAGAAAGAAAAAGAAGAAAAAGAGAAAAAATTGTATAAGCTCATAAAGTGCAATAATGAAAATAGAAAAACCATGTGAGAAAAATAAATAAAAAAAATAATGAAAATAAGAGAAAACAGGAAGAAATGACCATAGAGGAAGAAAGAGGGAAAAAGAAGAAAAAAAGAGAGAAAGTATTGGAGAGAGATAACAGAGAAAGTGAAATGAGAACAGAAAAGCACTATAGAAGAAAAAATGCAAGTAATAAAAATAAAAAAAAAACTATAAAGGAAATGAGGACAAGAAGGACAAAAGAAATATGAATAAATTAAAGATTGATATAAATAATTGTAAGGAAAAGGATAAAGAAAAGTAAAGAAAAAGAAGGAAAAGGAAAGAGTACAGAAAAAAAAAAAGATTTGGTGAAAGATAGAGAAAGTGAAATAATGAGAACAGAAAACAGTGAAGGAGAGAAAATGAGAGCGATAATGAAAATAAAAAAAGGTAAGTAGAACAAAGGAAAGAGGACAGGAAAAGAAGAAAAAAAAAAAGGAATCATAATAAAGCAATGCCATGTCTTAAAATGGTTGTTATTTTCAGTTGCTTGCGCACAAAGTAAAAACATTTCCAAAATGTCTGCTGTCTTTACAAGAGAAGAAGCTGATTGAAGCTGGCATTCAACTTCAATTTACTGTCAAAATGTCAATATGGTGGCATGAAGACATCAAACTTTTCTGAAGGAAATTGCATGGCAGGCTTGGTAGCTGGTTCACTGAGAGTAGAAGAGTTGCAGGAAAAGAAGAATGAAGAGGAGGAAGAGAGAAAAAAGATATCTGCTTTCATTATCCCACTTTGTTATAGAAGAGGGAAATGAAGAGTTTAGAGTAGGTAAAGGTGTGGAATTGAGAATAAAATTAGAATAACCATATTAATAATAGTAATTATTATTGCATAAAAGAATAGTAATTATTATTAAAAATATATAATAAGATCAGAGAGAAAGCAAGTGTTTTAAAAAAAGAATCCTGTAAGTTGAGAGAGAGAGATAGATAGATAGATAGATAGAGAGAGAGAGAGAGAGAGAAAGAGAGATAGAGGGATAGAGTGAGAGATAAGATAGAGTGAGATAGAGATATATATAGAGAGAGTGAGAATGAGTGTGAGGGAGAGAGTGAGAGTGAGAGAGTGAGGGAGAGTGAGAGAGTGAGAGTAAGAGAGTGAGGGAGAGAGTGAGAGTGAGTGAGATAGTGAAAGAGAGAGTGAAAAAGAGAGAGTGAGAGAGAGTGAAAGAGAGAGTGAGAGTGAGTGAAAGAGAGAGAGAGTGAGAGAGAGAGAGAGTAATCGAGTGAGGGAGAGAAAAGAAGTGAAAAAGAAGAAAAAAAGGACTAAAAAGAAAAAATTATTTCAGAAAGCAGGTCCTCTTAAGGTGAACCTTATTCATATGTTAGAACTACAAGAAACAAAGCTCGGAAAAAAAATGAATAAAAGATTATAAAAGAGTTTTGAAAATAGATATAAAAGAATAATGAAGAATATTTTTAATAATAATAAAAAATCAAAGGACAAGAATACACAAAATAAAAGAGGAAAGATGACAAAAAAAAAACAAATGAGAAGAAGACATTAGAAAAAAATTAGGAAAAAAAATAGAGGATGAACAAGTTCATATTTTGACTCGGCAGATGATGTGTGTCAAGACATTATTGGTTTGGAAGTAAACCAGTAAGAATGGAAAAGGAAACAAAAATGGTGAAAGGTAAAAGAATAGAAAGTGAGTGTGGAGAATTCAAAAGGTGAGAGAGAGAGAGAGAGAGAGAGAGAGAGAGAGAGAGAGAGAGAAAGTTTTCTGAAAATATAATGAGAATATGGAAAGCAGTGAACGAAGAAACATTATTCAGGGGGAAGAATGGAGATTAAGAAATCAAAAAAGAAAGAAAAAAGTTAATGTTGTGGAAAAAAGAGTGCTAACAAATCAAAAGCCAAGAAGACAAGAGAAAGAGAATGCGAAGGAAAATTGATATGTCTGTCTCTGTTTAGCACCATGAATAATAAAGAAGAATTTAGAAAGCAATTTTCATTTTACTCTGGCCACTGATGACCAACTCCAACCACAAGGAGCTTTATTTATATATTTATGTATTATTTATAAAAAGATACTTCCTTCATTTTCTTTAATTCCCATTTTTTTGATAGTGTTTTCTAGTGTTTAGTAACTATATTTTCTGGTATTTTTTTTTTTACAAGGGAGATAACTTTGTTGGAGTTGATTTCATTCTATTATTTGTACTCACAATAATTTATAGAGTTCTTCATACACAGAAAAACACTGACACACATATATAGAGCACTAGCAGTAGAGCCCGGCATTGCCCGGGGATTTAACAGTTAGAGATAGATCAAGTATCGACCATCATAAAGACTGAAAAATAAAATTGACAAAGATTATTGCTAAAGGTTGACGGACACGCATGTCTTAATTAGTTTTTTTTTTTTGTTTTTTTTTGTTTTTTTTTGCGAATTGGTCAAACCCAAACTCAAACAAAAACATTGTTTCAATCGTTATGAGTCTACCGATTGAATAGAATTTTATTATATAAACAATTGTCTTGTAAATGGAATTTTTAAAGCATTCTGAATGTAAAAATAAAGAAAAAAATGTACAAGACTATAAGAAACACTACCTGCCAAAAAAAAGTGAAGTTTTGTTGAAATCAGTTGAAAAATGTAGGAAATCCGATCCCATATATGAACGAACACACACACCCACAAACAACCTGGGTTTTATAATAAGTATAACTCGATATGAGTTGTCCCCCTTTCATTCTGGCGATGCCTCTTAATCGTGTTTTCAAATTGATTTCGTGCAAAAACAATTGTGTTTTTCCAATTTTGGGCGCTGTCAGAACCACCGCAAGGTAATTTTACGTAGTCCTGTGAAGTTTTGTTGAAATTGGTTGAAAAATGTAGGAAATCCGATCCAATATATAAACGTACACACACACACACACACACACACACACAACTTGAGTTTTATAATAAGTATGATTTCTTATATGTTGATTAGCATATGCATATAGAAATACACTAAGAGATATAAATAGATACAAACACACCTTGACATCTATGTGCGGTGACTCTTCAGGACTTAGGCAATCATGGTTCTCCACAACTTCCTGTGTTTTGTAGCCTTAGTAAAGTTTGTCTTTTTGCTATATCTCTTAATCCTTAATCTGCCAACCTTTTACACAAGCTCGTTAGCTATGTTATACACTGCTTTTCGCTGCCCCTCTTGTCAAGCCCTCTTTCCTCATTATCTGTCCGAGAAATATCAACTGTCTCTTTCTGATGCTAATTCTAAGTTTAATTTTTTTTTCTATTTTACCAAACAAAAAGAACACATGGACATGCTTCTATGGACACATAGGCTTATAGATATACAGGGTGTTTCAAAAAGAATACGCCAAAATCATCACATGATGTGTCAAAAACGAAAAAAATCACAAACCTCTAGTATGAACACATGTGTTGTTGTATAATATACATTCAAGTTTCATTTCATGTTTTATAAGTGCTCAATGTGGCCACCACCGGCAGCGCGGACAACATCAAGCCGATATGAGAATTCCTCCCAAACGCGCCTCAGCATGTCACAGTCCACTGTGTTGATTGCAGCTGTTATTCGATCTTTCAAGTCATCGATACTTGCTGGAAGTGCTGGAACATAAACTTGGACTTTAACATAGCCCCACAAGAAAAAGTCACACACAGTGAGGTCCAGGGATCTGGCAGGCCAAGCACAGAGAGCAAGGGTCTTTAGCACCTCTCCTCCCAATCCATTGCTGAGGCACGTTTTCATTCAGATAAGCTCTAACCCCGGGATGCCAATGGGGTGGTGCTCCATCTTGCTGTAAAATGAAGTCATTCGAATCTGCCTGCACCGTGAAAATGGCGTTTGTTTTCGCGAACTCAAGTAAGCAAAACACCTTCTGCTGAGGAGTCGCCATTTTGATTGATCTTCCCATAATTCAGCTGTACCGGAAGTTATACTAACGACAGCGGTGAAACTGACACCCAATCAAACTTTGATAAGTACTCTATCAAATAACCACTGATTCAGTCCACTACAATGCTATAGACCTGAAAAAACAGCGTAATGATTTTGGCGTATTCTTTTTGAAACACCCTGTATATTGAAACACTGGTTCTTGTACAGCCACCAAAGTTAAGCAACATAGGTCAGTATCTAGATGGGTATTTGCTTGGGAATACCTGTTGCTGTAAGCTTGGATGTGTAGGTGGTGTAATGGATGACAACTTTGTATTGAAAATTGGAGAGCCGAGTTCCAATTCTAGTTGGGTTTATTATATTCAGTTACAGAAAAATACCCTTGAAAAATGTATGAATCCACCTTTTCTCCCACCAGCTATGGGTTAACTTGTAAGAATTGTATCACTAAGTCATTATTATCCAACCCCTCCCCACCAAATTCTTACGATCTAAAAATATTCTCTGGCTTTAAAAGGTTGATAAGTCATAAAAGAAATATTGCAATCAATCAATGGACACATAAATTATGACTTTGTCTCCATTGCTAATCATGTTTAAATCTAAAGATCAGTACAATATTTATGCAATGTTCAGTTTATCACTTCAAACTTTCAAATATAATTTAACACAGCCTTATATCAGATTTAGCTGTGACAAAAATACACAAAAAGGAAAAAGAAAGTGCTGAAAAGTTCTCTTGGTCCATTTCCCCTAATTTTATCAAATATCTGAATTTTTCATAAGGAACTTCTTGATTGGGGAGAAAGAATTTTTCATCACATCACACCCTTTTATTTATATATTAATATAAGTAACTAGAAATACTCGTGAAAATTTCAATGTTTTCCTATTTGAATTTTCTTATGAATCTTAATTCTTAAGTTAATGATTGAATAAGCACATAGCAAGTTCTGCAATCATAAAATATCTATACAAATTCCCCTATCACATCATTAATTATTTGAGCTTACCAACTTTTACAAAATGTTGCAATAGAAATCTCTATCTATAAAAGTCAGGATGTGTGTGTAACGAATGCACGACAGCAATTTTTGATGGATTTGCACCAAAATTTACACGCACATGCTACAAGTTAGTGGGAAGGTCAAGACCAACATTGCATTTCCCAACTCCCATCGATAGTGGAAATAATCGATTTTTTCATGCTTCTAAGGCAGTTTTCATGTAGTTTGTGGCCATTTTCTAGCTGGCTGCCACGAATAGGCAGGAAGATTCTATTGGCCAGCGTAAGAGCCAACAGCTGACTGACATGAATGTTAACTAGCATGCTAGCATGCAAAAAAAAAAACATCGATAGCTGCATTCAACACAAGTGGGGAAAAATTTAAATCTGCATGGCACTTTACTCCAATTGGCTCATTTGCTTGCTTAAACTCAACGTTGATTCTGAGTCTGGGCAAAAATGATCAAAAAGTCAAGTGATAGCGATTGCTGTATGAGTCGTATGATTTTTTAATCAAGCATGGGCAATGCCGGGCCATGCTGCTAGTCATAAATATTAATGCCAGTCATTATTTAAAGATGTAAGAGGGTATGAATAAAAAGATTTGAAATTGACAACTTTTTCTATTTAATTGAAACAGCCTTTAAAAATATATATATATATATATATATATATATATATATATATATAATGAAATGGATTAATCCAACAATTATTTAATATATTTTCTGTTTATACCTTATATTTATAGATACAATTTATTTAAGTAAATGCTCTGATTTTATTTAAACAGTATTAATTATATTTACTGGCCTGAATACTCAAGAAATAAACAAAATATATTAAATAATTGTTGGACTTAATGATATGTTGTCATTGTTTATATCAAGATATGTTTCATGAGCAGATATGATCGATTGAGAAAAATCATCAAAGATTGTGTGTTTCTGAACAGTAATTTGGACTTTGCTAACCAAACACTTCTTTGTAACTAAATGATATAGCATGTCAGATCAAATGACTGTTTCCATATAGGAATACAGGTTCGATTCCTGTCGGAGAATGCATATTTTCTACAAAATTTCTTGAACATTCAGTCCAGTAAATGTAATTAATAGTGTCTAATTAAAAACAGACCATTTACTCAAATTGTATCTATAAAAATAATGTATAAACAGAAAGTATGTATGTATGTATGTATTTTAATTCCTTCTTTCTTCTCACTGAAACCAAACAGAATCTCCCAAATGTCTTTTCCATCTTTCCACATGATCAAAACAAAATAGTCCATTACTTATGAGGTATTGGCAGGGTATAACATACTTGTGTTCTATGGAACTAAAGGAGGGTCAAGCAGCCTTTTTATGAATAATTGTTTGTGTCGTATGTCTTTTACCACAGATAATGCCAGAATAGGTTTTACACTTAGTGTCTTTCCGAAAACGAGGTGCAGAATTGACCTGGGAAATGACCGTATAGGGATGCACACAAAAAACTGACAACAGACAAATATATAAACACTGACCTAATCTCAGACATCACATGCAAGAATATAAAGTTTGTGTCATAATACAGGGCCCATGGTTACACACACACACACACATATATATATATACACGCACGACTGACACAATTTGGGGGATGAGGAATTGTCATTATTTACATACTGTATACATTTTTTTGTTATTTGTTGTTAAATAGTCCAAATGTGTATTTAATACCCAGCACAAGTATTTCACTGACAACCTTTAGATAATGTAAACTTGTGTTTTAATAAGTTGAGCTGTTCCACCTGCAATTGAAATGGGTTGTGCCCTTTGAGTTCTATATAAACTCAGTTTTCTACTGTGGAAATAAAAAAATTCAATTGGTTTGGCTTTGGATTTATATTTTAACCCAAGCCCCAGGGGGCCATTTCCCCAGGCTATACTTCTCTGAGTTTATTGCCCAGTGCCTGAGGTGTCTCCAAAAGGGGAAGGGTCGAGTGAGTTTGCAAATTTTTCCACAATATTGCTGACAGACCCACCTTAAAACTGATCTTCTGTTACAACTGTTGCATGGTGGGAGCACCAGTAAATATCTATAAAATCCATTTGCATTAGACTGGAATTTATATTTTAATCCAAGACCCAGGAGGCCAACCCCCCAGGCTGTGCCTCTCCCTCAGGAGGGGGCTGAGATTATTGCCCAGTGTCCCAAAAAGAGGAAGTGCTGAGAGGGCTTGGGAATTTTCTATGGTATTACCGAGAACTCCACCTTAAACTGGCTCTGTGCCACATCTGGTTGTGAGATGTACAGGCCAAAAAATTCCTAAAATCTATTTGCCTTTGGCTTGGAATTATCTTTTGATTTTAACCCAAGCCCCAAGGGGATTTCCCACCAGGCAGTATCTCTCCTTCAATAGGGGGCTGTGTTTATTGCCCAGTGTTTGAGGAGTCCCCAAAAGGGGAAGTGCTGAGTTGGCTTGGGAATTTTTCCCACAGTATTGCTGTTACATCCAGTTGTGACATGGGTGCCCTTGTAAATAGTGTAGATCTATTTGCCAGGTGAAGTTATATCAGATTAGATCAACATTGGTCGCAGAAGCATCGCTCAGGAGCAACAAAAAAAATGTTATCAGTAAATTATAAAAATCCACCAACTTTTGATGATGAGAAATTCTACAACCATTGGAAAACAAAAGTCAAGATGTGGCAATTATGTTATAGGAGTTCACACCTATTCTATACTTAATAGATTCTTCCACCTATAATAAGTAGGAGGAGTAGTAGCAGTCGCTCAGGGAGTGGGTGAGTCAGTTGATGTTGGACGACCGTTAGTCGGATATTAAAGTATCAGCCACCACAACTAGATTACTGCATCATTACCTATTATATCAAGTTCCTAACATTTTGTACATTGAACCTATTTTAGGACCGACAGTATAAATACAAGCCTCCACTGTGAAACCACTGCATAACAAATTAACAACTGGCCTAGACAAAAAGAAAAGTGTCACTGGTATTAGCACTTTTACTTCATAGAAAACCTCAAAATGTGGCCCTGGAAATGAACCATGAAAATTTGAATAATGACAATGGTGTCAATTATTTATTAGAAGAACTTGACAAACTATTTGAAAAAAACATCAGTCCTAAGCTGTATATTTACAAATTTTGATAAGTTCCACAGATACAGACCAACATTATTATCACAATATTTTGGCTGATATGCTATCCAGTCTTTACTAGGTGCTTGTTGATCTGGGTAACCTTCAGAGAATTTTATATTGAACACTTTATTTAATCTACAAGGGTAGATTATTCTTAGTAGCACTCAGTTATTCATTTCCACAGAGTCCAACTCTGCCTGGAGAAGCAATTGAACTCACAATTCAGGAACACTAGAATCAAGCAGATGCAGAAGTTTAAATATCTGTGAAGCATCTTGACAGAAGATGGTGAGTGCGACACTGAGATCTGTAGACATATTGGGATGGCCAAGGACATTCCAAAAGCTGGGCAGCATATTGCAAAACAGGAAGATTTCTTTGGTAACAAAGAAAAGAATACTGACATCTGTTCTTCTTTACGGCAGTGAATGTTGGACGATTTCCTCAAAGATGAAGAAGAGACTCAAGTCGACAGAAATGGGGTTCTGCAGAAGGATGATAAGGATATCATGGACCGAGTATGTGAGTAACGATGAGGTCTTACAGAATTTACAAACAAGGAGAAGGCTTATACATAACATCAGAAAGAAGTAGCTGAAGTTTCTGGGACACATAATGAGGAAGGAGGGCCTGGAGAATCTGATAATCACGGGTCAAATAGAGGGAAAGAGAAACAAGGGGAAACCAGCGTGTGACATACCTGACAAGCTTGAGCAGGTGGATGACAGAACATGGTCTGGGGGAGGAAGCAGAGGGAAGGAGCTTGCCGAGAGCTGCAGGGGATAGATGGAGGTGGAAAATCATGATCGCCTACATCCTGAAAGGACATAGCACATAAAAAGAAAAGATACTTGGACTCTGTGGAAACTGCATAAGCAATAACTGAGTTGTATTAAATAAGTTAGACAAGCTATCTGTCAACATGATCAGCAGAACACAAACAGTCTACCCCTCGGCATGTCTCAGTTGCATACCAATGTCTGAGTTTTTGTAAAGGATCTTCCAGTTAACTTGGTGACATTGTCAGAACAGTTGCTCCTCTTTGACCTATTCTTTTGTATATGGTATTACCTTGCTGGTTGCCAATGGAACAATTATTGGCATCTATGACGTGGCCATACCTTTTCAACTTTCTTCTTGACAATGTATGTAAGGTCTTATTTTGCTTATTTCATTTTGTAACTTTATGGATATTTATTAAGCACCATCAAAACTTCCCATTGTAATATTAAATGTTACTTCTTTCCTTAGCCTCCAAAATCTAAGCAAAGTATTAAAAAATAGGAAAATTTCATTAGAAACAAAGAGGGATAAACTGATATTTCTGGGAGAAAGTGCATTATCTGGTGAGATCAACAGTCTGAACATGGCCAGTATGCTTAAACCCTTAGTCACAATGAGTTGTGACTTCATCCTAGCACAACCATCAATGGCTCTAAAATAGTTCCATTTACCTAATTTCACTCACAAGGCTTGTGTCCACTTGTGGTTTGATTTTCAGAGGATCCGCATGCTGGGATCACTTCCCCAGGCCAATAACATTGTTACCTTCCTGAAAAATTGACCCTGGTGAGATTTGAACCTGGGGCCACATGGTTGGAAAGCAAACATTCTACCCACTAGGTTTACATAATTTTACATTATATAAAACAACTATTGAAATGCTACCCAAGTATATTTATCTTGTTTCTTAATTAAAATCTTCAACCAATAAACATGTGATTCATTATTATATCCAACACACTCCAGTATACACACTGGATGATATTTTAAAATGAACAAAGAAAGATTAACATCAATAATATTTGTATTACACAAAGAACAAATGTGTCCCGAAGACAGCAGAGTATTTATTCTACAGCTCCCTACTCAGTGCTTCTCTGGAATCAAAGATTTCTGGTTGATAATTTCAAGGTAAGATGATATCCATCAGAAAGTGAAATGATGTTTTTCAGTTACATGACTCAGTTAACATGGCTTTTCTGGTGCCATTCAATCAAAGACCTCAAGACTTTGTCCCCATCATTGTTTATCCTTTTCATCCAAAGAAAGAAGCTTCAAGAGTGTGCATTAGTGGGAGGTTGGATGGAGCCATGCATATGTTTTTCATCCGAAACAAAGAGGTAATTGGAAAGGCATTTTTCTGTTTCCAATGCAATGAGATGATGGAATAATTTGCTTTTATTTTAAAATCAGATTGCTGGGTGCTTATCTGTATCATTGGCTGGAGGGTAAAGGATTTTAGTTGGCCGGAGGAGAACTTGTGTTATTTTTCTTCTTGCTCGTCTGACAAGGAAACAAGGAATAAAGGACAGGACAAAAAGAAAGGAAAATGTGCAAGAAAGGAACACCAGAAAGAAGAAGAAGAAGAAGTAAAAGAAGAAGAAGAAGAAGAAGAAGAAGAAAAGAAGAAGGGAATAGAAGAAGAAGAAGAAGAAGAAGAAGAAGAAGAAGAAGAAGAAGAAGAAGGGAATAGAAGAAGAAGAAGAAGAAGAAGAAGAAGAAGGGAATAGAAGAAGAATAAGGGAATAGAAGAAGAAGAAGGAGGGAATAGAAGAAGAAGAAGGAAATAGAAGAAGAATAAGAAGAAGGGAATAGAAGAAGAAGAAGAAGGGAATAGAAGAAGAAGAAGGAGGGAATAGAAGAAGAAGAAGGAAATAGAAGAAGAATAAGGGAATAGAAGAGGAGAAGAAGAAGGGAATAGAAGAAGAAGAAGAAGAAGAAGAAAATAGAAGAAGAAGAAGAAGAAGGAAATAGAAGAGGAATAACGGAATAGAAGAAGAATAAGGGAATAGAAGAAGAAGAACAAGAAGGGAATAGAAGAAGAAGAAGAAGCAGACGAAGAAGAAGGGAATAGAAGAAAAAGAAGAAGAAGAAGGAAATAGTAGGTTGGTGCAAAAATAATGACGTAGTAATGTCGTTTTTTGAGGTTAAAAATACGTTAAAAACCGACATTACTACGTCATTATTTTTGCACCAACCTAATAGAAGAAGAAGAAGAAGAAGAAGAAGAAGGAAATAGAAGAATAAGGAAATAGAAGAAGAGGAATAAGGGAATAGAAGAAGAATAAGGAGGGAATAGAAGAAGAAGAAGAAGAAGAAGAAGAAGGGAATAGAAGAAGAAGAAGAAGAAGCAAATAGAAGAATAAGGAAATAGAAGAAGAAGAATAAGGAGGTAATAGAAGGATAAAATATAGAATAATATTAATCAAAAGATAAAAGTGATGTCTGAAGAAAAATGCATAAAGAGCATCAGAGAATAAAATGAGACAGAAAATGTTATAACGTATAAAAGGATCATGAAGATATGAATTGTAAATAATAAGAGATTGAAACAATGCTTCTTCACCTTTATTTCTGCCCAGTCCATTCAAGGAAATCATGGCTCTCCACAACTTCCCATCTTTTACTGCTATAAATAACTTTAAACTCTTTACCATCCCTCTTAGTCATTGTCCTACTATCCATTTACTCAAACTCATTAAGTAGTTTACTTACCATTTCCCCGGCTTTTCTGGCCAATTATTTGTCTCAGAAATTTCGGTTATCACTTTTTGGTTTTATCTATCTTTGTAGTTTTTATGTTCTTTCAAACTTACTTTTTGCTCATATGTTCTGTCCATTATTCTCTTCATCCTTCTGTAGAACCACATCTGTTGCTTCTAGTCCTCTCTTTATATGTAAAGAAATTGTCTAGTATTCACGATCATCTACGACAGAGATGATGAACCTTTACAGTTTAGTCATTTTTGGTACTTTAAAATATTTCATAAGCATAAATGGGTCACTCATATACTTACCAATATTTTTTAACAATAAAATTTTTATTGTATGTTACATACTAATGTTTTAATTCAAGATAACTATAAAGGAGCTATCACAAATGAATTGAGAATAGTCACAAGTTTCAAATTATCTGAGCAGACACAAAAAATAGGAGACAAATCCTTATACAACTGTACAAGACATTATAAAGCTGGCTGAGTATCATCTAGATGTGTTTAGACAGACACAAGGTGCAAATAAAATCTCTAAATTTGAATGGCTGAGTCATATTTCATATCATTTCACTGAATCTTTGTGGGTCTCTAAAAAGTTGATTGTGGGTTAGTTAATGACTTCTGGGTTAGTAGTTTGCCATCTCTGATATAGGAGGATTGAAAATATATATCTGTCCGACACTCTTTTCTTAGCAACAAAATTTTCCTGTTATTAGTTTATGGAAGGCATCTTTTGCCATCTCGATGCACCTTTCAATTCTATCATCTACTATGCTTGATTCTGAGTTCTCAAATTTATAGCTTCCATCTTAGGTGTTTACTCTTTGAAAATGGTCATACAGTCTGTTTACACTGCAATTCAACACTCTTTGTTTCTAAGAATATTTTCCTAGGACTAAGAACTTTGTTTAGTTCTCTTAAAAATTGAGATGATACAGACAAGAGTTAAAATCAAAGGATATTAGTAGAGATAATCTGTCATTAGATTCCAAGTTATGGCCACCAGAAACGTTTTTTTTACCAATATGCAAATAATGAAAATAAAAAAAAGAAAGCCAAGTAAACAAATAGAAAAAGAACAAGGGGAAAAATCTGGTATCTTGATTTCATGAATTTAAGCATAATGCAGCAGAAATTCTTCCTATATAATGGTAAGACATTAATTGCAACAGTGTCTTCATTTAGAATTACCATTATGTGAGAAGTATTTCTGGGAGGGATTTCTGCTGCAACCCGTACTAGATTGGCAGCTAAGTCTCATCATTTTACTGTTCAAATTGCTAAGTAACTAAGTTATTTTCTTAGTTTCTTCTCTTGTACTTCTCATCTGAGAAACTTTCTTCCAAATTCTTACTTTCCTGTCAACTATGGTATTCAAAAATGTAAACAATGTTAATTGCCGTTTTTTGTTTCCTTGAATTTCACTATATTTATTGTTCTTTCTCCTTCATAACATTTTATCAGTTTCCTTCACTCTCAATAACCCCATGTCTTAGTGGTTTTATCATCTAGCTTAAAGTGAAAGGATTTTAAAACAATATTTACCCTAAGGTTCAGTTATAAATAAATAAGAACTGCCATGTGTTTATATATTTTTGTTATGTTAAATATAACATTTGAAATAAAGCATATTTGATTATTGCCATGTAATTCATATATACAAGTAATTTTATGTATTATTAAATTATGAATTTGCTCTTTATATATTAATCTAAAATAAAATATTGATAATTCAACAGAAAAAATAGAGAAAGAAAAGTCAATAGCATATTCAGAATAATAAAAGAAATCTAATTAGAAATTTTTTTGGAGTAAATTTACAAAAAGAATCAGAGAAAAATTGTTCCTTGTAAATACAGAGATAAAATTCACTTCAGAAAATTGAGTGCTATAAGCAATTTGTGTCAGGATAGATAGAAAGAAAACAAAGAAAAAGAAACAAAAAAAGAAGCAAAAAGTAAAACAAAGAAGTCATGTAATAATCAGAGCAGAGAGAGAGAGAGAAAAAAAATTTAAAAAAAAGAACGAGAAAATAAAAATAGAGAAAAGAATAAAGAAATCCTTGTTGTTGCTGGTGGTAAAGAATGGGGAAAAGTCTGAGAATAATAAAGAATAATAATTTTTTTGAAGACCATCTGAGAATAATATGGGGAAAATAATAATAATAATAATAATAATAATAATAATAATAATAATAATTATAATAATATTGGTCTGGCCAAAAAGTTTGTTTGCTTATTAAGTAGAAAATTTACTTAAGCTGAACCAACTTTTTGGTCAACCTAAGAATGCAAATATGAAAATAATGATACATAGAGAATAATAATAATAAAGATGCAAATATGAGAATATGTGAAATATAATAATGAGAATAATAATATTAATGCAAATTTGAAAACAATAATAATAATGATGACAATAATAATAATATATGAAGGGATAGAAAAATTATGAAAAGGAGGAAATAAATTGAAGATTATGAAGTAAAAGAACATAAGAGAGAAAGAGATTCTAATGAGAATGACAATAGCAACAAGAAAAGACTGATAAAAAAAAAAACTTTACTGGAGGGGGAGAATAATCAAAGATTAAAAGAAAGAAAAAAAGAAAGAAGAAAAAGAAAGAAAGAAGAAAAAGAAAGAAAAACAAAATGAAGTAAAAAAAGTGATTGTAAAATGCAGAAGAAAAGAAAACCTTTAAGGGGCTAAAAATGAATATAAAGATATAATGGTAATAATGACCGTAAAGATCAAGATTATCATAATAATAGTGATGGTGGTGTGAATGGGAGGCCAAGAAGGTTGGTCAGCATTTATCAAGTAAACAGAGCAAATAAAATGACAGGTAATCATCTGCTTGACAAAACTACTGAACCTAATCTAACTCCTTATATCCCCACTTCCACCCCACTATACTTGTACACTCATTAAGACCGTTGACAATTTTATTCTAGAAGTGAAATGATGAGGAAAGAACTGATATTCGCGAAATGATTGAGATTTCCATTGTTTGGAGAACCTCTTAGAGCTTTATACTGTGTTAATGATAATGTCCATTTTTATTTCCAGCTTTTCCTGCTTCACCAGTTAAAGACAGGAAAAAGATTTTTAAGAATCATTTTCTCTCTTTATTATGGAAATCTATCTTTATTTGGTCCATTTGATTTTGAAAATATTTATTCAGCCATAGCCATGAAAGAAAAAAAAAATACCCACACCCATTCTTTTGATGGGATTTTAATACTGAGTGATTATATTATCAACTTTTTGTATTTCTTCTGTGTTCTATGTCCCTTCAGAACTTTTGCAATCATAGCTCTCCACAACTTCCTGTTCTTTCCTGCTCTAAGTAAAAATTTTTTTTTGCTATCTTTCATAATCTGTGTTCTGGCAACCATTTACACAAGTGCATTAAGTAGGTTTTTCTCTGCTTTCAGTATGTCTTGAAAGTGTTAAATTTTCCAAGCCTTCTTTCCTCATTCTGTTCCCTAGAAAAATCATTTTCCTATTTCTAAGTTTCAGTGTTCTTTTCATTTGCATTTTTTCTACAACTTTGTCATTGCTCACATGTTCAGTCCATGGTATTCTCAGCATCCTTCTGTATCTAATAGAGTATTATTTTAAAATGTCGACTTTGGTTTGTAATTAAGTAATTATCTTAGTTGACTGAAGCAAGGAAAACACTGTAATCAATTGGAGCCAGGAGGTTTTCGTATATAAAAAAAAATGAGGGTTACCTCTGGAAAAAATAGAATCACCAAGCAAAGTTCTCAAGTTTTTCTTTTTTTCTCAAGTTCACTAATATCCTTGGCAAATGTATGACCCTATTTTTTTCTCCATGACCCCAAATATAGGTTAAATAGATGAGTAAACTGGGTCTAAGGTGTTAGTTGGCCTAGAAAATAACAACACTGAATCTGAAACCATAGAAAAGGCAGAGAAACTACTTTTTTCTTTCTTTTTTTTTAATCATGTCATCCCATGCAAGTCAATAAAGCCGCTACGATACAAAGGGTTACTTAGTGTGAGAGAATATGAGAAAGAAAACGTTATGAAGGAGAGCGAACAATAGAAGAACAGTAATTAAGACATCAGATAATGATTGCTATTGCATTTAAGCTTTTGAAGATCAAAGCTTGCAAGAAAGTAGAAAAGAGTTCCACAAGCAAAAAGTGTGAAAGAAGAAAGTATTAGCATAGTATTTATGATTAGATGTAGCTATGATAAAAATTTAAAATGATAAGACCTTGCCACCAATCTAGTACTGTACTTAAATTCATGTACCATAGAGCACAACTGGCACTTCTTACTGTCAAAACCTTGACTGCGTTTTTTGGGTCCTGTTGTGGCAACTGCCATTTTTTTTTCAGCTGTTTTATGGCTATCCACCATTTTTTTAAATTATTTTTAAACTGACATTATATTGTCAATTATCAACAAGCAATATACTTTGTGTATCTGCATAGCCTGTGTGGTGTTTACAACACAGGAACCCTAACGAGCTTGGAGCACCAAAAGGGCTAGTTTCAGCAGTGTTTTCCTTGCTTTTTGTACTTTTTCTACCTAAGTTATATTGTCATTCAACAACTATAATAATCAACAAGGCTGGTGCTTACCACTCCGAACCTCTCATGCCTATTGTGGAATGGGTGCAAAAGTTCTAATTTCAGGAGCACTTTATTTTGTAAATTGTAATTTTCTTTCTGAACAGTTCTTTTAAATCAATTAAGAGAGTAATATACTTCAGTAAAATCATTTTCTATTCTGAGATCATCCACTTCCTATTAAGACAGAAGAATATAGTTGTATCATCAGCATAGATATTGAGTTGAGAACTGATGACTTCAGGAAAGTCTTGATGAAAATTAAGAACAATGTAGATTCAAGGATAGAGCCTTGGGAGAACACTTGCATTAATGCAAAAGATCTAGAAGAGTGGCCATTCAAGACAACTTTCATTTAGCAATTTGATAAGAAAGATTGAATCAGTTCAAAGATTTGTCCAGAATTACCATAAGCTTGTGAAGAAAACCAGCATGCTAAACCCTGTCAAATGCTTTTGAGATAATCTAAAGCAACAGCCAGAGCTACACTGTTCTTATTCAATGCTCAACAGTCTCTTTCAGCAATAATTGTTAATACTTCATTACCTCTCCTCAGAACAGGCAGCAATTCACAGATAATGAAAAGTAATCTTTGGAGTGTCTTGGTTACCTACATGAAGAGACATGGCATAAAAAGAAATAATGTTAGCAGCTCTATGAAACTCATTGCTAATAGTTTTCATCACTGTTTCTATATTGTCTTTAATCACTATCTTATTCACTGCCAGAATAAGAAACTCCAAAACAGAATTTTTTCACAATGTATCTATTTCTCCAGGACAATCATTGCTTTCAATATTTTGTTGTGCTCCTTCATCCACATCTACAAATCATCTTCAATCACTTAGAAAAAACAGTTTATGGAAACTTTCAGAAAAATCAAGATGGCTGGAGCCTTGTAATTGACTTCTCTTCTGATCTAGTTCTAACAGCACACTGGGGTAACTTTCAGTACCACACAAACTAAGCTAGCATCATTTCATCACCAATTTGACCATGATTTTCTCCAGTCTTGAACGGCTCCAATGAGGCTTCTTGTCTTGAACATCCATTGGATCTCAAGTTAACTCAAGACAAAGTGAAACTCATATACAATCCATTGCTAAAGAAAAATGGGTAAAATGGTCAGCTGATTTTGTTGTCCGAAAAGTACAGGGTGCGATGAGTAAATTGTTGCCATTTTATATTTTTAATTCCACGCATGTGTGTAGTTTGTTTTTGATTTTGTTGACTTCAAAGTATAGTAGGGTCAGTTGGGCACCATCTGTGAGAAAAAGAGCACCATGACACTGACACTACCAGAAATTTGGAAAGAGTGTGCTGTACTACTGGGTGTCAATCTGAGGATTTGGAAAGAGTTGGATGAATAGAATGGTGATCAGAAAACTCATTCTGATAAGAACTCCCCAATTTTTTGGTGAGGGCCTCAGACTCAACATGAAGGCCTACATCAAGTGCCTTGAGGAGGTAGTGCTGGCCTGGATTAAGAGAGTGGCTGCTGGACAAACCCTATGTCTGGCAAAAGGACACTGCACCATGCCACACAAGCAGGAGAACCCAGTCATGGCTGTCAGACAATTTCTGAAAACAGATCACCGCTTACATCTAGCTACTTAACTCCCCAGACTGCAAGCCCCTTGATTATTATGTGTGGAGCGTAGTTGAGTGAGAGCCCAATAAAACTCCTTGTAACACCAAAGATGAACTGAAGGTAAGGATTATAGCAGTATTCACCAAGACCATCCAGAAGAGTTGCAGGAGATTTCAAAGTCATCAGGAGACTATGGCCAATGGCGATTTTATGGAATAAATTTTCTCTTTAGTATTTCAAGATATTTTTGTGTAATTTTGGTAAATATGTCTGTTAAAATTAGAAGTCAGTGTTATTTTATTTTTTTCATAATTTAGATGACAAATTATTCATTGCACCCTGTACTAACTGCTTCAGTAATGTCTTATCTTTATAAGAATCAGATTAGACCAAAAATGGAGTATTGCTGCTATATCTGAGCTGAGGCTGCTCAATCCTCACTTTCCAGCTCAAAATCATTTACACAGTTATGTAGGGGATGACATTTTCCACTCTGTAACATCTTTCGCACAGTGTTTCCATAGATGTTCAGAGGAGGCCCATTCTTAAGTTCCACCAGCTAAAAGTTTTATAGCTAGGATACACCATGCTATATCAAATCATCTTCATTTTCTTCATCTTCCAATTGTAAGTAGGAAGCTCCACTCAAAGATCTCCTTCCAAGAATACCTATTTTGTGGAACAGACTCCCATGTCGATGAATCTCTAAACACTACAATCTTAACCGCTAAGAGTTAATTTTTACTTGCCCCCCCACTTATGCTTATATTCACTTTCTACCACCATTTACATTCATATCCCACACCATAACCAATAATGCACAACCTTGAATGGCTCTCGAGCCTTGTATTGGATGAACTTCAGTAAAATAAATTTTTTAATCTTCTGTAGAATCCATATGTTGGCTTAATTTTCCTCTTCATCTGTCCAATATTCCAAGCCATATTGGAGGATTTATATTACATAACAGTTAATCACTCTTTGTTTTGAATGAAATTTGCCTGTGCTTTGATTAATAATACTGTGCTTAAGTTAAGTTATGAGACTTTAAAGTTTGTGGTTCCAGCCCAATATCATCTTAAAAGTTGGGTAACTAGTTTTCAAACTAGAAACTCAACTTTAAATGTACTTTGCCTACCCTACACACAAGATGCTAGTGGTCCACTGGCAGGCTGCCAATGGCAATACCAACAGTCTTCTGGTGGCAGCCACTGACGGGCCAATGGTGGGCCACTAGCAGTCTGCAAGTGATAATATTGCTGAGACAAACCTGCTGGCAGTCCAACAGTGGGCCACCAGTGCTAAATGCTAGTGGAATGTCACCACAGTAATACAAAACTATATGTTGTTCATTAGTAGTACTTGCACCCCTGAAGTTGATCTTGGAAAAAGATTGAAAGTACTTAGGAAATTAAAATAAAAGAAATTTAAACAGCTATAGCACATTTCTCTCATTCTTTAACATCAATACACAGAAGGTTACTTGTGAATATGAACGGATTTTGTTAAAAATTAGCAGACATAATGTCTGTAATTTATTCAATCAGACATGCCTAAAAGAAAATTTGCTGCCTCAATACCCAATGTATATTAGTATAAAAAGATATGTTCTCCTGTCTTTGTGTACACATTGTTTTATTCTAATTCTTATTTACCTTTATGCCTATAATTTCTCTTGTGTCTTTGTGTGGTATATATGAGTGGGAATCAAGTATAGACCAAACATGGATTGGAATCCAATAGACTGATAAGATAAAGAACAGATAGAAAACATTTATCAATCTAACATGATTCACTTTTATTAAAGCTTCAACAGAGAATGAGATATTGAGAAAAAGAAAGAAATTCTTGTAATTTTACTTTTGTGTTGTTTGATTCCCATTGGTTAATCAGGTTTCATGTGTATTTGAATTGTCAAACAAATGTTAGTAAAATAAGTTAACTCTTCTTGAATTTAAAATGCTACAAATTAAACTAATATTTGTTTAACAACTTGAATTTAAAAAAAAAATCAAAAAAACAGTTCACCCCAAACAAGGTGATAATGCCACTAAGATGCAAGGAGCTACTGGGAGTGAAAGAGAATCCGAAACAGGAAACAAGGGAGAAACCTCTACTACTGATCAAAAGACCAGGAAGGAGTGTTTTTAATTTTTGTTAATGACTTTCCTGATGGCATCTACACTCAACTTAGTATCCATGCTGATGACACAATCATTTACACTTGTCTTGAATAATAAGTCTGATTATTTTGATAAAGTCAAATTGGTGGCTGATGTCAAAAATGACCTTCAGTCTGTTAACTGGGGCAAAGGATGACTTGTTAATTAAACTAAACTGCTCTCTATTAATCATCTGAGACCCCATTCTGCCTTCCATCAGCATGGCTGATGCTAACCTCCAGGAGAGTGAATCATTACGCCTTCTCAGGCTAACATTCTTGACTGACATGAATTGGATAGACTATATTGAATCCATAGATAGGTCAGGTGCTAAGGAAGTTGGAAGGAGTGTAAAACCAGGCAATATGTGAACCTATCTACTCTTATTGAGGAGAAGAAAAATAAATAATTAGTAGGTAAAATTTTAGTGTTCAGGTAGAGACATTAGAAATATAAACTTGAAGTAGACTTCAGAAGGAACCAGAAACCAAATCCTAAACAAGAAACAAAGGAGAAACCTCTACTTCTGTTCATAAGACCAGAGAGGAGTGTGAACTGGACAATAGGTGAACTTAATTTTATGCAGAAATTTTAGAGAAGTAAAACAATTTTCATGGTAACTGCTCCGAGTTTGTAGAATGGATATTTGGCTAGCATTTGACAATTTAAATAAGGTATCTTTATCCCCACTTTATCAAACTCTTTTACTCTTTCCTTTCTACATTGGAATTAAGAGAAGTTTCTTAATCTCAGAACAGCAAATTGCATTTTTTTTCTCCTCTTTGCTCCCAAATATCAGATAGAAGACAATTGGCCATTTTACAAACTGGTGATATTATTACAATGCTACCATAACTAACAAACTTATTTTATTACAATATATATTATGCTTATCTTTATATTTATCTACTTATCCAACTTGAGGTTGACTATTTACTACTTTAAATCATTATTTACAAATATCAATCAGGGCCGTCTATCTAAAGCTGATTATTTATGCTTTTGTATATTGCCTGAAGCAATGTAATTTGATGGTTGCTATTTTCAGTAACATTCATTACGATAAGCTTTAACCCTACGATGGTCAAATGTCGCCACAGATATCGTATCATTCCTTTCTAGTTAAAAAAAAAAAAGGTAAAAGAAAAATCCATGACACAAAGATTGTGTAAGTCAGTAAGATAAAATGGCCAGATATCCTGATATTGACATCATTTGCTACTTGGTAGGTAAAAAGTATTCAAACATACTTCGGAAATTTGTCATCCGACAAGGAGGAATACTGTATATAATCTTTGGAGTCATAACAAAGCATGATAAAAAGTATTCAAACATTTTTCTGAAATTTGTTATCCCATCAAGGAGGAATACTGCATACAACCTTTGGAGTGATAACTTTTGCGAGTTGTGGATACAGATTACTGACACCTTTTTAATTACACTCCAAGTATTTTTGATTTCCATGACTGAATAATGACCTTTGGAATTATGACCCATGTATTTCTCCTTGTCCTTCTTCTGTCATCCATTTGCACAAGCTTGTTAAGTTACCTACTGTTTCTTCTCTGCCCCTCTTGCTTTCAATATATCCCATGAATATCAAATTCTCCAAGCCCACTTTCTTCATTATTTCCTAGAAATTACAACTGTCTCTCTTTACTGCTGCAATCAGTATGATTTATATTCATCTTAAATATATCTTAATTTATCAGTCAAGGAATGACACAAAAAATAAAACTATAAAATGTAGTATCAATAAGAATGTACGTATCATTAAAAAAAGAAATTATAGAATAAGAAATCAGGGTTTTTTTAATACTGGTTTCTAATTGTGATTTCATGTTTCTGTAAGAGTCACAATTTAATGTATTTGAACAGCCTGTTGAAAAAGAAAAAAAACACACACAAATAAAATAGATGCTATCTCTTGTCTTGTGGGTGATTGCACAACTCATAAGACATAAGGATTTTAGTCAGTATGCATTTTTTCAGCTTGACACATTTACATGAATGGCCCAGGCTGCTAGGCATTTTTATCAAGTCAACAACTCTTCTCAAGTAAACCTAGAGAACAAATTCTGTTCTGTTATTAACTCATAACTGTCAGGGAAACAAGATATGTTTTATTCATTTTCTATGGCTTATCAACCTTTTAGCAGGTTATTTAAAGCCAGAAAATATTTTTAGATTATAAGAATTTACTTTTGGAGATAAAGGCTTAGTTATACATTTGAATAATTAACTAATAGTTGGGGAGAGAAGAATTTAATTCATTTGCATGTAGGTGAATATAACGAACCCAATGGGAATTGAAATACTGCTCTGATTGACAATTCTGAGCCATTATCCATTGTACTATCTGTACATCCAAGCTTACAACACCTGGTATTCCCAAGAAATCACCCATCTAAGTAACGAGCAGGCTTGATATTACTTAACTTAGGTAATTGTACGAAAACTGGTGTTTCATTGTGATATGGCTGTAAGAAGTGAGGGAGTCATACCTTTCCCAAGCGTATTTGTATAACAATCAATATAAACTCGTACAACTTGCTAATTTCTCTTTCAAAGCCCATTAACCATTACACTACACACATATTAACTGCCAGTTAAAAAAGAAAAAAAGTGAAATCCAAACTTCAAACCTTGTGGACTGATGCTGTAGAATCATGAAGAACTGTACCAGATAACAAAAATGGCATTATTTGAGGACCTTCAGCAACAACTAAAATGGATATTACATGTAACTTGAAGAGAAAATAATGACATAATGAAGATGTTGCCATTCCCCACTACTTAAAATAAAAAGATAGGAAGGAAATCCCATCAATACTGGAAAGAGCAATAACAGCTACTGGACTTGAGAAACCTATTTTCCTGAAAAACTATTTTGAGAGTAAAAGTTTATAAATTTCAAATGACAACAGTACTGGCTCTTCAGTCAATAAATGCTAAATGCTTCCTTATAAGGAAATGGCTTATATTACCATTAACAGTTGGTGCTTCTCTGCCAGGCAAACAATCTTTAATTGTGCAGAAAGATGAATATCTATAAGCAAACATTCATCTGTGCTGAAGCAGTAGGAATTTATTACATCAACCCACTGATATTTGAAAGGTAAAAAAAAAACCATAGAAATATAAATGTAATGACCATAAAAATAAATAAAACTTCCGTCCTCCTTTCCACATAGCCATGTCTCTTTAGCCCAAACAGATCTGAGCCATTAATTTGATTTTGCTTGTAGGATCACTAGCGGGTGGTGAGATTTGGTAAGAGAAAGAAATTTACTAAAAACAGGAAATGGGGGTGGAGAGAGATGAAAGGGTACAAGGTTAAAATAAGAAGTCACATGGGTATGAATGTGACATAATGGTGGTGTTGGTGGGGGGCAGCTTGGAGTGATGAAATATTAATTTAAGTTCAGTGGCAACGAAGAAGAAATTGTGTCTGGTAAGATAAGGGTGGTTTGTCTGCAGGAAGAAATTTAGGTGAGCTTAAGGGTGGGCTAGGTAAATTGTGAACTGGACGATGAAATGGGTTTTGGAGCCTCAAATAATGGCTGTGTGTAAAATGGTTGGCAAAGGTTGAAATAAGAGGTGGGTTCAGATAAGATCTTATATAAATTAAGAAGTTAGAGAACAGGGGTGAGAAGTGGAACAAAACAGAAAAAAAAAAATAAGATGTGTGGGTTTAGAGATTCTGGATGTGAAGAATTAGACAATGACAGAGAAAAAGTGCACAATTGGATGAATGGAGCAGGAATATATTCTGAGATTTTGAACAACAGTTCAGAAAGAATTCAAGTTTAAAAAAAAAAATGCAAAAATACCAAAACCAGCTTTATCAAAGCTTAAGATATGGTAATGGTAATATTAGCCATTTCTTTATATGGAAACATTTGGCATTCATGGACTGAAAGGCAGTTCTACTACTGGTTGAAATTTATAAAATATTTCAGTTAAAACAATTTTTGACTGATTAATATATTTGTGGTGACATTTGACTATTATAGGGTTAAAGCTTATCGTAATGAATGTTACTGAAAATAGCAAGCGTTAAATTACATTGCTTCAGGTACTATACAAAATCATAAATTCTGTAACTATTATTGCTCTTTCCAGCATTGATAGAGAACTTCCTTCCTAACCTTTTGCTTGAAGTTGTGTGGAATACCAACCTCTTGATTTTGTCATTATTTTCTCTTCAAGTTACATGTGTTATCCATTTTAATTGTTACTGCTGTTGAAAGTCTTCAAGTGATATGGTTTCTGTTATTTGATCCAGTTCTTTGTTTGGGATTCTCTGGCACCAGTCCATGAGCTTTGAAGAAGGATGGTCCTCTATAAGACCTACAGGGTTCATTCACTCAAAGCCATTTTTACATTTATCTGTAAAAAATTGTATACGGTTTAGATATTTCTGAATGAGCTTAGTGCTATGTACGAGTTCCATATGAAAGTCTTGATCAGATGAGGCTATTTAAGAACATGACTTGAGTAATTAGGTTGATATTTAAGACCAGGATGTGCAGGTAGTGTAATGGATATCAGCATAGAAAAGGTTCAAATTCAAGGCAACTCAGTTGCATTCACTTTTACACAAATTCCCTTGGAAGGTATGAATCTTTCTCTTCTCCCCATTCCCAGTTATAGATTAAATCACAGTATAGCCTGGTTTCTCAAGATAAGTCAAAGAAACCAATCTAAGAGAAGGAATATTCTGCTTTCAAAAACTATGGAGAAGACAACAAGAAACCATTCCGCAATCTTTCCCAAGAAAAGATAGCAAATCACAGATCATAAAGAAAAGGAACCTATGGAGAGCCATTATTGTCTTCAACCTGAAAGGATGTGGTATTTAAAAAAAATAATTTGTAGATCTATGTCCAGGACATTAAACAAAAAGATGGAAATTTCACTTGTAATTTAATATTTGATGTGATAAAAATAAGTGAGTTAAATCAATAGATGTTAAATGCAGTGTATTTTCTCTCAAATGTTTATGCCAATTTCAACAAGATGTAGTAGAACTGCCATAAGTACATTTGCTTAAATCATATATAATAAATTACCTACAGAATAATATCATGAATATATTATTAAATGAATCATTGTCAGTTATTAATTTTCAGACAAAGAAATACTCATCAAAAAGTAAGAACAGACAATGCTTCATATCATAAAAATTCAAGATAATATTACTACTAATAACATTAGATGACAAGCAACTGAAATTAAAATGAAAGAAATGCTCAACAGAAAGTAATAACTAAATGCAATACTTTTGAATATATCCTGAAAGATTTTTTCTTATTCAATTTTTGTTTTAATATTTAAACCAAAAAAACAAAACAAAAATAAAATAAAACCTTTTCTTAACAAATGAGCATTTTCTTTTTATTAACTGATGTTGAAGTAGTGAGATGAACTGGTCCTGCAAATCATATAGAACTCTTAAGGCCTCTTGTCTTTTCGGCCCTTTCTTCCACCACCTGAGTCAAATCGAGAGGAAACAGTGAGCAATGAGAAGAGAAGGTGAAAGACAAGGGAGAAGTGAGGTTCTGTTGTGTCCAGGAGAGTGTGAGAACATAGGTGGGACTGAGTAAAACACGGGTGAAAAATGAGAGATTGGGTATTGATTGTAAAGGGTACAAATGAGAAGGTGTGGCAGTAGTACAAGAGTAAAACAGGGGTAGGAAAACAGAAGTACAACGAGTCAGAGAGTGACAAGAAGATGGGAAATAGAGTAAGAAAATATGGAAGACCCTGGAGTGAGGAGAAAAGAAGATAGGACAAGATTGGTTTAAGGGCATAATTGAAGACAAGGAGGGGAGAAAAAAGGGTAGGAATTTGAAATAGATTCAGGAAAAAAGAGAACGAGTGATAGAGATGAAATAAGGGTTGTGATTGAATAAGATGGAGGGTGTAATAGAGAACTGAGAATTTAGACTTTGGGATAATTATAATATCAATATGCAAAATTTACCCACAGGGACCAAATTTCTTAGGTGATTATTTGATAGAAGTGAATTAACTTAGGAAATGAGGGAACAGCTGGCTTGTGTCAGCTTTTTTCTTTTATTTATTTTTCATTTCTCTGAAAAATTGTCATCTCATTCAGTTTCAGATTTTGTTTTGTTTTTTCTATAATGAAACATTATTCCTAGTTGATTACTTGTCAATGTTGTTTTCTGATTATTAGCAAAACAGCTATTAGCTGTTATATATATATATATATATATATATATATATATATATATATATATATATATTGATAAAAATAAAATATATCTGTAAAAAGACAGTATGAATGAAAATGAAAAAAAAACTTCACTTTACCAACACCTTTTGCACTGAGGGATTTTATCAAGGTAAATCTTTCAATTTGTATGTGTGTGTATATATATATATATATATATATATAGAGAGAGAGAGAGAGAGAGAGAGAGAGAAAGAGTAACCATCACAGAAAATGCAAGAAATCTGTCAAATCCTTACCAATACCACACAAGAAATCTACCAAACCATTACCAACAACGGAAAGATACCACATTGTTCCGATGTGATATCTGACAAAACAACACTTAACTCGACAGAGTCAGTCATGATAGTAATATTCAATGCTCAGCTAGATTATTCACTGCAATAGTATTATCCTTTTTTCTAGACAATTACCCAGGACTTATGATAGTAAGAAGGGTAACTTCCTCTTACCACAACATCTTTCCTATTGAGACTTACTTTGTATGGAAGTTGTACTTTTCTTTTTGGGTGAAGATTCAACACTTCAATAGGCTATCTCTTCCTTTTACTGGAAACATGTGGTTTTCGGAGCTAGCTGAGGTATAGATACATCAAAAACCTCATACAGAACCACCATCAGCTCCTCCTCTCAGACTATATCTGTCTTATTTGATTTACATGTCTTTTATGTACCAATGTAAACCCTTTTATCATGTACAATAACTTTCTGATATGTCTCTTGACTACCCCATCATATTCCTTTCCATTTCTCTAAGTTTACTGGGTTTGAAGCATTTCTGGGTTTCAGAATTTTTTTCAAACACCAATCTAATTTTTCTCGGAAACATTAATTCTTTCCAGGTACGTACCAGATACAGTGTCAGGATTAGGTGTCAACTAATATACAATGAAAACTGCTGTAATAACATATCCTTAGTTTCACCTCTGTTGGTTTTTTTTAATGCCCTTTTGAACGTATAAACGAAGTGTTCTGCTTGCTCATTTAATCTTGAGTGATAGTGGGGAGTTTTGATATGTTATATTGCAAATGTTTTACAAAAAACTTTCAAACTCTTTAACAGAGAATAGCGTGGTGTTGTCCAAAACAATGGTATCTGGAATACTGTATCTATCAAATAATTCATACAAGAAGTTGATTGTAATTGTAGAAGTTGAACTCTTGCATTATTGAAATTTCTGACCATTTAGAAAAACCATCAACAACAATTAGGTAGTAGACACCATTTATTAGTCACACATAATTTATGTGTAATCTTGACCACAGTGTGTTTGACTTTGGCCAAGGGTGGAATTTAACTAGTGGTGAATTTGCTGCTATGTCACAACTGCTGCATGCAGTTATCAATCTCTCTATGTCTTTATCCATATTTGGCCAGTAGACATAACTTCCCATGAGGGATTTTATTCTAGAGATACCTGGATGACCTGTATAAAATTCTTTCAACATCATTTTCTGAAGAGATGCAGGCAAATCACCATCAGTTTTTGATTTTATTTTATTTTTCGTCTTTCAATTCCTCCCTTACTTGATTCTTTTTTTTTTCTGTAATAAAAGTATCCACCTGAGCTTTTATTCTAATTTCATCCAGTGTCACTGGTAGATCCCACAGTATTGCAAAAATGTTCATAATTTCATTCTAAGCTCATAGTGCTGCAATTACTCTATCTTCATAATTTAGGTACAAGTCTCAACAAACCATCTGTTTGTCTTAACTTTTTTGATGGCAGGAATTCTGCTTTAAAATCGTAATGAAACAGAATTGTCCCCCATCACTACTGTCAATTCAATGTGTTGGGGTACCCTTTTTTGACCTGAAAATAGATAACTATGGACAGTGGTCAGTCTGTAGGGTGTATTGGGGATGAATTTATGAAATTTTTTCACAACAAAAAATTATTCCCAACACCTCTTTTTCTATCTGGCTATAATTCTCAGTTGATAAAAGTGTTCTTCATGCATGTGCTATCGCCTTTATAGAACCATCTTTGTGCTCATGCAAAATTATGGCCCCAAATCCATAGTTACTGGTGTTGCTCACCATGATTATTATCTAATTTTGGATGAAAATGCAAGAGAAATAAGACCAACATTAAAATCTTTAATTTTTACAAATGCTTTTTGGCTGTCCAATTCCACTTGAAGTTTTTTAGTAAATTGTTTAATGGTACTCACAAAAAGTGCATGTTCAGAATAAAAACACAATAAATTGTGAAACCTAAAAATGCTTGTAGAGACGGCACATTTGTTGTGGAGGGCATTTTTTTTTTTTTTTTTTTAAATTGCACTTACTCTGGTTGGGTCTGGGTTCCTTCAGTTTTTGTTGCTGATTTAGCCAAAATATTTATTTTCTATCCAGAAAAATTCACATTTCGCATCACTAGATATAAACCTGTATTTGTTTATTTTTCTGAATACCTCATTTACATGCTGAATGTGTTGCTCTGAATTTTCATTTTATTAAAATACCATCTCAGTCGGTGATCATGAAGTTTAGATCACTCAACATTGTGTCCATTATGTGCTACCATAATTTCAAATTTAATCTGTTAAACTTGTATAATCCCTGTGGGTATTGAGTAACAATTTTTAATATTCTTCATTAGCCTAGATTTGCAAATATGTGTCTGACAAGTTCAACTTTGAATAGTACTTTCCACCCTTTATCTTTGTGAAAATTTCTTCTGGATAATTGTAATCTAAAATGTTTTTTCTACATAGGCAGTTGGGGAGGCCTAATCACTATAATCCACTTTGGGGATTACTCCTATATTTTCCAGGTGATCTAATTCCTTGTTTATCACATCCAAAGCTGAAAAGGGCATATTCCTTTTTGGTCTAAAAATTTGTACCACATTTTCTTTTAAGTGGGACTTGGCATTAGTTTTTGTGCATCTTCCTAACCCTTCAGAAAAAAACTTCCAGAAATTGATTTTTCAATTGTTTTTTAGCTTTTCAGAGTTACTAGAAGATCCATACACTTTATTACCAAAAGATTTTATTTGGAAATTCCATAAATTGAACATTTGCATCCAATCTGTTCTGAAAAAGTTCTTTCATCATGAATGCTTCAGCCTTCACCATTTTCCCATAAAACGATATATCTGATGTGAACCTACCTTTAAATTTCAATTTCTGCCTAACAACATTCCAAGCAACATTTTGGTAATATATTACCAATTCTTGGTTTACCAATTCTTTCCCACATTTCTTTGTTTATAATAGTCATTATATATCTGACTTTGTGTTAGGTTGAAATAAAATCCCATTAGAAGGTATTTTGATAAAAAATCATTACTAGGGAAAATACTGCCAAAGTACTTGGCAGACATAGTTGTAGACCTACCATGTATCATTTTTGAACCATTTAGAAAATAACAATAACTCCTTTCACCACTTCTATAAATTGGAGAATAAGATCTTTGTAAGTCAGCATGAAATTATTTTCTAACTAATGAAAACCTTGTATTCAAAGAGTTCACACCTCTATGTGAAATTAAATTTTGGATCTCCCTTACTGATATATAAATAGAAGCATACTGTTCCTCAGGGATCAAAACATTTTTGGAGGCCAGTTTGATCTATCCACACATTTCAAACTATACTAAGAACATTTAATTACTTGCTAAAACAAACTTCATTGCAAGTGAAATTAAACATTGTATATTTCTGAAAAGAATATATAAATTATTTCAACTGACATTCTGCTAGTTTTCTTTCAGTGAATAACATTTTTTTTATGTTTCATTTAAAAGATGTGTTGTTGTTAAATGTTTAGAATCCTGATACTCAGATTAAAACAAAAACCTGAGTAACTCACCCCAACAAAGCCTTTTTTTTATGCACATTTTGACACCAAGTGAAAGGCTTCAAAAAAATAAAAAAACAATAGGCTAAAAAGCGTAGCCTGTGAAATACACAGAAGAAGAATAAATATATCTTTGTCAATTTGTACCTTTTCATAGTGTTTGAAATTAAGGTATGATTTCTCTCCATCTCTCTCTCTCTCTCTCTATATATATATATATATATATAGAGAGAGAGAGAGAGATAGATAGATAGATAGATAGATAGATAGATAGCATGTGTATTTTAATATATGCTACATTATAAACCTTTTGCAAGTTATATAAACCAGAAAAAATTTTTTGAGAATGATTTACTGATACTACTCTTACTAATTAACCTATAGCTGGATTCATACCTTTCTTATGGATATTTTTGTATTGGTGGATATAACGAACCAAGCAGTAATTGGAATTCAGGTCTCCAATTTCCAATTCTGAGCCATTATCTATTACACCTCCTGCATATTCAAACTCACAGCAGCTGGTATTCTCAAGAGGTCACCCATCTTAGTACTGACCAGGCTCAACATTGCCTAACTTCCGTGATATTAAAAGAACTGGTGCTTTAATGTGATATGGCTATAAGCCATCTCATATGACTGGAAGCAGTTATAGGGTTAGAGATACTTGTCTGGAAACTTTCTGATACAACAATTTAGTTGTAAAACCATCCGTAATAGGAAGAATGTAGAGGTACAGCCCAAGATGTAAGCTATGTATTTATTTTTTTTTTTTACCAGAGGAGGAAAAAAATGTCACAAAATCTGAAGGGATATTGGAATAGCAAAAAAAATATTTCAAAAACTAAATGTAATAACAAACTGGAAATAAATAAGAAAACTTAAAAAACAAAAATGGCTGAACTGTTACATAATATCAATCATCCTCTATGGTAGTGAATACTGAACAATTTTTTACAGATGAAAATACTCTGTGGTAACAGAAATGTGGTTCTACAGAAGGATGCTAAGAATATCATGGACTGAGCATGCAAGCAATGAGTAAGTTTTAAGGAAAATGGAAACAAAAGGGTACTTATACTTAGAATTAAACAAAAACATTTCTGGGATACATAATAAGGGGGTGGGCTTTGGTAAATTTGATATTCACAGAAGATAATTGAAGTCAAAAGAGTCTTGGGTTGGGGTGTACCTACCCAACCAACTTGTTAGCATGGGGTAATGGTTAGAAAAACTATTCTGTGTTACAATTACTACTGAATAGTGGGTTCAATTCTTACTAGGCAACTCATACAAAATTTGATGAGAAATAACTCAGAAAGGATTGAAATATCATAAAATCAACCAACTTAATTAAATAAGCACCTCAGCATGGGATAATTTTTGGGTTATCATTGCTACTGAGTCGTACGTTCAATCCTTACAAGATGACCCTGGCAAAATTAAGCATTAAATGACCCAACAAGGTTTGTCAAGTCATAAAATAAATGAAACAAACTAAGTAAGTTCCTCAGCTTTGGGTAATATCAGAAAGGCTAAACTGGTTGACGATTAATACTGAGTAGTAAGTTCAATACTCACTGAGTTCCCCATACCAAAATTCAATATTAAATGACCCAACAAGGATTCTCTTCTGCAAAATCAACCATCTTCAACTAACCATATGTTTTTTTGTTTTTTTTTATCAGTTACTGCATATACTTTATTCCTGATGAAATTCTCAGTCTTTTCTCTTTCCTCACTATTTTTCTCTCTTTTACCTTCACTTTCTCTCTCGCTCTCTCTTTATCACTTTACCATTACTCATAATCTTATCTAAACTTCTTTTTTCTTTTCCCGACCACTCTTCATTCTATTTTTTGCACTTTCTATATCCTGTTCATTCTCCTTTTCTAACCATCTACCCAATTCTCTTCAAAGGCACTTACTCTTTCTAATAAATTTCACATCATTCTTCCTACTTTTGAATCTATTCTTGGCAATCTTTCTTCTCCTCCTCCTCTGTCCATACTCTCCTCTTTTCCTTGCATCCACTTTTTACGTATCTGCCTAGAGTTACATAAATGCTGCAAGCTAATGATGAGAATGCAATGTGTACTTCATTCAAAATGTTATTACTTGAACTCACGGAAAATGGCCACAAGGGAGATTGGCACAAATAAAATTCTTCAAGAGTTGCATGTGGGCAGGGAAAAGGAGAGAAATGTGAAAATAATTCTTTGTTCATGTGGTTGGAGACCCTGTGAGTAAAAAAAAAAAAAAAAAAAAAAAAAAATTAGTTGAGAAAATTTTTTCTGAAGACATTGGATCAAATAAATAGACTGAACTTGTATCACAAGATCCATACATCCAAAGAAGCCCCACCCATCAAAAGAAACACTAAACAAAATCTAGTTTGAGGTGAAATTGAAATGATACTTCAGCTGAAAGAAAATGCTCAACAGAAATATATCAAATAAGAATATCAACTTGAATTATTAGATCAAATTTTAACCAATAAATGAGCTGACAAAAGCATAAAAAAGAATTGATATGTACTGTGTTCCTTTAAGACATTGGCAATCACAGCTCTGCTCCATCTTACTCTCCTTTGTAGCTCTTAGCAATGTTTGTCTTTACTAACCTACCCTTTCCCAGTTCTGTCATCCATTGATACAAGCTTGTTATATTAATGTTTCCCTATCCCTCTTGCCTACATTATGCTCTGAGTGTCAAATTCTCCAATCATTCTTTCCTCATGGTATGGCCAAGAAACATCAACTATCTCTTTCTGATTCTAAGTATAACAGCCCTTTTCATTCCTATTTTATTTAAAACTTCCTTAAATGGTCACATGTTCTGTCCATGGTATTTTCAGCATGCTTCTGTACAACTGGTCCTGGGTATGATGATAAACTATATCTGGCAGCAAAGCCTGTGATTGGGAAATTGGAGGTTTTGAGGAGTGTGGAACCACCTCTTAATTGCTATTGTTTCCAGGTGCACCCTGATCTTTGGTGGTAACACCTGTTAGAGTTCTAGTTATGGGCAAATAGTGACCCCCCCACCTAAACAAAACACTAGGAAACTATAAAAATACATTTTTATATATAAAAAAAGGACCAACAATACATTTTTATCTGGAGTTGAAGATATACAATTGTTTTCAAATTATATAGATTTCAGCATTAAATAACCCATAGAGGTGTTGATATGCTGCTAAACAAAATTAGCCAAGTGACCAACATGAAAGAACTCTTTCCTGACATTAATCCATATAATATCCAACAACTATTTTAAAATCAAACTATTCCAAAATACAACTTAAAAAAACTACAACATAAAACATACATATCACTGCTTCTAGTAATCATGTCCATGCAAACATGTATATTCACAAAAGCTGAGTTTCATCTACCATGTATTCCATTGTGAAAGCAGACTGACATTTTTATTAATTTAAAGCTCCCATGAAAATTAAATTTTGGCATTAAGTGACCCATAAGGAGTTCATATGCTATTAAACAGATCAATTGTCTAAGAACTGCTACTTTGTGAGACAGGCTCCTGCATGGAAGCATTCCTGAACACAACAATCTTAACATGTTCATGATGCATTTGTCAAATCCCCCATAATCTTCCATACTTCCTTCTCTTACATCCATACCACTCATCTCATTCTGTAAGGTTCTACCTTGAGTGACACTTGAGCATTGCATTTTAATGAACATTAATGTAAAAAAAATAAAAAAATAAAATAAAAAAAAATCATTCCTTTTCACTCTATGAGGATATTTTTTAGCATTCAGTGCTATGTAGCATTTCAGCATTCCTTGTTTCTAATGGAATTTTCCTGTTAATACTTTAAACAAAGTAATACAAAGAAATACTTTAAACAAAGCATATTGAATGTTATTGAGCATTGTGAAAGCAGTTTTCAGTATTCCAATGTGCTTTCAAAATTTGGTGTCACATTTCCCATCATTTGTTAAAACACTTCACGGACTTTTTAAAAACCAAAACTTCTCTACTTGTTAACAACAATACATTCTGTCATTTTACAATTGATGGTTTTATATTAATACACAAGATCAAACTCAAGAAATTTGATTTTAAGCATAAACCAGATGTAAATGCTGGATCAATGTGAAGCACTACCAAGTTAGAATGCTGGATCATGTCAAAAAAAATATTCTACTCAGATCTGTCTTTTTAACTGCAAAAAACTAGAAATTTCTAAGAACATTGAAAGAAAAAGAAAAATTGCAGTTGATACATAATTCATTGCCAATTTGTTTTTTGACAGTTTAACCCTTTGTGGGTTATTTAAATCAAATAATTTTTGAGAATACAGTATTTACATTATGCGGACCATTGTCTTCATCTTTGTCGCCATATTTGTCACAACGTTTCGGCCGTTGTACGCTCCGGCCTTCTTCAGGTGGTTGGAATTTCGAACTGAACCCTTTATTTCGATCCCTGGGGTAGACTGTTCTAGTTCCACGTGCCATGTTTCATGGATGTCAGTTATCAGTTATCTCCTGCTAATTTTCCTTCTGATAAGTTCTCCACTGCCTTAACCGGGTATTGAACTCACACTCTTTGGGTCTTGTCACTGGATCTAACCAACGCCTTTATCCTTGCCATGTGTCCTTGAGGACATCTGTGTATGAATTTCTGGGTATTATAAACCTAATGTTTTCAGCAACCATTTTTACCAGTGCTCATATTGCAATTTTGCTGTTATCATTCCATGTTTTTACCAGAGCTCATATTGCAACTTTAACATGTTTTTACCAGAGCTCATATTGCAACTTTGTTATCATTGCTTTTCTCTGGCACTCCTTATTACTGGTTTCCATATTGTATTTATTTCTATGCTTGGTTGGCTCAGGAGATTTTTGTGGCCTAGCATATGTGCTGATTCCTTAAGTTTACGAATTTTCTAATGGTGTTCCCTATCTATGATCTCAACATGATCCCACAGGGGACGGTGATCTCCCTTCTCTCTCCATATGTGGTCAGCCATGGCTGATTTTTCTACTTCTCCTCGCGTTACAGCTTTCTGGTGTTCTTGAAGCCTTACCTTGAGGGGGCGGCCTGTCTCTCCTTTATATTCCTTTCCGCAGCTGCACGGGATAGCGTACACACAGTCTTTAGTCATGCCGGCCAAGCATAGAAATAAATACAATATGGGAACCAGTAATAAGGAGTGCCAGAGAAAAGCAATGATAACAAAGTTGCAATATGAGCTCTGGTAAAAACATGCCAAAGTTGCAATATGAGCTCTGGTAAAAACATGCAATGATAACAGCAAAATTGCAATATGAGCACTGGTAAAAATGGTTGCTGAAAACATTAGGTTTATAATACCCAGAAATTCATACACAGATGTCCTCAAGGACACATGGCAAGGATAAAGGCGTTGGTTAGATCCAGTGACAAACCCTAAGAGTGTGAGTTCAATACCCGGTTAAGGCAATGGAGAACTTTCAGAGGGAAAATTAGCAGGAGATAACTGATAACTGACATCCATGAAACATGGCACGTGGAACTAGAACAGTCTACCCCAGGGATCGAAATAAAGGGTTCAGTTCGAAATTCCAACCACCTGAAGAAGGCCGGAGCATACAACGGCCGAAACGTTGTGACAAATATGGCGACAAAGATGAGGACAATGGTCCGCATAATGTAAATACTGTACATAATACCTCATCTCAGAAATATAGACAGACTCTGAATTTTTGAGAATGTAAAAATTTCTTTTTTTCTTTGACAAGTGAATATTACATTAACAATTTTTTGAGAATAACAATGATTTTTTTCCAGATACAAGTCCTGCTATTTAGCCTGTAGTTGGGGGAGATGGATTCATAACTTTCCAACTGTATTTGCCCATAAGCAAATGTAACAAATCTAACTGGAATTTGAATTTGGCTCTTCTGTTTTTGTTATTCTGATTTACTATCCATTACACTAGCCACATATCCTCTGTACAATGTGGATGAGATTAAGGAGGATGTTATGAAGTGGAGTGTTTGGAAGTAGAAAGAATGTTGGAATTAGTATATGAGGTTTAAAGAAAAGTACTTTGAAGGGGGCTAAAGTGGAACTGGCCTAGGTAGGCTGCATTTTTGTTAATAGACTATATTTTCTGGATAGACTTATTCTGTAATCATACAATACTTCAGTATTTACTTTGGTAGATTATTAGTGAGCAACATAAAATGTGCGTTCTTTTGACTGACCTGCTTTTTGGTCAGGCTTTTATGAAAGGAAAATCTTCCGAGAATGGGAAACTATTTATTTTTATTTTTAGAGAGAATAGAATTGCTACTTATTTACACATTAACTCTGTCTTTCTTGAAAAATGAAGAATAAAGAAAAAAGAAGAAAAGAAAAAAATGAAGAGTTAAAAATAAAAAAATTAAAAAAAAAAAAAAGGGAGAACAATATTCAATGCAATCCCAACTTTTTTTTTTTTCTGTAACAATATCATCTCAACCTTTCCTTCAAAGAATTTTTACTGTGGACACTTTTTTTTTTCTTTTAGCAACCTCTCAGTATTTCCGTTCAGCTCTTAGCAATGACACCTCTTGCCACTTGCTCATTCAGTTTCTAACTATTGCCTGAACCCACTCTGCCTCACACTTTCATCATATTCTTTGAAATTTTCCATTTTATTTGTTCTTATATTTTCTTTTCTTCTTGTTTCATATTCTCCATCCTTCCTGCTTTTCATCTGACCAAATATCTATTTCTAACGGCTTTGTGTATTGTCTTGCTTGTTTGTTTTGTTTAATTCAGTCCAACTTCTTTTTTCTTCTCGTTCTCTCTCTTTTCAGCTCTTGTTTTCTTCCTCATATATTTTTATATTTCTGCTAAAGAGATCTATGTACATGCTTATTAGTAGATATATAAAGTTTGGTGTTTTCATGAAATTATCACCATCTCATGAATAAGCGAGTGTTTTTTACACATGTGCATCTGCACATGTGTATGCCTATATGAATGTTATTTTTTTTCATTTTTCTAATATCTTTTTCATCACTTTATCATCTTTATACTATTTTTCTCATTTTCTTTCTATTTTTTTTTAAATCAATTATTTCCTTATTTTTTTTTTTGCTTCTTTCTCTTTCTTTATTCAAAACTTTCTCTCTTTCATAATCTGCTTCTTTCCCTCTTTCTACTTATTTCATATTCTCTCACCTTTTGCTTCCCCTACCACTTTCACTCATCTTTCTTTCTTTTTCTCTTATCATTTTCTCACTCTTGTCTGTTCAGCTCTAATGACTAGGCCACTTTGCTTTTCAAATATATGCGCAAACAGTTCAAGATGGCACCCACATCTCTTGAAAAAGTTGCAATCAAGAAATATTTGTTATTAGATGAGCTGAGGGCTAACAGAATGATCCTCATCAAAAGGTATCAGAAGTTCCATTGGGCTGCGTTTCTATAGCCTTAAGTATTATTCACTGAAATAGAGTGTTGAGAAACAACAGCCATACTCAAATCACAGACAATGGTCTGCTTATTTTTGCAAGATTTTTATTACACACGTCGAGGAACAGCATTAACCAAGGTTGAAATAAATAAAGGGCTGGGAGGGTTGTTCACACCCATTGTAGATCTTGCCAATGCCAGCAAAGATTTTAGAAGTATGAAGAAGTTTTTATCTGAAAGTTTTAAATCTTTATCTGATAGAGGCTAATAATTTTGGGATGCAAATGTAAATTCTACCGCTTAATTCTATATCTGTACAAAGATATTTAGAATGCAGCTAGAAGAAATTTCACTAAAATTACTGTAGTTTTGTAGATAGAGGGTGATCATCATCTATACCTTTAAGAAGAGTCATTATCATGGCCAACATTTCATAGACAGACAACTACACTGTTTACCGTTTATACAAGATTGGTTAAATACCAGTGAAAGTTCTTTGTTAATTTTTTTTTTTTTACATATTTTCAATCATTTTCTTTATTTCCTCATTAGTCCTAACCTCAAACTCATTCAAGTCCTGCAGACTCCACTGAAGAGAATGGGACCCACAGTTCTTAACCTGTTCAGCATTGCTATTGTAGTTTCCATAGCAAGTAGTAAGTTTTTAAAATGGTTATTAGTTATTAGTCCCATACCCGACTGGTTTTCAATTGAGAGCTGTCTTTCTGCTACACTGGTTATCCACCACAGATAAAGAGAATTGCCTGAGCTATATAACCCATAGATGGAGAGAGAAGAGATGGAGTTATGCCTTTCCCAAGGGTATTTGCATATAAGTGGATGCAATAAACTCAAATGGAATTCAAACTAAGCAATATTGAGCTGCTATCCATTACTCAACGTACACATCTTAGTCCTAATCTAGAAGATTAAAACATTGGTTAGTGAATTTGGTGATATGATTGTGGATTCAATCCCAGGTCTGGGTAGTACAGATATACACACTTAGTGGAAACAATACAAGCAATAACTGAACAATTAACTAAGACAAGATATCTCTCAATATAGTCAGAATGAGAACGATCTAGCCTTGTAAATTGAATAAAGGGATCAGTTTGAAGTTACTTGAAGGTTAACCATATCAACACCCACTTTAAGAAGGTTGATTGTTTGTTTGTTTGTTTGAGTTTTATAGCATATCAACCACTGTGGTTTATTTAATGCCAAATCCAGTTTATATGAATTTTAAATGCCTATTTTGTATGGAATAAAAAATGTATAGCTGGCAACATTATTGTTTCAAAAAAAACAACTTAGACCTGACAACATTACTTCTTTTACAAAAAAAACTTAGAGCTGGCAACATTATTGTTTCAAAAACTTAGAGCTGGCAACATTATTGTTTCAAAAACTTAGAGCTGGCAACATTATTGCTTCAAAAACCCAGAGCTGGCAACACTACCTTTCCGAAAACATTATCCGAGACCCCGCTGTTGGATGCAGTCCATCGCCACACCCAGGACGCAGATGCAGTTCACCGTCATACCCAGGATGCGGATGTAGTTTACCGTCATACCCAGGACGCGGATGTAGTTTACCGTCATACCCAGGACGCTAAGAAGGTCGAAGAGCACAATGACCAAAACATTGAGATAATAACAAAAAAGATGAGGATATTTATCAAACTAGTTAACAGCTAGTTCACCAAGGCCCAAGTGACATCCTCCAAGGTTTTCTTTTTGGTTCAACCCTCTTTCGACTTTACATGAATGATCTATATCAGAGTATACTCTGATCATTTGTGAATATCTATACTGATGAGTGCACCTCCAAAACTCTTCATGACCAGAGTTTGGCAGCTGATCTCTCCTCTGACCTAGCTTTAATGGCTCAGTGGGGGAAAACTGGCTGGTTACATTCAATGCCTCGAAAACCAAACAGGTGACATTCCATCATCACTAAATTTTCCCCTATCATAATGAATGGGTGTCCCCTCCGTCAGGCTTCATGCCTTGAGTACCATTGGGACTTAAGCTTAACTCAAACCTCAACTGGAATTTGTACATATGATCCATTGCTAACGATGCTGGAAAAAAGGTTTGTTCTCTGTACCATTCCAGTAAGTATGAGACTCCCCCTACTATCTTAACTTTGTCAAGAGCAGCCCAGTCTTCACTTTCTCATCTTGATAGAGTTCAAAAGCATTTCCATATCCATGTAGGTGAGGAATTATTTTCCACCCTGCACTCTCTTTCTCAGACGAATTGTTGCAAAGCTCTCACTGCTCTGTCACTATTTCCATGGAAAGCGTTCGACCAAATTCCTTAGTTCTACCAGATCTAACCTTCATAGTTAAGATCGGCCATGTCATGTCCATCGAGTGAACTACTCTTATTCCCTTTGTATTCTATTAGGAAGATACAAGTTCTACTCAAACAGCTTCTTCCCATGAACTCCTGATTTGTGGAACTGACTCCCAAGAAGATACTTCCCTAATCACTACCATCTTAACCTGTTCAAGTCTAGGTTTAACTGTTATCTTCCCCACTTAACCCCATAAACTGTATCTCTTACTTTGCAAGAGGTACAGTTTATGGGGATTTAAATATAACTAAGTATATATATATAAATATCAGTGAGGATAAAACTTACATGTTTCTCAGTATGGTCAGTTACTACCAAATGCTAATTTACTAATCATTGCTCTACAGTAGGCATCTACTGAAATAAAGAAAAATATCATACTGGTAAGATTAACAGTTTCCATACAGGAGACATTTAACATTCATTAACTGAACAATTAACATGTTGGTTAAAATTTATAAAATCTAAAGATAGTTTTTTAGGAAAATGGGTTTCCACTGTTATTGCATTTTCTGATATTGATGTGGGTGGTCTCGTTCCTAACCTTTTGTTTAAGCTAAAGTCAACATCTAGATTATATTATTCTTTGTCCATTTTTGGATCAACATGCTCTCCATTTTAGCTGTTACTGCTGTTGAAAGTCTTTAAGTGATGCAGTTTTTTGTTATTTGGTATAGTTCTTTCTTTGTAATTTTGAGGGATGAAGAGGTAAAGTTACTTAGAAAAACAAAAGATAGGAACATGATAGAATGACTTTTTTTCCTTTTTTTTACAGGTTTCATGAGGACAAATTGTTTTAAGTAATTTTTTTCACATAATGGTTAAACACACACATATATTTTATATATAGAATTTTATATATATATATATATATATATATATATGTATATATTTTAAATCTTTGCATATGTATGTATATGTTTTAAATCTTTGCAAGCAAATAAAGCAACAAAGATGCAAGCGGTTACTGAGTGTGAAATAAACCAAGAAAAGGTTATTGACAAGAAAAAACAATAAAAGAACACTACTGCAAATGTTAGATTCCAACGATTGAAATTGCATTTTAATTTTTGAAGATTGTAGTTGAAAGGAAAGCAAAAAGCTGGAACAGAAAAATTAGAAATTATCAAATTTGCTGACAAAAAAAAATCATTATTAAACCAAAGTAAATTAACTGTAAATTGCCAACTCAGTTTATCTTTTACCTTTAAATATAGTTAAATTTTTAAAATTATCTATTACCATTCCTTATAGCCATAATTTATTATTATATAATGGTCCACTCCTTATTTTGTTTATTCAGCTTTAATATTGCTATGTATTGCTGTCCAGTTGGTATTATTAATATCTTATATAGATGTTCCACATTTTTAATTTTATCTAAAGGCCCTTTTAAGAAGCTTCCTGAACCCCCAACATCCCCTGAAAATTTGTTAACTTTACGCCAGATTAACCTACTCCTCCCTTCAACACCCTTTCAAAAAATTGAACATCATATTTGTCTACAATTACGATACATTTCTCATTGACATATTTTCTGCAATTGTCAGTGATGGCCAGTCTACATTCCAGTTTATCATGTCATGAAAAAAATAACTCACTCACCTCCACCCTGTCAGCTTACTTTTCTATTTAGGACAGATCTGACATTTAATTGGTTAATCAAGACAAACCCACAAATCTATTTTTAATTCTGACCTTATGTTTCTCTGCTACCCTGTTTTAACTTCTGGAAAAGAGGTAACACTCTGTTTTTAAATTTTCTTAAAAATCATTTAATCACCAGTTACTTGCCATCACCTGAAGACGTACAATGAAAGTATTGAAACATGAAAACTTTTCTGTAGTGATTTCTTCAGGTTTTTATTATAATCTCTTATAATAAAAATAATATATATATGCATATATATATATATATATATATATATATATATATATATATATATATATATATATATATATTTGAGTCCATCAAATACATGATTATCAAAATATGTTTTTTTGTTGCGGCCCCCAAATAGTGGTTATTAAAATGTGTCTACTTTCAAAAGCCTATGTACTGAAAACAATATCAATTTTTGTACTTATCTGTTTAGTTTGTTATGAGACCGAATTGCATGTGTCCATTTTGTATAACTTAATGGAGTGAAATAGGCAGATTGCCCTTCCCACTTAATGATGTCTTGTGCAAGTCTCGTCAGGTCACATGACTGTTTTTTATTCTAAAGAATATTTATAATTAATTTATCATTATTTTTGTTTCGGACAAGGGGAGATAACTTTATGTCTATCGCTACAGTGCCCTCAATGGATTGCCTGACTTTTCAATTAACCTGATGAATATTTATAAGCCTTCTTAAACTTAAAAATTTTGAAAAACTGATAATATCTTTGCTCTTGTATATAAATACTTATTACAAAACAAATTACTCGTATTTGCCTTGATAAAAATCCCTAGGAAGACAAAACATGTCGTCTAAGATAAAATAAAGATAAAAAGAAAAGTTATGCGTGTGATTAAAGTTGCATGAAAATCTGACAGAATAGTAAATAAGACAATTAGGTAAAGTTCTACTTTGACATATTTCCCTGATGAAATAATTTTGTCAGAAAATGAATAAGTAAAATTATTTTATGGATGATGCCATTCACTGGTCAAACATGTCAAAGCAGAAATTTTCATAATGTTATTTTATATATATACATACATATATATATATATATATATATATATATATATATATATATATATATATATATATATATATTAGGTTGGTGCAAAAATAATGTTGTTTTCTCACATAGTAACATATGTGAGAAAACGACATTATTTTGCACCAACCTAATATATATATATACATATATATATATATAACTCCTTTCTTAGGAAGATTTCTGTCCAAGACCATTTATGGGTATGGGTGTGAAAGCACAATAAAAAAAGGTTTGCTGATTATTTTTTAAATATATACAGAAGTAAATTGATAAGTCTGTAGCCTAATGATAAAAAAAAACTAAAAAAAAAAACATTTATTTTAGTCACCAAATATGTATTTTTCACCATAACATTCCTCACAGATCAAACATTATACAGTGAAAATTTCAGATTAAATTTCAGTTGTGTTTGGCCATGGACTTACTGATCCTCCCTCAGTAGAGTAACAAGAGGAGGAAGAAAGTGAGTAAGAAAAGAAAGTGAAGGAAAACTGATTTTATGCTACAAAGATTTTATATTAATATTACCTATTGATAAATATATTATGAAAAACCTGGCAACCTGATCAACTTGAGTATGTATGGATCCCAATATGAGTCTCTATGTCAGAGTATGACTATATTCATAAATAGAAAAGATTTGTATGATCATTAAAATAATGGAAAGCAAAGAACACAAGGACAAATAAATAAGCTTTATCAAAGACAAGTTCTTCCAAGATAATAAGAACAGTAGCAAGAAAAATGATGCTGTTAAGAGTTAAGGCAGTTTTACCATCTTCAATGATAATGATAAAACAAAGGGCATACTACCCATTTGATGTGACCCTTTGGTCCAATTTAGCAAGTTGGGCAGCCATGGCAAACACTTGTGAGGATTTAGCCAAGATGTTTTTATCTGCAAGTTTTCCAATAAAATGGTGAAAATCGCTGGCAGAAACACTTGAAGACTATTTACACAGAAAATAATAGCAGTTACCAAAAAAGGACAAAAGAAAAAAAAAATTATGTAGTAAATGAATAAAGAGAAAATAAATAAACAGTTTGCAAAATGGGGCAAAATACAAGCAAAAGTGATGATAAAACAGGGAAAGATAATCCCATCAGAAAAAAATGTTTTTATAAAATAAAATAAAAATAATATGAAGAAACGAAATGAAAGAATTATAATAATGATAGTGAAGAGAAGAGAGAAAGGGAACGAGAAAGGTTTCTTTGAAGCAAAGAAAGTTGAGTGAATAAAGTAGAAGTAAAAGACTAAGAGAAGAAAGAAAGAAGTGAAGAGAAGAAGAAAGAAATGAAGAGAAGAAGAAAGAAGTGAAGAGAAGAAGAAAGAAATGAAGTGAAGAAGAAAGAAGTGAAGAGAAGAAGAAAGAAAAGAAGAAAGAAGAGACGAAAGAAAGAAGTGAAGAGAAGAAGAAAGAAGTGAAGAGAAGAAGAAAGAAGAGAAGGAGAAAGAAGTGAAGCGAAGAAAGAAGAGAAGAAAGAAAGAAGTGAAGAGAAGAAGAAAGAAGTGAAGAGAAGAAGAAAGAAGAGAAGAAAGAAAGAAGTGAAGAGAAGAAGAAAGAAGTGAAGAGAAGTGAAGAGAAGAAGTGAAGAGAAGAAGAAAGAAGTGAAGAAAGAAAGAAGTGAAGAGAAGAAGAAAGAAGTGAAGAGAAGAAGAAAGAAGAGAAGAAAGAAAGAAGTGAAGAGAAGAAGAAAGAAGTGAAGAGAAGAAGAAAGAAGAGAAGAAAGAAAGAAGTGAAGAGAAGAAGAAAGAAGTGAAGAGAAGTGAAGAGAAGAAGTGAAGAGAAGAAGAAAGAAGTGAAGAAAGAAAGAAGTGAAGAGAAGAAGAAAGAAGTGAAGAGAAGAAGAAAGAAGAGAAGAAAGAAAGAAGTGAAGAGAAGAAGAAAGAAGTGAAGAGAAGAAGTGAAGAGAAGAAGTGAAGAGAAGAAGAAAGAAGTGAAGAGAAGAAGAAAGAAGAGAAGAAAGAAAGAAGTGAAGAGAAGAAGTGAAGAGAAGAAGAAAGAAGTGAAGAGAAGAAGAAAGAAGAGAAGAAAGAAAGAAGTGAAGAGAAGAAGAAAGAAGAGAAGAAAGAAAGAAGTGAAGAGAAGAAGAAAGAAGTGAAGAGAAGTGAAGAGAAGAAGTGAAGAGAAGAAGAAAGAAGTGAAGAAAGAAAGAAGTGAAGAGAAGAAGAAAGAAGTGAAGAGAAGAAGAAAGAAGAGAAGAAAGAAAGAAGTGAAGAGAAGAAGAAAGAAGTGAAGAGAAGAAGAAAGAAGTGAAGAGAAGAAGAAAGAAGTGAAGAGAAGAAGAAAGAAGAGAAGAAAGAAAGAAGTGAAGAGAAGAAGTGAAGAGAAGAAGAAAGAAGTGAAGAGAAGAAGAAAGAAGAGAAGAAAGAAAGAAGTGAAGAGAAGAAAGAAGAGAAGAAAGAAAGAAGTGAAGAGAAGAAGAAAGAAGTGAAGAGAAGAAGAAAGAAGAGAAGAAAGAAAGAAGTGAAGAGAAGAAAGAAGAGAAGAAAGAAAGAAGTGAAGAGAAGAAGAAAGAAGTGAAGAGAAGAAGAAAGAAGAGAAGAAAGAAAGAAGTGAAGAGAAGAAAGAAGAGAAGAAAGAAAGAAGTGAAGAGAAGAAAGAAGAGAAGAAAGAAAGAAGTGAAGAGAAGAAGAAAGAAGTGAAGAGAAGAAGAAAGAAGAGAAGAAAGAAAGAAGTGAAGAGAAGAAGTGAAGGGAAGATGTGAAGAGAAGAAGAAAGAAGTGAAGAGAAGAAAGAAGTGAAGAGAAGAAGAAAGAAATGAAGAGAAGCAAAAAGTAAGAAAAGTAAAAAGTAGAAAGAAGAAAGTAAAAAGAAAGTAAAAAGTAGAAAGAAAGAAGTAACAGAAGAGAAGAAAGTAGAGAAGAAAGAAGGAACAAAGTAAAAAAAATGTAAAAGAAAAGAAAGAAAAAAAAGAGACAAGAAAAAGAAGAGGAATAGCAAAAAAAAGCAGAGATAAAGTGATAGTAAAAAAACAAGAAGAGGCGACCTGTAGAAAGAACAAAAAAACAAAATGGAGTAATAATTAAACATATGAAAACAAAGATTGACGGAGAAATAAATAAGAAGCAAGAGAAAGGAAAGGCAATAAGGATTGGGGAATGAACAATTATCAAAGAAAGAAGTAAAGAAACAAATAATGATGAAAATGATAAGGTGTTAAGAAAGGAAAAGCAGCAGATAGAAAAGAAAAAAAAAAAAGAAATCAAATTGCCAATAGATAAAAAGAAAAAATATATCAAGTATAAAAGGAACAAAGACAGATTTATAAAGCTGACATATGACAAACATACAAATAAAAGTGTCACAATGTGAATTTTATTCATTGACTGAAAAATATTTTATCTGATGTGTGATCTTATCCATCGATTTATATAGTGCATTTTGGACACACTTCAGATGCTAGCAAACATAGTTAAAAAAAAAAAAAGAAAAAATGTTCCTTGTGTGTGTGTGTGTGTGTGTGTGTGTGTGTGTGTGTGTGTGTGTGTGTGTGTGTGTGTTTTATTATATCCTTTAACCATGTTAGGGAGTGGTTAGGATTTTCATTGGACATTTTTTGTTGGGATTTTTTTAAAACATTTTTTAATATTTTATTATTCATTTTCTTTTTTCTTTTACAAAGTTATCCTAATATTATTGGCTCTTACAAACATTATCTTCATTTTTTTTTTAGTTTTAATAATGATGGGAGAAGAAAGACATTCTTTTCTTTTCTGGACTCTTTTTTTTACGACTTTTCATGTTTGTCAACTAATTTTTTTTTCTATTTTCTTATACTTTCACTCTGAAGATTTACTTGTGTTACTATGACTAGTAGAAGTCATTTTACCAAAAAAAAGTTCCAAAAAGATTATATAAAAAAAATCTCTACAAATACTTCAACAAAAAAAAAAAAAAAAGAAACCACTGTAATTTTAAAATTGTTTGTATTAAGTTAAGTCATAAATAATTTCAGTTTTTGTGGACTGCTGTTTTCCATGCTAATAGGAATATATACTTGAAAACAAGGTGAATAAAATAAGTAAAGGTTTATTGTAAAAAAAAAACAGTACGATAAGAATAAAGGTAACAGTTATGCACAAGGTCTTTGCAAATCAATCCAGTAGTGAGTGCTAATATTTGAAGGTCAGTAGTTCTTGTGTAAGTCTGAGTCATACTCAACAGATCCCAGCTAGACTCTATAGTCCATTGACTTGCCAATACTTATAGGTAATTACTACCTATAGCATAGTTACTCATGGGGATGATATGTTATTCTGTTACATCATGGACCAAATGTAATGACAAATGTATTATGGAATTAAAAAGGTGACCTGTTAGTGCATCATAGACATGTCTGTATATTCATCTGTAAACAATTAAGATAGAAGCATAGAAAAACTTGGGTTTCTATGACAGTGTTTATTGTCCCTTTTATATAAACTAGTGAAACAAAGTTCTCAATGTCTCTTGGGCATACCAGTTTTCTTTTGGGTCCAGGAGTTAGGGTAAGTATAAGAATTATTGTAATGGTCATGCTCAAGTCAGCCTTCTGCAGAGTTGGAATAGCCAGAGAAAAGTTTGTAGTTACTTTATTGTTGGAGGGTCAGCATGGTTATAATGGCTGAGCACAAATCAGCCTTGTGCCGAGTTTGAACGACCAAAGAAAGGGTTGATTTACTTCATAGTTAGAGAGTTTGGAAACGCCAGGTGTTGTTAAGAGAAGCGACGGTTCAGTCATAAACAGACCAAGCAAACAAATATTTCCAAGTAGGAACATAATTATCGCATGATGCTAGAGCTTGGAGCAAGGGAGAGTAAGAGGCTCAGGAAGGAAAATGTCATTTTATTGACTTAACTAGTACTGCCTAAGAGCATCTTATGAAACCAAGTGGAGTAATCCTATTTCCAGTTCCTTTACTGCTAGCATCATGGGAAAATCCATTTCTACTCTTAATTATTCCTTATTATTTTATCTATTTTATAGCCCACAAGCTGCCCTCTGGGAGGACTTTAGGCTAGCTTCTACAGAGGCTTTTTGGGTCATCAGCCTTTTACCTTCAGCATCCTATGTACATAAGTTATAAGAATTTAGAAATAATAAAATTATTTTATCTTTATTTGACACCTTAATTCAATATAATCTTTCTTCATATACACAACCGATCTCCATAGTTTGTTTATATTTATTTTGCATGCAATTTTTATTTTCTTTAAAAAAAAAAATCACCATTCTTTATGATCACCTCGCATAAATTCACTCTTAAAAGACATTAGAGAATCCAAACCCAAAATGCAGTATTTTGAACACGTTACGTTAATTATGGTTTAATTAGACAATATCAACTGTAATTGCAAAAAAGAACAAAATTAAAGTTAAAACTTTAATTAAGAATTGTTTTTTTTTTAAAACGTTTCACTGTTTAATTTTAAATGAGTTATTTAATTTTTAATCATATGTAACTATGTGTTGAAACTTGACTAATGCATGGAATAATAATGCAACACAAAATGTACTTAGAACAAAATGTATTGAAACAAGAAAGTGTACACAATATTTACATATAGTCTTTTGTATATTCCTGGGAAGACCGTTCCTGGAATGTGTGTTGACTGAGTTGCAGTCAGGCAGAGTCTCTGGTTGAATCTCTTGATTCCTTCCCGGTACCAACCATATTTATATAAAGTTGGGAAGTCAAACAAATTATTTATGACTCAAACTTAACTTTTCAGTTTCATAATTTCAGGATTCTTTATATTAATTTGTGATGCAACTTCAAACATAAGTCTTTGGTTTCAGACTGAAGCAGAAACTGTTTTAAGCCAATAAATGTATGCACATAGACATGCATGCATTCAGTGTAAACATCTGAAAAAGAATATTACAAACATTTATACATATACAAATTATCTTACATCAACAAATAATAGCAAAAAGGAAAGAAAAATATGTAACATACCCAGATAGAATTTATTTCTCATTACAGCTGTCTACTAAGGACTGTACAATGATGATCTGAGAACTTTAGACAGATTTGATCTGAGAAGGTTTGATGTAAAACAACTGCAAAGAAAAGGAAAAAAAAAAGACTTAAAAAAAATTAATAACATTTTAAAATACTTTGTTTCATGAAAACAAGATAATGGCTGAACCACTTGTTCTGAGTATGTCTGTCTGCTTGGGCTGATAGTCAGTAGCTGTTGTGTGGACCCCCCCACCCTACTCAGGTACATTTGAAACAGTTTGAACAAGGTCAGTACACTCAAAACCTCGGTCATTATGGCTTGTAACTTTTTGCTAGCACAACCATCAACAGCTTCCAAATAGTTGTGTTTACCCAACATCAATTAGAAGGCTTGGCTCAAATATGGTATGATTTTTAGGCACTTTTGGAAAGTGCTACATGCTAGGATTACCTCTCCAAGTAATTTTTGGTTTCTTTTTAAATCAATTCACACCCAGGAAGGTGATAATGTCACTAAGATGCAAGGGACTACTGGGAGTGAATGAGAATGAAAAAATTTTAGAAGGAACTGAAAATCCATTCCTGGGATAAACCTCTATTCTTGTTCAGAAGACCCGGAAACAAATTAATCACAGTAAAATTCAAACCAGTTAGCAGAAAAGCAAACATTCTAACCACTCAGCCACATAGGTTTGGTGGGGTTTGGTTTGGTTTGTTTTATGGCATATCAACATCAGTGGGTCATTTAATGCCCACAAAATTTTCATTGTTGGTATTATTTTTTTTTCCAAAAATCCATTTCCTTCCTTCAAAAAATCCATTTCTGGTAATAATTTTCCTTCACTGGTAATATTTTTTTTCAAAAGATACACAGCTGGTAATTTTTTTTTTCTTTCAAAAATGTATTGCTGGTAATATCTGTTTTTTAAAAATGTACAGCTGGTAATTTTTTTTTTTTTAAATATATCGCTAGTAACATTTTTCCTCTTCAAAAATGCACTACTGGTAACAACTTTTTACAAAGTATTTCTGGTATTAAAACTTATCTTTACACTTTCATAGTGTTTTGACCCCAGTTTGGGGTGTTAACCACCTGCCCATATCTCCGGGTCAGGGTGAACCTGGGAACACCAGCAATTAAGAAGTGGCTCCATGCTCCTCAAAACCCCCTGATCAGAGGCCTTGCTGTTGGATGCAGCTTATTTTCTTACCCAAGATGCAGATGTAGTTTATTGTCATACCCAGGACGGACATGCCCACATAGGTTAACGATAATATTACCACAACTCTGCATTTCACAAACTCTTTCAGAAGTGTTTAAATTAGCATCTACATACTATATATTGTCAAGATCTATTCTATAGACAATATATGTTACTCTGCATAGGGATTGAACTTACATCTTCCAGGTAATAAAAACTAATGTTGTTTTTTTTGGATTAAGCCGATTCAGATGGGTTCAGCCGAAGTAGCTCAAGTTAGACTAGTTGTTTTTCTCTAGAGGAGAGACGCTTCCAGTTGCCTGGTGAATTTTTGTTAGAGTAATTCAGAACTGAACAAACTTTCTGCTACCTGAATAATATCCCTAAAATAATTTGACTTATTTTCTATATATTTTCTCAGATGAAAGATAAAAGTCTTCAAGTAAATATATCCTTTAGGTCTTAAAGAAGACAATCCTTCATCAGAATCTATAGACTAGCACTAAAGAATAAGAAACAAAGAGTTTTACCAAATAACAAAAACCATATCACCTGAAGACTTTCTACAGCAACAACGAAAATAAGTAGCACATGTAACTATAGAAAGGAAAATAATAATAATATAATCAAGATGTTTTTTTCCCCACTATCAAAAAAAAAAAATAAAATAAAAAAATAATATCAGAAGGAAACCGCCATTAATACCAGAAAAAGCAATACTTTTTAGTTGACTTGAAAAGTCAATTTTCCTGAAAAACTCTTGACACAAAGTCTTAATAAATTTCAACTGAGAATAACATTAACTCTTCGGTCAATGAATGCTAAATATTCCCTGTATGGAAATGGCTACTTTAATCATATCAAGAATATAAAATTGTTACATATTCATACAATATAACCTTTATAAAGAATTTCAATCCTAAGGGATATGTAGAATTCTCAGGTGCAGTTAAATTTCACAAAGTCAAAGACAAAAACAAAAACAGATATGCTTAAAGAAGAGAAACAACTCAATGACAATATTAAATTTGAAAGTTTAATGAACAAAGATGTATGCACAGATAGGTAAAAGGCTTGCAAATATAATTTATATTTGCTGAAAACTGCTAGAAAAGTGTCCAAAGAACAAATGGGATTTGCAACCTTGTGGCTGCTGAACTCCATTAATGTTGGAAAAGATGGCTCCAATAAACATGTGGTCACAACAATTGTTACTTTGCAAAAGAAGATTTAAGGTTCAAATTTATTTTTTGAATTTAGGACAATAATTAACCAATCAGAGTTCCAGATTAGTAATAGTTTCAAGTTCATGGATGAGCCTTGAATGGTAAAGGGTTAGCTCCCTTTACTACAACTTTCAAATTCTTATACCTTTTGACTATCTCCACATACAATTTATCTAACAAAACAAATAATTTACATGCTTGAAATAGTGTCAGTAGCTCATTTCAAGACAATAAATCAAAATTCTTGAAGTTCATAGTTTTGACATTGTCATGAACAGGAACAACAGATTAAATGATATGATACAAAGTAACATTAAAAAATGTTTAAGACAAATAATAAAAAAACATATCACAATATCAAGAACATAAGAAAATCGTTATATATTTATACAATATAACCTTTTGACTATCTCAACCTAAGACAAAATATGCACAAAGATAGTTCTTTCCAAAGAGTCCAGTTTTGAGTTACTGTATTTACTTTTTTTCTTATATCTAACACACCCATTTGATGATGCTAGAGTGATCCTTAGATTACCACTTTCACATCAGTCCAGGGCTGCTGATCCACTTTTCTAATAGAATAGCAAGGCTCTAGATGTAACCATGGCACTAGAGGATGTGAGGACAGGACTTTGGTCTCCTCATTTATTGCTAAATTTGTCATCTTGGCATCAATCTATCATAATGCTAGTGAGCAGAGCCCCTATCAGTTGTATAAAATCCTTACTACTATTCATTTTCAAAATAAAATAAGAAAACTTTATCTTGCACCCTTTTTTTTTTACTTTTTATTTTTGAAATATTAGCTTCAGAAACTTTTATATAAAATCTTCTGTGTGGGGGAAAAATCTAAACACCTCATTTCAGAAAATAAATACAAACAGCAAAAAAATTGTGGATTAAAATCAAAACAAAAAATTTGTACAATACTAAAGTGGTGTGGGTCTTGGAGATTAAAAATGAACAGTTGATTTACCCACACCATTAATGAAGGATGATAATGAACAAAAACACATGGGTAATTTTAGCAAAACAAGACCAGGAATTTATTTATGAACTTACAAGTTTGAAGTAGTGTCAGTAGCTTGTTTTGGGAAAATAAATCAGATTTCCTTAAGTCTATAGTTTTACTTTTAACATACTAGATTTTTTTGCAAAATGCTGACATGTGTTGAAATGTATTTAGTATTGTTGAAGTTTTCACTAACTCTACTCTCCCAACTGGGTTTATATTTACAGTGGTACTACTGTGCATTATATTTTACCAGAATGATATATATCAAAGGCACATGGCCGAGTGATTAGAACGTTCACATTCAGACCATGAGACCTGGGTTTGAATCTCACCATGGTCAATTTGTCAGGAAGGAAACTTCCTGATCTTACTGGACTGGAGAAGTTGTTCCCAGTGTGCAGCACATTTAGAAAGTGCCTGAAAACCATACCACAGGTTGACCCAAGCCTTGTGAGTAAAATTGGGTAGATGGAACCCTTGGTGGAAGGTGCCATTAATAGCTGAGCTAGCACAAAGTCACAAGTCACAATGGCCGAGGGCTTGAGCATGCTGGCCTTGTTCAAATTGTTGATCATGCAAATAACATACTCTTTCCTAGGAACTGTAATTAAGGTCTGCTCAGTATAGTTGCAGTATAAACCACAGGTGGACTCTGTGGGTGTTGGATAAACACAAATGTACCTGAGCAAGCGTCTGCAATAGGGATTGGCTTGCCAGCCTAATAGATAGGTATCCTCGATTACAAGTGGCCAGCTATACATTATATATATATATATATATATATATATATATATATATTATATATATATATATATATATATATATAAACTTCATGTTATACAAAAAACAATATTGCATTTTTATTAAATAATTATTTGTTATTAAAATAGTAGGAATATTTTGTATGTCAAATAATAAAACTTAATTTTTCAAAAAAAAAAAAAAAAAAATTTATGAAAATTTATAGTACTAAGCTATACCCTAGTAAAACAAACTGTACTTTTTATCTCCTTGTCTGTTTGCACTTCTCCACAAAGTTTTGTTTCAACTAGTCAATGTATGACTATTTTAGAATGTATGATGGACAGACAGACAGATAGACAGATCAGGGAAAATCAAAGAATTTTATATATAGATTGATATGAAGAGGAACAACAGATTAAATGATCTGTCGCAAAATGATATTAAAAAATGTTTAAGACAAAGATAAGAGAGTCCATTGCTCACCGAAGTGATATACAGTTTGGATACGTTCAAAAGTAGATGAAGATAGTTTGAAATGCTTAACTTTCTTGGATTGTTGAGAAAATTCTTTGAAGGGGAACATGCTGGCTAAAGGCTGATAATATAAATGGCAAGTACTTTTACACTGGTGAGTAATTCAAGACTAGTCGTGAGGAACTGAAATGAAACCTTTCACAGGACTTCAAACACTCTACTCAATTTAATTTTTCTCCTAATTTTATATCAAAAAGAATTTTATGTAAGGTCATGATTTTTTTCCCTTCTTTGTTCACCATCTAATTTCTGTGAGGTCAAGATTTTCATTGGTCCAAAAAAAAATTCACATAGGCTTGCAAATTTTTTTCCTTCTCAGTGCAACAGTTAATTACTGTGAACAACAAAAGTCTCACATAGGCTCACAAATTTCTTTCCTTCTTCCTCAGTCCTCTGAATTTAAAGAACTTTGAACAGAGTTATTATTTCACATTCACTACAACTAAAAATATTTTTCTGAGAGGATCAGAGATATATATTTGAATCGATTCATGCCAAGCAAAATGCTATGGCACAAAGGGTTACTGAGTGTGAAAGAATAAGAAAAATGAAAACATTAAGGATGGAGAACAATAAAAGAAGAGGAATCAAGACAGTAGATAATGATTATATGTGTAAGTTTCCCAAGTCTCACCAGATATTTCACACAAGGGATAAAGAACCTCATTTTTTATAATTTTTCTTTTTTTGAAGAAAGGACTACATACCTTGAGTTCTGCTAATTTGTAGACAGTGCTTTGTGTGTGTGTGTATATATATATATATATATATATATATATATATATATATATATGAAAAATGGTGGTACTCGTTTGCAAAATCTTTGAATAGCTCAACTTGCAAGGGAACAAATCAGTACCTGAGGAAAAATAGGGAATAAAAGAAAAGAAAGAAAACAAAGAAGGTGAAAACAATCGTCAAGCATTTAAGCTCCCAGTTCAAAGAAAAAAAAATCCCAAAATGAGTAAAAGGACAACTACATAAAGGGCTCAATACACTAAGTAGAAAAGGAAAATTATGGAACAGTATTTATTGCTAAAACCAAAATTAACAATGACCGTGTGACAAAAAAAACAAAAAAAACAACAACAACAGGGAGTATGTATTTTATTGAACAATCAATAAAAAAAACAATTCTAATAACCAGCTTTTCCTATGCCCACATCTACACTGGCTTTACCCTGCAGATCCATTTAGGTGAAACCTAGATAGGTTTGCCTGGCTCCTTAGGCTTATCATATATATATATATATATATATATATATATATATACACACATACACATATATATATGTTAAAGAAAAACAGATCACTTTAAGGCTCCATTGTAATAGTTTATTTCACCAGAGACCTTTTAAAGGACACTGGATCATCAGACATTACTTCCAAAAGGTGAAACAAAAAATGAAATGAAAATTTACCCTTTTGACAGGAAGTATTAAGTTTATGTAATTTAACAGCGAGGGTAGCGAGGAGTGGTGTGAGAGACATGGTCAAGTTTAGAGAGGGTTTATTTTAATATTTCTTTCTATCATACTTAGTATTGAGGAAGGAGGGACCAGATATTGACCTATTTAATCGGTTAACTTAACGGAAATGATATGTTTGAAAAGAAGGAGAGAAGAGAGAAAAAAAAGAAAAGAGAAAGGAGGGAGAAATAAAGAGAAAGAAGCTGTATTTAGGCTTTATGGAGGAATAGGGGGGTGGTATAGTTTTAGCAATTTAGGTAAAAAACAAATTTTAATGTTTGATAGTTATTTAAATGTTTAAAAAAAAACACAAAGAAATTAATTTGATGCTTGCTAGCAATTTAAAAATTAACTCTTTTACAAATAATTTAGGGATTTAATGAGTTAAATACTATATTTAAAAATATATTAATAAAAAACACATTGAAAATATTTAAAATATAAAAGTTTACTGATAGTAATCTTATAATATTGTAAATGACTGTTAAGGTAACATCTTTATCAGTTTGAGTCTAATTCATGAATGTAATTTGTAACTATTTTTAGATGAGTAATTTTTCTTACTTAAAGTTTAGGTTTCAAATTAAGATGGAGTTATATATATATATATATATATATATATATATTTATATATATATATATAAAATGGATATCCAGACTTATTCTCTTATATATACATATATGTAAATAATGTTATCATTGTCAAGGCTATTTCTCTCACAAGACTATATCTTTTATATATAAAATTGTTTATTCCACTCCAGATATTGTCAATATTAGTATAAGAGGGAGCAGCTTTCTGAAATCTTTTTGTGGGAATGTGAGAGACATGCTGTCTTTTCCCTCTTGAATGTAATACTTATACATCATCCTGTCATCTGGTTCTTCTACATGTGCATTAAGTGTTAACCACCTGTTTATATATTGTGGGTAGCTACTGACCTCCTGTGAAGTGCAGATCTATACTGGATGGCTATGTGCTTATTTTCCAAGTCAAACTGCTGATGCATCAGGCCCCTTTGTTGCTCTCAGTGCAAAGTCTATTTTGGTATCATCTGGAGTGGGTACAGTACATACTGGTGTCATCACAGATCAACTTCTCTTAAAGGAAAGGTTCCTTATTGCTATTAAATTTGATTCAGACCATCTGATATTTTCTGGCATGAATCCTGAAGAATAATTGAGATCCTTCTTGTTTTAGGCACCAATATTTATTACTAGAAATATATACATGCACCATATTTACTATGTCAGTCAATAGGAAAATTGAGGGTATGTTGTACATACATAAACTACATACAAGTCCACCATTGATTTTCTGGTACCCCTGATCCAGAATTGTAGTGGATTATCTGCTTTCTTAGATCAACAGAAATTATTTAATAACTATGCCATAACAGACCTCTGACACATTAATCTATTTATCTTATTACAGCTTCATCAACTAGTAATAAATGTAAATTATATGTGAATTTAATAATTTTTTACTCTTACGATCATTCTAAGAGTTTCTCCTGTAAGGTACTGAAAATTTTTGAGAATATGGTCCAAGCTATTTGACTAAGACATTAAGTACTTTTCTTCTAAAATGAACTTTGGACAATTGCCAACAGAATTTCTTCTTTGTCTGAGAAGGATTATTTGTAATTTGAAAAAGTGGATGATTAAGAAATGTTAGATAAAAAATCCATTAAAAAAAAAGTAAAAAAAAGTTTTAAAAAAAAGTAAAAAAATGTAAAAAAAAGTTAAAAAAAAGTAAAAAAATTAAAAAGAAAGTAAAAAAAGTAGAAAAAAGTAAAAAAATAATGAAAAAAAAGTAAAAAATAAAAAAGTTAAAAAAAGTAAAAAAAAGTAAAAAAGTAAAAAAAGGTAAAAAAAGTAAAAAAAAGTAAAAAAAAGTAAAAAAGTAAAAAAAAGTAAAAAAAGTAAAAAAAGTAAAAAAAATGTAAAAAAAGTAAAAAAAAAGTAAAAAAATGTAAAAAAAAAGTAAAAAAATGTAAAAAAAAAAGTAAAAAAGTAAAAAGAAAGTAAAAAAAGTAAAAAAAGTAAAAAAGTAAAAAAGTAAAAAAAGTAAAAAAAAATTAAAAAAGTAAAAAGTTAAAAAAGTAAAAAAAATTAAAAAGTTAAAAAAAAGTAAAAAAAAAGTAAAAAATAAGTAAAAAGAAAGTAAAAAAAGTAAAAAAAAGTAAAAAAAAGTAAAAACGTAAAAAAAAAGTAAAAAAAACGTAAAAAAAAGTAAAAAAAGTAAAAAAAAAAAAAAGAAATTACTTTTGGAATAAGGGTGAGTGGATAGTACAATGGTTATTACCGATGTATGACATGTGATCGGCATTTAGTAATGCATTGCATTTAGTAATGTACTATTGACCTTGAGAAAGGCAAGAATCCATTTCTTCTTTTCCCAGCTATGGATTAAATAGCAGGGTAGACTACCACTTTAAATTCAAAACCATAGAAAAGGTAATCAGAAAGCACTTCCATGTCTTTCTGAACAGGTCTCATAACAATTCAAAGATAATAAAAGGAAAGAACCTGAACAGAGACATGATCATCTACATCCTAAAGGGATATGGCATTAAAAAAAAAACATTTAAACATTGGAATAGAGAGATTTATTCATGTCAAACAATCAATGATATATATTTCATATTTACACATGATTTATGTTTAATTTCCAAAGAATTAAACTTTTTTTTTTCAAGGATATTTTTATTACTTCAAACAATATTTTTAACGGATAACCATATTTAAGTAGATGCTTTAAGTAGAGGCTCCATTTATTTTAAGCAGTATTTATTTTGTCTACTATTCCTCTTGCAAATTGCATGCAAGTTGCATTGCTGCTGAAGGGCACGTTTTCTTTATAAAGTTTTCTTGAGTACACAGGATAGTAAATAAAATATTGTTTAAAATAAATGGAGAGTGTACTTAAATATGGGTATCCACTAAAAATAACGCTTGAAGTAATAAATATATTTAATTATATAGTAGCTCAAAAGCCACCCTGTCAGACTGAATTTAAGCTAGCTCCTGCAGAAGACTCTTAATTGGGCCTTCAGCTTGTTCAGGAGTTTGAGAGTCATTAAGTCTTTGCATTTTCTCAGCCCTAGAAGCTCTTCTGGCTGCTGTTTAATCTGGGCTTTCATTTGCATGGGGCTTTCTTTTCCTTGCTGCAACCTTGGCTCTTTTGATTGCAATCTGTTCCTCTGTTGGCAGGGATTTCTTTTTTGTAAGTCATACTACTGCTGTATGTGATAGGCAACAATAGACTACAGAAGAACTCAAAATTGATTGCTGCATTTAAGTATTGCATTAATATTTAAGCTCACCTTTTAAAAGTTCAATGATAATTCTTCTGCCACCACTTAATTTGAAGACAAAGTAGGTCGTTACTTTCTGTACAAACAATTATTTTTATTTCATGGGTGACTTTCACTGGATTTTGCAATTAATTTTGATTATTCCCAAATTTATTTCCAACTTATACAAACTGTTATACAAAAAATTTGTTGCAAAAAGTCATAAAATAAATACTGAAAAACAATCGCAGTAATGAAAACTTGGGAATGCAAAATTTCTGTAACAGGAGCTATTGAAAGTTAGAGAGTCATGTCCCTTTAATTGAAAAAGGGTGACACAGTGACATTCACATTTATTATATAGAAATACTTATTTTGTTGTCATATTTAAACAGCCTAGCACATGAGAACATACATAGCCATATATATCTATTTTTATTTACCATATAGAGGAAAAGGGATGTGCAGGTAATGTCACTGTTATCAGTGCAGAAAGTGGAATTGGCAAGCTAAACCTTGTCCATTTCATTTGCTCCATACTAATAATCCATATCTGATCCCCACATCTAAGGAATAAATAGTGTAGACAGAGTCTCTAGCTTTGGGTGGAAGTTTTGAATTTTGTCTGTCTAAGAGACAGACAAAATTCAAAATTGACAGCAACAGAAAACCACTCCACTATCTTTTGTTAATGCCAATTCACAGATAATAATGAAAAGGAATCTATGGAGAGCCATGATAACCTATATCATAAAGGAATATGGCATTAAAATGAATAATAGAATAGAGAGATGTATTCATAAACTATTTTATACAAACACTATATTTCATACAAATTCCCACCTACTCTGTTGAATTTACATCACACCAGATGGATTCCTGCCCTTGAGAAAGACAGGAATTCATTTCTTCTGTTACCAGCTATCAGTTAAATAGTAAGATAGATTTGTCTCTCCCACTTTAGTCATTCAAGGAGAACTACTCTGAAACTAGAAAAAAGCAATGGGAAACCACTCCACTATCTTTCCTAAAAAGTCATAGCAATTCCCAGATAATAAAGAAAGGGAATATGTGAAGAGACATGATCATATACATCTTGAAGGGATATGGAATTAAAAAAATATATACTGGAATAGAGAGACGTATTTATCTATTTTTTTTTAATCTAAATATACAGATGCATAAATGAAGGAGGTGGTATGTATCTACTTCTTTGTGCAACCTTATAAATTCTTTTGTAGTCAAAAGAGCAAATATTTGGTGGAGAGTGCTAAATGCCAAGATAAAATGGACTAAAAATTTCAATATTGCTTCAAATATAGATTAGAGATTTTTGTACTGAGATTAAAAAAATGGTGAAAATATTTTTTCTTACCTGAAAAGTAGGTGCCTTCACGGGACAAGTTTGAAAGAAAAAGATAGGCATAAAAAAAATATGTATAAAATAAGGAAGTTGAATGATAAAAAAAACAAATAAAAACAGAATGAAATTGATAAAATGGAAAAAAAATGTTCTTGCTCTTCTCTGCTACCCTCATTATATTGATATAATAGTGATTATATATATATATATATATATATATATATATATATATATATATATTAGAGAGAGAGAGAGAGCAAGAGAGATAAAAAGAGATAGATATGAACAGATTGAAAGGTAGATAGATTGATAGCATTCTGATATGATATGCAACGTAGTTCAAATATGGATTGGCAAAGGATTCATTGAAAAGTTTAATTTCCTGAGAAATATATCGTTCTTCATAGAATCAATAGTATTACTTTTATTTCTCATCCCCCCAATTTTTTGGCAAGCATTCAAGTTAACATTCATGTGTTTTGCATATTTTTTACTTTTATTTTGAAAATGGTATGGTTGTCTTGTCTTCCCAGCCTTACCCCACCTTCTTAAATCTTTCAATTTTCTACTTCACTTGTATTACTTTTTTTGCTTTTCCCATTGCTTTACCTATTGGGTTGAAGTAATTTTATATATATACCTGATCAATGGGTTACTGTGGTAACATTTAATTGTTTTCCGCTAGGGATCAATGAACCTACTCATCCAGGATGTTCGACACCATTTTTCTTTTTTTTTTTTTTTAACGGGTGGGGAGGGGATCAGATATTTTTCTTCTATTTGCATTCATTTTTAATTTTCATATTAATATATCTTGGCACACAAATTCATGTAATTTGGCTGTTTTTGACATTTTTTGTATATAATTTCATTTTTTTTTTTTTATTTATTTTTTTTTTTTTTACAAGAGGAGGTTATCTTATCTCCATTTTCTTTCTCTGATTTAGTTACAATTTGAACAGTGAGACTGTGTTTACTTTTATACATTAATATACAGGCACATTTATAAATGCTGGTGCATGTGTGTGTGTATTTAGGCAGCAAATTCTCTTTTAGACATGTCTGATTGAATAAATTACAGACATTAAGTCTGCTAATTTTTAACAAAATCCCTTTATACTCACAAATAACCTTCCATGTATTGATGCTAAAGGATGAGAGAAATGTGCAATAAGTGTTTAAATTTATTTTATTTTCATTTCCCCAAGTACTTTCAATCATCTTCAGAGGTGCAAGTAATACAAAACTATATGCTGTTCATTACTACAACTATTTATACAAAGTTGTATGTTGTTTTTCATAATTTTTTCATTATCTTTGAGCATTCATTAGAACATGAAAAAAATTATCAATTATGGAATTTTTTTTCATGTTATTATGTCATGGTCATGTGTGCATTAAAATGTAAAAAAACAGTTCTTTTACAGGCATTTCAGAACATTACTTCATTATTCATAGTTTATTTTGTTTAGTGTCGGCTTTAATTTTTTAATATAAATTGCTTCTAGTATCTGTAGTCTGAATTTGTTGTTTTTTTGGTGTAGGATATTATTTGTGAGTATGAATAGATTTTGTTAAAAATTAGCAGACATAATGTTTGTAATTTATTCAGACATATGTGCGTGTGGGTGTGTGTCTTCTTGGGCTAACACGAAGTGGAAAGATGATATTGAATCCATTGTTAGGTCTGCTAAGAAATTTGGTCCAGTGTGTTGTGCTAGAAAATTTTTCTCACTTTCCCACAACTACAATGTAGCTTCCCCTATAAGTATTTTCATGGTAATTATTATGATGGTACCTAGAATCTGCCAATCTAGTACTGCATTTAAATTGATAGCTAGGTCTCATCATTTTACAGTTGAAGAGGCTAGATGTAATCCCAACACTTTCTTCTCTTGCACTTCTTGCCTGTGAAACTCTTTCTCAGCTTCTTGCTTTCCAGTCAACTTTGAACAATATAATGTTAATTGTTATCTTCTGTTTTCTTAATTCCTGTTCTTTTATTGTTCTCTCCCCTTAATAATTTTTAATTTTCATATGAATATATCTTGATACACAAATTTACGTAATTTGGCATTATTTGTTGTTATATTCCATGCTACTAATAGGAATAGAAAGACATGGTGGATAAATACTAACAGGTTTTTATGGTAGAAACCAGTACAACAAGTAAGGAAGTAACAGTTATGTGCACGGTCATTGCAAGTTAGTATAGTTGTGTGCATGATGTTATCGGAAGGCCATTAGTCTCACAGATCCCATCTCGACTCTTGTCCACTGTCCTTACGGATACTTATAGGTGGTTACCACCTATAGTGCTGCCACTCATGGGAGTGGCAAGCTATTCCATCACATCATTTGTAAATAATTTTTTAATTTTACTTTGCAAGAAGATGTTACTTTATCTCTATTTTCTTATTATGATTTTGTTATAATTTGGACAGTGAGTCTGTGTTTACTTCTGTGCATTAATATACAGGCACATATATAAATGCTAAGTGTGTGTTTATTCTCAGGCTAACATTTTCTGTTCACATGAAGTGACAAAAAAAGATACAGAATCAATTGCTAGGTCTACTTGCTAAAGAAGTTGGTTTATGGTGTCATACTAGATGATTTTTCATGCCAGAATCTATCTTATGTATTTATAAGCATACCATTTGTCCTTGCTTTGAATACTGCTGCCATATCTGGTCTGATGCTCCTGCTATATATTTAGAGATTTTTGATTAAATCAAAAGAATCTGCAATGTTATTGGTCCGGACATCTTGCCTACAATCACTTTACCACTACTCAAAAAAAAAAAAAAACTCTTACTAATTTTGCACTTTTTGACCCCATTAAATGATTTTCTGACCTCCCCATTCATTAAATACCTTGTTTGCATGTTGAGAACAAATTCTAATCTACCACCAATTTTTATTGTATTATGTACAAAAGAGTGCATACATATTTTCCAGTACAATTACTTCCTGATACATATATATATATATATATATACATATATATATATATATATATATATATATATACATGATTGTGTGTATATGTATATAAAGTGTGTATACATATATATATATATATATATATATATATATGATCGCCTCTCCCGTCAAGATTCGACGTATGAGGGTCAAGCAGATCAGTTTCCAGGAAACCGACAGCCCGACACCGGCACATGAGATTTGATTATAGTGGTGAAGGCCTCGTGCAGGACCATCCACACTTTTTGGAGGGACGAATACAGAGACCTGGTGTACCGAATGCCACAAGGTTCCCAAACGACCCTCCGCAGGTTTTGAATTCACAGTTGTCCTTCTCCTAGACCAGTTGCCATCCAAGGCTATAGAACCCAGTCTGTCCTGCTATTTTACCCATAGCTGGAGGGAGAAGAAGAGGATTCATACCTTTCCCAAGGGTATTAGCATGTAAGTGAATGTAATGGATTCGACTGGAATTCGAACTCCGCTCTCCAATTCCTCAATCCAAGCCAATATCCATTACCCCACCGTGCCTTTTTATTTATTTATATATATATATATATATATATATATATATATATATATAGATATATATATATATATATATGATTGAGTGTATATGTATATAAAGTGTGTGTGTGTGTGTGTATATATATATATATATATATATATATATATGATTGTGTGTATATGTATATAAAGTGTATATATTAGGTTGGTGCAAAAATAATGTCGTTTTCTCACATAACATATGTGAGAAAACGACATTATTTTTGCACCAACCTTATATATATATATATATATATATATATATATATATATATATATAATCCATTCTTTAGAAATATGGTTTTTTCTCCATAAATAAATGGGCTACTCCACTATCTTAACGGTAAGTTATAGATACTAATATTGAAGTTTTACAACAGTCAGCTTTCAATCTGTCCCTGATGATTGTCTTGTGGTTGAAACAGTTTTGTACTCAATGGTGATGAACAAGATTTTCTTCTTATTATAATATGAGACTGAATTAAAATAAAAACTACACAGCAATCATTTTCAAGTCAAATTTCACCTTCCATTTCATCAAGCCTCAAGTGCCAGGGTCAATCAGAATTTATGATGAAATAATTCCATGACCTTAATAAATCCTGGACACTTTCAATATCTTAAAGTACAACAGGAGTTACTCCATAATATACATCTCCGTTTAAATCTGACAAGGAGTATTTGTGTTCTCACCAGCAAGTAGTAATCTCTAAACCCAATTTGCTGGGAGAATTGGTGTCATGTCTTTCACAGCAACATTAATGCAAAGTAAACACCAACTATCAATTTTTTTTTTTTTTGCTATCCTTTGCCAGCCACAGTGAGGGAAAAAGCATTATCTCACACCATCGCCAGTGAGACATGCTGCAAGAGCCTGGAATTCAATTGGCCAGTTTTTCCATTTTGTAAAATCTTGCACCAAGAGAAAAATGCCTAAGTAGAGACAGCAAAACCTGTGTGTTTGCTGGTGCTCTGCTTGTCGACCTCTCTGCCTCTGGGGAGAGAAACCCAGACAAGGCTATGTTGAAGAGTAGACTAATCTGGGGAGCCAGACAGCTACCCAGTACTGTGTATACAGGGTCCAGGGGCAATTTTTACAAGAACCTATGGGCTCAGAATCATCTCATATTAAAAAAACTGCCTAATGCTGCATCCTGCCTTTTGGGAGGTCTCGGGTAAATACCAAGAAAAATGCCTAAGTTAAAATTAAGTTTCTTTTATTTCAATGCACCAAGATAAAAATATAATTATTTTAACAATAGTTATAGGCTTTTCATTTAAATAATCCAATTAGACTTGTAAAATCTATAATTTAATTCAGTCTAAATATTATTTTTACTTTAGTTAATGAGAGTCACATGGTAATGCCCATCTCCTTTCTAGCTAACATTCTGTAATTCAAACTGTTATCTGGAACTAACATTAAATCTATTAGGGATGGTGGATTCATGCCTCTCCCACACAAATTACCTCAGAATTTGAATTTATTTCATTGAGTCTATGTTTATGGCTATTAGAAAAATATTTTTGAAATTTTAAAAGGTTAGTAATTAATTTTATTTTCAGGCAATGCAAGTGACATCTTGCAGAACCATTGTCATTGTATCAAATGTAAAATAAAACTTTAAAACTTTGGTTGAATTATTTTTTTATCTATAGTAGCAGAATAGTGGCTGAAAAGTCCCAAGCTCTATTCTAAGCAAAGGAGCAATATTTTATCTTTATCAATTCATCAAGATAAAAAAATGTACGATTTTAAACAAAAATTATTAGCTTTTCATTTAAATAAGCCAATTCTACTTGTAAAAACCTGTAACTTCATTCAGTAGAAATATTTTTTATTTACATTCATGTTTAAATCTCGAGGTAATGTTCTTAGAATTCCAAGTGTTGAGAGGAAAATCTTGGCTAGCTTTTTAAGAAATGTTTACCTTAAATTCCCAAAAGAAAAAAGAATGACATCAGTATTCTCTTAGAATAAATGCCAGAAAAAAATGAATATAGGTGTAGGTAATAGGCATCTTTTATACACTATATTTGCCTCTGGAGAGGAATTCTTTGACAGTCCACATCTAACCCTTGAAGTAATATATTTACAATAGGTTGTATTTGCTTAAATGGTGCCAGCAGCAGTGAGTAATCTCTCACCTGAACTACTGGGAGGAGTAGATTCATGTCTTTTCTCAAGGACATTAATGCAAAATGAACATAAATTATTGCATTTGGAATTTGAATTCACTTTATTGATTCTTGTTGCTGGCTATTAAAGAAATTTTAAAAGTTTGTTTTTTTTATTTGATATTGTCATTTCCAGGCAATGCAAGTAACATCTTTCAGAAGAGAAAGAAACTTTCAATCTTTGATTAAGGTTTTGTTTAGAGAAGCAGAATGGTGGCTGAAAGGTTCCAACTTCCATTCTAAGCATAAGTTTTATTTCAATTTTTCAAGATAAAAGTTAAAGACTTTTTTATTTAAATAAGCCAATTATACTTGTAAAATCATGTAATTTATTTCAGTTTAAATATTATTTTCACCTTGATTTTGATTTATTTGGGAAGGGGGTTAGAATAATACAGACCTTCTACTGGGAGTAAATTCATGAAAATAGAAAGGGATGAAAAACAAAGATATCTTCTCACCAGATTTGTTCAACTTTTAGAGCAAAGTGATCCCGAGAGAATTAGAAGTCCTACCAGGATTCATTATTGATGGCCACAACTTTAATAGCATTAGAGATGCAGATAACAGTGTTGATAGCAGATGTAGAAAGAAAATAGCATGAAGTTCTACAGAAGATAGTAAAGGAAAGGTAGAAGAAAGGACTCCTGTATAAACCCGTGTATAAGCTGACACCATATACAGTGAGAGACCTGATTTTTTTTGTATAAAACCTAATTTTTTTTTCTATAGCTTGTGTATAATGGGATCCCAGCTTCTGAGAAATACTAGTAGGCATACTAAAGTCAAATATTGCAGTATTGCGAATTGTCCTGGAATATTTCATAGCAAATAAATAGGTCAGCCAAAGGTAAGATGAGAATGTAAGCCTACCAGGTAGGATACAGTAATTGAAAAATGAATGAATTTTAAACTTTCTAGAAAAAGTTTACCTGTATGTAGTGCAACTCTTTATTTTTTGTATAAAAAATAATCATAAAAACTCACACTATATTTAAGTATATACGGTAATCATCAGTTGTAAAAATCGAGAATATATGGTTGTCAACAAAAGGATTTAATGATTTGTTTTGTTTGTTTAATGGCATATCAATTCCTTACAGGTCATTTAATGCCCAAATTTAATTTTCTTGGGAGCTTTCAAGTAATAAAAAGCTGATATATGTTATTCTGCTTTCGCAATTGAATACATGGTAGATGAAACTCAACTTTTGTGCATATATATATGTTTGTGTGAACATAATTACTAGAGTCAGTGATGTGTTTTATGTTGTAGTTTTGTTGAATACAGTTTTATTTCTAATAAATTGTAGGATATTATATGAATTAAATTCATTAATAAGTTCTTTTATGTTGACTAATGCATTGTTGATAAATTTAATATAAATATGTATTGTTGGTATTTTTTTTATATAAGAATGTATTGCTGGTATTTTTACTATTTGCTTATAGCTGGGGCCCTAACAGGTGCTACCACCCAGAGTCAGAGCGGACCTGGGAACAAACAGCAATTAAGAGATGATTCCTTGCTCCTCAAACCCTCCAATCTCCCAATCAGAGGCCTTACTACCAAATATAGTTTATCATCATACCCAAGACTTGTCTGCAAAAGGAACAGCCCAACATGTGAATTACAAATTGAAGATACCAAACTTAAAATACAACAATTTGTATATCTAGGCCGTGTTTTAAAAAAGACAGGAAAATGGAATACTGAAATCTAAAGGAACATTGGGAGAGTGTAAGATGTCTTCCAAAAGTTAAGCAAAGTATTAAAAAATAGAAAAATTTTATTAGAAGCAAAGAAAAGAGTACTGAACTCTTAAGTAATATCAGTCCTACTTTATGACTTTATTGACTGGACAATCCCTTTACAGATGAAGAGACTTCAAGAAATAGAAACAAGGTTCTACAGAAGGATGCTGAGAATATCATGGACTGAACATGTGAGTAACAGCAAAGTTTTAGAGAAAATGGAAACAAACAGGACACTTTTACTTAATGTTAGAAAGAGTTGAAATTTCTATGGTACATAATGAGGAAAGAAGGTTTGGAAAATTTGACACTCACAGAACATATCGAAGGCAAGAGGGACAGAGGAGGGACAGAAGAAAGCAGCAAATAACCTACCTAATGTGCTTTTTTAACTCATTGGCAGAACAGGGATTAGGAGAGATATCAAAAACAAAATTTACTAAAGGTTACAAAGAACAGGAAATTGTGGAGAGTCATGACTGCCCTCACCTTGAAAAGACATGGTACATAGAACAATGGGAATTACATGGTTATGCTCATCTCCTTCCCAAATAACATTCCACAAGTCAAAATGAATTACATGGGACTAGCATTTAATCTAATAGGGTAGGTGGATTCATGCCTTTCCCAAAGAGTATTCAGGCGAAGGGAACACCAGCTATCTCAGCTGGAGTTTTAACCGTTTGCTAATTTTCTTTTCCATGTAACTTCTTTGGCCAATTCTGTACCTTCGAGATGATGGATTGAGCAATTTTTTTTTATGGCTTATCAACTTTTTGCCAATCTTAATCTTCAACATTTCTAAACATTTGATGCACTTAAACAGTGAATGTGATCACAGTCGTACCAACCTATCTAAACAGGTGAGCACTTGAAAATACCAGGTGCTGTAAGCATGGAAGTGTAGGTGGTGTAATAATGGCTTAGAATTGTTAATCAAACTACCAAGTTCCAATTCCCAATGGATTTGTTATATTCACTTATATTCAAATACACTCGAGAAAGGTATGAATCCATCTTTTCTCTCCTCAGCTATGGGTTAATTAGTAAGACTTGCATGACTAAACCATTATTTTCTAAAAAAAAAAAAAACCCAAAACAACAAGCCCCCCCCCAAAAAAAAAAACAACAAAAATCATCAAAAAACAAAAAACCAAAAAAAACAACAAAAAAAACCCCCAAAAAACAAAAAAACCCAAACCACAAAAAAAAAAAAACAAAAAAAAAAACAACAAAAATACCAAAAAAAACAACAAAAAAACAACTTACAATTTAAAAATATTTTCTGGCTTTAAATAATCTGCAAGGGGTTGATAAATTGTAGAAAAATCAATCAATCAACATTTGATTAAAATTGAAGATGAAAGTAACATTGACTAAATATTTTTCTTGAATTACTTTAATCTTCGTTATTCAATTTTTGACTGGATTAAGATTTTAGTCAAAAAATATATTGCTCATATTATGCAGGCATACTGTTAGCTAATTTTCACCACGTAATATACACAGAGGACCATTACTTTAAAACTTTTGTACTGTACTACATGACTTCATTCACATTTTCTATCAGTGCCAAAGCACTAGGAGACCTTCTATTGTACAATTATACAATCAATGATGTGAATAAAAATGAACTCTTTGGTTCAAATTTTTATGACTGTATCAGAACTCTCTTCTGTGAAGTGTGCAAATTTCTGTTTGTAATGAATTGATATTCAATTAGCTTGGACACTTTCTGAGAAAGTAAGCAAAACAAAGGTAAACTTAACTTAATGAACATTTTGAAATGAAATAATAGATTTTGTGAAATGTTTTGTTGGAGGATCTAAAATTTTATTACAGGCAAATTAGATGTAGAATATTGTTGTAATGGCTTGATTTCATTATCTTTAATTGTAGTGGTTGTTGTTGTCTGAGGCCAAAGAAAGATTGATTGGTAATTTGTGATTGGTCTGGTCAAAAGGTTAATGCAATATAATTCTTGAGCACTATTTGAATTGATGAGAAATTAATTAAATTAAAAACATAAAATAGGAAGAAATATGAATGAAGTAATTAAAACTGGAAAAAGATGTGATGAAAGATAAGAGGGCATAAAAATAAGTGAAGATGAGAGAAATGAAGAAGAAAGTAGAAATGAAAAGAAAGAGTGACAACAACAAAAAAAAAACAAGACAAAATTACAGAAGAGAGAAAAAAAAAACAAAGAAAGAAAGGAAGCTAAAAAAAAGAAAAAGAAAAGGAGGGAGAATATGTAAGAGAGTTGTTGATAAGAGAGTGTTGAAAGAAAAGATGTAAGGAAAGTGAAGGAAGCAAAGAGAGAAACAATGGAAATGCTAAAATGAGACAAAAACGCTTAATATGACTGCAAAGAAAAAAGACAGGATAGAAGTGATCTAATGTAAATAGTAAAAGGAAGGAGAAGACTTAAGTGGAGGTAAAAAAGATGTGAAGAAAGAGAAAGTTGGTGAAGCAAGTGAGGGGGGCAAGGGTGAGGAAAGAGAGGAGATAAAAGGCAACAAGGAAAGAGAAGATGGGTGAAAAGAAATGATTCAACATAAAGAGGAAACTATTCAGATAGCTGTTAAAGGCCTTTTATCACGGAGCAGTGCTTAGCAAACTTCTCTAGTTTGGTAAGTTTGTTTATCCTTGATGTTTCAATACTGTGCCTTCTTTCCAGATTAAGTGAAGTTTAGTTAGCATTTACCTCAGTAGAGAGTCTGTATCTGAGAATGGAGTTATATGAAGGCTCAACTGATTAATTCTATAATATTGAGATACAGTGTAACCCGGTTATAAGAGAAACCCGGATATAAGAGATATTTTCTCTGGTCCCGAATTAGAGCCTGTGTTAATGTAAACAAAATAGACCAAACCCGGATATAAGAGAAACCCGTATATATGAGACTTCTTCTCCAGTCCTGACAACTCTTATATCTGGGTTACAATGTAGTTGCAGTTATTTTTTTTTGTTTTTTCACTTCTGCTGGAGGTAGGTAGCTGCTAAAGCATGGACTAAACCTCATATTGCAAAATGCTAGTTTTTCATGCAAATAGTTGAGTCTCCCTAATTGGGTGATTGACACAAGCCCAATCTTCTTTCTACTTTTCCGTCTAGTTGGTCTTGTGTCAAAATTGGCAAGGTTTAGCAAATAGGAATGGAGAAAAGGAAAATGCAATGGAAGAAAGTTTACAAAAGAAATTGGAAAAAAACAAAGACAAAGAAACAATCTGATATACAAAAAATAATATGAGACAAGTGAAAGAGTGAAAATGATGAAAGAGAAAAAAGTAGAAAAGCAAAAGTTTTAAGCATTATGCAGTCATGTTTGTTAATACATGACAATATAATGCTTACAACTTTTTTTAAAATTTGCCTTAGAATATCAAAGAAAACATTTGCCTTGGAACCTAAAAGAAAAATATCATCTTTTACATAAAGTCATATCCAAAATTTCCTGTAAACTCTAGCAAATCAGAATCTTGTTTGCAAAACTGGAGTAACTGTTAGGCATGGTGGATAGTAATGGATAGCAGCTTGGATTGAGGAATTGGAGAGCCGAGTTCAAATTCCAATCGAATCCATTACATTCACTTACATGCTAATACCCTTGGGAAAGGTATGAATACTCTTCTTCTCCCACCAGCTATGGGTAAATAGCAGGACAGACCAGGTTCTCTAGTCTTGGATGGCAACTGGTCTACTGCAGAAATAAATGGCAACCTACCACAGGAAAATATCTGCCTTGTCAGTCATGCATCAAAAGATACATGATTGTGTTTATCATGTATGGCACTGTGGGGAAAATTGTGAAAATGGCCTACCTCGAAAACATTTGTGCATCATGCAAACTCTGATTGTTCAACAATAAAAAGAACCAAAATGACGGTGCCCATGTTTTATGCCGGGCGGTCTCAGACAGTTAACGCGAAGTCTCGTTGTCTCGTCATTCGCATGCAAATTATGGTCGGTCCTCAGCTGTATAAAGCAGGCATGTTTTTGTTTCTGGGCACTGAGCTTTTTGCTCATGAGAACGTTGGATTTGTGACACTGTTTTGTTGATTACCCTCCTTGCAGTTCTTATCTGCTACTATCAGTTGAGTTGTTTCTTTACCACTACAATTGACTGAATTGTTATACTAATTCTTATCCAGATGCCATAGACTACAAATACTTGTACCTAGGATAACTCCATAGTGCTTATCAAAGGATAAGTTTTACTGCAAATTATATTTACAGATTCTTGATAAAATCTAAAAAAATATCTATAATGATATCAGTCCTGTCTTAGCTTCATGTACCTTTTCTATAAAATTTTCAAGGTTCTTATGCTGATGAGGTTTCCTCTTTCGGTACATGAACTTAATTTAAGCACAATGCTAAATTGACAGGTGGTGTCATCATTTCACAGTTGAAATGGCAAGATGTAACCATAAGTTCTAAGCTAACAGTCTCTTCTCTTGAACTTAGTTCCACTAGCTCTAACCTTCACAGCTAAGACCAGTCATACTAAGCAAGTTGTTCTGAACCACCTTCATTCTCTTCGTGAGATGCCAGTTTCATTTAAGCAGCTTCTTCCCACGAACTGCTGCTTTGTGGAATCACCTCCCAAGAGGATGCTTCCCAATTAATACAATCTTAAACTTTTTAAGTCTAACCAGTAGTTTCTTCACATACTCTGGTGTTTACTCTGTAACCCTCTACCTCATGACTCTTGTACAGGGTGAACTTTATTGTAAAAAAGAAGAAAAAAACTTCCTGCTTGTGAAAGTCTCTCTTGGCCTTTTTCTTTCCAGTCAACTTTGATCTTCAAAAATTTAAATGCAATATCAACTGTTATCTTTTGTCCTCTTAATTTCTGTTTTATTGTTCTTAGTGGATTTATTACCTTGCTTGAAAGAGTAAAAAAAAAAGATTCACATCATGTCCAAAATAAGAATGGAGCTAATGCTCAAGGGAAAATTTCATTAAGTGAGAAGGTTTTTCAGTTTTTTTTTTAATATTTTAGTACTTGTTCAAATCTGTAGGAAAGCATTTTGGTCAAAGTGGATTTTTCCAAAACTCTCCAAATGAAAAGAAATGAATGACAAATATAAGAAGGACAAAAATCATAAAATCAAAAAGTGATTGTAAATTTTAAGGATTAAATAAATGAGATGGTGACAGAAAGAAAATATGTCAAACTATGACAAACTTTGATCATTTCATTGATTAGAGCATAACAATTCAAGAGATATGTCCTCTTAACAATGAATCTCAGACTAATTTAGTTTTTTTTAATTCTAAATTCTCACAGACTTAATCAGTAAAGAATGGATTATCAAAAAAATTATGGCAAAAAGCAATGAAGAAAAATGAAACCCCCTAAAGTTCGTAATATAAAACTAGAGAAAAGTACTTCACTGCGTAACTAAAAAAAAAACAAAAAAACATTTGTATTAAAATATAACTATTTCCATAAGTAATTCTAAATACATTTTTTAGAAAGAAAAAAAAAAAAAAAGAAAAAAGAAGAAATGCACCTATGGCTAAATACTGTCGAATAAATTACAGAAAACGTGCAAATGAATGAATAAGGATAAAAAAAGACTTATTTATGATGCATTTCACTCCAAGAACTAATTTCAGAGAGATAATGGTTTTATTGATGGAATCAATTTTATATATATATATATAGATATATATATATATAACGTCATTCACAGCTCATCAGTGTGGCTAGACATCCGGTTGCCTCTAGCTCGGATCGAAACCCGACTGAATTGGTATCAGCCGGAGATTCTACCACTAAGCCGTCGGCGCACGGCAGGGTAGCCGGTGGATTTTTAGCGTCTTTATTTTTAGAAACACGCCCAGTGACTGACAGTGACTCGATTTGCTATGCGAAGAGTCTCGCTATATATAAGCTATAATAGTCACTGTTTACAAACCCAAACCTACTCCCTAGAGAGCTCAACTGAAATTAATATTTATTCCAGGAGCCAATATATATATATATATACATATATATATATATATATATATATATATATATATATATATATATATATATATATATATATATATACATATATATATATACATATATACATATACATATATATATATATATATATATATATATATATATATATATATATATGTATATATATATATATAAAGGAGGAGTTAAAAATGTTGGGAGAAATACAACAAATACTGGTTACCATTCATACTGCAACTATAATGTTCAGTTTTTATATTTCAGTTTTGACATCTGAAGAACCTTGAGATTAAATTTACCAATCCAATTCAAATATTGTCACATTTTTTTGTTATTTTTATTTATTTTTAAAATTTTTCACCTAATCTAAAGCTCAAGAGCCACTCAAGGTAGAAGGTTACTGAGTGAAAATGTATGAACATAAGAGGTGGTAAGAAGTGCAGATATGTAAGAAACATAACTGTTGACCCCAGACTTGAAGAGGTTAAGATTGTAGTAATCAGGAAGCATTCTCTTGATAGTTTGTTCCACAAAATAGCATCTCTTTGGAGAAACATTCATTACTAATGGGACATGAAGGCAATGTCGATGATTGATGCCAGTGTATGTGGCATGGTGAGTTTTAGCTGTGGAGGTCTGAACTAGTGGAACTAAGGAATGGAGTTTGCCAGAACATTTGCCATGGAAATAGCAATAAAGTAGTGAGAAACTTGCCTTCTACATATTATATGAATAGTAATTGTGTGAGAAATTATACAGTTCAGGTAGTATTTTTTTCTAAAGTCTATCCAGTACAAGGTTTGATGTCCACTCAAGGTAGAGGATTATTGTTAAAATGGTAATGATGAATCAGGTTTGTAATATGAATAAAGAAGAAGGTGGGAAGCAGGGAAGATTATGAGGATGAGGAGGATAGATAACGATTGATTCTTGAAGAGGTTAGGATTGACGTATTCAATGAAGCAGTGTTCCCAAATGTAGCAGTTCTTGGAAAAAAAGCTGTTTGAGTAGAATGTTCTCTTTATATATCTTGAACATGGAGAACCCAGGTTGATTTGACACAGTGAAAGTAGCCTGGCATGGCCTAGTTGTAAAGGTCTGACCAGGTGGAACTAAAGAATGGACTTCATCCAAACATTTAACACTATATTCTATATTTGTAGTAATTTGTAATAAAGAAATACAGTTCTGATATAGTTTTTCATTATCCCATATTGCCCTACCAACTCTGCCACATTCTACCGTCACCTTACCAACTCTGCCAAATTCTACCGCCACCTTACCAGCTCTGCCACATTCTACCGCCACCTTACCAACTCTGCCACATTCTACCGCCACCTTACCAGCTCTGCCAAATTCTACCGCCACCTTACCAGCTCTGCCACATTCTACCGCCACCTTACCAACTCTGCCACATTCTACCGCCACCTTACCAGCTCTGCCACATTCTACCGCCACCTTACCAACTCTGCCACATTCTACCGCCACCTTACCAGCTCTGCCACATTCTACCGCCACCTTACCAACTCTGCCACATTCTACCGCCACCTTACCAACTCTGCCACATTCTACCGCCACCTTACCAGCTCTGCCACATTCTACCGCCACCTTACCAACTCTGCCACATTCTACCGCCGCTTTGCCAACTCTGCCACATTCTACCGCCACCTTACCAATTCTGCCACATTCTACCACCACCTTACCAACTCTGCCACATTCTACCGCCGCTTTGCCAACTCTGCCACATTCTACCGCCACCTTACCAATTCTGCCACATTCTACCACCACCTTACCAACTCTGCCACATTCTACCGCCGCTTTGCCAACTCTGCCACATTCTACCGCCACCTTACCAATTCTGCCACATTCTACCACCACCTTACCAACTCTGCCACATTCTACCGCCACTTTGCCAACTCTGCCACATTCTACCGCCACCTTACCAATTCTGCCACATTCTACCACCACCTTACCAACTCTGCCACATTCTACCGCCACTTTGCCAACTCTGCCACATTCTACCGCCACCTTACCAACTCTGCCACATTCTACCATTTTCTTGGTGATTTTTGTATTTTTTTTATTGTTGTCTTAGTTATTTTGTACTTTGTTTTTCATTTTTTCATATTGTCTTAGTTATTTTTCAAAGAAAAAAAAAAACAGTTCTAGTACTGTAGAGTTTAAAGTTTGAATATTCTGGGAGGATAAGAAAGATATTCTGATTTTATAGCATTAATCTCCTTGTAAAATCAACTTTCTCTTGTCAGATTTCAAGCTGAACTCAAATGTTGTCAAAGACAAGCCTGTTCAACTCCCAGATAGCTCCGAGATGGACTGATTTGATAGATAGGGTCAGTAAGTAGAGAAATATAAAAAAAATTGATAGGTAAGAAAAAGAGAAAAGAAAAAGTGTTGATGAAGAAAGATAGATTCAGGAATAGATAGACGAAGACAGATTGACTGTATACAGATTCACACCATTGTGGGATTTCAGATTTTACAAAAACAGAAATGCATGCTTTAATGATCAGATAATTGAATTATGCCAATATCTCAAGCAATGAATGTCCACCTAACTTAAAAATTAATATTCTGAATTGTAGCTTTCATATGAACTTGAACATTGACCACAGGTCCTAATGTTGGACAATTTCTTCACAGATGAAGAAATGATTCAAAGCAACAGAGATGTGATTCTCCAGCCAAATGCTGACTATACTGTGAGCTGAATGTTTGAGAAATGAGGAAATACAAGAAAATAGAAACTAAAAGACTTATATACAATCACAGGCAGTTGAAATGTTTGGGACACAATGAGGAAAGAGATATTGGAGAATTTAACACTCACAGGACATAATCAAAGTAAAGAGGTGTAGATAGGTTCACTTATCCAGTTCACATTCCTCTCCAGTTTTTTTTTTAACAGGATTAGAGGTTTATCCCTTGTTTTTTGTTTGGGATTGGGTTTCCAGTTCCTTCTAAAGTCTTTTTCATTCCCAGTAGCTCCTTGCGTCATAATGGCACTATCACTTGCCTAATGCATGTTACCTGCCTGGTGCTTTGTGATAATAAGGCCTCTTGGTAAGTTTTCTGTAATTTAACTTTTTCATAGGGTAGGGTGATTGGCCTCATATCCAACCTCTATAATCTGAAGAAGGGTTGTTATTTATGCATCATTGTTTTCTTACTTTAAATGACTGCATGTTCCTGGGTTTAAGAATTCAGTTTTCCTTTTCCCAGACTGGTTGGCAACTAAGGTTGAATAGTCCAGTTTGCCTTACCTGTGTAAATGAGCTTGTGTAAATGGCTGACAGAACAGGGACTGGGATGGATAGTAAGGAGAAAAACATTGAAAGTGAGAAGGAACCTGATAAGCCTGATAAATTTGAATAAATGAACAGAGAAACTAATAAATCAACAAAAAAATGTCTGTGAACGATCAAGTATTGCTGAGAGTAACAAAATATCAACAAAAAAGCTGTGGAGAACCATAATCACCTAAGTGAAAAAGAGAGGGAAGCTGCTTGACTAGTTTAAGCAAATACATAGAAGAACAAGTACCACAAAGACGAAGTTGAGTTGTAAAGGAGGAAGTATTGCTAAGAGTTATGAAAGAGAAGGAGTGGAGAACCATATCCACAAGAAGTATGCTCAGCACACACATGCATGCACACACACACACACACACACACACACACACACACACACACACACATATATATATATATATATATATATATATATATATATATATATACATATTATTCAAAAGATGCTTATGCATATATTATGGAAGTGCGAATTTTCCAAACTTTATTTTACACAATTTTAGAGAAATCTTAGAAATGTCTTACAAGACTAGCTGTGTATTACTTGGTAAAATAGTCAGTTTTAGTATCTCAGGTAAAATTCAGAAGTGATGAATATGGATTCCATATGATCTGATGGAATCAAACATCAGTCCATTTTTAAAGAATTATTTTTTCTTTTTCCTCAACCCACAAAAGAAAGAAAGAAAAAAAAAGAATAAAACATTTTCATCGAAGATAATCTCTAGCAAAATTTCTTGTATTACATAATCCATGACAAAATCCTGAATAATCACTAAATCATTCAGAGATATAAAGGTTGAGAAGTTGTAGAGAGCCATTATTGTCCATGTTCTGAATGACTAAAACATATAAAAGAAGTAATCAGAAAGAGAGCAAGAGATATGTATGCATTGGTTGGTTGTTTTTGTTGAGCTGCATATCAACCACTTTGGGTTATTTAATGCCAAAACCTAAATATTTTGCATATAATAATAATAATAATATTGAAGATGATGATGCTGTTAAAAATATGACACAACCCAAACCTGATTATAGAGATAGGACCTGTTACAATATTATGAGACTAAACAATACACACAGACAGATCAATCAAAGCTAACCACCCAGATATTGTTATTAAAGACTGCAAACAAAAAAGTACCTCCGTATTGATATGGCAGTCCTTGCAGACCGCAATATATCTTTGAAGATCTTCAAAAAGCTATCAAAATACAAGGACCTTGAAATTGAAATCTCAAAAATGTGGCATATGGGAACATCAACAATCTCTGTTGTAGTTGGAGCCCTCGGATTGGTTGGAAAAGATTTCAGTAGACTCATTGAAGGGATTCCTGGAAGACCATGCCTTAAAGAAATGCAAAAAGTTGTTCTCACGAGTACAACCCATACCTTACAAAGGGCTTTATCTATGTAAAATGTGTGTAAGTGTGTGTGTTTTTTTTGTTTTGTTTTTTTAAATTGGTCAGTGGAAAATGTCATGATGCCATTTCTAACCTTAAGTCTGTCTGTCTGAGCGGGACCCAGAAAGAAATGTGTACACACCAGAAATCAAAGAAAATAAAATAATAATGTTTAGGAGATAATAATGGTTTTGGTGATACAATTCTTACTAATTAACCCATAGCAGGTGGGAAGAAGAGGTGGATGCATACCTTTCCCAAGGGTATTTGTGCATAAGTGAATATATCTGATTAACCATTCCAAGTACCATTACATTCCATTACACCATCTGCATATCAAAGTTTACAGCACCCAGTATTTCCAAGTGGTCACTCATCTAGGTACTGACCAGTTTTAATGTTGCTTAACTTTGGCAATCTTATGGGAATTGGTGTTTCAATGTGATGTGGACTTAAGCTGCAAGCAAAATTTATTATAAAGCACTCACTTACATTGAATACAATGTTTAGGCTCTGCAAAGCAAATCAAAGTTAGCTGAGGGTTTATTAACTTTCTAATTGTGGCTTGGTTCATGGATATATATTTCTGTTTCATTCATCAAACTCTAAAGGTTTTTTATGTACAAAACACGTCATGTAGTGTTATTCAAACCCAGAAATGCTGAACAGGAAGTACAATGAAACATGGAAGAGTGGACATACGACCAAATAAAGACAGGCCCAGAAATAGAAACCAGAAGTTCATGAAATCAAAATGGGGTAATATAGGAGGGGGAGAGACAAAGGGAAAGAAAAACCAGTGAATCAACCAAGAAGAGAGAGTAAATTATTGGTATGAATAAACAAATAAGTAACATGTCGAAAACTGTTAATAACTGAACGACAGTTCTAGAGGCACAGGTTGACATTTTGCAACCTCTATACTCACACCACAGTATCACAAAATTTATGACATGTTATGCTACAGTATTGGGGAGATTAGCTATTCCTTTATAAGAAACCATTTGGCATTCACTGACTTAACAGTTACCATGAGTCCTGGGTATGACGATAAACTACACCCAGCAGCAAGACCTCTGATCAGAAGATTGGAGGTTTTGAGGCGCATGGAACCACCACTTAATTGCAACTGTCTCCAGGTCCACTCTGACCTGGGAGGTAGCACCTGTTAGGATCCCAGCTATGAGGCATCCTGAGTATGATGATAAACTACATCCGGCAGCAAGGCCTCTGATTGGGAGGTTTTGAAGAACATAGATACACCTCTTAATTGCTGTTGTTACCAGGTCTACCTTGACCATGGGTGGTAGCACCTGTTAGGGTCCCAGCTATGGGCAAATGGTTAATCCCCAAATTGGTGTCAAAATACTATGAAACTATAAAAGCAGATTCTTATAGTAAAAGTATTAGGTTGGTGCAAAAATAATGTAGTTTTCTCACATATGTTACTATGTGAGAAAACGACATTATTTTTGCACCAACCTAATACCAGCAATACAGTTTTGAAAAAAAAAAAATTACTAATGCTTCCAAGAAAATTAAATTTTGGCATTAAATGACCCATAAGCTATTGATATACTGCTAAAGAAACAAACAAATCTATTCTAAAAATCTTGGTTACCCATATAGGTACTGACCAGGCTAAATGTTGCTTAACTTCAGTGATTTAAAAAAAATTCTTACAATCTAAAAATAATTTTTGGCTTTAAATAACTTGCAAAGGGTTGATAAGACATAAAAGACAAATCAATCAATGGGCTCTCTGAGTGGCAAACAGAGAAGGAAAACTGAATTCTAGATCATGGAGAAGGTAATGGGAAACAATTCCCTTATCATTCCCAAGAATTCATGGCAAATCACAGATAAAGAAAAAGAATCTACAGAGAACCATGATTACCCATGTCCTAAAGAGATATGGCATTTTTAAAGAAGAGAGATATTTATCATAACTGATGTTGTTGTAGCCTATTTTCCCTTTGTTGTTTATCATGATATGATCAATATTACTAGTAAAATTATTAATACTAACTTCCCTGGAAATAGATAAGTTGTAATTGTTTCCTTGCAAACAAACTGGCTCTGGTTTCCCTCTTAGTAAAAAGAAAAACATCTCTTTGTTGTTTATCAATCAATTTCTTCTTTCTTTTTCTTATTTGGGTTTAAGCAATATTTTTCTTTTCAGTTTTTTTTTTTTTTTTTTTTTTTTTTTTTTTGTTAAAAAAAAAAAGACAAAAAAAAAATAATGAAGAAACAAAAAAAAACAAGTATTCCGTATTTTTCCACTTCTTCTGACTGGAAAAGTCTTGGCATGGAAGTGAAGAAATCAAAAATCCATTTTGATTTTGATAGAGGCTTCCCACTTTTTTTTTCCTTCCATGAGATACAAAATGCATACCACCACCACCACCCTCGCTTCTAATACTGCCACCCATGTCCTAAAGTGAGTAGAGAAAAAGAATTGCCAAAAGATGAATAAAAGAAGGAAATGAAATGAAAAATTGCTGATTCTATCTGTAGAATGTATACACATGTGTATGTATGCATTCATGAGCTTAAACATGCACCAAGATCACTGCACTGAAATACATAGGCATAAATATGCCAGTCTGTGTGTGTGCGTATATATATATATATATATATATATATATATATATATATATATATATATATATATATATATATATCATAACAAAATTATGTTAGATTAATTTATTATCAGAGATTTTTTTTTATTACTTTAAACATTATTTTCAGTGGATAACCCAATTTGTGTAACACTTCATCTATTTTAAATAGTATTTATTTCTAATTATATTGTTCATGCTTGCCCTCATCTTTGTTGTCACATTCACAATATCACCTGAAGAAGGCCGGAGTGCACAATGGCTGAAGCATAAATGTGGTAAACATGAGGACAACAGTCCAAACAATGTAATTAGTGTAAATAGTTACAATACTTCATCTCGGAAATATAGACATGTTTTTAATTCATCTACCAGCCAGAAAATTATTTTCTTTAATATGATTTCTTTCTATAAAAGTACTCCCTATCAGAGATTGAGCATATGTAAATATAAAATGGACACTAAGATCAACACACACAGAAATATATATATATATATATATATATATATATATATATATATATATATATATATATATATATGAGAGTGAGTCCCCGATATTTGTGGCAGTTAGGGACAAGAACTTGTAACGAATACCTGTAACCACCCCCAAAAAGTGCTTATAAGTACTTATTTTGATTGTTAAAACCCCATATGCCTTAAATTTTAATTCTAAACACTTTAGAAACATTTCAGACCCATTTTAAAGCATTTTTGAAAAATAGTGTTGGTGACCATACACTTAGCGTAAATTTTCCTTTGTGTGTAAAATAACAGTTTTTAATTAATCATAGATCGATACAACCATTGAAAATACCGTATAAAATATGTGTAACAAGACATAAAATATAAAGTTTAAAATATTTAAAAAAAAACAGAATTGTGACGATACCCCCAGACTTAGGATAAGCCAATTTTAACCGCAGCCCCTAACAAAGAACAAAGCCCAATCACAACGCAAGTTTTTGTGTTTGTTTTTTAACAATGAAGATGTACAATTCTGCCGATTTTTACCATAAAAATGGACTGTTATAGGTTTTAAGTGACTTAAATAACAGGAAAATAATACAAGAATATTTTAAATATATTCTATTGAAAAAAATAATATGTGAATCGTGGGAGTTCTCGGTGAATAATTTGTACCTATGTTCTTCAGAAAAACATAAAAATATTTAAGGGTTTCCGCAAACAACAAGTACATACGTTCTAAAAAAAAAAAATCTGCGAATATGTGAAGCTGCAACGTGAATAAGTGGGGGATCACTGTATATATGTATTAGGTTGGTGCAAAAATAATGACGTAATAATGTCGTTTTGTGACCTATTTTTTAACGTCAAAAAACGACATTATTACGTCATTATTTTTGCACCAACCTAATATTTGTAATTGTAACTATGAACTTATATTGATATCTGAGAGAGGAATAAATAGGTTGATGTATACTTGTGCAAAAATGCTTATAATGCCATTTAAATATAGTAAGGCAATAAATAAATAAATAACAATCTATGCAAGATCGTTATCATTTCTAAATTTTTCAACTGACAAAGAGAAATACATATTTAGACTATTTACATTGTTTGAACTGTTGTCCTCATCATTATTGCCATATTCAAGTTTCAGCCATTGTACACGCTAGTCTTCTTCAGGCGGTATTAGTTGGAATTTCAAACCAAACACTTTTCCCCCATCGGGGGTAGTTCCACATGCCATGCTTTTGGATATCTTAGTTTCAGTCAGTTCCCCTTAGTAATTCAACTGACCATGTTTTTGTTTCTTCTGCCAGGTATTGAACTCACAACTCTTTGGGTCAAGTCACTTTTAGGACCATTCAACCAACGCTTTTATTTACTGGGCCATGTGTTCTTACCCACATCCACTAAAAGTGGGTAGATAAAAATAATTGCCAAAAGATAAAGTGAAATGAAAAAAGTAATTTTATACTTAGACAAAAAAAAAAAATAAATGGTCAAAAAATAACAATCAAGAGGAGAACATAAAATTATAGCAAGCAAATGTAGGGCCCCAGTGGAGAAAAGCTTGGGTTGAGTGATCCCAAAAGTGACTTGACCTAAAGAGTTGGGAGTTCAATCCCTGGCCACAGAAGAGGTGAACAAAAATTTGGAGAGTCAAGTTACTAGATAGAAATAACAGAAACTGAAATATCCAAAAAAGGCATGGCATGTGGAATTAGAACAATCTACCTCTGTGAAGAAAAAAAAGAGTACAGTTTGAAATTTCAACTGATATCATCTGAAGAAGGACAGAACATACAACAACGGAAATGTTGTGAACATGGTAATAAAGATGGGGACAACAGTCCAAACAATGTAAATAGTATAAATAGTTTCAATATCTCATTTCAGAAATATAGACAAAGAGGGATACAGTTGCAAATATTCAGAAATAAATATTAAATTAATTCTCCATAATAAAGATTTTGTTTTTTTTGGTTTTGTTAATGCATTTTCTAAGCAGAAGCACATATAAATAGTCATCTGAATACACACAATATATAGAAATTAAGAAAAGTTTCAAATAAAAATAAAATACACCGAAAAATCGTTTTAAGACAATGAAGCAAGAAATGCAGAAAGATAGATATTGACAGAATGATCAATAAATAAAGTACAATCATTATTTTCTCGATCCCCAATTTAATTACAGCCATACATTTGCTTGTTAGAATTTTATGTTCCTTCTTGACCGTTATTCTTTGACAAGTACCTTTGCCATGTCATATATTTATTTTTGTCTATTTATGTATAAAATTACTTTTTTTGTTATCATTAAAAAGACATTTTAGAAGTCTTGTTTATGAAAGTTTTTAGCCTAAAAATTTACTTTCAGTGTAACAGACATGTACAGGAATCCCACAATTAGTGGGACTATAAAAAAAAAAAAAAATCAATTTTCAATGACTATGGTTAAACTGAAGAATGCTTACCGCACTAATTGAATATTTTGTATGCATGAATCGAATTTTGGTATATAAAAAAATTTTAGAGCACTAATCAAAAATACATTAAACAAGAGACGCCTGTATTTCCCCTTAAACTTTAAACAGAAAGATTTCATAAATTTCTACTAACAATGATAATGTTTGGTTAAGTGTTAAATGTTTCTTGTATAGAAACAGCTAATCTTACCATTATATACACTTGTAGAAAAATCAACAGACAATACATTTTCATATTGCAACAAGTCAGGTAAGGATTTTTAGGAACAGAATTATGTTCTATGCTCTATGATCAATATGACAATGCAATGAAGGCGATTCAGAAAGTAATCTCCCTTTGGTAAGGAGAGCAAAGTAGAAAAGAGGTAAAAAAATGACCACAAACGTAAAAGTTAAATAAATGTTCAAAGTATATATATATATATATATATATATATATATATATATATATATATGTGTGTGTGTGTGTGGTTGTGATTTGATTGTTTAATGGCAGATCAACTCCTTATGGCTCAATTAATACTAAAAATTAATTTTCTTGAGAGCTTTGAAATAATAAAAATTTGATGCATGTTATTCTGCTTTCACAGTTGAATGTATGGTATATGATACTCAGCTTTTGTACAGATACATGTTTGTATGGATATCTTGTTGATTTGTTGAAATTATATTTTGGAATGCAGTTTGAGTTCTTTGAGAAATTGTTGCATATTATATGGATTAATGTCACGAAAGAGATTTTTCATGTTATTTGGTTGATTTCGATTGCATCATATCAACATCTACAGGTTATTTAATACCAAAATTTAAATATATTTAACATAAATTTAAGGCTTCAATTTCAGTTAAAATGTACTGTTGTTAATTTTTTATATAAAAATGTATTGCTGATAATTTTACTATAGAAATTATATTTTATACTTTCATGGTGTTTTGTGCTTGCTTGAGGCTCTCACTATTTTCCCAGAGCTGGAAACCTAACACGTGCTACCACCCAGAGTTAGGGTGAACCTGGGAACAGAAGCAAGAGAGAGAAATAGTTCCATGCTCCTTAAAACCTTCAATCACCTGATCAGAGACCTTGCTGCTGGATGTAGTTTACAGTCATTCCTGGGACTATAATATGTGTTTGCATATATTTACATATGTATGTGTGAAGTATTTTCTCTGAATTTAGGATTTATTTTCTAGAGTTAGTATTTTATTTCTTGATTTTTCTCTAGTCTCATCTTTAAGCTTAAAAGATATTTTTTTGTGATATGAAAATCATGCAGTAGAACTAATGGGTTAATTTTTCATGTTAAATATTTTCTCTTTTTGCTATCTTACACCGAAATATAAGGGCCAGAATGCACTATCCTGAAAACCCTTAACTGATTGGGAGCCATGAACAGTGCTTTGGGACCCTCGCTATCTTACCAACATTTGATTTTTTTCTACCTACATTTATATACATTACAAATTAAACTAAGCGTAACTGACTATTAAAAGGATAAAAAATTCTGATTTTAACAGATTTTTTTTTTTATTTGTTCAAATTCATGAAGTTGTTTTTGCTCATGCTAAAACATTATAAAATTCACTATTTTTTAAATCCATAATGTTAAATGTGTTAAATTATACAACGTTTTAGCAAGAAAATCTCAAGTTGACTTTAAAAATTGCCACAAAACATTGAATTATTTAAAATGGAATAATCTGTCATGACATGTCTCATTTGTATTTAGATATATGGTATTTATTTTCAATTTTTCGAGTTAAATTGATCAACTATATTGCATATGATCCATTATTGTACAGAATTAGGTGACAATGAAATTTGTATTTTATATGAATACTACTTTATGAAATTAGAGATTTGCATTCTTTTGACAGTAGTCTTTGTCATTGAAATGATCAAAGGGTGCCAAGATTGTTTTGTAATTTTTGGATTCACATGTAACCAAAATATTTTACTTCCCATTTTGTATTTTGATTTGTCCCCATTGAAACAGAGTCTATTTCTGGGCTCATAACCTGTGGAGTGATTTGCAATGGTCAAATGCAAAATAAACCACAAAGCTGTCTAACAAACAGAATTCACAATGTTTGCAATAAAAAAAAAAAAGGAACAAGGCAAAAATGAAATAATATCAAACAAGCAAGCAAACAATATATGCAAGGTAAATTCACTCCATATATATATATATATATATATATATATATATATATAAAATATAGTTTTAAGGTATGCTATATTTATAGGTTATGGTTAAATTTAAATTTGAGCAAGGCAATGACTCCTACCTAAAATATAGGAGAAAGCCAGAAGATGGAGGTGACATCAGTAAGATCATTGAGTAATATTAAAATTCATTCTTTTTCTCCACAAATTATAACTGATTTAAAATCAATCATCATTTTCTTACAATATAAATGTGACACACAGGAAGGCGTGGGCAATTCAGCTAATTTATTACAAGTTGCAGTATGTTGACAGGTGTATGGAGAGGTAAACTAAGATCCTCTGTTAGACAGGACCCACCTTACTTTGTGCAAGATTAATCCTGATCCTATCTTTAAAAAAAAGAAGAACATGACTATGACGATTGGGCTGCAATCATTGAAAATTAAAATTTAAATTTACATTTATTTTTATATCTTTTCTGGTAAAAATTTGTTTCTGGATGCCTTATTTCATACACTAAACGGGACAAGTATTAAGGGTCAGAGGTCATATTAATTTCCGTCTTAAATTTGAATTATTTCACAGTTAAATAAACCAAAGGGCCAAACAAAATTTTAGAACTTTTTCAAAGCGAAATATTTTCCTTTCACTATTTTTCTATTTTATTTTACATTACAATTTTAAAATCATTCTAACCAGATAGCCATAAAAAAAGAACTTTTGTCTTTTCCAGACAGAATATAATTAGCTGGATAATATTTTAGTAAGCAAGCAATATAAAAATGCTAATTATTGATGTTGTAAAATGAAATGCTTCATTTACAGTTGTGAAAAAAAAAAAAAAGAAAAAGAAAAAAATAAGAAAAATTAGATAACTGCATTAATGAATAATTATATATACAAATAGGTAAATAGATGTGCATTGTAGGAATGTTTGGTTGATAATCAACTTAACTGATATGTGATCAAAAGTATTGTTTTAATGATACGAAACTTCAAAATCAGAAAAATGCCTAACTGTTCAACTTTGAACTTCATATATCTAATTAAAAAGTTGTTTTTTTTTTCTAGAAGATGAAATGATTCAAAACTTTTACAAAAGGCTAGCTAATGGCTTACCAAATATAAATACAATTACTAATTATTTGTATGCTGTACAATTAGTCATTTGATGTCTGTTTTTATTATATACATATATATATATATATATATATATATATATATATAACGTGTGCATAATTTTCTTTTTCAGATAAAATCTATCTGTAAAAGAACAATATGAATAAAGACAAAAGGAAAACTTATCTTAGCTGACCTTTATTATTGAGGCAAATACAAGGATTTTATTTTGTAACAAGAAAATATAGACAAAAGCAAAAACGTTACTTTATCAAAATTTTTAAATTTAAGAAAGGCTCATGAATATTCATCAGGTTAGTTGAAAAGTTTAGGTAGTTCATAGAGGATGCTAAATGACATAATTTAATGTTCAATAAAATTGAATTTAATTTTAAATTAAATTATGTCACTTAATGTTCTCCATAATCTACCTAGACTTTTCAGCTCACCATTTGAATATTAAAAGAGTGTTTCTTAACTATTTACAATGCTTGGACTATTATCCTCATCTTTGTTGCCATATTTTGTTGCACAATGTTTTGGCTGTTGTATGCTTTGGCCTTCTTCAGATGGTTGGAATGTCGAACTGAACATTTTATTTCACTTGCTGGGGTAGACTATTCTAGTTTTATGCGCTATGTTCAATGGATGTCAGTTATCTCTGGTTAATTCCCCTCTCCAAGTTTTCCACCATCTTAACCAGGTATTGAACTCACACACTTTGGGTCCTGTCACTGGATCTAACTAACAACTTTATCCACTGTGCCATGTGTCATCTGTGTATGACATATGGGTATTTTAAACCTAATGTCTTCAGCAACCATTTTTTTTTTTTTACTCGTACTCATATTGCAATTTTTGCTGTTATTCCATTTTATTTATTTATTTATTTATTTTTTTGCACGCCAGAGCTCATATCACAATTTTCATTGTTATTATTGCTTTTCTCTGATACTCCTTATTATAAACAGTGTTTCTTAAATTTAAAAATTTTGGAAAAAACTAACAACATTGTCTATTACTACTTCTTACAAAATAAAATCCTTGTGTTTGCCTCAGTAAAGTTTCTCAGAGGATGAAATGCATCAACAAAGATAAATTTCCCTTTATATAGAGTGTTTTGCTGAGTTGTTAGAACATTCACTTTCTGACCATGAGACCTAGGTTCAATTCTCATCATTGGTAATTTATCAAGAAGGTGATCCCAGTGAGCATCACTAGTGGAAAGTCTTTGAAATTAACCTAAGCTTTGTATGTGAATCGGGTAGACAAAACCCTTTGGCATGTACTGGCCTTGATATAAAACAATTTTTTTTTTTTTTATTCATGCCAGATCCAGATCAGGTAGATTTTCTCCCTGAAACCATAACAAAAAGGTCCACTCAGCATAAGTGCAGTATAAATCACGGGTGGGCTTTGTGGGTGTTGAACAAACACAAATGTGGCTGAGATAGTGTCTGCAACAGGGATTGACTAGTTGCCCTAAAAGATTAGCATGCTCAGAGATGACTAAATGACCATTATATACACATATATATGCATGTGATATCCCCTGACAAGTAGATACAATGATTGCTGGATGGTCAGTTATGAATCTAATAAACTTTATATTATTATTATTATCATTATTATATATATATATATATATATATATATATATATATATGTATATGTGTGGTGCGTGTTATAATATACAAAGTTTGTTTCATTTGAGGTATAAATTTTTTCTCATGATGTATATATTTACTGAAGACAGTACTACATTATCTCTTCTAGTTGTAAATATTTTCAAAAATTATGAACAAATTATGAAAAATAATTGTTACAAGAAACTTCAAGCTACTTTTTTTAAAGATATTGATAAATCTGTTCATTTGTCAATTTATCACCATTTTCTTTGTCTTGCCAAATATTTCACCAGTTTTTCATAAACCCCTCATCAGGACATTTTCTCTCAATATTTGTTTTAGGAAGCCATATTTTCCCTCAAGTTTCTGAATCTTTCCAGGAACACCATGTTTCAGAGAATGGATGCAAACATTTGAAAATATAAATGCATTTTCTTATAAAAAATCTGTGATAAAAAAAAATAATATTCAAAGAAACTATCATATGAAGAAATTGATGCTTTATTTGCAAGAATTAGTGACTGGTCAAAATTGGCAATGTTGATTATGATGACAATGGCCTTAACAAGGCTGGTAGTTTTGAAGTAAAGACAAAAAAAAAAGTAATAAACAATAACAATAAAATGTTAATATTTTTGTTATTAGAGTGATGTGCATTTTTGCCAATTGCTAGATGCACCAGGCACTGCACTCCAACCTCATGCAGACTTTGGTGAGACATTGTTAATACAAAAAGTCCTTGAAATGCAAACTGACAGATGCGTCCCCTGTTCATTAAGAATGAAGATCCTGACTGCAATTTGGGGTGAAAAATGGGCTTAAGGGAATGAACGCCTGGGTGTTGTGTGAGAATAATCTGTGTGCAACTTTTTTTGTCCGTTTTTGTTGTCGAGATCTTTTTAACCTTTTGCTTGGCAGATCACTCAACACTACCTGTAACAAGACAAGAACATCTGCTGCTGCCAATTTTAGGAAAAAATAAGGATTCATTAAAAAGTCTGAGGAAAAAAAAGGGGAAGTTAAAAAAAAAAAATAGCTAAGAAAAGGATTTTTAAAATAAGTATGATACTACTATTAACAAGGTGTTTTAACCTTGATGTGAGGATCATTATTATCATCACAGAATATTTATTCTTTTCCATGAGCTGAGAAAAAAAAATCTTCAAAGAAAATAGATTTCTTTTCAGAAAAGAGAAGAAACACAAGGGAGAGAATAGATGGAGTGTAAAAATGATTAAAATAGGATGGGAAAAAAAAAGAAGAAAGCAATAGGTTCAGAGCAGAAGATGGAAAAGAAGAATATGATTTGAAATTTAAAAAAATTGTTGATAAATACATAAGAAATGAAGGTGAAAGAGAAACAAAATTGAAAGAAGGCGTGTAAAGAAATAAAAAATTTGCAAAGAAATATTTTGGAAGGAGAAAGATAGAGATAGGAAATGATGGTAAAGAATTATATCAAAGAAAATAAGAAAAAAATACCAAAAGAAAAACAAGACAGAATAAAGGAAAATAAAAAAAAATGAAAATATGAAAAACTACAAGGTTACAACCAAAGAAAAAAAATATATTAAAAAAAAAAAAAATAATGGAAAGGAAGACTAAAAATTATTAACTGCCATTAATTTTTAAGCATCACCTCTTTGGGGATCGATATTTGCAGTCATTACATTGTTCAATGTAAAATTGCAGAGTTATTTCAATTAAATAAATTTTAATAGTTAAAAAAAAAAAAAGAAGAAAATAGAAGAATTATTCAATAAAAATATTCTGTTATATTCTGTGCTAATAGGAATATATACTTGAAAAACAAGGTGGATAAAATAAGTAAAGGTTTATTTCACAAAACCAGTACAATAAGAATAAAGGTAACAGTTATGCACAAGCTCGTCACAAGTCAATCCAGTAGTGAGTGCTACTATTGGAAGGTCAGTAGTTCTCATATAAGTCCGAGTCATATTCAACAGATCCCAGCTAGTATATTTAGCCACCCACCCTACAAGGGTTGCATGTGGCACAAGGCCGAGTTTAATGTGGGTTCTCTGAACCCATATGCTCGGCCAAAAAATGCTTGTAGAACACACATAACGGGATTGGGTTGGTCAACCTTCCCGAACAAGACTGCCCCTTGGCTGAGCCTCGTCCAGGTTCCTCTCTGCGTAGAGGCAGAGAGTTCAACCATCTATCTGGAATAGATTGCAGCTAGTCTCAACAGATCACAGCTAGTATATTTAGCTACCAAACAAGGGTTGCATGTGGCACAAGGCCAGTTTAACATAGGTTGTCCGAGCCCATAGGCTCGGCCAAAAATATTCCCTTTTTGAACCCACATAAATGGGTTCAGGGGCAGTCTACCTCCCTGAACGAGAGACTGCCCTTCGGTGGAGCCTCATCCAGGTTCCTCTCTGCTCAAAGGCAGACAGTTCAACTGTTTAGCTGGAACAGATCCCAGCTAGTGCCTGTAGTCTGTTGACTTACTGATACTTGTAGGTAGTTACTACCTATAGTGTAGTTACTCATGGGGGTGACAGGTTATTCCATTACATCATATTCCCTCTTCGGTTATATCAATTTTCTTTCTAAAATAATTATTTTACTTCAAAAAATAAATAAAATAATCAAAAATTCACTGATTTTGTTTGGAGAAGTTTTTGCTTGTAAGGAAATGACCACAATGCTTGAAAAAGAAACAATTAGAAGATAAATTGAGTGAACAGGAAAAAAGTTTAACTAATAGCATTTTGCAGTTTCATTTCTGGTTGGGTTCCAGTTAGTTGGTTTAATAGCACTACAATTCTTGTTGGGTTATTTAGTGTTGAATAAAAGTCTCACAGGCCAAAAAACAAAAAGGATTTGGCAAAACAAAAAAGGCACAAGTCAAGCTTGTACTGAATCCAGAAAAGCCAGGAATATTTCCAGTTTGCACTGAATTCAGCTTGTATGTCTGACTTGCACCAAAAAGAAAAGCCCGTCAAGTCTGGCTTGTGCTTGGGCCAAAAAGAAAGGCCCAGACACGTCTGGCTTGCATAAGTGTCAAAAAGAAAAGAATTGGTCTAGCTTGCATTAAAACCAAAAATCAAACATATTTTGAATTTACATCAAACTCTGCAAGTATCCACTCAGATGTGGACTGTTTTCTTGTGCGGGGAGATCTTACTTCCTGCAGGGGATACAGACTACATATCCTAAGCTCTTGTGACAGTGCAATGGCAGTTTTGAAACTTGTGTGGGTATTATCATTATTTGCTTATATTTTGAAGTGCAGTAGGATAAAGCAATTTGAAAGTTGCTATAAAATATTTCATTCTTTTTTATTACTATAATTTTCAGTCAGAGTAACATCGTATAAAAAGAAAAAAAAGACAAACGCTCAATTGGAACTAGTTCATAAAAATAATGACAGCTCCTCATTCCAGAAACTAATTCCTTGCTGAATGTTCACCATAAACTAACTAGGATGAAATTATAGTTTCAGTTTGTGGAGAAACTAGCCATGGTTAATTGTAATTGGTCAGAATGTTCAATAAATGGCATTGACAAAGTTCTCAAACAATAAAAGGAGGAAAAAGAACAAAGCAAAATAATGGTAAGCAAGCAATATCTATGCAAGTCAAGACTAGGCAAAGCAACAGAAATAAGGCAAACATTTCACAAAGTAAGAATTGTGTTCACACACAAAAGAGATACAGTCAAGTGAATATAACATTCCTACTTCATGACAAAAAAAAATAAATAAATATGGCATATGAGACCAAGAAATGGTTCATTTTTATTGGTTAAGAAGAAATCCCAGCATGCATCTGCAGGATTTGCCTACAAATATAAGAGGGGTTGTTTTTAGCAGTCATTTCATAGGGATTGGAATAAACACAGGTGGTGGTTCAAATTTTCCTTTGCAAATACTCTTTTTTGTTTGATATAGTGTGGAAAGTCATCACATTGATTATATTATTTTCCCTTGTAGTCACATGTTCTATCCATTTTAGATGTTTCTGTTATTTAAAGTTTTCAAGGGAAGTAGTTTTTGTTATTTGGTAATATTATTTGTGATTCTGTAGCACCACTCTGGGAAAACTGAAGAAGTATAGTCTTCTTTAAGACCTAAAGGAGTCATTTACTTGAAGCCATTTTTTTTCTTTTTTTTGATCTGAGGAAACAGTTTTATATAGCTGACAGTTTAGACTCCTGAAGAAAGAAGTTTGGGAAAAATGAAAAGCTAAAAGTAGAATATATATATGTTTAAAGTTGCTTTATTTATGGGGGAAGAATGCTCAAGATTTGAAACAGAGCATTTGTACATATGAATTAACACCGCATTTTGACTGTCAGTTTCATGCCTCAAGTGATATCCAGATGAAAGAAAGCAGAGACAGGCTTGCTAGAAGAAACAGGAAGAGAATATGAAAAAAGACTGAAAGGTGAGTCAGGACAGAAAAACAAAAGTAAAAATTGTGATTCATTAAAATTGTAATGATTCAATTTATCTTTACCAGTTACTCTCAGCCAGAGTGTGTGTGTGTGGCCCCAGACCTAGAGGCCATGTCCAAAATACAGGCCTTACATTCTCATCTGCAATGTCTAAGAGATTCCACTCGTTTTTTACGAAAGTGGGTCTTATAAAGGGTGTTCCAATAACTTGGACTGATTTTAAATGCGAATTGAGTTAAAAATTGGTCCAAGTTATTGGAACACCCTGTATGTTATGCTTCTTGTTCCCATGGAATTCTGTACTCAGGATTATGAAGGTCACCTCAAATCAACTCTACACCAGGCTTCCTTTATGCTCTTGTGAGAGATTGAGTGCTAATTCTATTCTGGCATGATCTAGGGTGAAACATGCATGCCCATACACACGCACTACACATTATATTTCCATAGATAATTTTGTTGTGTGTGTGTGTGCATGGATACTCCCTGATCATGCCAGAATAGAATTTGGAATCAATCCTGCTGATAAGTGGATGCCAAAGAAAATAATTCTATATATAAAACTAAGCCATTTTTGTACTGCATTTAAATGAAAACAGTCAACAAAGATTGGAAGGCATAAGGAAAAGAATGAGAAGATACAACCAAAGTCAATTATTTGGATTAAGATGTACAAACATCAGTTGTTCAAATGGCAAATAGAATAAAAGAAACTATGGTTGAATGGTTTGATGTAAGAGCATTTACATCATTGTCAATAGAAGCAGAATAGACAGCTATCTTCATAGAGGTGTATTCAATAAAAACAAAACAGATTAAAAAGATGAACGACAATTGAAAAGAAACAAATGTACAAATTGTTTAAATACAATAAAATTAATGTAAGTCTAATAGAAAGAAAATTTTATTTAAAAAAAAAACAAGAGAAAGAACTTGTGGATATGATATATTTAAAAATAAATATAATCACATAAAAAAGAAAAACTACATTATTGAAAATTGGGAAGGAGCTGGTAGAGGATATCCCAGCATGCTTCTGCTAGTATAATCAAAATCTAACAGTGGAGCTTAATAGCATTTCTTCCTGCATTTTGTTTTTCTCAATATTTGTACTGTTTTTCTAAATTAAGTCAAACCATACGAAATCTCTTGGGACAATAAAAAGAAAAAAAAAATTAAAATAATGGAAAATGTGTTCTCTTGAAATAAACCTGACAATAAAATCCCCCCACCCCACAAAAATAAAAAAAGTGTTTATCTCTATTAATGAACAATGCTGTCATGACATTATGATAATTTCACTCTCAGTCAATAGTAAAAGTAGAATAAAATTGACTATATCAAGACCTGTTTGTCAAGCATGATTGAAAAAGTGAATATTTTGTTTCCAGAAAAAGAAAGAAATTATTCAGAGAAACTTACTTGATAAATATGCATATTATTGATTTCCTTTGAATCACCTTCAATTCTTGACAATACTTCAAATATATGTATGCGAAGATGAAATCTAGATATACGCAAATATACATACACATTTAGCTATATGCACAAAGTATATCTACAATAAAAGCATCTACATAACTTTTTGCTTATTAATATTCTCTGTTAGCTATTTATCTGTCTGCAGGGATACAGATATATATCTCTATATAGATATCAAATTATGTAAACTCGGATGAGTAAACCATTCATTATTTAAATAACTGAAGTATACAGAAGATAGTTGTTAGATTTATTTATAAATGCTTTTCAATATATTAATAGATAGATATAAAAGATGCAAAGAAATGCATAATTCAATAGTGTATATATATATATATATATATATATATATATATATATATATATAAGTAAATGTGTAAACTATATATATATATATATATATATATATATATATAGTTTACACATTTACTTGTGTGTGTGTAAATATGTAAATCTATTAAATATTTATATTTTAGCTTATGTTTTATATATATATATATATATCTCACTATATATATAATATATATATAAAAAATGTATGTGCGGGAAAAACTTAATAAAAAATTAATTCAATCTTTCTTGACAGTCGTATCTAATGAAAGAAAAGTTGCTGCCAAAACATACTATATATATATATATATATATATATATATATACACACACACACTTTACATCTAAACACTCACATGTGTGGTTTGTATATATAAATATGTAATTATGTATATCTTAAATATTTATATATTTTGTATATGCACATCTCTGTCACAAATATATATATATATATATATAGTTTGTATTTGCAAAATGTATATATTATTTAAAAATAAATAAATAATAAAACTGTAATCCCACCCGGGATGATAACATTTTTTTTTCCTTTTCTAAGGAACGACATGTGCATGAGTGGATTTTACGTCAGCAAGGGTTTCCCAACCCCAGGATTCAATGGCAGAGTTGGGTCCAGGATGGCTGGTGGAGGATCAGTTGCAGTGAATGGCCAAACCAAATTTCAATACAAGGAATGCCCTTCTTGCTCTTCACGGCATTGTTTGGATATACAGAGCTTTCCTACTCTTACACTGGCTGCAACCCAAGGTAAAAAAAGGACTGGCTGCCCTGTTATTTAACCCATAACTAGGAGGGAGAGTTGGGCTCATGACTTCAGTGAATTAGTGCAGAAAAAAAACAAACAAAAAAAACGGACATTTTTCTCAGTAAAAATTTGAACTCGGCACACCAATTCCAATTTCCATACAGATTGACACTATGCTATTAACAAAAGGTATATGCAAATTATATATGCAAGAGACAGAAACATTACATACACAAATGCATTTCTAATATGTATTGTAAATATTAAATATATTATGTGTATAATGCATTCATATAAATATAATATAAAAACCCTTTTAGTAGCAGATATTTCTCCTCACTGTTTATGGCTAGATTATATTGAAAAACTTATTTTTTTAAATCATTTCACTCCAAGCAAAGCAACAAGGCAACTGGAACACAGGGGTTTTACAAGGAGTCAAATTGAAAGAGGATGAGAAGATTAAAAATGAGAAGAATTGAGGAACATTTAAAAAAAAAAAAAAAAAAAGGAACGGGTTCATGAAAACAAAAAGATGGCAACTGGCATTGTATTTAATTTTCTGAAGGATTGTACATATCAAGAAGCAAGAAATCAGAAGCAAGTTTTACAGGTGGAAAGTGAAAACTGTTGGAGTAGAAGTGGCAGTTGCATCTCTCACATCTGATTGCACATATCAGAAGGTTATCCAATCAAAGAGTGAAATAAAAATTTAGTTTATATTTAATTTGAATAAAGTGTTTATTTCATGTTTCATCTGTTTTTACATATTTAAAATGTCTTCCTTTCTCTCATTTCTCTGCCCTATAGACCCCTCACCGTGACTTAAGTCTTAGGGGTATACAACTAAACATCACTGATCACTGAAGTGATGTTGAGTCTGGTCAGTACTCAGATGGGTAACTGCTGCACGACAGCAAGCCAATGATGTTTACAATCTCTAGTTAAACAAAAAGACCTTAATACTGAAGTGGTTCTTCTGGGCTGACAGGTTGCAAGACTTACCTGGAATTAGGTGAGAACTTCTCTTATATATATATGCAATAATCGTTAATAATAGGTGTTGACAAAAAAAAATACTTGCTCAGCCACATTTGTTTCTTCAACAGTTATAGAGAAAACCTGTGGTTTATACTGCAACTACACTGAGCAGACTTTAGCTACACTTTCTAGGAGAGAACATGCAATCTGGTGTGATCAGTAGTTAAAAAAAGACAGTAAGCTCAAATTCTTGGTCATGATGACTTGTGTTAGAATGTCGTGAGTGCAAAATAATAACTCACTTCAAATTCAAAGTAGTGAGGAAGAAGTTAAGAAATTTGCAAGCCTATGTGAGATTTTTGCCTTTCACAGAAATTAACTGGTGAGCATAGAAGAAGCAAAAAAATTCATGAGCCTATATGAAATTGTTTTTGGACCAATAAAAACCTTGCCTTTTACAGGTACTAATCAGTGGTCAAATAAGAAGGAAAGAAAGTAACAAGCATATGCAAAATTCTATTTCATATAAAATGAGAAAATAAAATTAAATTAATAAGAAATGTGTCTGAAATCATGAAAAAGGTATTGTTTCATTTCCTCGCAACCAGTGTTGCAGTACTCAACTTGTATAAAATTACTCGCCAATTATATTACAGCCTCTATCCAGCACACAGCACTTTATAATAATCCAAGAAAGCTATCTCTCTTCATCTACTTTTGAAATATGCAAACCAGATCTCCTTCCAGTGAGCAACACTCTCTTCCCTTTATCTTAAACATTTTTTAATATTATTTTCTGAGATTATTGAATTTGTTGCATGAACATTTCGTAAAAATTCGTTAAAACTATGGACTTTAAGAATTCTGGTTTAATTTCCTGAAATGAGCTATTGATACTACTTCAAACGTATAAATTCCTTATTTTGTTTCACCCATGTTTTTCCTCATCATTATCATGCTTGGTAAATCAACTGTTTATTTTTAAACCCTAAGCCCAAACGCCTCTATAAGTACAAGTATCGATTTGCTTCCAGCAAATTCCATCCATCCAATTCGACTTGCAAGTTTTCGATCAAATGGGATTATAGTTTACAAGCACAATACCAAGATCATCTCTCCAATCTGACGTTATCAAGAAGTTACCGCTATGAAAAAATGACCATGGTCACATTTGAACCCAGGTCTTATTGTTGGAATGCTATCATTCTAAACTACTCACTTATTATACACAAGCATACACGGATATAATTACATATATTTAGATGGCATATATTCATTCAAGCATGTTTGCTTGAATAATCTAGACATATATCCATTTCATTTTAAACTCATCAAATTCACGGATCAATTTCTTAGTGTTGTTATTAAAGTGATTAAGTAAGATGCTGTAGTTTTAGTCATTTCCTTTATTCTCTCAAGTACTTTCAATCCCATTCAAGATCATCTTCAGGGGTGAATTGCTCAAACAGAAAATTAATATAATTGATAGTTGTGAATGTTTTTGTAAATCATGAAGGCAAGAGAGACAGAGGAAAGCAAAAAGATAAAACTTATGAGCTACAAAGAATAGGAAGTTGTGGAGAGTCATTATCACCCATATTCTGAAAGGACATGGCACATAGAAGTAGAAATGTCTCATCTGTGTATTTCTTTCTCAAACTTCTTTAGCCTTTTTCTATACAAGATTAGATTATTAATAGTTTTACTAATGGATAAGAACGAAATGCGTCATTAAGAATTTTGCTTTCCAATATTGTCATTCACTTTTTTTATGTTTAATGCGGACATCAAAATCACTGCATAGTGACAGTTTCTTGCCTTGATGTTTTGATGATCAATTAAATCTTCATGCAGTGCTGCTTCTGTGTTCACAGTGCTTATATAATTTTAATGTATCATAATTTTTACATTTGACTGTTTTTTTTTCTTTTCTACCTACTGTTGGGTCAATTTTTCTGCTTTCCAAATTAGTAAGCAATGTGTTTGGCCAGTCATGTGACCTTTAATGGCCAATTAGTGTGAAGTCTACTCTCTCCAGAGCATTGGTTTTAGAGCAGATGTTGTGAAGAGAAGATGCTTCCTGGACTTGTGGGGTGGGGAGTGGGGAGTGGGGAAACAACACCACTTGCACAGGACATGCTTGATTAGTCAGTATGAACAGATTCTTGTAATAACCACTAGCTTTTTTTTCTTTTTCAAGCTGTGATAGAAAGCATGTAATACAGTCCAACTTTTCAGCTCCCAAAACGGTCAGACTACCCCTGCACATAATGGCTGGATACAAGTAGTTTCTGAAGACATCTGTTAAACCCAAATTGGAGTTATACTGCAACTATGCTGAGAAAACCTTAGTTGCTGTTTCTGGGAGAGAGGGCATAATCTGACATGAATAACATTTTTCATTAACAAGGTCAGTACACTCAAACTTTCAGTCACAATGACTTGTTATTTTGTGTTAATACAACCACTAAAAGCTTCAATTTTGCTCACCTCAGTCAAGCTGTAATATGTCACCTCCCTGGCAAAATGACTATGGTTAGTTTCAAACCTGGACAAATAACAGGATTATAGTATTGAAGTCCTGTGCAGAATTTTTCAGAAAAACTTATTACAGAGAACTGGTGTGCCACAGGGTTCTCAATCATCCATCCTTGGTTTTCAAATTCAGAGTTGTCTTTGTAGACTGGTTAGAAATCAAGGCTGCAGAGTCCAGTTTACCCTTGTATTTAACCCATATCGAGGGGAGAAAAGATAAATTAATAAATTTCAATACAAAATATTTGGGAAAGTGAATGTAATGAGCTCTACTGGAATTCGAACTCGGCTTCATGCCACTAAACATCACACTACCTGAACATCCACAAATATATATTTCACAATCTGAATAGGCGTTTCAGTTTTCTCAATGTCAGGATTAAATGTACAGGTAAAATTCACAAGTACATGTAAAAAGTTGCCGCAAAATATTTATTTAAGATGGAAGGATCTGTTATGACATGTCTCAAATTTGTATTTACATAAATTGTATTTATTTTAGATTATTCTAGTGGAATTGTTCACCTATACTGCATATTATCTGTTATCGTACATAGATTACAATAAGATTTGTATTTTATATGAATGCTACCTTTTGAAAATTGAGATGTAATAGAATGGAGTGTCCCGTTTCATAGATTTGGGGGTGGGGGGACATGACCCTTGCACCAACCCTGTATGTATATATGTATGTATGTTTTGATGTCAACGGACATTCGTTGCCACTTTTGTAATGTTCGTTTAGTAGAGACTTTGTAATTGCAGATACAACTATAGTAAAGCCGTTTAACAATATTGGTGTCAAACACCTTCGAATAACACTCGCACTAATAATACTTGCTCGATAATACTCACTCGTCTAGTAACCACCAAATAGTGATCCTAACAATAATCCGTATAGTGATGGTATTCACTAACCGCCCCCATGCGTTCAGATGCAGCACTAGGCTAAGCTTATTGTGGGGTATCCAAGCCCTTAAGCTTGGTCAAAAATTCCCCACAGACCCCATAAAAACGGGGTCGGGTAGGTGTCTCCAAAGACGAGACACTGCCCTTCGACATAGCCTCATCTAGGGATCCTCTCTGCCAGGACGCAGAGAGTTTGACCAGCACACTTCCGAAGTAATCCGGATAGTGAGATACTCACTAACCACCGCATTCAGTCGGATGTGCCACAAGGCCAAGTTTATAGTGGGGTATCCAAGCCCATAGACTCGGGCAAAAATTCCCCATAGACCCTGTAGTGGATGGGTTATGTGGTAATATTTGTTGAGAATAAGTTGCGTGTCAATTAACTATTTCCACTAACATCAAAATAAAATAGAAAATTCAACTGAATTGTTTTAAAACTTAACAATTAATTTATGTAAGTTGGTGTATACAACATGCAAAGAAAAGGTAGGACAGAGTCGTGTCCCTTTGATTTGGAAATATTTGTACCAGAGTTCATATTACGAACAAGACATATTTAATTAGAAACTAATAAAACATTCAAAACAATGTACAAGCAGAATATTTGGTATATGTTATGTTGGCAAATATGTTTTAGGTTTCAGAATGTCTTTCTTGTAATCGTTCGTTAATGTTGATATTAAAGTTGTTAATATTAAGTGTCTTTTAAACAGAAAGTTCTTAAGAAGTAATTTACCTTTTACTGTAATATTGAACTTGTAATTCAGAAGAATAAAATTTGGAATTGTGAGTTCTAAAATTGGTAAAAGTTCATGAGTGATTTCAGAGGTTGGTGAGTGAGTGTATTGGAGTTGTTTCGTGTTAAATAAATTTAACTTTGTAACTTCAAAAGTATGAGTGACGTGGAGTAGTTTGGCAGTTGGTTATCCGTCACGAAGCTCACAATATTTATTTGTATGATAAATACAAAATGCGGCACAAGGCCTAAAAGGGGGATGGGGAAGGACGGTCATCATCTGTCTTAATTCTAAACTTAGCTAGTCGCAGACACTGCCCAATCAAGCCAACAATATCCCAATCACCAAAACAGCACATTCACTCCTACCTTTCTTACTACGTCCACCATAATACCTCAAATTCTCGATGATGTCCTAACTAGACCCCTTATGTACAATTATTGTTCGTGGGGGGAGGGTCAAAATTAACAACTTTTAAAAAATGATCCCCAAATGAATATTTACAATGTGCTTTAAATATTTACACTAAACTAAACAAAACTGTGTTAGTAATAGAACCCCCCACAAACCATTAATGTGGCAGAAACATCAGTTCACCGGACGAAATCAATGCGGAACTATGAAGAAATGAAAAAAGAATTCATACCTCTAAGCATTCACGCAGGCACACACACATTCATACACAACAACAAATACGAAAAATCACACACACGAAACGAAAGTCGTCCCGCATCCACCAGAGAACTGACATCACTGATCACCTAACGAGGGAGGGGATGGGGAATTAAACAAAAGAAAAAAAATAGGGACAGAAATAAAAGGGACCAATGAGCATGCACACCCTAGCTAAGTTAACCAAAAAACGAAAACTAAAGGATCAAATTCAAAAACTAAACTAACCTAATATCTGGATGGGTTGCCTATGTTCAACCCTGTTAGGACAAAAATCTGTACCTAACCGACATCTAAATGCCACTCTAGGTCAGCCCCTTTCACTCTACACATTCGCGCAAGATTCACCCACCTTTTGCCAAATTCCGATGAGGTGAGCCGCCGCCTTTCCGTCCTAATCTTGACTTTAAGCTGATGCTTAAAGAACAAGATCAGTTGGGAAGAGGTGAACTTCTCGCCCTCATGGAATCCCTTCTGACGCGTCGTCCAAATCACGACTCTCATAATCCCTAGTAAGCAACAGAACACATAGTGTTCAGCCTTCGTCAATTGCGGCACCACATTGCTACAAACAGAACTGGCTTCCAGGACAAAGAACTTTCCCTGCAGCATGCGAACCATGAGGCCTTCAACAAACCTGCACAACGGCACTACCGTCTTGCACTGAAAAAAGGCGTGACCAATGGTCTCGACTTCCCCAGTACAGCGACGACAGTTTGGATATTTCTCCAAGCCTGCTGAACAAAGTCTCTTGCCAACCCAGAGGCCCCCACGAATCATCAGCCAGGTGAGTGATGCCTCATCATTATTGAGACATTTCAACCCAGGCGCCCAAGGCCATATCGAGCGAGCCTCCTGCTTCGTAAGACCGAGCTCGTCGATCAGATCATCTTGAACGGACCCCCTAACTAACAATTGATACAATGCCTTACGAGACAACGCCTGGGCATCGGAGAGGCCATCCGTCGTCCGTAAGAGGAGCTTCAAAGCACTACGACATTCGCGGTAGAAGGAGCACTCGGCACGAGGTCTACGGCCGGCCTCCTCCTCGCACGAGTGCACACTTCTCAGGGATGGGAAATGTTTTCGGGCATCTTCTTTCCAAAAGGTGCCCACCTCATCCAATCCGCGACACATTCGGTCTAGAAAGGTAATGCGAAGCATATATTGACGAATCTCGATGCTAGGCATACCCAGACCGCCCTCAGAGGGATGAAGGCAACAGATCTCGCGACATACCATAGGGGCCTTGTCTCTCCACAAGAAAGAGAACAAGGTCCGGACTAATGACATTAGTCTGGCATACGAGAGTGGAAGCACAGACAGTCGGTAAAGGAGGATCGGATATATGTGTGAAACACATACCTCCGCCCTTCCCTTCAGGGAAAGTCTCCTCCGAGACCACAGATTAACCGCGATCTCGGCCTTCCCTTGCACCTCCGACCAATTCATTTCCAACTGGAGATCAGGACCGAACCAGACGCCGAGTATCTTGATCGGCCCATCCGTCCAGAGGAATGGTCCGGGAAGAGAAACTCCCTTCCACGCACCCAACCGCAAGCCCACAGACTTATTGCGGTTGATCTTGGCCCCTGTCACTATCTCATACCCACTGATCTCTTTGCTGACTACGTCAATCTCGGCTCTGCTCGACACAAGAACTGAAACGTCGTCAGCATAGGCAGAATACCTGGCTGAGGTGGAAGCCCCAGGCAGGAAAATTCCGCGCAGGACCGGATTCGCCTTTAACTTGCGAAGGAAAGGCTCCAGCGCAAGAACGTAAAGCAGAGGCGAGAGCGGACAACCTTGACGAATGGAGCGACACAATACGAAAGGCTTCGATCTTACCCCATTCACTTCCACCAGCGCACCGGGGGTCGCATACAAAAGTCGGATCCAGGAGCGAAAGTCGGCTCCGAAACCGGCCGCCGAAAGGACAGCCTCCAGAAATCGATGGTCAACCCTATCGAAGGCCTTGGACTGATCTAAATTCATCAGCGCGGCTTCACTGTCGACTTGTTCTAAGATCAAGCGTACCATGTGAAGGTTATCCTGAATAGTCCTACCCTTCACAGCACAAGTCTGTTCAGGGCCAATCAGTCTAGACAGGACAAGCTGCAAACGGTTGACTAAGATCTTCGCCAAAATCTTTAAGTCCGTATTTAACATCGTTAAAGGGCGAAAGCTCCCTAACCTATCCCCACCGTTCTTGTTCTTACACAGCAACTTGATCACACCCCTGGTGAAGCGTTGGGGTAAAGACCCCTGCTTCATCCAGTGGTTGTAAATCAAAGGAACAAAAACGTGCGACAACCTCAAGTAAACTTCGTAGGGAAGACCATCTAGACCCGGAGACTTATCCAGGCCAACCTGCTTCAGCGCTTCCCAGATCTCCGACTCTGTTATGGGATCCTCGCACCTAGCCACTTCAGCTGCCGAGAGGCAGGGAAAGTCAGCTAAATAGGCGTCGAACTGAGCAGAGCTCAGACCGGGCTCCCTGGTGAAAAGATCCTGAAAGTAGTCCCGAAAGACCTCACATATGCCCGCGTTTGTAGTCACGGTCCGCTTATCCGGCAACGTGACGCACGCTATATGTCGCCTAGACGCGTTTCGATTTTCCTCTGCACGCAGTTCAGCGGCCATATTCGTTGCCTCAGAAGACATTCTTTTTAACCTAGCCCTAACTACCAGAGCTTGATCCTTCTTGATAAGCAAGGAGGACAACTCTGCCATAGCTAAAGCTATGTCCCCACTAACACGGGATTTCACAGCCGGATCGACTTTATCTTCTAGAGCAGTTTGCGCCGCTAATCTATCTAGATTGAGTCGACGACTAAAATCGGCAGCAAACTTTCGAATTTTAGATTTAAGATTTCCCCACCAGGCATTTCCCACAACCGCTCCCGTCAATTCCCTTTGGATGGTTAGTAACAGCTGGTCCCGGAAACCCTGATCACCAAAAAGTGAACAGTTCAATTTCCAGTAACCAGCCAACTTAACCTTAGGCTTATCTAAGTTTACACGGACCCGGACAAGCCTATGATCCGTATAAACTATGTAATGGAAACTTGGACACCCTAAGAGCCCTACATCGACTCTCCTAACTAAGACTCGGTCCAGGTAGCTCGCAAGCGTCCCAGGAGCCGAGTTGCCACTAGTTGTCCAAGTCCATGCTACCTCCCGAGGGTGTTCATTCCGGAACTTATCGACGAGATCAAACCCATCGATAAAGTCCCGAAATGGTTTCACATCCGGGTTGTTAGTACCTTGTTTATGCCCTATACGATCTATATCGGGGTCAAGGACGGCATTCCAATCCCCCGCTAAAACTACCCGACGAGACGTCGTCAAGAACGGCGCGATCTGCCGAAACAAAGCAGGCCGCTCGGAATGGGTATTGGGCGCATAAACCCCAATGAGACGTAGAACCTTATCCTTTATGGTAACATCCAGCACGCAAAGTCTGCCCGCCGGATCCGCGAAGACAAGGGTACAAGCAGCCTTCAAAGACTTGCTCACTAGCCAAGAGACACCCCTCGAACGACCATCAAAACAGGCTGAATAAAGGGCGAACCCCTTAGACAGTATGTCCTCACGATCATGAGAAGAAAACCGGGTCTCTTGTATACAACATACATTCACCCCGAGGCGCTGAAGGTCACAAGTGAGCCTCGCCCTGCGAGACTCGGACCTCAGGCCCCGGACATTCAACGTAGCTAACCAGAGAGACATTGTCAATCGAATTAGGGTTGTCCTTCAGGATAGAACATGGCTGGGGTGAGGACACCGACAGCTTGTCCCATCGAACCTGACATCATCTCAGTATCGAGAGTATCACTCTGAGACAAGCTACCGATGTCCGAAGTTAACTTAAGAGCCCTATAAAGGGATGGGTGAACATAAAGAGGGAACCTCCCTTTACACTTTTTAGTTTCGTCTAAGTTTTCCTCAAGGAGAACTACTGCTGGAGGCACCACTTTCAAGGACGCCTTAGCCTCCTCTATCATGCCCTATATCTCCCGCGTACCCGGGCCAGTTCTTACAACGGTTAGCTGATTCCGGGCCTTAAAATTTTCCGGCACCTCCACATCTACACCCTTGATGTGCCGGAAGTTCCAGAGAACTTTTAAGGGCATCGGGTTTTTAGTTTGCCCGAAAACCCTGTCAGCCTGATCCCGGGATACGCGGCAGACGTCTTCCCCCGGGAGATATGGTGGTTTTATTTTCTTTTTTTTCTTGTCCGTAGCTGATTGTGCGTCAGGACTACGGTTTCTTTTTTTATGAGGAGAGTGTGTGGGTGTATGCATAGGTGTGTCTCTCGGAGTAGTAGATGGAGTCATGCCAGAAGGTGTCTTTACGGGTGAAGGTTTGGAGGAACGAAGAGATTTTACAGGAGAGTTTGTCAGAGATTTAGGCGGAGGTGGTTTTGTGAAATTTGAAGGAGGGGAAGACGGGGCAGCGGATAGGGGGCCCGGTGCCCCCAGCGATTTTTTATTTTTAGCCCGCTTGGCCTCCACTTTTTCTTTCAATTTTTTTAGGTCCAAAATTTTCTGCCAGCTTGGTTCATTTAATTTTTGGGCTGCAGTAGCTGTTTCAGCATAAGACGCCGAGGCGTCGCCCTCAGAGCTGGTAGAGGGAATGGGGCTGTAGGTGACTTTATCCCCGGGGTCATGTTGGGACTGAGGAACCGCTGTTTGGGTCTTCCCCTTGCCCCTAACCACGAGGCGCCATTCCCCCTCATCCTTCTCCTTAACCACACTTGTGGCAGGCGTTGGTTTCGGGGGTAATGTGGGTCTGGACCCAACCGAGGGATTTTCCCCAACGGTCCGCCACGCAGCTAGGCCCACTACAGGCGCCGCGGATTTTACTTTGTCGGCCAAGGGGGTATTTTGGTCGCCTGTGACCGGAACTCCAGGGGCCTTCTTCCCTGGGCAGGAGGAGGAAAGGTGACCAGTCTCTCCACACCTCCAGCAAGTTGGTCTCCTACCGGTCACTATGACCGGCATTTTCCGGTCACCAAACACCAAACAGTTGGGGACGGACTTGAAGGCCTCTTGATCAAGCATGATATCAAAAGTCCATCCCCCGTTCAAATTGTCGGAGAGAGCCCCTAAAATTTGGCCGTACTGCATAAAAAATGCAGCCAAGAGCTCTCCCGAAATTTGAGGAGGAACCTCGAACACGGCCACCCTGGTCCACCTTCGGCCTTCGTACTCTGTTCTTAGTATTAGATCTTTCGTGATCAACTCTTTCTTTGCCATGGCCAGGCAATCTTCTGGTGTGGGCAGCAGAATGTCCCACATGAAGAACCCTGTACCCTTAATTACTCTTTGGGGTTTTATCCCCAGGGACAAAAGTGATTTAATCACTGTGTCTTTAGTGGAGCGACAAATCTTTTTGGTTTTTTTGTCCACCACAAAAACGGTCACCATTCTTTTTTTGAACACATCGAGCTCCTGGACAACATCGACGAACCCATCTTTATTTACAAGATGGGCGTAACCTTTCGCCTTATCCAGGAAATCCGCCATGTTCAGAATACAACTTGGTGGGTACTTCCAGCATGAGGGCAATTCCTCGGCTGTCTTACTTTGTGCCTCCTTTGGCACCTCAACATTAGCTTCTCCTTTCTTGGAGCTAGTTACTCGGTCAGATTTCGGGCTACCATCAGCCCGCTTCTTGGCAGCATTGTCAGGGGGGTTGGCTTTAGCCGCCGACCCAAAAAGGTCCTTTTTAATATTGGCCCGACTGGCACCGTCGGCCATATTGAAAAAGTGGAGACTACCACCTGCGGGTTTGTTTTTAAAATTTTCGCCAGAAAAGGAGTTTGGTGGGGTGGGGGGAAGAAATTATACAAATAAAATCAAGCCTGGATGTACCAGTAAATTAAAAAAAAGAGAAATAAAGACAATAAACTTTTTAAAAGATAAATAAACTGGGGTGGGGGGGGGTGAAAAATCTAAATGGCGCCCAAAGGCAGCCGAAAGAAAAACACACAAACAGAAACTCCTTTTTTAAAAATTCAAGACAAAAAAAAGAAAAAGAAAAAGTCTGGTTTACAACCAAAAAAAAAAAAAAGTTCTTGAAGCACTGAAAGGAAAATCGTTAGCAGCAAAAAAAAGGTTCGCCGCAAGTCAAAAATATCAAACAAAAGGTCAAAAACCGTCGCGAAGCTCACTGGTAAACTTGTGTTCATGCATCGTATTTATTTACATTCCTGGTCACGTGCGTGGCTCGCGAACACATTTCAAGATTTTGGCGGTATTTTGTGTTTAAACACGTGTACGTAAGCGTTGTTATTACTTTGAGATATATTGGCCAATCAGAAGCAATTATTGTAAAACTTGCGTATGGAGCCTGGATTGTGTTTAGCTTGCACAAAAATCTATAACTAACATGAAAATGTAAATTAGAAATGTTTTTAGCATTTCTTGTCCAGTGAGGATGTAGTGCACTCAGTAATTGGTTCTGATCCACTGGCATATAGAGTTTAAGCTCTATAACCCCATAAAAACGAGGTCGGGTAGCTGTCTACCACCACAGACGAGACTGCTCTAAACACAAACTCGTCTGCCCTGAATCAGAGAGTTTGATAAGCACACGTTTGAAGTAATTTGGAGAGTGGTGATATTCATCTACCGCCCCACGCGGTCGGATGTGGCACAAGGCCGAGTTTATTGCGGGGTATCCGAGCCCGTAATCTCGGGCAAAAATTCCCCGTAGACCCCGTAAAAAACGGGGTCGTATAGCTGTCTACCACCCAAGACGAGAGACTGCCCTTTGGCATAGCCTCGTCTGGGTTCTTCTCTGTCCAGAGGCAGAGAGTTCGACAAGCACACCTCCGAAGTAATTCGGAGAGTGATCACTTAAACACCACGCTAATTCCCATATATACGTTTCCGTTACTATCACGTGATCTACTTATTCAAAACGGGATCGCCTGTATTTGAACACAGACCAGAGAGCAAACTCCAGTGTCGACAGCGACACTTTATTTTTATATAACAGTATGTATGTATCTCAGATTACTTTCAAATATACTTTTTTACAGATTATGATTTTTCCTGCAATAGCTTTATTCCGTTTCTGTTAGTGTTAGTTAACATATAGGAGTGCCAATCAATATGTCCATCACCTGACGCCGTTATTCGTTGAATTTTTCCCTGAAATTTTCACTCTAAAATGTTTGATCTGTATGATTAATAGTTACGATGGAATTAAGGGCATGGACATGGAAAGAGATTATGTTGAAAAATAAATATTTGTTTTGGAAAATAAATGCATTAGACAACGTCCTGACTGATGCACGTATGTATATTTATTCTGGAATAAAATTACATGGAACCGATCAACAGACACAGAAAATACGTGCATATTTCATTTATGAATTTATTTCAGAAGGCAATATTTACCCCCTACCCGCGCCCATGCAAAACAAATATAATCCAGAATTGCCAGTTCCGAAGAATGTGATGATTAATGGCGAAATCACCGAGAGCAAAATATTATTCGTACATATGTGGCGTGAAAGGAAATTGGTCAACAGTTGACCTATGAAAAGAACGACGTGAAAATTAAAATGAAAAATGGAGGTATAAAAGAAAATATAAATGAACACTTTTCGGGCAGCTGCCTCCACCGCGGCAACACATACACACCCTCAGATGCTTTCCTGCTTTATGTCGAAGACGATTGACAATATGATGAGTATATTTGCAGTCACATGAGAAATTAGAGAGGAAAACAAGATAAAAAGTAAAAAAAAAAGAAAGAAAAAAACGCGTCTTTATGAATATATGAAAAAAAAAAACAAAAAACAAAAAAAAACTGTACGACACAACCTATAACAAAAATAGTCATCGAAATACATAATTGCCTGATGGGTGTGAGAATTCAAGCAAAATATTAACATATAACGTACGGAATTTATTTCTCTGTATTCACACGCACACACTAATATTTTTACGTTATTTTCTTCTGTTTATGTGACGGTTTTGCACCCCATCCCCCGTCAGACTAAAAAGAAACGCTGTAGTTATTGTTAATGAATCGCGTGTAACCATCCGTGTACAGAGTCTGAATAACATGCTGCCAGCCAAGGGCAGGTTTATTTTGCCTTTGTGCATTGTTTTCGGTTTGTGTTTTCATTCTTTTTCTTTGCTTTGCTTTTAAAAATTCCCTTTTGTTGTTTGACCATTTACTCTGGTCAGTTTTCTATGAACGTCATCTTTGTGTTACTTCTTTGAGGCACAGCTGGTCGGTTATCCCTTAAAGGCATTCCATTTCTGCCAGCAATTTTCTTGAACGACACCGTTCTCTTCATTTTTTGTTCTCTACATTTTTTCCACCGCATTGTTCTGTGTCGCATTGTGCAACCATGCTTAAAACAGAAATTATTAGGTTGGTGCAAAAATAATGACGTTTTTTGACGTATTTTTAACGTCAAAAACCGACATTATTTTTGCACCAACCTAATATTAAGCTTTGAGTTGATTTGGTCAATACTTGTTTAATACCTAATTGTGAAAACGGCTTCTTTTTTTTTTTTTTTTAAAAAAAAAAACAAAACTTTCCAGATTATTTGTTTGTAGAACAGGATTTAGAGAAATCATAAGTAACAATTAAAATCTACTCCAAAATTTTAATCAACGAAAATTCGGTAGACAGACAGCGTCTGTATTAATTTGATCACTGGATTCAAAAGAAAAAAAATGACCACCGTATAAGACATATGCAATAACAGCCACATTTGTAAGAGATTTATTTTTGGGAAGTAGTGTATGTAGAAGTTGTACGAGTAATTCTTCATTTCAAGATTTTAGTTGCGCAAGTTTCATTTAACATATTCCCTTGGAAGTTTGTTTGTTTAGCGTCATATCAACTTCTTATGGACCATTTAATGCAGGAATTTAATTTTCTTGAAGACATTAGTAATTTCTTTTACAAAAATATTTGGCTAGTAATTTTTGTACTATGAAAATGTATTGCTGTTAATTTTACTATAAAAATGCATTGCGTTTTATTTTTGTTTGGGGGTCACTATTTGCCCATAGTCGGGACCCTAACAGATGCTACAACAGCAATTCAGAGATGGTTTCACGCTCCTCAAAACCTCTAATCTCCCAATCCTTATGAGGCCTTACTGCCGGATTTAGTTTATCGTCATATCCAGGACTCCCAGAACTTTGGGAAAATAAAGTTGAGGACAAGAGTATGTGCAAATAATACTAACTTCTCATCTCAGAAATTCAGACAGAAACTCGTATATTAAACTAATTACTTAATTACCCATAAAATTATTCCAGTACGCCTAAACATTATTTTGAGATAAAATATTTGCACATATATAAATAAAAAATAAAAATAAATGAATAAATAAATCAACCTGATCCCATTAAAAACCGCATGACTTCTTTAACTTACAAAAAATAGCGAAATATGAGAAAATCAGAAGTCAGTTGTTGAAACATCCTGATGAGTGAACAGAGTGATTACAAAAAAGGTTCCTCTACGAAACTCTGGAGTCGGGGTGCTGAATATAAAACCAGTTAGCTATTTGCATAAATCACACACACTTTTCTTTGTCCCCTATTGACTTCTCTTTAGACAGTTTTAAAGCTGCCTCATATGATTGCTGTTTTCCTTAAGTTGAACCTTATCAGTAAAAATAAACACGAATACTAAAAAAATTCTCAATATTAACATCCATTGCGTGAAAGTTTGTTTTTTTTATTAATATCTCAGGGCAGATGTAATTGAGTTTTTGTTATTGATTCAACATCGAGGATTAATCTCTTTATTGGTGTGGAATATAAGATAAGAACGAGCAGAAATAAAACAAAAGTAATGTTCCAAAAAAAGATCCCAAGGACATGGGGATGAAGAACTGGAAGAAGTCCAAGAATATATCGTCTACTCCGGGCAGATGATAACATTAAAGAGCGCGAAAATGACAAAGGAATATAATTGGTTGAAAGATATTTATAAAAAAAAATAGAAACAAAGTAAAAACCATATTGGCATTATGCTTAAAATGCGAATTGTATAATGAATTTATAATGCCAGTTATGATGTACAAGTGTGAAAATTTCCAGGAAACGAACTTAGAAACATCCAAAGATCAATAGAAAGAGCAATGCTAGGAATAACTCCAAGCGATGGAAAGAGGTAACATGGATCGGAAAATAGACAAAGATAAGAGATATTAAAGAAGTGGTTACGTAATAAAAATAACTGAGGTGAGCAGAAGATATAGCATGGAGAAAGGATACAAGATGGAGCAAAAAGTCGATTGATTGGTGCCCAGTAAATAGTTTGATTTATAAACATTGTTTTGGTCACTGGATCTGATAATTTAACTTTTTGTCCTTCTTATACTCAAAAACATAAGTTTTGTCTCATTTCTACATGAAGTAGCCGAATCAAACACAGGTGACGTCGGTAAACCGCGTCGTTTAAAAAGCTTTTCAACTATCATCTTCAATTGCGTTTCGGATACTATTAGATATCATGCATATATAAACAGCATAAAATGAGGTCGAGTCATAAATGAATTCCGTTTTGGGGAATCTTTTCTAATAACGAATGTATCATTCTAGCTAACCGTTCCCTAAATTTATAACTGGTGATGAAAATGGGTTACATACAACAATGTTCAATACAAATTACAGTAGACAAATCTCTCCAGAGGACAGTCAAAAACCGAACTCCTTGGAAGAAAGGTAATGTGCGTTTGGTTGGATCGTCACAGTATTATTCATTTATTCTTAAAGTGCATTGAAACACTAAATGCACGTTTATACGACCAGAAGCTGCACATGTTTATTAAGGTTTGATCTGGCCTTGTATCCCGGCTTCAGTCACTTTCCCACTGCGATAATGTAGCTTCCCTGTGTCTTTTCTATTAATACTTTCATGGTAATTGTTCTGGGGAACTTTCCTCTATGGCAGTGCTTCTCAAACTATCTAATATGGCGGGCAGTCATTTTTTTCCTCAATGTCACGTACCTGTAATATTCCGTGGTAATAGTAATTTATACTGGAATATATATAATGAATATAATAAAAGTTAACCATTTTTTATTTTCCAAAAAAATAATTCAGTACCAAGAAATATAAAAAGTAATAAATAAATAAACAAAGCTTCAAGTGATTCCTTAACATGGCCTGGACACTGGTCGTGTACCGGTAGCTGATGGTTCGCGTACCGGCACCGGTCCGCGGACCGTCACTTTGAGTAGCACTGCTCTATCGTACCTAGACTATGAATTTAGGCGCAGTACTAGATTGGTGGTAAGGCCTCATCATTTTACAGTTGAATTGGCTAGATCTAAGTTATTTGCTAATAATTTATTTTCTTGCAATTTTCACCTGTGAAACTCTTCCGGTTTCTCGCATTCCCGCCAACTATGATCTCCAAAAGTTTAAATGCAATATTAATCGTTATCTACTGCCTTGATATCTCTTACTCTTCTCGCTTCTTAATGTTTCTTTTTCTTATTTTTTTACCCTCAGTAAAACCCTTGCGTTTCTTAAGGTGAAATGATATAGAAGAAAGCATCCCTGCGCACGTCAATAGGAAAAAATGTTCTTCATGACAACGCAAGTCTGCATACAGCAAGGATAACACAAAAAAATTTGGAAGATGGTCGGTCTGTTCTATCCCATCCGACATATTCACCTGACCATGTATTAGGTTGGTGCAAAAATAATGGCGTAATAATGTCGTTTTTTAAACCTATTTTTTAGCATCAAAAACAACATTATTACGTCATTATTTTTGCACCAACCTAATACCAATCGATTATACAGACCAAGAAAAAATAGGGATAGTAAAGTGTCAAAAGACAGGAAATTGTGGAGAACCATGTTCGTCCACATCGTAAAGAGACACAGCACATAAAACATTAAATACACTTATTTTTTTTTCTCTAAATACTTAAAAACTTTTATGGACAGTCATTCAGCAGATTCAGTTATTAATGAGGCTGTAAAAATCTGTCTTTACTTAAATCCAATTACTATGTCCCGGGTGTGAGGGTGGTGTAACTTATCGGCGGAGAAAGTAAAGTAGGAGAAAAAAGATTGCTTGCAATTGTTAACATTTTCGAATATCCTTCGGCGTTTGTAAGACGAGTCGCTGCAAAAACTTTGGGAATCACAGGTGTAATAGTTATAAAGAATTATGTCAGCGGAAGGTAACTTGTACAAAAAAACTATCGACTGCTGCCGGCAATTAAAGATAAAGCCTAATATGAAAAAGCAAAAGGGTTACGTTAGGAAAATCAGGATAAAGTAAAGCAGAAAAATAAAATGTTCAGTAGAAATGACAGAGAAAAAAAAGGAGCACTTTCAATTTAAACTGCATTTGAAGAGACGAGGAAGCACGCCGTTGATTTTTGTAAACAAAAGACGGGAAATGTTTTGATTGGCCATAAATTCAAAGTAAATTTAAATGGAACTCGACGTCAAGTAGCAAACCGAAATACGAATTCAACACAAACAATTTGAAATGTAATATGCTTCTAAGCCCTAAGGAAATGCTTTCAAACATTTGGTTTCTAATACCCGCTCATGGAAATAGTTCACCCTCTTACGTTTGTAAGGCAGGCAAATGCCCCTAAGTATAAATTACAGTTTTAATGAATTTTGGGATCATCGCTGGGCCCGTCTAGAAACTGATCAATTACTAAACCATGTACGATTGCCAATATTACGTCCCCACTTCAACATAAACCTCGAGGCGATAATTGGCAATAAACATAAATGGATTACTACATTCTACAAAACAATTATGAGAAAGCTCACGTCATTTTAACAGGGATTTATCTTGCAGTATTATACACTTTAAAAGTAGCCAGTTGGTCAGTAAGAACCATTTTCTGCTAGCAAAGTTCTTCACTTGATTTTTTACATTCGAAAATCTTCAAATCTGTTAAAACGGAACAGAAAATGTATTGTTTTACTTCCCTTTGCTGTCACCTCTTTAGTTTAGGTAAAATTTAAATGAGTCACCGATTTTTACCATTTCCTGTTAGCTCTGAGTTATCACCGGAACCGGGAAAATGAAATATAGGCTTAAGCACGTGGTTCATATTTTTCTCCTTTCCCTAAATCAGAGGTCGGCAACCTTTTGGAGATAGCGGACCAGAATGCTATACAGTAACTTGGAGGAGGGCCGTGATATCAAATGTCCTGTCTCGACCTCAGACTACCCCGTCAGAACGATGCCTTGGTCTGGAGGTTAAAAAAAAACAAGTTAAATGTTATATTATTCAAACACGGTTCCTTATTTTACTGCAAGAATAACTAACACAATCAACAAAAATGCAAATGTCATTACTACAAACGAAATCCAGTTTAAAATGGCAAATTATTTAATAAGACTTGTTTCTGCTAATTTTTCGATAACTCCACCACATCAGGTGAAATATTCGTCGATGACAGAAGCAAAATATACAGGTGGTCATCACCCAACTTTGTTCTTAAATGACTTTTAGCATATTTCATTTTCGAAAAAGCTGTTCAAAAATAATGTAATTCCAAATAATGTTACCATCATTTTCGCATTATTCAATAGGCTTTCATATTTTCCGCTTGGCAAAATATATTTCTTGTATAAGTCAGACGTGTATTTAGAATTAAATTTTGATTTTTAAAAATTCGTCGCGCTGTAACTCCTGCTGATGATTTTCGGCCACTTGCTTCCACAAATTAGTGTCCAGTTAAGTTGACGGACCGGATAAAAAATACTTCTCGGATTGTCGACCTCTGCCCTAAATCTTACCCCCAGCGACAGCATCGTCGGTATGTAACTTTTAAAGCTTTTTGCTATCCACATTAGTCACTTACGTTATTTGAACATTTGTAGCCACCTTTTATACATTTATATCTCTCCATGTAGAATCCTTGTGTTCACGGTTTAAACACAGTTTCCAAATTGTAACCTTCTTTTCTGAGAACTTACACTGCAACATTGTAATGTATTTCTGGAGCAAAGAACTTGCTACTTTCTTTACCCATTAAGACACTCGATTTAACTTAATTTTCAGTTTTGTCTTCCTTGTTATCTTTGTAGTTTTACCCTTTGGCTTTTAATAAACCTGATGAACAGGACAGTCTTAAACTTAATTGCTGTAAGGCGTTAATCTGGCTGTCTTGTGGTATGCAGGACATTAACCTTGACACAGACCAGCGTCAACAGTTATGTAGCTACAATAATTTAATATGATTTAAGAAAAGTACTTGCATGTATATAAAATCAGTTTTGTCTTCCTTAATACATTTCTTCTTTCACTGCCTGTATTATTTGTATTTATTTCTTTTTCTAGTTTTACCCTTTTAGTTTTTAATAAACCTGCTGGTGAACAGGATTTCGTCTTCAGTATTAATTGCCGTAAGGGGTTTAACTGGTTGTCTTGAGGTATGCACGCGTACGAGACGGACGCATACTCTGGAGGCAGAACATCAATATTCACAGACATGAGTCGACAGTTACGTATCTACAATAATTTGACGTGATTTAAGAAAAGTACATGTAAAAAAAAAAAAAATTCTTGAAAATGAGATAAGCTCAAACACTGAGCCGACTTCTAAAAATATATCGTAATATTAGTTCTTGTAAACAGAAATAAAAAAAAAAATATCAGCATTGCGTTCGAAACAAAGAAAATAGTGTTTAACAGTTGTCATTCTCTGCTTTTATATGGTAAATATAAAATAAATACTAGTATAAAATTGGTATTAGGTTGGTGCAAAAATAATGACGCAATAATGTCGTTTTTTGACGTTAAAAATACGTAAAAAAACGACATTATTACGTCATTATTTTTGCACCAACTAATAGTTATAAATTCTAAGGGTGTGTTGCTGGAGGATAACGATTTTAAAGTTAACAATCTTTGTAAAAAAAAAAAAAAAAAAAAAAAAAAAAATTAACAAATAGAGCGCCATTAGTAAATAAATTAATATCAAAAGCTAAGACTCTCGATTCAGAATTTCGCAGATGCAACTCCATGCACCGGAGGCAAGGTAAATTGGTTGAATTTGTTAACAGACATTAAATATAGTTTAAATTACATCATATAAAAAAAAAAATATCCTCGCCGATAAAGAACAAACTTCAGATAACAGAAATGTGGTTCTACGAAAGGGGTCTGAGAATACTATTGACTGGACATGGGAGTAACGAGGAAGTTTTAAAGAAATATAAAAAAGAACACTTATAATTAAAATCAAAAAGAGGCTGTTGAAATTTCTGGGACGCATAATGGTGAAAAAGAGCATGGATTGGAGACTTATACCCTCAGGTCATATTGAAGTCAGGAGCGACCAAAGGAAAGCAATGAGTAAACCTACCCCTAACGAGCTCATGTAAATGGTTGGCTGTATATGGCTGAACGGGATGACGAAAAACAAACCTTACTGATAGATGTAAATTTATGAATAATAGTTTTCATAGTTATTTTATTGGGGAAAAATTCTTTGGGCCACCGTTTTAAAAGTAAGACAAACAAATTTTAACTGTAATTACTTATGAAATGAAATAAAGTTCTCTACGACTGTAAGGGAATGAATATAAATAGCCTTCGGTGAGGAAGAGAGAAAGTGGTCTACTGTTGCTTTGATGAGAAAGACAAAACGACGAGGTCGACTCGTGTTTCTTCATTGCTGTCAGTCCTTCCGCCGAATTGAATGAATATTTGGTTTTAATGGTCTTGTGTAGGCTCCAGAATCCTGTGTTTATTTATTGGCGGGAGCTGATTTTATTGGATATTTTTTGTTAATTTGAAATCTGTTTGAAACCTGGAAGGACACGCGGAGCCCTTGCGCGGTATGTGTAATTTTGTCATTTTCTCCTTTGATTTGATATTGCTCACTTCCGCCTTCTCTACAATTTCTTTATAATATGTTAAAAACAATGAATGTTGTATTATTGTTGGTTCACAAATTTTTACAATCTGGTAAATATAAAGTTGTTCTGGTTAATAAATAAAAAAAATAAAAATAAAACTCACGTAAAACGAAAATGTATAAACCCAGTTTGAAAAAAAATTTTAAAAAATCATCCTTTGACACGTCGTTTTTTTTTTTTTTTTTTTTTTTTTTTTTTTTCGTGGGTACGTTTGTTAAACTTTGTCGTGTGTTTTTATCACTTGTTGCTGTAATTCATTTAAAAGGTAAGTTATGGATCTGAGCAACAAAGCAGAAGGCGAGAAAGTTTTTTTTAAAAAATAAAACATTTTTATTTGCATGTTTTTTTTTTAACAACTAATTTTTTCTCACCGTATACGAATATTAACAAAGTCTTGTCTTAGAGTTCCTTGTTTGTAATTGTTTTCTCAAATAAAAAGAAATGCGATTTATTCGCGTGTATAAAAAAAGGAGGTAAGGGAGAAAGTAATGAAGAGTAAGCGCCACGCGGATTGGTGATGAAGAGTGTAACAGTCATGGAATCTCTTTGAACTGAGCCGTCTGTCATTAAATGTTGCCGTTCCTTTCTGGCTTGTCTGGTTTAGAAGCTTTGCTTAAATACTCTTTTAAAAAAAAAAAAAAGGGTTCGTGAAGCATTTTTTTTAATGGTCGAAAATGTTAGATATTTATTTTCAAAGGATTAATTTCAACGGAAGGGTGCACGGACCAGACTTAGAAACCATATTTTGTTATTTGACGATTGACTGTCTTAGTGTTTACTTCCACAGATGTGTCGGGGTTAGCTCCTCCTTAATTCCCTAATTGTTCACTAGGGGTCGCTCTACCTACACTATAAATACTGGGCGACATTGCCTTATCCTCTTTTTCACTTTGCTACAGTGGCCAATAAGGGCCAAGAACCAGCCGAAGTATCACCATCAAATAACATGGAGACCAATAAGACCAGTGATAACACAGAGGCCAGGGAATTGCCCTGTTGACCCCCCCACCCACACCCCGAAGGGTATAATCGATATTGCGGAGTTCTTGGGGCGCGCCAAGAGTTACGCACACCTTGTCGTGAAAGGTGGGATCTTGGAGGACCCCAAAGAACTGAAGAAAATCGAGAAACGAATAGTGTCAGTCTTCGTCGTCCATAAACGTACGCGCAAGATTTGTCGTTCGACGAAAGACAGTGGTAAAAACACTGGAGTCCCAAGGGTTTAAGTCACTAAGAATCGTTAAGGGCTCGGGCTATTTCATGTGGGACATATTGCTACCCACACCAGAAGATTTGTCTGAAAATAACTCGAGAAATCATTACGAAAGATATTGTTCTGAGAACAGAATATGAATGCAGGCGTAGGACCACGTAACGATATACGAGGACACTCCTCAGGTTATCTGGGAACATCTAGCGGCCTTCCTGTCGCAGTATGGCGAAATTCTGGGTGCTTCCTGCGGGAGGTGGATTTTGATATCATGTTAGATCGATATGCTTTCCTTTCAATCCCTGTCTGGATGTTGTGAGCCTGAAGCTACCGCTCATCGTGACTGGCCGCAAACCGGTGTATTGGAAATGTGGAAAGACTGGTCACATTTCCTCTTCCTGTCCAGATGAGAAGGCCTCTGGAGGTCAGGCCCCAAGCGACCAAAATCCCCCTCTGACCGCGTCTTTGAATACCGCCTCGCCTGTAATGGGCATGCCAGCTGTTGGGACCGGAGTGGAGAAACCCCCTGTTGTGTCAAAATCGAGGCCCCCATTCCCTAAAGAGCATTCGCCCTCGCTAGTGCAGTTGCGGAGAAGGGAGATGGGGAATGGCTGGTTGCTGGCAAGAGCAGAGGGAAACGCCGGACAGCAGGTCCTCAGTCCCCTGAAGCCCCCGGGACGAAAGACACGGACAGTCCCACTCCCATTGTCAACAGTAAGGGCGATGCCCCGGCCTCGGAAACGACTCTTCGAGAACTACAAAAGAAATATGACCCTGCGTTCGAGAAAACCGAAAAAATTAAAAAATTGAAAGAAAAATTAGATTCACACTTCCCTCCTACCCCAAAAAGACCAAATCTATGAAAGAAAAACAGTCTTCCCAACCATCATCTCCTCTCAGTTAAGACAGCAGCCATTGTAATACCCCTACCATCGGAAAAGTCACTCCCTCCACATCTCATGCCCAGATACCTTCCTCCCATTCCTCAACCGCACTCAGTAGCGACCCCTGCCCGTTCAGACGAAATTTTACTCCTTGTCCCTCTCCCAGTCTTTCTCCCCTTAACACACCTGAAATGCCCCCTCCTTTGAGTAAGAGACAAAGAAGTCCCAATGAGGACACAAACAACAAAAGAAAAAAACTTCCCAACCACATTTATAATAGTGGAGAAGACATCTGCTGTCTTTCCCCGACTCAAGCTGAGAAAGCCAGGGATTATGGCAATAGAATTAAAAACCTAATGTATCTACTCTACATTAAGCAATATGCCGACAAAGACATCGAGAATCCCCCCAAATTTCCAAAGGCCCAACGTGTATTGACAAGTTATAAGAACTGGCACGGGAGCGCGTCAATGTTGGGCAATGTTGGGCAATGTTAGATGAGGCAATAGCCTCTTTCAAAATGACGCCTCCCATAGCAATTGTCCAGAACGACAAGTTAAAGTTGAAGCAATTTTGTGCTGGGCGGGTCCCTGTTTCCGCTCACCCCTCCCTCTATAGAGAACTAAAATTGACTTTCCCCTGGGATATCGGCGGTCTTTCCCAAGACTGTACCATCAAAACTGAGATGGGCCATGGGTCGATGGGAGAGGCTGTCGGTATCCTTTCCCCGACAATGTTTAATTCAGCAGAGCAACCCTAATTGGTCTGACAATGCCTCTCTGGTTAGCTAGTTTGAATGCACGAGGTCTGAGGTCCCGAGTCTCGAAAGGCGAGGCTCTATCGTGACCTTCAGCGTCTCGGGGTGGATGTATGTTGTGTGCAAGAGACCCGTTTTTCTTCTCGCGATCATGACAGCATTCTGTCTAGAGGGTTTTCCCTTCATTCAGCATGTTATGATGGATGTTCGTGGGGTGTCTCTTGGCTGGTGAACAAGTCCTTGTAGGCTGCGTGTGCTCTTGTCTTCGCAGATCCGGCGGGCAGACTTTGCGTGCTGGATGTTACCATAAAGGATAAGGCGGCCTGCTTTGTTTCGGCAGATCGAGCCGTTCTTGGCGTCATCTCCTCGGGTAGTTTTAGCGGGGGATTGGAATGCCGCCCTTAACCCCGATATAGATTCTATAGGGTCTAGATTGGGTACTAACAACCGGGACGTGAAACAATCTCGGGACTTTATCGACAGGTTTAATCTTGACGATAAATACCGAAATGAACACCCTCGGGGTGTGGGGGGTAGTGTGGACTTGGACTAATAGTGACAGCTTGGGTACTCAGGTGCTTTCTAGCTACCTGGACCGAGTCTTAGTCAGGAGAGTCGATGTAGGGTGTCCAAGTTTCCATTATATAATTTATTCGGATCATAGGCTAGGTTAAGATGGCTGGTTACTGGAAATTGAACTGCTCATTATTTTCGGGACCAGCAGCTACTAATGCTACAAAGGGACCGGACGGGGGCTGTAGTGGGAAATGCCTGGTGGGATAAACTCAAATCCAAAATTAGAACGTTTGCTACCGATTATAGTCGGTTCAGTCTAGATAGATTAGCGGCGCAAACGGTTTGTGAGCAAAAAGTTGATCGGAAGATTAAATCCCGTGATAGTGGGGACGCAGTCTTAGCTAAGACAGAGTTGGCCTCCTTGCTTATCAAGGAGGATCAAGCTCTGGTAGTTAGGGCTAGGTTAAAAAGAATGTCTCCTGAGGCAACGAATATGGCCGCTGAATTGTGTGCAGAGGAGGTTCGGAGTGAATCTCGGTGCCATATCGTATGCGTCACATTGCCGGATAAACGGATCGTGGCTACAAACGAGGGCATTTGTGAGCCTTTTCGTGAGTATTTTCTGGAACTTTTCAGCAGGGAGCCCGGTCTGAGGCCTGCTCAGTTCGACGCCTATTTAGCTGACTTTCCCTGCCTTTAGGCAGCTGAAACAGCTAGGTGCGAGGATCCCATAACAGAGTCGGAAATCTGGGATGCGCTGAAACAGGTTAACCTGGACAAATCTCCGGGATTAGATGGTCTTCCGTACGAAGTGTACTTGAGGCAGTCGCCCGTTTTTGTTCCCTTGCTAGCTCCGATTTTCGGCAACTGGTTGAAGCAGGGGTCTATACTCCAACGCTTCACCAGGGGCGTAATCAAGTTGTTACGTAAGCATAAAAACGGTGGGGATGGGTTAGGTAACTTTCGCCCTTTAACTATGTCAAACACAGAGTTAAGATTTTGGCTAAGGTCTTAGTGAACCGCTTGCAGACTGTCCTATCTAGTCTGATTGGCTCCGAACAGACTTGTGCTGTAAAGGGCAGGACTATTCAGGACAACCTTCATATGGTACGCTTGATCATCAAGCAAGTCGAGAGTGAAGCCGCGCTGATCAATTTAGATCAGTCCAAGGCCTTCGATAGGGGTTGACCATCGGTTTCTGGAGACTGTTCTTTCGGCGACCGGTTTCGGGTCGTACTTTCGCACCGGGATCCGACTTCTGTATACGACCCCGGTGCGCTGGTGGAGATGAATGGAATACGATCGGAGCCTTCGTATTGTCTCGCTCCATTCGTCAAGGTTGTCCGCTTTCGCCTTTGCTTTACGTTCTTGCGTTGGAATCTTTCCTTCGCAAGTTAAAAAACGAATCCGGTCCTACGCGGAATTTACCTACATAGCGTTACCAATGCGCCCAGGTATTCCGCCTATGCTGATGACATTTCGGTTCTTGTGTCGAGCAGGGCCGAGATTAACGAAGTCAGCAAAGAAATCAGTGGTTATGAGATGGTGACAGGGGCCAAGATCAACCACGATAAGTTTGTCGGCTTGCAGTTGGGTTACCGGACTTTTCCCCTGAACGGATGGGCCGGTCAAGATTCTCGGCGTCTGGTTCGGTCCTGATCTCCAGTTGGATATGAATTGGTCGGAGGTGCAAGGGAAGGCCGAGATCACAATTAATTTGTGGTCTCGGAGGAATCTTTCCTTAAAGGGAAGGGAGGAAGTATATGGTTCATACATCTACCCGATTCTCCTTTACCAACTCACTGTGCTTCCACTTCCGTATGACACTTTACTGGTGTTAATGAAGTTCTTGTTCTCCTTCTTGTGGGGAGGCAAGGCTGCAAGAGTCTCTCGGGAGATCTGTTGCCTTCATCCATCTGAAGGCGGTCTAGATATGCCTAACATTGAGATTCGTCAATATATGCTTCGCATCGAGTTCCTGGATCGAATGTGTCGCGAACCGGATGAGGTGGGCGCCTTCTGGAAGGAAGACCCCCGTAAGAACTTCCCATCCTGGAGAAGTGTGGATTCGGCCTCCAAGGAAACTCACCGTTTACCCAAAACCGAGTGCTCCTTCAACCGTGAATGTCGTCGTGCCCTGAAACGACTCTTACGGGCGTTGGATGGCCTCTCCAACGCCCAGGCGTTGTCTCGTAAAGCATTATATCAGGTGTTAGTTAAGGGGGGCGTTCGTGATGATTTGATTGACGAGCTCGATCTGACGAAGCTGGAGGCTCGCTCGATATGGTCTTAGGTTCCCGGGTTGAAATGTCTCAATAACAATGAGGCATCACTCACCTGGCTGGTGATGCGTGGGGCCCTATGGGTCGCCAAAAGACTGCTTAGCGGGCTTGGAGAAATATCCAAAGTGCCGCCGCTCCAGTGGGGAGGTCGAGACCATTAGTCACGCCTTTTTTCATTGTTCGGTGGTAGCATCGTTGTGCAAGTATGTTGAAGGCATCATGGTTCGCATGCTGTCTAGAAATTTCTTTGACCTTGTGGCCGCCTCTGTCTGTAGCAATATGGCTCCGCCGTTGACGAGGGCTGAACACTGTGTTCTTATGCTTACTAGGCGTTATGAGAACCGTGATTTGGACAACATGTCAGACGGGATTCTATGGGGGCGAGAAGTTTATCTCGTCCCAGCTGATCTTGTACTTTAAGCATCAGCTTAAAGTCAAGATTAGGTCGGAAAGGCGGCGACTCTCTTCATCTGAATTCGGCAAAAGGTGGGTGAATCTTGCGCGTTTGTGTCGTGTGAAAGGGGGCTGACCTGGAGTGGCAGTTTGATGCCGGTTAGGCATCAGGATATTGCTTTAGCTGGGTTGAAGACGGGCAACCCACCCCTAAATGTAGGTTAGCTTAGGATCAGTTTTTTGGGTCTTTAGTTTCCATTTTCAGTAAACTAGGGTATGCATGCTCATTGGCCCCTTTTATTTCTGTCACTATCTTTTTGTAAGTTCAATTCAGTCAGTGACAACAGTTCTCTAGAGGATGCTGGGCGTTTTTTCGTTTCGGGTGTGATTTTTCGTATCTGTTGTTGTGTCTGAGTGAGTGCATGTCTGTCCGACTGCTTGGGATGAATGAATGTTTTTAATTTTTATAGTACCGCATTAATTTCGTCCAGTTAACTGATGTTTCTGCCATATTTAGTGATTGGGAGGGGTATTATTAGGTTGTTGCAAAAATAATGTCGTTTTCTCACATAAGTAACATATGTGAGAAAACGACATTATTTTTGCAACAACCTAATACGAACACGATTTTGTTTAGTTTCTTGTAAATAGTTATTTGTTTCATACTGTAAATACTCATTGGTGTTACTTTTTAAAATTTTAAATTGTTGTTTTATTCCCTTTCCCCCACAGACCACAAACTGTAAATATGGGGTCGAGTTAGTATTTTCATGGAGTCATTGAGGTATTATGGTGGGTGTGGTGAGAAAGGTAAGTAAGACTGTTGTTTTGGTGCAAGAAATATTGTTTTAGTATGATTGTGGCTAGCTAAGTTTAGAAATTAAGACAGAAGACCGACCTTTTTCCCCCCATTCCCCACTTCGGCCTTGTGCCACATTTTCTGTTATAGCACAGAAATAAATAACCTTTTTCACTTTGCATTTCAGCAGATACATTTAAAAATGTGATCTCTCGTAGAAATCCGCGTTTTCGCCCACTAGTGGGAAAATGCCATGAAACACACATACACATACGTACGAACATTCACCAATACACAAACTCTTTACGTCCACACACAAACACAAATGTTAATAGCTTTGTCGCTTGTAAATTTGTTGTTTAATACATATATTTGTTTATATAGGAACCTCCATGAGATCGCTAAAAAAAAGAGAGATAGCACGAGGAAAAAGACGCCAAACAAAATTTTAATGTCTAAATGCTTATGGTATAATTAAGAGGAAAGACAAGTTTTTTTTTAATTATTTAAAAATTTTTTTCCTTCTTTTTAGAACATTCTAAATTTTGATTATAAAAAAAAAAAAAAAAAAAAAACCTTGTTTCTCTTTGTAAAATAACATACAATTTTTATTTTTAGCACGTTTTACAAAATCTTGCAAGAATAAAAATGATTGTCGGATGTTAATGAAACTTTCAGAAACTATTCACAGATGATCGAAATTATTATGTTTTTTTTTTTTATTAAAGTCATGGCAGAAATATATTTTTTATATATTTATTACCCATCCCCCTAACTAATTTTATGAAAACGTTAGAAATTCGATCGCATCAGGTTTAGTGATTACAATAGTTAAAAGCACAAGGCTTTGAAGAATACAAATCATGTTTTTTTTGTTTTTAATTGGATCCCCTATCTGAAAATCAGCTATGAATTGTAACATACAAAACTCAATAAAACAAATACATTATTTAATTGCAAATGCTTTTATTTGCTTTTAGTTGTTTTTATGAATAGGGACAATATTTTCTGTAAGCAAAAAATTTTTCGAAGAAAAATGAATTTTTTTTACAATTATTTGTTATTTCTTTAATTAAGATAGATTTTTACATTTAAGTTGTTAAAATATTATAAAATTAGTTAAAAGCCGCATCGGGTTTCTCAAGTGTCCTTATGAGGTAGATCTTTTTTTAGTGCGTTGTAAATTGTATCATTTTGACTAATCAGAAGACCCGCAGTAATTAAGAAATGTAATGTTGTGTTGTAATTATAAAGTACGGAAGACCAACCAGAATACAATTAAGTTGCGATATTTGTGTTCAGTATTGTTCTTAAGGCTTTTGCGATACACGTGTGGAGAAGTTAATTTGATTTTTCAATTTCAACTGAAAAGGGTACCTACAAGTATCAGTATCGTCTTATGAAATTTATATGATCTTATTTTTATATTAATCTCAGTTATGACATTTTTCCATAAATGAAATATCAAAATTAATAATAAAATGAATGGAAATACAAATAAGACAGTAAAATGTAATAAATGTACATAAAATTATAGTATTTTATGTACATTTCTGATAACATTTCATAAGATACCTATAAATTAATTAGATACCTTTCTTATGAAATATGAAATTTAATCTCACTCTTAACAGTCTTATTTTAATTTCTTTATAATATATTTTCCATAAAGCATCGTAAACGTAAAGGTGAAAACTAAGTACAAAAAAAAAAAAAAAAAAATCAAAGCGCTGAAAGTTTTCCTTAAAAATAACGAGGTAAATAATTTGTTCTCTTAAATCTAAATAACTTCACTTTTCGCCTTCCGTAGAACAAATTATGATCACGTAATCTCTCAATACGTCATTCAACAGCTGTCAAGTGAGGCGAAAGTTTATGACCTGCTTTGATTTATTTTCAAATTACATCTTTTCGTTGCAGAAGTTAAGTTAACCTTGGTTCAAAATATTCTAAATAAACATAATTTCTGATTTTCTTAAAATAAGTTTTGAAAAAATGATAATTGATTTTGAAAAGAGTTTCAAAGCGAGATTTTCGTCTTTTTTATAAAATGAAAAAAAAAAAATGGACGCCATGATCGATTATCTGTCAATATTGCTGACTCAAAAAAACACCCCCCCGCAAAAAAAAACAAGATTTTTAACGAAAATTTCGGACGTGCTCGGAACGATTAAAAAAATGTAAAAAATATACCCCCAAAATACTTTGATCTTGCCTCTTAATAATAACAGGAACATTTAGACGATAAAATTTTGTTTTCGTCAAGTTTGGCGTCTTTTTCATCATGCTATACTTTTTTTTAGCGATCTACCTATATATATATATATATATATATATATATATATATATATATATATATAAGGTCTTGTTTGTTTTCTTTACATCTGTTGGACTCAACTTGAGTCCGCCATGTTCTTGTAGTTGAACCTTCTTCTAGCAGGAATGAACAGCACGTGTTCCTAATTCAACAACACTCAAACGGCAAACCCACACGGTCCTCTACAGATGTACCATATCCAGTTCTTGAGATATTTAAAAATAGAAATAAATAGAAAATCTAACTCCTACGACCACAAAGGCAAAAACAAAAACTTTATTCGCTCACCCAGGCTAATTTTATTTGGCAAAAATGATCAAACAATTGTGGCAAGCGTCAAACTTATCCTTTGTTTTGTAATATCTAAGTCATCTCTAGAGGAAACCGTCGTTCGATAGGATTTTATTGCTTTTTCATTTTATTGAGAATGATACTTAACAGTTCTCCGTTTAAAACCAAGCAGAAATAAAACAAATAAAAAATTGTGCTTCGAGATAATGCGTGAGTGGTCAGTATTCTTAATTATTTTCACCTTTTTTTTTTTACTTGCCCACTTGGTTTCTGTATCCATGTTTCTTTTTCTTACATTTTTTCACTTGGCTTTTTGTACTTCCTTTATCGCTAATAATGAAAGGAAAAAAAAACCCAATCTCCTGTCCTTTATGGTCAGAAAGCGGGTTTTCTTGCCCGCTGCTTTCAAGAGATTCTTTTCATTCTTTATTTTCTTTGCTTAATTTCTTACAACTTCTACAATTTGATTGCCATTCTTGTCTTTAATTTTCTTGTTTTCATTTCGATGTCCTTTTCGTTTTTCGTTCTATTCTCGCTTGTTTTCTTTCATCTTTTCGTTTAAAAAAAAGAATGGTTGGATAAGGAGAACGAGAAGTAAACGGATATCTAATCTAATTAAGAAATTATAAAAATGTTCTGAACGAAAAGATCAAAGATTGAAAAAAAAGAAAAAAAAAGATGAACAGAATTAATTAACAGATGAAAAATAAGATAGGGAAGAAATGATTGTACATTGAAAGAAGAAAGAAAGTTGGGCAGAAAAAGAAAATAAAAAGATGTCCGAAGAAGTGATAGAAAAAAATAGCCGAAGCAGGAAAGGAAATGAAAATAATAATAATAATAATAATAATAATAATAATAAAAACAGTAAATAAATGAGAATATCTTTAATAAAAACAGTCAGTGTGAGAATGAAAGGCGAAGCGGTAAGGGTGATGAAAAGATATGGTAAAGAGAAACGAGAGAGAAAACTACAAATATGACACAGAAAAAGATTAGAGTTAAAAAAAAAAATATTACGGTAGGTTGAGATCACATCGGCGGTCACCACATGTTGCGGCACTCAATCTAGTTAGATTAAAGCAGTTGCTTACAAGAAGACAAGGCATGGATGTCAGCAAAAGGAACAGTCCAACATGCAAATTACAAATTGGAGATACTAGAATCAAACAAGAACAATTTAAATATCTTGGAAGTGTTTTAACACAAAACAAAGAAAAACACCGAAATCCGAAGGCATATTGAGATAGCATTTGGAAAACATATTTTGCTAAGCAAAGTATTAAGAAGCAGGGGAAAAAATCATTAGAAACGAAGGAAAGAGCAATATGGCAATAAAAGCTGGACAATACCTTCACAGATGAATAGACTTAAATAAACAGAAAATGTATTTCTACAGAAGGATGCTGAAGATAACATAGACTGGTTATTTAGGTTTAGGGAAAATGGAAACAAAAAGAGGAGAGAGAGAGAGAGAGAGAGAGAGAGAGAGAGAGAGATTTCTAAAAGGTAAACAATGAGGAAAGAGGACTTGGAAAATGACATTCACTGGACATTAAAGTCAAGATGGTCAGAGGAAACAGCGCATAACATACATGAACTTGTGTAAACGCATGGCAAAACAGGGTTTAGGCGAGATTGCAAAAAGTCAAAATTTACTAAGAGCTATAAAGGACATGATATTGTGAAGAGCCATGATCGCCAACGTTCTGAAAGAAAATGTGTACTAGGAAACAGGAAAGCGATATTTTTTTTTTATTTCTGTTGATGTAACTGGGTAACAAAAGAGAGAAAATACATGTGCATGCATGTAAAAAGAACGAAAACACTAAAAGTTAGGAATTGTGTAGGTGATGCTCGTTCGCCTGTGCGTGCATAAGTTCAGTCACAAAGGGTAAGATATTCTTATGCTCGTTGGTGCCCCTTTTACCGCATGCTAGAGGGAAAAAGGGAAGAAAAGAGCTAGTGTTTTTATAGTTGCTTAACAGCACCACCTAGCGACTTTGGGGCGAAACCGGCAAATCTATGCAGAGGTAACCCATAAAAAAGAATGTTACAAAGAAATAATAATTAAAAAAATAAATAAATAAAAGCAACAACAAAAACAGTAAAATAAATCAATCTTTATGAACACCAGCAAACAAAAAGTCAAAACAAAAGCAAAGATCAAACTACCTTTCTTAGCGTGCATTTGTGAGTGTGTGTGTGTGGGGGGGTCAGTTCACGTGGCATCTCAAAGAAGTCGTCATCGTCGTTTTGCCTAAATGTTCTCACCCCGCAGGATGATGTCGGCGCCCAAGACGGCTTCTACTTACAGGTCGCTTTTCGATATTAATCAAGACGGAATAGAGTTGAGAACGACATTTTGAAAATAATGAAACTTATTTGACATACGACACATCCAGACATTTACACCACGGTATTAATTTGATGAGGCAGGATGAGAGGGAAAGAGAAACATGCAATTATATGTGGACGGACGATTTATTATGTGTATATATATTTTGTGTTCACACGTGTGCTTTATGTGTGATTAAGAAGTTATGTGTGCGTGAACAGTCTTGCGCACGCGCGTGTGGACACCAAGTTGAAATGTTGCTATGTATTTTACACATTTTAGTGGTATTTGTGAGACAGTTATGTTGATGCTTTGTCATTTAGCCAGATTTAAGGAAGTGGATATAATATCGTATAAGTTAAGGGATCCACAAAACAGGGGTCATGAATGTACATATAAAGTTGTACATGCATGGTTGAGTCTTTCTATGAGTTTTGCATATTGTCTAAATTTTAGTTTTAATGCACGGTATGTCCATTTTGACAGAATTCATTGTTTCTATGTAACCGTCAACTGAAAAAGAAAAAGCAGAAGAGAGAGAGAAAAAGAGAGAGAAAGAAAGAGAGAGAAAGAAAGAGAGAGAGAGAAAAAGAATATTGTCCAAATTTTAGTTTTAATGCACGGTATGTCCATTTTGACAATTCATTGTTTCTATGAATCTGTAAACTGAGAATAGAAGGCAGGAGAGAAAAGAAAAAAAGAGAAAAGAAAAAGAGAGAGAAAAGAAAAAGAGAAGAAAAGAGAGAGAGAGAAGAAAAAAGATAGAGAAGAAAAAAGAAAAAAAAACAAGAAAAAAGCGAAAAAAAGAGAGAAGAAAAGAGAGAGAGAGACGAATAAAAGCAAAGTAGGACGGTGAATAAAATAAGCAATTGATTATGTGAGAGCATTTTGATGAGTCTGCCAAAGATGCTAACAGGATTTAAGTGAGTACACCAGGAAGATTAACTGTAAAGCTGATAATAGAAATGCTATTAACAGCGTAATCTAGATGGCCTGGAAATCTGCGGTTTTTGATGATCGTGAAGTTTGCCAATTGCTAACGTTGGTTTTCCACCATCACAAAGCTGCCATTGTTCGCATACATGACGGTCACAGTAACCGAATCTACCAGTTTCGACGTCACATCCGTTTGTACAGTGAGAAACCAAAGCACTCTCCCAACTGCCACACGAATATGGCATCACAGATTGTCTCCCTTGTCTTCCTGTTGAATACATATGCATTTGCCTCTTTTCCAACATTAAGCAACATCTAGGTAAACATAGTAATGAACTTACCAACATTTAGAACGTTGATAACGTAGATGTACAGTTCCAACCATTTGTGCGAATTTCTTCTATGAGTATTGCCAAAGTGAAGAGCGTCTAATGGAACAGAGTCTGGAAACTGGAAACGGCGAGCCGACTTTGAAATCCGGATCGCTCTTACAAACCACTCCAGTTTGTAACACATTATCGTCTCTCAGTTGTGTCTGTCTTCCGGCCGAGTGCGCTCAGGGGCGGCTTCGTCAAAGGACAGAGTCGCAACTTAGAAAAATTATACCGAGATGTGCCCAGCCCTGGCCCGAGGCTGCCCGAGGCTGCCCGAGGCTGCCCGAGGCTGCCCGAGGCCGCACCCTATCATTACACCAGATGAAGGATCGGTCCTAGCACCGAGGACAGCGCAACCGACGGTTGCGAGGGCTGCGAGCAATTTTTGTTCCTAGCTCGGGTGTACGCGCTCGGGTCCCCATCTTAAAAACTGACCTTGTGTCACAACTCATCTTAGTGGGGAGGCAGAATATATACCTAGTCTGTTGCGTTGACTACCACAAATGCCTTTTTTGAAAGGCCATGAATCCATCTGTCCTTTCTCGATAGATGAGATACCAGGTTGGACTAGGCTGTTAGAAACGAAAGACAAATGAAGAAAATCTGAAGTCCACACGTTTTCGAAGATCTCATAGCAATTTTTTCTATGCGATGTGCTCTTTCAGAATGTGGGCAATCAAGGCTCTACAGAGTTTCCTGTTCTTTGTAGCTCTTAGCAATGTTTCTTTTTTTTTTTCTCCCTCTGACTTCTAATCCCGGTTCTGACAATCATTTACACAATCTCGATATGTAAGATGTGCTGCTTTCTTGTCTCTTGCCCTCAATATTCCGCGTGAGTGTCAACTTTCTAAGCCTTCTCTTCTCATTATGTGTCATAGAAATTTCAGATGTCCCTTTCTGATTGTAAGTACGATTTTCATTCCCATTTTCATTAAAACTTAATTGTTGCTAGAGTTTTCTTAAACTACGGTTGACTGGCTACCTTTCTAAGAGGCTATTCTTCATAAGAACAAAACTTGTAGCGATGAAGGAAAGATAAGTTGGTGTAGACAGAACAGCGGTGTCGAGCTTTCAAACAAAAGTAATCGCCAATGTTCTTGAAACCTGATCGCAAATTCCCAAGTTAGGATTTCCTAGTTCTCTGCTTTTCTTCAAATCCATCTTGCAGAGGCTGGGTGGAGGAGTCGTTGACCAATGCGTCGGCAACGTCTGCTGATCTTTAGTTCCAACTGCTTGAGGGTCAAAATTGAGGGACATCTATTTAGAACTCTTAATGTGATTAGAGTCTAGAGTCGTCCAGTTTTCTGACATGTATTTTTGTCTCAATCGATCACTTTGTACGCAAATACAAATTTGACTGGCTTTTCCAGGCTTGAAACTTCAAGTTGCCAAGTCGCAATTTCGTAGGCACATTTCTCTCTTACAATTACCAAATAAAGTGGGATGGCATCTCTTTTCTTCCTCTTGTATGGCGTGTCTCTTAGAGACATTAAGGATGATCGCTTTCCATAATTTACTACCCTTTGTAGCTTTGCCAGTGTATCTTCTGCTATCCATTTACACAAGCTCGTTATGAAAGTTACTAGTCACCCCCGTTACCATTCTTGTATTAGTGCGGGTGACAAATTTTTCAAGTCCTTTTTCCATTTTGTTTCCCAGAAACTGCAATTATTTCTGATCAAGTGTCCTTTTCGTTTCTAGTTTCCTTAAAACGTTCTCGTTGTACACATGTCCCTACATCCAAATAGTCACCGTTGGTCAATTAAAATCCCGGCCCAATGTTTCTCCAATATATTGAGAGGAACAAGTAGAAGTTTGAGAAAACGCATTTATGAGCACAAAAGAGACCTCACAAAAAACAACTTAGCTAATGCACTAGTCATACATAGAAATAAATTCAACCATAATTTTGATTTTAAAAATGCTACACTCATAAAAAAAGAAAATAACTCACTCAGAAGGAAAATTCTGGAGAGTGCCGCCATAGTAAACTACCCAAATATTAATCTACGCCCAGGTTTTTTCCCTATTTCACCTTTCTTAACAAAATTAATGCTCTTACAAACAAATATACACAACAGATTCATAAAATCAAAAGAAAATGGTTGAATACATCAACACAATTATAATTACAATATTCACCACACGTGACAATTACTGACGTTATTTTTCAGTTAAAAATATGAAAATAGCGTTTCTCTACATTCCAGTTGCTAGGTACATTCTGTTTTTGTTTTTATTAGTTACTTTGTTCATTTAATTTCATTTTCGTATTTTGCTTTGATAAAGTTCACATTGGACGAAACGCGTCAGCAATTACCAGTTTTCCTATTGTCATTTTTATTCATATATATATATATATATATATATATATATATATATATATATATATATATATATATATATATATATATAATATCGTTTCAGAGATCGGGAATATTTTAATTTTTCCAACAAACAAATTTTTTTTTTTTTTTCACTAATTTCAGGGATATTTTTTTCTTGTGTCCATCACTTGTCAAAAATATTTTCCATCCTCTGCTGCACTTGGACCAACTGAACTGAATAACGATTTTGAAGTGCCTTATCAAAGGGGTTCCCTCTAATACCAGAGACATTAGTTTCTCAAAGATAAAACAGATAATCTAGCGTCATGTCCACATTCCGTACTTGGATTCTGCAAGTCGTGCTCTTTGCTTTATCCAAATAATCCACATCGCAATTTTAGCGATAAATAAAAGACTATTTTGTAATTAAAAATATATTTTCAACTCTTCGGATTCAGCCTGTTATGACTGACTGTTAATTGTAGAGTTTACTTGCAAATATTAGGGAATTTAAAGTATTATCATTTCATGCCTCTTGATACATTTGTCCTGCAAATAATATTTGGCGGATTCAGACGAGTCTGGTTTATAAAAAAGGCATAAAACATGGAATTCAAACAAACAACAATTAATAAATGTATTAACGCGACATGTTATAGAAGGATAAAAAAATAAACGAAGTTGAAATTATAGACAGTTCAATACAATCCTAACTGTCTCTCTGAAGTACTTACATTTCTCGTATCTATGACGGTGTTGATGCTTCCAAAGTCAAAGGGAAAAGTTTGAGAAAACGCATTTATGAGCACAAAAGAGACCTCACAAAAAACAACTTAGCTAATGCACTAGTCATACATAGAAATAAATTCAACCATAATTTTTAAATATCGCACCACCTGTGATTATTGTCAAACAAAATCCACACAATTATAGCGTTATACTTTAAATTTTGTCAATTTAATGACACTGAATTTATTTAAATTCATACTGTCATACTTAAATTTTTTTCGCACAACACAAAATGTAGTGATAACCCCAGCCACCCCCCCACTAAAATGAGAATAATATTTGTAATAAATAAATACGGTATTATATCTCAACACGAGGGAGGATATAATGGCAGCTCTTCAAGATATTCACCCAAAAGCTCATCAGTGGCATTGCTTTCTATTAAACCTTTGCTTGGGTTCTTTGTCTGCCAATTCTTTCTTAAGATAATTATATAGCCTATTGTCTTCGTTCTTTGAATACCGGAAGTTGAGAAAAGTTGATCTAGGAGTTAACAGAAACTAACAGACGGATGATTATTAAATATGATAATTTTCCGTCCAATCAGAAATAGATAAAGCTTGTCTTGTGTTTATTTAAGTCCTCAGAATCACCGTTCACAGCTACCCTCGTCCTCGTCACCAGCGTTAACAAATTGCTTCGTGATACACTGTTTCTTGCACATACACAACACTCTTAATCTACAGCTAAACGGGGATACCATTATTGCATACGTCAAGCCACAATGCCTTTAAACTATACAACTCAGCATAAATAGATTTACAAATGAGTGATAAGTATTATGAACTTCTTCAGTATCGTACAATTCTTAATGTCAGCACAGTCTAAAAGTAATTTATTATTCGTTATTATCAAGTCTACTATGAGTCATCTCCCCTCGAGATATTTGCGATCATGGCTCTCCACAATTTCCTGTCCTTTGTAACGTTTAATAAGTTTCGTATTTTTGTTATCTCCTCTAAACCCTGTTCTTCTATACATTTATTCAAACTCGCTAGGTCGGCTATGCGTTTATTTCCGATGTCCCTCTTGCCTTCAATCTGTCCTCTGAATATCAAATATTCCAAGCCATCTTTTCTCATTATGATCCCCAGAAACTTCAACTATCTCTTTCAGATATTAAGCAAAAGTTTCCTTTTTGTTTCCATTTTCTTTAAACTCTCAGTGTTAGTAATATTGTTATGGCGTGTTCTGTAAAGCATATATCTTTTGTATTATTAAGGATTCAAGAAAACAACGAAACTCCAAACTTGAATCAGCAAGTATATATTAAAATAACATACAAGAACAAAATATATAATAATTTGTATTCAATGTATAGATTAAGGGAAAAGAAGTTGCTTCCCTTGTACTGTATTTCGATTTGTAATTGATTGTTCAAAAGAAAGTTCTCTTTAGAGAGAAATGTTCAGGAATCAATGTTAGAACAAATCTGCAGTTAGAATAGATAACACAAGAATACAATTGATCAGAAAGTGTGTTGTGTTAGAGAAATCAACAGAGTCCTGGTTGATTGAACTTGGCTGAGTCACAGAGATATATGTATATATGTATTAAAAAATTCTGTGTGTGTGTGTGTGCGTTTGAAATGTTGTGAGTAAAGTCATAGATTTGTGTTGACAGGCGAAATTTAGTGGACTCTACTGGCGGCTTATGAAAAAGTCGCCTCTTTTAAAGCTACAGTTAGGCTCCCAGCGAAACCGCGGGAAAAGTTGATTTTGCACTAAAATATGATTGGTTAAAATTTGACCAATCGCTAAATTTGTATTAACGAAACAAGTAAGCAAGTTCAAAACCGAAAAATTCAAAGCAATGAATGCGATGGCTAAATTGTCATATAGAAAGGCAGTATTAATTTATTAGCCAATCGCAGACGAATAAAATGTGGGCGTGGAAAAACATAGCAGTCGCTACAATATGTTTGGGCTATGATATTTTCAGCATCCTTCTTTATATCCACCTTTCTGTTGCTTCAAGTCTTCCTCTATGATGAGATTGTCTAGCATTCACTGCTATATAAGAGAATTGATGGTACGTAACGATTCAACATTTTTTTTTTGGTTTCTAACGAAATATTCCTGTAGTATTCTCAGGTTTTCATAAGCACAGTATTGCAAAGTGCATACCAGTTCCTCTGCTTAGCTTGATATCGACTCAGTACCAATCCGTAAATTCCACTACAGTCTCCACGCAGATACAGAACTAGTTCTGTCAATGCATAAAATAGGAAGCGGTGTATTACAAGAATGGGTTCTTTGGATTTACGTAACCTACACATCTAGACGATTCTAAGAGAACTAGAAGACCAATGAGTAAGCGACGCGTATGACATTCTACAGGGTTCGCTGGATAAACTGTCGTTTAAATTACGCGAAAATGAAAATAACACTGACATCTCATTTTCTCAGATATATATTGATGCCAGACACAGAAAAAAAACTGAATGAACTTTTAGATAAGGCAATAAAGTAAAGCAAGGAGAAAGGACAAACAGTAAGACGTTAGAATGCATGGTCGTCAGCAAACGAGACTGCCCAAAATGTAAGCTACGTATTGGGAAGGTCAGAATAAAGAGGATATAGAAATTTAACTATCTGGGTAACGTGATGACAGATGCCGGGAATATTTGTCTGAATTTCTGGTTTGGTTTACTTAACAGAATATCAACTCCTTATCAGTCATTTAATGCCGAAGTTTAATTTTCTTGTGAGCTTTGCTGACTTTTATATTTTTTTTACTATTAAAATCTATCGCTGATTTTTTTCGCGTTTTTTTTTTTTACTATTAAAATCTATTGCTGGAAATTCTTACTATAAAAATGTATTTTTATACTTTCATAGAGTTTTGACACAAATTTGGGGATTCACTGTTTGCCCATAGCTAAGACCATAACAGGTGCTTAGCACCCCGGGTCAGAGTAGGCCTGAAAAAAATAGCAATTAAGTGTTATTTTCATGCTACTCAAAACCTCCAATCTCCCGAGCAGAGGCCTTGATGCTGGATGTCATACTCAGGACGACTGAAATTTTGGATTGTTTTTTACTTTTTTTATTTATTATTTCTAGTCGGATTTGCGTCCTCATCTTTGTTGTTACGATGACATTTCAATCAATAATGGCTTTGAGGATTCAGAGTTGCTTACTGAATTTGGTGACATAGTAATTCTGAGTTCAGTCCCAGGGGCGAGTAGTGTGAATATATTTAAACTGAGTGGAAACAGAGCGAGTAATAACCGAGCGGTAGGAAATTAACAATTTTACCAAAGATACGGTATCCCTGGGCATGGTAAGCGGAATGAGAATAATCAATACTGAAGAACACCCGGATCGAATGATTGGGCGGGCTTGTGAAATTAAAATGTTGGGATAATATAAAAAAAAAACAAATATATTACTCTGACCAAATGAGGTAAGAAACGACACAAAGTGTCACAGAAATCGGAAGGTGCACAGGAAGTACAAAAGATGCCTTCCAGAAACAAAGCAAATTATTTAGAAAGTGACGAAAATGTTCCCGATGAGCAAACAGTGATGAACGAATATTTGACCTCTTATATAACCTGGGCCGGATTAAGAGCCACCGGGGACCTAAGCACTTACAAGACTTTAGGGACCCCTCCCCTACATCTTCGAGTTAAGTATGCTAACATGGAATCTCGGTGAGTAGTGCAAATAAATATGAACGTGCATTGTAGAAACGCTAGCTGGAAATAAATATAGAAGGAACTGAAGGCATATATGGCCACCGAGAGAGGCTGATCATCAGTTTCAACCCAGAACAATACCAACAAAGAAAGAATCAATCACAGCTGAGCAGCCACTGTCAAAGGAGCCAGAGTCAGATTCTAAAAGATCTGTGACCAGAGGTGGTCGTGTAATGAACAAACCAGCGTGCCACATAAACATATGGTTAGCATAATGTCAAACGAACATGGAGGTAGTCTACAAAAATTAAATCCTATTAAATTAATTAGAAATACTAACTTATTCAAGCGAGATGATGTGATGTATTGAGTAAGTAAAAACCTATTGCCTACGCCTATTGCCTACGCATATTGCCTACGACGAGTACCAGTCCGTTATGGTTACCTGCTAGATTGTCCTACCCGGTTACATTATCCAAAACCACTTTGCTACTTCGAACAAATATATTCTTTTCCGGGACATATCAATGTCTTTACGAAATCAGTGGCTGGTATCCGAGTATGCCTTTCTACTAGAGCGGATAGCCAATCTCTGTAACAGACGCTTGCACAAGCATATTTGTAATTGTGTTCACATGCATATTCAATACTCACAGTATAAACTACGTGTAGTTTATACTGTAGAAAGAACGCATTATCTAACGTGAACAACCGTCTGGACGAGGTCAGTACGCTCAAACCCCGTCACGATCAGGGCCGGATTAAAACCTGTAGGGGTCCTAAGCACTTAAAAGATTTTCGGGCCCCCATACATCTGCAAGTTAAGTATGCTAGTATGGTGTCTTGGTAAGTAGTGCAAATAAAGAATCTCAACCGAGAACATGCAACGTGGAAACACTAGCTGGAAATAAATATAGAAGTAACTGAAGGTACATATGACCTTTGAGAGAGGCTGATCATCAGTTCCAAGTCAGAACAATACCAACAAAGAAAGAATCAATCACAGCTGAGCAGCCACTGTCAAAGGAGCCAGAGTCAGATTCTAAAAGATCTGTGACCAGAAGTGGTCGTGTAATCAACAAACCAGCCTGTCACATAAACATATGGTTAGCATAATGTCAAATGACCATGAAGGTAGTCTATCCCTGTTCACACAAATTAAACCATATTAAGTTAATTGGTAATATTAACTTTTTTAAGAGAGCAGGTGTGATGTAATAAGTATATATAAACCTCATTATCTCCCTTATTAACCAATCAAAAGTTTTGTTGCAGGTCAGTTGTCTCCCGGTCCATAATGGCGCCCGTTGTTTCAAATGTTAATCGTGTTTGACTTATTTCTTTAGACGTGTACTACAACATCATATCATTACTATTTATGTAGTGTCCCCATCCCTTGATGCCCTAAGCACGTGCTTGTTTTTCTTAATAGAAATAGCCCTACATATAACGTGATTCTACCGACGAATGCCAAGAAAACCGTAGACAGAACATAGGAGCAACGAGGAAGTTTCAAGGAAAATGGGGACTACAAGCACTGATACTTACGATCAGAAGGAGACAAGTGAAATCCCTGGGACATGTACTGAAGAAAGAGGGCCTAGAGAATTTAACACTCACGTGACAATGTAGGCTGGAAAAACAGCGAGTAACCTAATTTACGAGTAAGAGAAACAGAGATACAGAAGGATGTTAAAAACAAAAAAGAGCATTATAAGATAGGAAGTTATGGAAAACCATGAAAAAAACAAAATCAAAAAACAGTCAAGCAGTTAGTCTTATCGGCCAACGACAAACTGGTGATCCAACTCCAATGAACTGGTATTAGGTTGGTGCAAAAATAATGACGTAGTAATGTCGTTTTTTGACGTTACGTCAAAAAAACGACATTATTACGTCATTATTTTTGCACCAACCTAATAACTTGAAGAAACTTGGTGATCTGCATTTTTTCCATTATAGAACTTACAAAAATTCTACCACGAACACTAGACAGTACAATGTCTACAATCAAAAGTTTAATAATTGGCACCAATTATTGTTTTGTTTGTAGTTTTTGTTGTTATAATAAATAATAAAAATACAATAAAACAATAACAAAAACTTTGTATAAAGTAAATTAAGTAGAAATTAAAAATAATAAAAATACTCCCAGCATGCAACAAAAACTGTTCATGCCGGAAATACGGACATCCCGCCAAAAGACGTTAAATTCAGTCTCTTCACCATTAAGCTTGGTGTGGGCAATACGTGTCCAACTTCTGTGATATGGCTTGTAATACTAGGGAGGAAATTTTTACCTTTTGTCACATATACCATAAAAAAATTGTAACCTAAAAAATACACACAAAAACAAATTGTATGAAATTAACATACAATTTATCATACTTTTCCTGTTATTTCTGCACGTTTTATTTTCTGTCGAGTAAGATTTTATCCCCGTAAAAAGTAAATCAAGCTAATTTCTGCTGCTATGATACGAGTGAATCCCCATATTTTATAACTGGTCTAAAATCGTCTTAAAGCAGACTAATTGTTTATTAAACGAACTCTTTTATAACGCTATATTAAAAGCTTTAACAGTTTTTCCTGTTTTTGTTTCTATTATACAATGAGCTGTTCATGGTTAGTTTATACGACTAGGTAACTTAAGTGAATCATTTATTATATTGCCTAATTAAGGCCTTTAGAAAGTCATTAATGCGTATTACAAGTAGTACATTCCCTGCATTAAGTGATTATATATAAAAGTGTCATTATTTTATTAGATGTGCCTGGTGTCCTTTTACAGGCGCCAAAATTAATAATGTTCAGGATGAAAGTCTTAAACCTGAACATTAGACATGAACAGTTTTAGTGAACATAAATAGAGTGATGTATTCTTTATGTATTATCTGTCTTTCATGTCCTTGGTGCCCTCGGCTGGCCGTCTGTGATTTCGTTGATCCGTCGAATAATCTTGTGCAATATCAGTAAAGAGAAGCAGCAAAAAGAAGTGATGACATATACATCACATACACTTTATATATATATATATATATATATATAAGTCATATAATCATACATGTAGATATATTCAGTTAACGGCAGCAGTACAAACACCTTTAAGAAAATAACTTCAGAGACAAGAATAAAAAAAGATTATACATTTTGTTTTGCTCAAAAAACTTGTTTGGACATTTCTTTCATTTAGGAGAAATTTCTGAAAACACCCATTCAAAAAAGAAAAAAACCCCTAAAGTACAGTTATCTTGCCTAATCTCTCTTCTCATCTCCCCACCACCTTTTTATGCATCTATCCATTACGATTTTCTGTATTCATATTCACGACAAATGGATTCTCTTCAGTGACATTGTTATGGACATTGCACTTCTTAGATCTCGCTAGAAAAAAAAATCATTATTTGCAACAGACCCCATATTCTATAACACTGTACTAAACACACACACAAACTCACATATATGTGATCTGCCATATCGATATTTTTTTTATTATTCTCACTTATTTTTTTCGTCTCAGCTTTTATTTCTATTCTGTTATTCAGCTTATCTAATTTCTCTACAGTCTCAAGTTCCGCTTCACTCCTTTCTTCTTTGTGCTCTTTACTCTATCCGTCAGACTACACTCTTTCTTTTTTTTTTCTATTCGCCAGGCTCTCCTTCTCTCTTCTCTATCCGACGGTCTCTCCTTCTCTATCAATCTACCATCGAATCTCCCCATTTCTCTCCTCTCTAACAATCTATTGTCAAAACACTTTCTTACTTTCTATGTCACTTTCTTTTTCTCCTTTATCTCTGGTGTCTATCATCCGAATCTTCTTCAGTTTCAACATTCGTCTGCGGCCGCAGCAACTTCTGCTCATTTATTTGCACATCACTCAATACATTCTCTTTTCGCTCTATTTTTACTCACACGACTACCATTCGTTCTGCCAGGCTTTTTTTCTCTTCATTTCACTCTCATATATATATATATATATATATATATAGCATTCACCTTACAATTAATTTACAGAATGAATCTTCTTGGTCAACAACAGTGCTGGAGTGGCACGGAAATCAAAATGTCCCATTTCCTCGAGGATAATAAACAAATGAATATCTTTAAGTAAATGTCCTTTGTTCACATACTTTTATTTTTGTCTTATTCTGTGAAATATATTTTTTTGCACTCACTCCAACCAACTTGTTTTCGGAACGAAAGTAGATAGGAATAAAAAAAAAAAGATTACTTGGAGAATGACCGCAATAATATCAACACAACTTCGCAAAGATTTGCCAAGAAAAATTTTGTCGGGGCTTAACGGCAGCGAAAATTAAAATAGAAACGTCGAACTCTTACATTTTTCACGTGCCCGCTCAAACAATCACCGACACACGCATATGCTCACTAATAAAGCCTAAGAGAAAGAAATGTGATTGGGGTGATTAAAAAGTTCGGTTTTGTTGAAAACAATCGCAGGCTGATTAAAAATTGAAAAATATTAGATCTACATAAATGGTAATATTGGCAATGTTCTTATAAGGAAACATTCAGCATTCATTAGCTGCGCTGATAGTGTTGTTGTATGTTATAAAATCTTTCTATTAAAACAAATTTTCATGCAAATACGTTTCTCATGTCCAATAATTGTTATAGATCTTTCCATTAGTTCAGTTACAATATTCCTTAACTTTTTATTGCTTTTTTTTTAACATATATATGCATATCAAAGAATGAAACGCGTTTGAAACAAATAAACAGGTGGTAAGGCTGGTATTTTTTTCATTCTTTTATTTATTCTCTGTAAAAATTGTCTTATCAGTTATTTTCAGAAATTTAATTAAGAAACAGGACATTTCGTTAGAAACAAAAAAGAATATTGTGTAACATGGAACTGTCTCTGTTTAAACGATTAATATCATGAAATTGTAGAATGGTAATTTGAATGAACTAATAATTGGATAATAATTAGGTACCTCCACGAGATCACTAAAAAAAAAAGAGTATAGCATGATGAAAAAGACGCCAAACTTGACAAAAACAAAGTTTTATCGTCTAAATATTTATATTATTGTTAAGAGGAAAGATCAAAGTTTATTTTTTTTTAATTCCTTCTTTTTAGAATATTCTGAATTTTGATTTAAAAACCATTGTTTCTTTTTGTATCACCGGAACTAGTAAAATAACAGACAATTTTTAGCACTTTTTTTTTCTATGACACACATTAATTTGGAAAATCTTGCAAAAATAAAAATTATCGGATGTTAATGAAACTTTCAGGAACTATTCACAGATGATCGAAATTATTATAAATGTTTTTTTCATAAAGTAATGGCAGAAATATTTTTTTATACTTTATATTACCCCCACCCCATAACTAATTTTACGAAAACTCTTGAAATTCGATCTAGTCCACTGTAGTATTTACAAGGCTTTGAGGAATGCAAATCATGTTTTTTTTTAATTGGACCCCCCGCTACCTGAAAATCAGCTCTGAATTGTAACATATAAAACTCAATAAAACAAAGATATTATTTAATTTCAAATGCTTTTATTTGCTTTTAGTTGTTTTTACGAAAATGGACAATATTTTCTGAAGGCAAAAAATTTTTTCGATGAAAAATGAATTTTTAATACAATTATTTGTTATTTTTTTAATTATAGTAGATTTTTACATTTAAGTTGTTGGAATATAAAATTAGCTGGTTAAAGCCGCTTCCACTTTCGTAAGTGTCCTTTTTAGCGCGTTGTAAATTGTATCATTTTGACTAATCAGAAGACACGCAGTAATTAAGAAATGTAATTTTGTGTTTATAATCTGGCTGCAATTATAAAGTAGGGAAGACCAACCAGAATACAATTAAGTTGCGTTATATGAGTTAAGCATTGTTCTCAGCTGTTAAGGCCTTTACTTTTGCGAAACACGTGTGGAGAAGTTAATTTGATTTTTCAATTTCAACTGAGAAGGGTACCTACAAGTATCAGTATCATTTTATGAAATTTATATGATCTTATTTTTATATTAATCTCAGTTATGGCATTTTTCCATAAATGAAATATCAAAATTAATAATAAAATGAATGGAAATATAAATAAGACAGTAAAATGTAATAAATGTACATAAAATTATAGTATTTTATGTACAGTTCTGATAAAATTTCATAAGAAAGGTACCAATAAATTAATTTAGATACCTTTCTTATGAAATATGAAATTTAATCTCACTCTTAACAGTCTTATTTTAATTTCTTTATAATATATTTTCCATAAAGCATCGTAAACGAAAAGGTGAAAGCTAAGTACAAAAAAAAAAAATTAGATCGCTGAAAAGTTTTCCTTAAAAATAACAAGGTAAATAATTTGTTCTCTTAAAATGTAAATAATTTCACTTCCGTAGAACAAATTATCCTCACGCAATCATCTGTCAAGTGAGGCGAAAGTTTATGACCTGCTTTGTTTTATTTTCAAATTACATGTTTTCGGCGCAGAAGCTAGGAACGTGCTAGGAACGATTAAAAAATGTAAAAAAAATACCCCCAAAATACTTTGATCTTTCCTCTTAAAACATTTAGACGATAAAATTTTGTTTTCGTCACGTTTGGCGTCTTTTTCATCATGCTATGCTCTTTTTTTTTTTTTTTTTTCGTAGAGGTACCTATGTATACAATGATATCAGTATTAAGGGAATAACCCTCCTTTTCACACAACTTTTTTCGAGCACGAATGTTAAACATGTTAAAATATTGTAACCCGGATATAAGAGAGTTGTCGCCACCGGAGAAGAAGTCTCTTATATCCGAATTTCTCTTATATCTGGGTTTGGTTTGGTCTATTTTGTTTAGGTAAGTATGGCTCTAATTTGGGACCAGAGAAAATCTCTCTTATATCAGGGTTTCTCTCATATCAAGGTCTCTTATATCCGGGTTACATTGTATTTACACTAAACTTACTAGTGTACGATAAACAAAAATGAAGTAAAATGTAGAAAGCTTTCGTTATGCCAAATCTTCAAAGATTTGGATGACCCGCTTGTTTACTCTAGAAAATCAGCATTCGAAAGCTTGGCATTTTAATCAGGATAGAACACTGATAACTAGTGCCGTGGAATATTTAGGTATGTCATCAATCAAGCAGGTTACTTATCATTGAGTGAACTTTGTTCAGTGTGGCACAAGATCACAATCTTAGAGCACCAGGTGAGAATCAAATTCATAACATTATTTAATTAGTGTATGAGACTAAGTGGTTTCGAAAAGTGAGATATTTTTTATTTTTATTCCTTTAACAAATTCGCCCGTTGTCGAGTAGTTATTACCAACTTGGTCTCACTATTGAGTGAAGAGAAAATTCGTTATTTCAAACAGGTGATATAATCGATGACACTGAAAATGATCAAGTGTCGTGTTATAGCAAAGAAATATATTTTAAGGGAAAGAAATACGATAAAGTGAAAAGTTTTTGTATGACGCATTTCGTCCTTTAGAAATGCATCGGATTAAGTTTATATTTGCATTGATGCGATTGCGCATGCGCACGCAGGTCATGGATCACCGAGAATTTTAAATGCAATTTCTTTAAATTTAATATTTGTTTAGGGGGTATAATCTTGCAGTTAGATTCTTTTCTTTTAAGTATCCATCACTTATGTGATTAAACATTGCACATTGTGATAATAGATGCGTTGTAAGAAACCTGGACGCAAAATTACTGTGGATGATTTAGCTATTAAAGCATTTTTCTAAACATTTTCGTAAAATATTTTCTAATTAGAGTGACATTTTTGAAAACTTTTTCCACTTTGTCATACTTCTTTTCCCTAAAGATATTATTGATTATATGAGATGTATCAGGTTCCGGCGACCACGAACTAATTACTTACATACCTATGACGGGCATGACTTTTGAGAACGGCTCGAGAATTGCACAAAAGACTACAGACAGTACAGGAGAATGTATTGTATCCAAGTTCAGCAGAAACACTGTTAGATGTCTTATTTTGCTTTCATGATTCACATAGTCGAATGATGTTTACTTCTTGATGGTGCATTATTCCTGAATGGCAGCTAGAACGATACTCTGATCTCTTCAATGTTCTTGAATGGAATTTTGGCGCAAGAAAGTTTGCTTTTCAATTTATCTTTATATTGAGCCAAGGACTACCAACATTTCTATGACCACTATGGAGTTCACTGTAAAACAAAAAAAAAAAAAGAATTTTTGGTATGCGATCATCACTCATCCAGCCAGCCAAACGTAGTTGTGATTGCATTATGAAGGTCTCAATGGTACCAATCTTGCATTTCTCAAAAAAGGTCGGCATTTGACACTCAATCATCAAACGTTAGGCCACAGATTGTACGGAGACAACCTTTATGGAAGACATCTAACCGTTTAATGTGCCATCGATAAGGTGTCCAAGTTTCAGAGCCATACAAAAGGGTTGACAAAACGACAGCTCTGTACACTTGGATTTTATTGTAAAGCTTTATTCCCCTTTCGTCCCACAACCTATGACGCAGTGAACTAAAAGGAAGTACTGACTTTTGCAATGCGATTAACAATCTCGTCATCAAGTGATGCATTTGAATTTAGCATGCTTCCGAGGTATTTGAAAGATTCTACATACTTGAGATTCTTTCCATCAACTTGCAAAGGGACCTCAGGAAGCTTACGAAGAAGAGGTCTCTGTTTATCACTTCTAATTTGCTTCGTTGTCGGGCAAGGTTGAAGATCAACTTCAGTTTTCTGGATGCTAAAAAAACCGGTTGAGTAAATCTTGAGCTTCCTCTAAAGAGTTAGCTACAAGGGCAGCGTCGTCAGTAAAAAGTAGATCGCGTATAATACTGGTATGTAGAAGTGTTTTGGACTTAAACCGCTAATGGTTAAACTTGAGTTCGAAAATGAAATTTAACGCCAGTTTTTGTATCCCGAAAAGCATACCTCGGCATCACCGAAAAGAACTGTGCAAACAAAACAGGCGCCATGACACAGCCTTGCTTAGTTCCATTAGTGGCATCAAATGGATCAGAATGCTGACCATCAGATATAACACTAGCTTGCATACCGACATAAAATGATGACATTCAACATATACCACGTTTCTGAAGAACTTTCCAGAGTACTTCTCTGTTTACAGTATCAAAAGCCTTAGTAAGGTCCACAAATACCATAAATAGCTCCTTGTTTCGCTCACGAACGGTCTCATATCGACAGTGCCACGACCGGAGCGAAATCCACACTGAGATCCAGGGTAGATGGCGTCGACAATGTGTTTTATAATTCTGCTGAGGATGAGCCTTGCCAAAATTTTTCCGCTGATAGACAAAAGTGAGATGCCCCTATGGTTATCCTATACTGCATTAAGACTTTTTTCTTGTAGAGGTGTTGCATAGAGGCGTTTTTTAAGTCCTGAGGAACATGGCCTGATCTCCAAATTTGAATGAATAGATCATGCAGTAGCTTACAAAGCGTATGACCTCCATACTTGTAAATTTCAACAGGGACAGTATCCTCGCCAGGAGCTTTTCCTGACGATATCTGCTTGATAGGAGCTTGCAATTCCATAAAAGTGGGTTCCAGAGATAACTCGGGAATTTCAGGATGTTGTGTTACAGCGGACAGGGCATTATCAGCTGTGAATGAGTTGCTGTTGAGCACTGTTTCAAAATGATCTCTCTCCAGCGCTGAAGTATTGCTTTTTTATCAGTTAGGAGAGTATCCCCGACATTGGCTAGAATTGGAGAGACACCGTGCTTTTGTGGACCATACACTGCTTTTAAACCATTATAAAATTTTTTGAGTCCTTTTTGCCAGCAGCCATGGATGACTACTAACTCTCTTCTTTCATTTGTCTGAGTGTACGTTGTACTCTTGCTTTACACTCTTTGAGGTTGGTATGTTTTGACTGGCTGTTTTATAATTTACCCAGACTTCATTATACTTATCATATATATATATATATATATATATATATATATATATATATAGGGGTTGGACAAAATAATTGGAATACTTGTTAAATTCAAAGAAAATTTATTCATTATGGAGTTGGTCCTCCTTTAGCCTCACTGACAGCTTTAATACATCCAGAAATGGAATCATACAGCTTCCCGACTTCATCCAGAGGAATTTTCAGTCATTCTTCCATTAAAACCTTCTCCAGCTTTTTACGATGCAGGGTAGCGGCTCCTAACTTGTTGCTCCAAAATGCACCACAAATGTTCAATAATATTGATATCTTGAGATTGGGAAGGCCACTCCATGTGTTTTAGCTCACTTTCAAGCTCTTCATACCAATTCTTAACCACTCGAGCTGCATGTATTGGAGCATTATCGTTTTGGAAGATGCAGTCACCAGCAAGGAATAAAGGCTTGGACATTGGATGAACATGATCTCTCAAAATGTTCAGGTAATCTTTGCCGTTGATTCTACCATGCAGGGCAACTATTGAACCGAGACATTTCCATAATATGGCGGCCCAAACAATCACTGATCCACCTCCATGCTTCACTGTTGGAAGAAGGCAGTCAGGGTTGTAAGATTCTTTGGGCTGCCTCCACACATAAACTCACCCTGAAGTTGGGAAAAGAGAAAAACTGGACTTGTTTGAGAATATAACTTGCTTCCATTGGTCTGCAGACCAGGCATTGTAATTTCTGCACCACTTCAACCTCTTTTGAATGTTGCAAGTGGAGAAAAGAAATTTCCTCACAGCGGCTCTTCCATGATATGCAGCCTTATGGAGCTCACGGTGAACAGTTTTAGTAGCAACTGAACTATTCAGATGGTTATTCAACTCAGCAGTCACTTTGGCCGCATTTGTCCGATGATTTTTTGCCACATTGCGTTTCAATGCCCGTCAGTAACTGTCAGTAAGTTTGCAAGTCCGGCCCGAATTACTACATTTGCTAGAGGTCTTGCCCTGTTTCTCGAATTGCAGTGTTCTTGATATGGTAGCTCTTGAAAAACCTAACAGTTCAGCAACATTAGTGATCGAGGCTCCTGCTATGTGAGCTCCAACAAGTTGCTCTTTTTCGAACTCGGAGAGGTTACGCATTTAGCTTAAATTTCACTAAATTCTAAAAATAAATAAGACAAAGACAGTAAATTGGATAAATAAACGTATTTAGATATAACCTGCAATTACGAAGTTTTACTTAAAATTCTTAATATAATAGGTCTTTGAAATATAGGAGTGAATTTTGCAACTGTTCCAGTTATTTTGTCCAACCATTGTATATGATTTTGTTTTTATAGTCAACCCAAGCAAGGCAGGAATGACACTAGTATGCAGGGGGTTACAGAGAGCGAGGGCTAGAGAAAAGTGGGTATAAGGGGGATTGAAGAAAGCATAAAAGATGAACGGAGTTGAAAACTACAAAAGATGGCGATTGACGTTACATTTAAATTTTTGAATATTGCAGTTTTCAAGGAAGCATTTAAACGGGAGGGAGTAACACTGTTGCGAGAAAAGAAACTGTTAGAATAGAAGTGGCGGTTACATTTAACTATTTCAACAGTAAAAGGGTGGGACCTAGATGTCATGAAAATATTTATAGAAAAGACAGAGGGAAGCCATGTCACGTCGGTGAGAAAGCGACTGAAGTCAAGGTGCTGAGGCATGGTGTATTATATTGTAGATCTTTCTTTGGATGTTGTCAAGAATTTAGAGATGAACAACAGGAGCGCTAGACCAAATATGGCAATTATATATATATATATCGACTTTTGCCAGCTTATGGGGAGCGGTCTATTCCATAAATGACGGGGCGCATTGACTGTAGCTTAAAACTTAGTGTCCACCGAAAATCAACTAAGAAAAAATGATTTAATAACTTTTATCTTAAAATAAAATCCGGAATAATCATCGGATTCTACTTAAGAGCATTCAGAATTTGCAGCCCTCAATATTTATACGAAGAGGAGAAATACATAGAAAACCCTTTCAAGACACTCCAATACACTAATTATTTAATATTCAAAGCGAAACAAAAAGGCTCCTTAAATATTCGAAAATAGAAAAATATATATATCTCATTAAAAGACAAAGTAAAAAATTATCTGCACTCTTGGTATGTTAAGGCGAAATCTTTGACTTACCCTCGTATATGCAATAATAATAGCTACAACTTCATTTTTTTTTTTTTTTTTTTTACCAGGGCTCAATATCAATGAAATCTACTAAAAAAGTGACCAATATAAACTGATGCTTAAAATCGCCCTTCAAAATGTTTAAAATTCCGGTTTTTCCAATCTATGTTACACTCTTCTCTTTACGCCGTTACAACAACCTCATTGACTAACCTACTTTGTGTTCCCTTTGACCCTTGTATCGAGTGAACAATAAAAAATAAAAAAACTAGATTCTCGGGGAGATTTTCTTCAGTTCAGCCTAACTTAGGTATATCTGGTCCGGCTGACATTAATTTCACCATATAACAAAAGAAAAAAAAAGTGGGGGGTAAGCAAATATGTGTAGCCACTAAATATGTTAGTAATAAGAAATAATGTAATTTTCTTATATGGCGGTATCTCCAAAGATTAGCTTCGTTAAAAAAAAATAAAAATAAAAAAAATAATAATTTTTTAAAAAAAGTAAAAAAAGAGTATATATCTCAAAAACACAGTTTTTTTGTCAAAATATTTGTGTTATTAATAGGATTTTTATGTAAAAATTTTCTACTGTTTAGAACAGTCGAAATTTCTGTTCAAAAATCTAGTTTTTCTGGCGTCACCACAAGACCATAAATTCGTATGGAAAATGTTATTGCTTTTTTTGCGGTGAAAAAAACATCGATCTGGAAATTCTTGCAAAAATCAAACAATTGTCCGATTTCAATGAAAGTTTAAGGGCTTATTCAGAAATGAAATAAATTATTTTATAAATGTTTGTGGGGTTTTTTTTTTTAACAAAATCTTGGTGACATTGGCAAATAAAACCGGAAGTTTAGAAATACCTATGTAAGCATTTTTGCTTCTATTTTTTGGGTAATTATTACGAAATGGTTGTAATACTCAATTGCTATTTTTATGAGTAAATTCATATATTGTGCGGGCATGTTTAAAACGCGTATAGATTTTTTTTTCTCACATTTGAAAATCTTATTCTATTTCCTCTTAAATTTCTCAGCGTTAAGTTTTCAATAGAAAACTAAAATTAATGCGGTTTTAACAATGTAAAAGGAGAAAATATATTTTCTAAATCAGATTTCGTTAAAATTTACCTTTGTGACGTGAAGAAAGCAGAAAACAAAAGAAAAAAAGAAACAGAATTCAGAGAAAACAAAAGCGAAATAAATATAAATCAATTTGAAAGAAAAAGTGGGTTGTTTAAAAAAAAAAAAAGCTAATAGGCAGAAAATAACAAATAATGACTTTTTTTAATCCATTCACCCCAAGTAAGACGGAAAGCCACTAGTACTCAAGGGGTTACAGAAGATTTGGAGCGAGAGCAGATAGAAGTGATAGAGGAAAGGATGAGGAGAAGGATAGTGGATAGATCAAGGCAACTGGAGATGTCGATTGACATTACATTTGAATAGTTGGAGATTATAGCCCTCAGGGAAACAGGAATAGGGAAGGGAGTTCCACAGGCGAGAGGTGCGACATATGAAGCTATTGGAGTAGAAGAGACGGCTACATTTAAAAGTTTCTACAGTGAAAGGGTGAGAGCGGGATGCCAGCCTCGTGGGACGCTTGAATTCATGAAGTCTGGGAACCAGCGCAAACAGCTCATCGGAGCAATTTCCATGAAAGTATTTGTTAAAAAGACAGAGAGAGGCGACGGCACGTCTGTGAGAGAGCGACTGCAGACGAGATGCCAGATCAAGGCCAATTACATTGCATATCACCTCTGGATCTTATCAAGAACCCCGAGGCAAACAGAAGGGGCTCCAGACCATATATGGCAGCAATACTCCATGCAAGGGCGAATAGTTGATTTGTAGATTTGATGGATAGATTCCGGGGAGAAAAATTTCCTGGCGTGGCACAGGGAGCCAACTTTCCTTGCGGTGGACGAAGCAATTGACTCAATGTATTTGTTCCATCTCAAGTCAGTAGTCAATGTGAGACGGAGCAGCCGCAGAGAGGTTCTCTCGAGAAGTTGAGCGTCATACATTTTAATGGGGGTCAGGGAAGGGTCTCTGTGATGATTAGAGAGCAGTTTTATTTTTGAGGCTTTAAAGTTAACCAGCCAATTCCTGCCTCAGTTCACAATCGATTGGAGGTCCTTTTCGAGACAAACGGCCAGGTTAGTTTTGTCAACGACACTAGATTTGTTTTTGAGGCAGGAGTAAATTGTGGTGCCATCCGCGTAGATGCCAACTTGGGAATCTATGGCGTCATGGGTAAAGAAGATAATAAATATAGCCCATCTGACCTTAAAAACCTTATCAATTTTTATGTTAGCTTTTTTATGAAAGTTTTTTTTTTTAATGGTTTTATGGATTTATTTAAATGACAATTTTGTAGGATACATCTACGTTCCAGGGAAAGATTTATTGAATGATGGCAAAAGTATTTTAAACGAATAAAAAGAAAATATGAGAAAAAGAAACCTTTCCTGAAATCAGTTATTTGCCGTGCTTGACACACGCTTAGGTGATCATATATCTTTCGATAGATGACTGACGAGGCAGATTTTTTCCCCGCAGTAGGTTGCCATTTCTTTTTGCGGTAGGCCTGGTCTGTCCTGCTATTTACCCGTAGCTGGAGGGAGAAGAGGATTCATAACTTTCTCAAGGGTATTAGCACGCAAGCCGCTATTCATTACTCCAGCGTAAAAGTCACGAGAAATGATTTTAAAAAATTCAACATATGATTTCACGAATTAATCCCATTTTCTTGATAATAATGAAAGTCTTGTGTGCATTGTTTTATCAAAAGCAAACCTATTTTCTTGCAATATTTTATTTTTAAATTTCGAGTAGAATAATATTTTCCTTTTATTAAGTTTTTTTTTTTTTAAAGTCACAAATTTATTTCAATTTGGTCTTAGGATGAAATCAAACATTGAATAATTGTATTACTTGAAACATTAGGCTCAGCCAATACTGCAATCAGGACGTTAACCGTAACTACCAATATATATTAGGTTGGTGCAAAAATAATGTCGTTTTCTCACATAAGTAACATATGTGAGAAAACGACATTATTTTTGCACCAACCTAATATTTACTGCAATTTCTTGAAAGTACGCATTTTTTTTTTTACACTGTAAATTAGAGGTAATAGTCGGGGTGCGTAGTATAAATAAGTTTAAACAAAAATTATTTTTTAGTTATTGATTTAGAAAGACTTTATCCCAATTTTCATTTTAAATCCAACAATAATAATTGTAACATGTTTTTTGTCAATAAATTTGTTTATCAGTAACCACATTTTTTATTTGGCAAAAAAAAAAATATATATATATATATATATATATATATAAAGGTCAAAGGATATCAAGTTAATAATTTATTGAAATTTTAATTTTCATCATTACTTTCTTAAAATCAATTTATAAATTGTCATTAAACAAATTATTATTCACAATATTATCTTCATCCCGTTCAAAATTATCTTCGGCCTCTTCATTCTCTAGCCAAAGGATGTCATCATCAGAGCCATCCATGGCTGTCGTGAGACAATACTTCTTGAAACCTCTCTTTAACATCCCCACTGACGGAATTCCAACACTGGTTTTGTCCTGTTGCCACTAGCAGTAAAACATTTTAGTCGCTTACTTTCGATTCTATTCTTAATGTCAATGTCGACAAAATGTTTTCGTAATTACTTTTTTTTTTTAACAAAATTTATAGATGCGTATTAAACATAGAGATAAATATATTTCTTAATTTTGGGATCATAAGTTGGGGTACGTATTAATTTTGAGAAATTAAGGTACGGGTAACTGAATTGCAAATGATTTGAAAATTATTCCATTAGCAGAATATTTATATTCAACAGTTACGTGTTGAGAAATTGAAAGTCTGTCTAATGAAAAAGTAGGGTATTTTTCAGTGTGCCCACGTCACTATCGAATGTGACACAAGGTCAGTTTAAAGTGGGTTTAAGTAGCAATAGCATAGAAAAAAAATGATCATGCCTCCTAGGCGCTGGGTAATGACCCCCACTCCAGGAGGACACTGGGGGGTTGAGCTTAAATGTTATTTATAACTTTCTTTGGTCGAGGCGAACTTCGATAATAGCTTGTGAACTTTTATTATGATCGACTGATTTGTTTGTTTAACGGCATATCAACTCCTTATGGGTCATTTAATACCAAAATTTAATTTTCTTGGGAGCTTTGAAGTAATAAAAATGTTATTCAGCTTTTACGACTGAATATATGGGCGCTTTTGTGCTTATACACGTTTGTGTGAACATAATTACTAGAGGCGTCGATAAGTGTCTTCTTAGTATTCTATGCTGTTTTGTTGAATTTATATTTTGGAATACAGTTTCATTTAAGAAATTGTCGAATATTATATGGATGCATGATGAATGTAATGAAAGTTCTTTCATGTTGGTTTTTGTTTAGTGGCATATCAACCTCTATGGGTTATTTAATGCCGAAATCTAAATAATTTGAAGGCATACATTTGCCTTCAACTACAGATAAAATATATTGGTCATTTTACTAAATGGGTCTTCTTTTATATAAAAAAATATATTGCTGGCATTTTTATTATAAAAATGTATTTTTATACTTTTCTAGGGTTTTGTTTTTGTTTGGGGAGGTCACTATTTGTCCATACCTGGCTTCTTAAAAGGTGCTACCATACCGCGTCAGGGTGGAGCTGGGAGCATCACCAATTAAGGAGTGGTTCCACGCTCCTCAGTCTCCCGATCTGTGGCTTTGCTGCCAGATTTAGTCATACCCAGGAGTAAAACTTTTATCAAAACTCGGACAAAGCAAAAGTAAGCAGACGAACTAAAAGCGCGGAATTCAGTCACGAAGCCTAAATTTCCGATTGGAAGTAACTAATTGTTCTCTTATCCATTCTTCTATAGCTACTTAACTTTAAATATTTGAAAATAAACAGATCATAAACTAAGATTAAAAACGGAAACCATTTAAAAAAACTACAGTGTAACCCGGATATAAGAGAGTTGTCGGGACCGGAGAAGAAGTCTCTTATATCCGGGTTTGGTCTAATTTATATACATTAACACAGGCTCTAATTTGGGACCAGAGAAAATCTCTCTTATATCCGGGTTACACTGTATCTTTTGTTAATCAGGTATTTTTACGTAAGATTACATGCATGGTTCTGATGCGAAAGCGTTTGTCTGTTGATTAAAGAGAAGTTTCATTTTTTTTACCCGAGTATTTTTGTTCACGCGATAGAAAGTTCTGAGGAACTGGAAGATGATCCTGCCGTACAGTGTTAGATAAAAATCACGAAATCTCTATAGATTAGTGTAAACAGGTCACCACACAACAAAAAGGAGAAATGGGGCTAAATCGATTGTTAAAATTGCCGAGGTGGGTGGCAAAATCAGATGGTAGGTTATTCTTTATGTGTCGTAAAAGAAAATAGCTCTCCGCAACTTCCTGTCCCTTAATAAATTTTGTCTTTTTTTCTCATAAACCCTGTTCCGCCACCAATTTAATCAAGCTCACTAATTATTTTGTCTCTTGTCTTCAATATGTCCTATGAGTATCAGATTTTCCAAACCCTCTTTCCTCATCATGTGCCCTGAAGACATCAACTATCTCTTGATAAGTTTCCTTTTTCTAATTTTTAGTTTTAATTTGATTCTTTCATAAAATGATTTTTTTAAATATATTATCCTATTGGAAACATTGTTTTATTTTAAATATACATTTTCGTTGCTCATTTTCTACAATGAAATGTTCGAGAAGCTAATGTCTCGAGCAAAAAGTAGCGGGAGATTTAATATTTTAAAGTTTATTTTTGGAAAGTAATGGCAGTAAGGATTTTACACGAATGATACAATTAATCTCGAAAGAATTGTCCTAAATTGAGGGCAAAAGACAAATTTAGCCTTCTCATTATTTCTCAGTTTCCACAGAAAGGTAGGGAACTGAAACCACTTCAAAACACCGTTGAGGCAATGCTATTGAATAAACCGATAGTTTCATTGTTGTAGACGCTTAATGAAGCTTAAGTTTAAGGGCCCCTAAAGTAACTATTTTTTTTAAGGAGTGGTTTTTTCAAAAAAAAAAAAAAAAAAAAAAAAAATCGATGTTTTTCAAAGTGATTTTAAAATAAGGCCATTTTAAGTTAATGGGTTGAAATATTAGGTTGGTGCAAAAATAATATCGTTTTTTGACGTATTTGTTTAACGTCAAAAAACGATATTATTTTTGCACCAACCTAATAGCTACTGTTGCCATTAGAATATGCTCCCCTGTCGATTTCACATGGCTTCAAAATTCCCCTGCAATTAGTCAAATTTAAAAATTTTCCTGTGGGATTGCCGCGTCCGGACTCCCAGCTATATGGGCTCGTTGAACTCGCAAGAATCTATTTATAGCCTATATTTTGGTAGCTGGATCCTCGAATTTTGTTGCTGGTTACGAACGCCCCCCCATACCTGTTCAAGCTTCACGTTCCCAGAAAGATAAGTATTGGTTTTGTTACCCGTGCACTAATTTCCCTTAAAATCTTTTTCCAAAATCGTCAATTCCGTGCAAATATACATGCTGAACTCGAATTAACAATTAAATTATAAAGAAAGCTTACAGTTTTGGAGTTATCGACAACAAAAAAAAAAAAATCGAACTTCTTGTTGGTCATTCGTCCCCCATTACTGCCATCATGAATCTCGATTCAATGCGGGATAGCTACGCCGGCGTAATAAGAAAATTTGGTCTATTTACTTCTTTTACAGACTTTCCCCTGCAGAAAATCACTACGCACGGGTAACAAAACCAATGTTTACCCCCCAAAAAATGTAGGTCTGCCGCTAGTCACTATGCACCGACTCTTCATTAATAGTAATACGTTCCGAAGATTTGGTCATTAAACATGTATTTTCTAACAAAAAAAACACTCCCAAGATAAAAATAAAAATGGAACCAAAAAAAATCAATTTACTCTTAGTTAAAACAAAACGTCCAAATAATTCTAAACCAACAAAAGTTGAATAAATATATTTCCGAGAGATTCTGTAAAAAGAAAAACACGCTAATCCCATATGCAAACCAACAAGAGAAGTTACCCGACATAGATTGACTAATATTTCTGTTCCCGTTTTGTCAGAATTGGTGTAACTTGAATGATAGCAGAAGGTTGGACTCGTTTAGAATGGCTTTTCGGACGAGATTAATAAGCTCCAATTCGAAAACCGGTAATTATTATCGCTGGAAGAAAATACGTGTTGTGATAATCATCATTCAGTTTTTTGGTTTTATTTTTCTCTTTTTAAAGAAACCTTAATAATTTTTTCCTTTAGTAAAACTGAAAAATATTTTCATCACAGTATTGTACTGTTAAGATGTGAAGTTGTGATTTTCTAAGCCCGGCTTAGATGTGGCACAAGGCCGAAAGTATGGGGCACCCAGTGAGAATCGAACACACTATTCAGTCGTAATTGTTTTAGCGAGACAAGCTTGCTAACCATTACACCGCCTCAAGGTACCCAGTTAAGATGTGAAGTAGGTATTTACTTGACTCCCACAAGGTCAGGATGTGACACAAGGTCGTTTAATGTGGGAGACCCGAGTGTTTCCACTCTAAGGGCCACTGGTCCAAAATTGGTCATAGCATGTCCAAGCTGGTCAGAGCTGGTCATGGCTTGTCTTAACTGGTCTAGGCCGAAGCCAGTCCAAGCTAGTCGAAACCGTGATCGAATCTCAGCCAAAGGCCGAGAAACGAACAACAGGTACCTACATCAGGCAAGTGCCAGGTAAGTATATAGTGATTTTCCAAGCGTAGCTTAGATGTGGCACAAGGCCGAAATTAGGGGGCATCCAGTGAGGATCGAACTCACTACTCAGTCGTAATTGTTCGAGCGAGCCAAGCTTGCTAACCATTACACCGCCTCGAGGTGCCCAGTTAAGATGTGAAGTAAGCTAATGCTATAGCAATTACTTTATAATATACAATCTGTGAAATTCGAGCTTAGAGAAAAATCCTTGAAAGCGTCACCAAAACATTTAATTGCGTCTCGGTGTCAATGGTTAATGAACTCGTCTAGTCGACCATTACTACCGAGTAATGAGTTCGATCCTCATTGGTTACCCTATACTGCGGCCACGTGTCAAACTAAGTTAAACCATATCATTTCTCAGCATAATGGCTTTGAAGCAGAAATTAAACAAATTCCATCCCCCGCCGAGCTGCACCTTTTTCATTAAACTCAAAGGAGTAAGATTAGGGTCAATACCAGAAATGTCTACAAAAAATATTGACAAAAGACCATAACAATTTCTGGTACCTTCCCTCGCATTAGTGTGAATGGCTCCAAGTTGTACGAACTTACCGTCGTAGCGGGAAATAGGGAAACAGTTTCACTAATATTGGGCTTTACTGAATTTTATAGTTTGCAAAATGTTCTTTTTTTCTGCAAGTCTTGAAAAGGGTTGTTGAAGAGGCGTCTCTACAGATAGCCTGCTTTTCAACTTTGGAAAAGATTAAATAAATATTCTTAGACCAAAAAGTGAAAAATAATTCAGAAGGGGTTTCCCCAGTATATGATGATTATCTCCTTTTGTCAGATTTTGAGAAGTTTGCAACACTCTTTTCACACACACAATATATATATATATATATATATATATATATATATATATATCGTTAATGGTTGGCCACTCGTATTCGTGCATACTCGTCTACTAGGTCAGATAGCTAATCCCTATTTCAGACGTTTTCTCGGGCGCGTTTTGTGTTTGAACAACACCCACAGAGCCCGCCTGTGGTTTATAATGCAACTCTGTTGAGCAGACATTAGTCACCCTTTCTAAGAGAGAAGCATGTTATCTAGCGTGATCAACAGCATGCTCAAACCCTCGGTCACGATGACTTGTGACTTCGTGCTAGTACAGCCATCGACGGCCTTCAAGGGTTCCAAATACCCAGTTTCCTTCACAAGGCTTGGGTCAACCCGTGGTATGGTTTTTCAGGCATTTTCCAAAGGTGCTGCACGCTGGGTTTGCCTCCTCCAGATCGATAGCATCAAGAAGTTACCTTCTTGACAAATCGATCTTGATTAATTATATACCTGAATTCATTATCTGTTTTAACTAATTATATACATGGGTTAATTATCTGTCTTAATTATATATCCGAATTAGTTAATTATATACCTGTCTTAATTATATATCTCATTTAAATTAAAGCAGGTATGAAGATAGAAATAAGCTTTTTCATTTTTTTGTCATGCTAAGACGTATTACAAAGGCATGATTTGATAGACTGATTTTTTTTTACGGCTTATCGATCCTATATGGGCTATTTAAAGCCGAAACATATTTGGGATTTTATGAATAATTCTTTTTTTTTTTTTTTTTTTTTTTTGCGAGTAAATATTGCATTAAAAAGATACAAATTCTACTATTTAACTTATGGTTTGAGGGGAGAAGAATCCTTTCATATCTTTCCCAACCGAATTTGCGCGTAAATGATTGTAGCGAATTCGACTGGAATCTGAACTCGACTCTCCGATTTCTGATATGTATGTATGTATGTATGTAGTAGATAAGTTGGTCAATAAAACAAAGTCAAAGGAAAGGGTACCGATGAAATCAGTACGAAAAACTTTTATTAATATTAACCAGGTTACAAAAAGGAAGCACGGAGATTGAGGTTCCAAGTTCGGAATTTTCGAACACGCCTGTGTTCTTCATCATCGGATGCGAAAAATAAACAGAGGGGCGGTTGAAACTATCCAACATTAGTTTTTTTGAGGTGGGCAGAATCCGCTTGAAGGTGGAATTATTAAAAAAAAATCCGTTCCCTGTTTGATTTCTCACTGTGCGAAACAATGCGGTATTAGTGTTGAAAGATTTTGTTTCTCTCTCTCTCTCTCTCTCTCTCTATATATATATATATATATATATATATATATATATATATATATATATATATATATATATATATATATATATATATATATACATATATATATATATATATATATATATATATAATGTGTGTGTGTGCAAATATGTAGAAAAATAGGATAGAACACGTTAGGTAAATAATCCGGGGTTCTTTAGTATTTTTGTTTTTATTTTTTAAAAAAACAGTGCTCCATACAGAAGTAGAGGTTAAATTATAATTATTTTAAAAAAATATGATTCCTTCGCTACATATGAGTTCTCATGTTTCATAAACAAAAGCCTCAATATAATTATTGGAATTAAATTGAATTATAGTATCAAGCCCAGTTTCATCCTCAAGGGAAAATTTAAGAATAACCAATCTTGAAATTTACGGATCTTTATAAGCATGTTCATTCCCAAAATTAATTGCTATGGAAAGGGCTGAAGCGACCATTTTGATAAGGGACATAAGAGTAAATTTGTATCCACATATCAGTCACCTTCGGAAAGAGGTCAAAAGAAAGAAAAAGGGCCGGGGTGTCCATTTCAAAGAAAGCGAATGATGGCATTCATGTACGCACATCGTCTGGTCAGTCACAGCGACAGATAGCTGTTGGCACCATAATACGTCGTTAAGTGTCTAAAGAATTTTATTTTATTTTATTTTTTTCTAAAGGGCTGTTTCGTACATAAACGCGTCGCGCTGAACTACAATTTGTTTTTTTGACGACTTCATAAAGGGTTTTTCTATCTTATGATTGGGTTGAGCTTTTAAACCTTTTATTAGACTATGAAATTTAATTTTTTTATGCTAATTATTTAATGCGAAAAACCGTTAACTCATGTCTATGATTTAATAAATTTTTATTATTTAGAAACTTAATAATGTGTAGTTTTTCATGTAGGCATATAGGGCATGGGTCATTCCAGGTTTTACAAGTTCTTGCTCTACTTATTATTTTCCATTTTACTTTTGATGTTTTATTCATTTCTTTTAAATGCCAAAAATATTTGGATAGAGATGTCTGATTTCTATTTCTAATATTATTGAAGAAGCTTTTGTGTTGTCTCCATCTAATTTTAAATTCATTCTTCGTTGACTCAATGTATATCTTTTCAGTGTTAGGACTCAGTGAATGAGAGAGTGCATTGGTATACCACAGATTTTGTGCGGCATTTATTTTCCAACGGGCAGTCATCAGGGTTTCTACAATCACATAATTTTTCATTATTTTTGTCTAATTTTAGTTTCGGATTTTTATTAATACTGTTTTAGCATGCGTGTTTTTTCCAGGATCTTATTATTATTTTCTTTATGATTCTTTCTAGATTTTCAGTGCAACTGTAACTTAATTTTAAGGTGCTTTTATTAAAGATCTTGCTAAGTCTGCTATTAGTAGGAAAGTGTTTTTCAATTAAAGCTAGGAACTTATGTCCTAGCTTAATACTAACTATTTGGTTGAACGGAGGGGTATACCAAATGATTTTTCTAGGGCTGTGTTATAAAAATTACTGTGTTGTTGGAATATTTCCTTATTAGCGGAGTTCGTGCTAATTCTTTTCTCTATTGATGTGGGTATATGATTAATTATAGATGGAGGGTGGTTTGACTTACGGTGTACATACAAGGGGTAAGCGTTAGGTTTTCTCTAAGGTAGGTATATGTTGTTCATTAAGTTTAGAGTTACGTCGAGGAAGTTTACCCTTTTTAATTTAGTATTGACTGTAGTTTTTAAATTTAGTTTTCTGAATTCACTATACATTATCTAATTTTATCTATTTTAAAATTTATGGAGCTCCTCACTACCATGAGCCCGTCATCCCTGTATAGCCCGATGTCCTTAATGTCTAATTCACGGTGCGCGGTTAGATTGTATAATATAAATAGACCGACAAGGTCAGAAGACTCTGCATAATCTAAAGATCCCATGGTGATGTCAAAATTATCATTAGTGTTTTTAATCCATTGGTCCCCATTTTGAATGAGGACAGATTTTTTTTTTTTTTTTTTTTGCACTAAGAATTATGTTCATTTCTTCCTTAGTTAAGTCAGAATATACAGTACAGGACAATCGTGAATAGATCTCTTGATATTGACTGGTAATAATCATTCACAATATCGAATATATGTATTAGGTTGGTGCAAAAATAATGTCGTTTTCTCACACATGTTACTATATGAGAAAACGACATTATTTTCGCACCAACCTAATATATATGGAGTAATTACGAATATTTATTTGCAGTCATTTTACCGATCTCAATTTCAAAAATCTAAAGTTAACTTTCTGAAAATCTTTGAATTGCGAAACCGGTAAAGTTACTGTAAATAAATATTCTTAAAGACTCTAGTTGCATTTCCACTTTTTTTTTCTTATACATGTGTCGATGTATGCGTGTGACAAAGTTGAAAAAGTTTTTGCGTGACGTGCTTTGTCCTTTAGGACTTCATCATATTAAATTTATCATGTTGGAGTGACTATACAAGTGCACGAACGAAAGATGCAGGAATTTTAAATTAAATTTTTTTCTTTTTATATAATCTAGCTGATTTCATTTAGATTCTTTTTCTTTTTGTTTCCATTACTTTTGTTATTAAATATCCCACATTGTGGTAATAGAAGTTCTGCCAGGAATGGTGAAATGTTTTAAGTGCCAGGATACAAATTTAATGTGGAAGACCTGGTGATCATGTCACTCTCTAAACATTTTTGTTTTACTGAATTGCTTTCTCCTTTAATCAGAGTAGCATTTTTCATGACAAAATTGGGGTCAGTCTTGTTAAAGTGGGCAACCAATGCATTTGATGTGTTGTTTTATAAAATGTCTCTTTTGTGTTCATATAATCTTTTATCTCAAAAACGAAGGATTTGCGGACATATGTTTATATAGACTTATATGTGGGTAACAATATATAAATTTTTATACATCAAGGACAGATTTTGGGGGAAAATGTATGACAAAATAGAGAAATTTTTTCGCATGACGCGTTTCGTTCTTAAGTATTTCATCGGACAAAAATTATTATGTTGATGCGACTGCACATGCGCATGGTCGATTATTTATTTTTTCTTTTATATATATATATATATATATATATATATATATATATATATATATATATATATGTGTGTGTGTTTGCGCGTGTGTGTGTGTATGTATGTTTGTCTGTGTACTTGCGTTTGAGTGTGTACGTATGTTTTATATAATCTAGCCGATTTCATTTCGATTCTTTTTGTTTCCATCACTTTTGTTATTAAATATCCCACATTGTGACAATTAATAGAATAGCAAAAGTGATGGTAAAAAGAAAAGAAAAAGAATTCCTGAAGAATATATATATATATATATATATATATATATATATATATATATATATATATATATGTTCTATAATCTAACCGATTTCTTTTCGTTTATTTTTATTTTTTTTTGTTTCCATTGCTTTTGTTATTAGATATCCCGAACCGGGATAATAGAACATCTGCCAGGAATGATGAAAGAACCAAGGCGCATCTCTAAACACGTATCACAGCAAAGCTACACATCACTCCATCTGAATTTAATTTTTGAAAATCATAGAACAGTGAAACCATTAAATAAATATTCTTAAAATCACCAGTTATATTTTTACCTTGTAGGATATATATATATAAAAAAAAGTTACTTTCTTACACACACACACACATATTTAGAAAGGGGGACGAAGTTTCCATTCCTGCCGGAAAGCTATTCCCCTCCCCCCACAGACTTTTTAAATGTACATATGGGGACTAGTTAGGATTTCATAGAGACATTGAGGTATTATGGGGGATGTATTAAGAAAGGTAGGAGAGAATGGGTTGTTTTGATGATAGGAATATTGTTGGCATGTTTGGGTCAGTGTTTGTGACTAGCTAAGTTTAGAATTAAGACAGAAGAAAATCGTCTTTTCTTCCCACCCCCCTTTTCGGTCCTGTGTCACCTTTTGTACTATTGTACTAATAAATATTATTCCTGTCGGAGAACACATTTTCTTTAAGATTTCTCGAATACGCATGTCGTTAGGCGTACTACATGCTGTTTAAATTAAAAAATAAAAATGGAACATCTAATTCTAATCCGTATAACGTTTGAAGTAATAAGAATGTTGAATTAAAATAAATTCATTAATTCTTTATATATATATATGTGTGTGTTTGTGTGTGAGTGCTATAAAATTAAAAAAACAAAAAAAACATACACAAATAAATAATTTAATTATGTTTATCTTGTTGCGTGATTTTACATTATTGCTACGTGTGGGTGATCGTTTTATAGTTAATATTTATGGGCTCCTAGAAAATTTGTCCCGCAAACTATATTGCTGAACTCATGTGAGTCTGGGTAAAAAATAAATATACAAAATAAAAATGAATTTAAAACAAGAAGTATATGCATGTATTAACAAAAGTGATCGCACAATTGAAATGAAAGAAAAAGATATTGAAACTAGCTTTAAGAATGGGCTTGTTTGTATATGTGTGTCTGTGTGCATGTGTTTGTGTGTGTGTGTCTGTATGTATGTGTTTGTGTGTGTGCGTGCAACAAGTATGTTTGACAGACACGCGTGTGAGAGAGTTAAACTTCAACAGGGGACAAAGGAAGCAAACGCGCCCAAGCAGCAGCGTTATTTACCTATTAGGTTGGTGCAAAAATAATGTCGGTTTTTGACGTTAAAAAATACGTCAAAAACCGACATTATTTTTGCACCAACCTAATACTTTCGACATCTGAAAGCAAAAGGACAAAAGAGAAAGAGAGAGAGAGAGAGAGAGAGAGAGAGAGAAAATGCTTGTCTTTTTATAGATTTAAATAGCTCATCCTAACGATTGTTTTTGTCAAAGGCAAGTGGGGGTATTTAATAATATAACCAGTAATTTTGAATGTTACGATAATAGAAATGTATCTCAAATTCAATAAATTATAGTAATTTAGAAGCATTTACTATATTTTTTTTTTTTTATAAAAATACGGTTCTGTATTGGAAAATTATCTAACACACACTTGAAATTAGATTATCTCACGTAATAACGTCCTTAAGAAAAACGAACTTAAAATTAAGTTGACCTCAAAAATTCATTTTCTTCATGCAATGTGTTTTAAAATAGATATGACATCTGTTAATAAATTCAACTTACTCTTGATGATTTCTGCAAAACATGGAGTAGGGAGACAATCTTTGAACTGTTTTATTTTAATTTATTTACCATATCACAGCTCCTCGGTGTGGCTAGACATCCGATTGCATCAAGCCGGGATCGAAACCCGACTGATTTCGCAGTCGAAGATTTTACCCCTGAGCTATCTGCGCCCGGTTGAGAGTATGTCTATTTATGTAAGCAAATATATGGATATAGATCCGACAGTATGAAGAAAAATATACGGAAAAAACAAACAAAAAATGTCTTTGTCATGTTGAATTGATAATGTTAATTATATTTTATGAATATGTCCTGAAGATGGTTTATTAGACCGAAACGTCCGACGTTGACATTATATTAACATTAAAACAGCATAATTGCAAATAAGGAATTTTTGTTTGTTTTTTCCGTATATTTTTCTTCATATATATATATATATATATATATATATATATATATATATATATATATATAATCATTTTACTCCAAGTAAGGTAATAAAGAGCCCAAGACGTAGGGAGTTACTGAGAGTAAAGGAAACTGAGAAAATATTATTGAGAAGAAAGGGCAAGATTCAAGATTATATATACATATATATGTTGTGTGTGTGTATGTGTGTGGAAATAATGACAAAGTAGAAAGGCCTTTTATGCGACTCGTTTCGCCGATGTGGCATGTGTTTGGTTCGGCTTCTTCAGGCGGAAATGAATTTCAAATCTTTGTATAAGGAGAATACGTTGAAATCTTTTTAGGATAAGAGGAGGAAATAAAAATCTATATAAATAAGTATATATATTTGCGCAGGGATGATGCCATAGCCAATGAGGATTTTTCTGATGCGTCGTCATTACTAGTTGAAAAATATATATGTAGGTATGCATGTATGTATAATTGGAGTAGCTAGGTTCACCCATCGTCCGTTTCACAGTCATCTCCAGTCTTTAAAACATGAGTGAAGGTTTGTCTTGTTTCCTGTTTAGGTTTAGGTTTAGGTTTCCGGTTCCTTCTAAAGTTCACTTCAACTTTCTACTTTTAACGTCTTCGCTTGAACTCTGATATTCTGTTTACGACTGATTTATTTTTTCTCAATCGGAGTAGATAGGTTTGCCTATCGTCTGGTTGACATTTCTTCCCTGTCTTTTGAACAGGAGTAAAGGTTTATATTTTATTTCCTGTTTAGAGTTGGCAGACAGACATACTAACAAACGTTCTATAGAAGTCGGTACCTCTTAGCAGTTCTTTCCTTTTAGTTGCACCGTGTCAATAATATAAAAACTAAAAAGAAAAAAATACTTATCTAGTTAAATGTATCTCGGTTTCAATCTGTAAACATTTTTTTCACCAGATTTCACCCCCTTTCAAAATATTTTGGTTTCAAGTGCCCAATTTCCGGGTTTTCATCGTTTAACAGGTATTTGTGGGTTCTCTTTTTAAAACACATTTCTTGTGGACTATCTGCCACCTATAAATTTGCGTATTGATCTTTTAGAAAAATAGATGTGGTACTTAAAGTGTTTTTTTTTAATCTTTTTTTAATTAACTGTTTTTTCTTTATTCAGATTACTAAATGAATCTTTGGGATAGTATATTTTTACACATCTGTATTTGTGAAAAAGTTGGAAAATCATTTTAAACAAGTAACCATTAAATATTTTATTCAAAGACATTCTTACAACGGTAGAAAAAACTATGATTCATATTCGTTAAGTATTTGTTGTCGTGGGTCGGGTAGGAAAGAGAAAATTGCAATTTCTTACATCCATATACTTTGTACTTCAATGCATGCCTCCTGGTTAAATACAGAAAGGACAAAGAATAAGTAAAACTCTATCCTATAAAAAGAAAAGCATGGACGCTCAAAAATTTGTGATACTTTTTAAACCAAAATGACTGTGCGAAATGAATGAGTTTTTTTCCACTGTCTGTATCATAGCAATATCTATCAAATATTGTTATTATTGTTTTGGCTTAATCTTTATTTTTCTTGTCTGTTCTTTCCATTTCTTCTTCTAATGTCACGAACTAAGCAACAAATTAGAATTTTTACTGTCATGTTAGATATTATTTCCGCTTAACTAAGCAGGGTTCATGACCTAATTTTACCAATGGAAAAATTCTTTGGTCAATGCAACTTATTGATTTACATTTTTCTTTCTTTCTTCCTTTTTTTTCTTTCTGCCTTTTTTTTCTTTTGGTTTTTTCTTCATTCTTTCTTTTCTCTTCACTTCTCACACATTCTCCTCCTTTTGTCTCGAGTTACAAATTTCGTTATTTTTTAATAACTTTTTGTTGTGTACTGTATAAAGCCGAATGGGAGTTAGCCTGATTTCAATGCTCTAAGCTTCCCCGTGGGGAGGACTTTGATGCCTTGCAGAATCAGCATTCAAGACAGTGGTTTTTCACCTGGGCATGAACGGCTCCTAGTATCGGATGGAACCTCTAGTTCTCATTATTTTAGATGTTATGAAACCAGAAACAAATAACATGAGATGGGCGACAAGAAAATGATAGAACATGGTTTGTTTTCATCTAATTTAAATAATTATGAGACCCCAAAACAGCACACAAGAGAACGAAGAAGAGAAGTGGAGACAGATCGATGTATGGAAAGAAAGAAAGAAAGAAAGAAAGAAAGAAAGAAAGAAAGAAGTGAACCAAAGGGAAATATTTAAAGATAGAAATGACTATTTGGGGGTATTAATGTATGGCGTCCTATTTTCGCAGGGGGTCAGGCAAAGTCCAAGTTTTTACCCAACAGAGTTTAAGACAAATATTCAATTAACCGAATATTGGAAAATGTCAACGAAATGGTTTTACATGAGAAACGGATAGAATGTGAACTGAAGCAAAATGCTGACTTCGTGTGTGTGTGTGGGGGGGGGGGTATGCTTAATGTCAGTCGTGTGTGATTGTGTAGGTGTATATTTGACTACGTAAACATTTGGTGACGAAGGGAAAACGTGTAGGATAAGAAAAGACATGATAAATATTTTAAGTTCAAATAATGGCGTCTAGTAATATCTACTATGACGAGCAATATCTTTATTGGCGTTTCTTTGCACAGCACCAAATTGTTGTCAAGTGTGTGGGAACATGTGTACATCTTGGTTAAATACGTGTGGATGTGAAAAAAACGGCTATATTTGTGTGTGCATATGTATGTGAAAAGTTGTGCATATTTTGGTGATATTGGTGTGTGCATGAAAGAATGTGTATATTTTGATACTATAATTGTGTGTGTGTGTGAAAAATATGCACATCTTGATTATATAAGTGTGTGTGTATATGTATGAAAACATGTATATATTTCAGGTAACATAAATGTGCGTCTGAAAAGTCATGCACATTTTGGTGAAAAATGTGTATATAAAGATGTGTACATATTGGTTATCTAAGTACGCACGTGTGCATGATAAGATGTGATTATATAATTTGAGTGTAAAATATGTATATATCTTGATTGCATTAGTGGGTGGGCGTAAAAAGATGTGTACATTTGCTTTATCTGTTTGGGTATGTGAAAAAATGTGTACATCTTGTTGAAGCGCGAGGGGGAAAGATTTGTATATCTCGATTATATAAGTGCGTGTGGAATAATATGTACACCCTTATTATCTAACTGTGCCTGTGTGAAAAGATGTGTACACCGTAATTATCTAAGTGTGCGTGTGACAAAAGATGGATATGTCGGAGTTAGCTTCTCCTTAATTCCCTAATTGTTCACTAGGGGTCGCTCTCCCTATACTATAAATACTGGGCGACTTCTTGCCTCGTTCGCTTCTTCTCTCTTCTCGCTACAAGATGTAGTTCTAAAAGGATTCTCGTCTCGACCATGAGCGATCAGACGTTAAAAGCACATTCACGCATGCACGTACGTACGTACGAACTTTTCCAAACTACATTACAAACATACAGAACATTTCCAAACAAGCAACAAGAACTTTTCTCTTTGAGACATTCTTCTAAAGCTACAGTTATTTCATCATTTCTCAGCTTTTGTGAGTTCAGATAAAAATATTCACAGTCTAAGGGACATAGCACAACAGATCTTTAACTTTTACGCATGTACATAAATATACACAAATAAAGACAAATGTTATGTTTTTAAAACCATTTTTCTTCCGTCTTGTATTTCATGTTTTGTGGTATTTTACGTCAAATATAAATTGGGTGGTCATGTTATTCGCGCAGCCGTAAACAGACATCTAGAAATAACCATATTTATCAACATACCACTACAGGTACATATTGATTATTCAATTGCGTGTGTGAAAAAATGTACTCATCTTAATTAACAAAGTGTGACTCGTTTAAAAGATGTGTACGTCTTAATTATCAAAGGGTGCGTTTGAAAAGATGCGTACATCTTAATTTTCTAAGTTTGTTGCGGGTGGTATAATATTATAGCTCGCCAATAGTTATTGAATGACAGAAGACGACTACAAACAAAACGAATATATTGCCAAGTTTATTCTCGTTAAAGAAAATATATCAACAAAAATAAGGTTACAATGCACTCGGTAACAAATATCTCTACATGTTCATGTAGAGGGTGAGAAAAGCTGTGTTCTGTGGACAGAATTAGTAGTCGTTGAAAAGTGTTGTCCTGAAAAGGACAGTTTTGTACTTGCAGAAAAATGTTGTCCTGAAAAGGACAGTGTTATAATCGGCGTTGTCCTAAAAAGGGCTATTTATCGCATATTGTTGCTGCTGGAAAGAATGGTCGGACCTGGAACCGCTGCTGATGGCTGGCTGACTGGAGCCGCTGTTGATGGCTGGAGACGTGGGCCGGCTGTTGGCTACTGAGACAGATACTACACTTTGATCCTAGTCATAAAAACGTGGGAGGGCCAACAGGATACGACATCTGCGCGCCTGAAAAGACATGTACATATTAATTATCTAACTGTATCTGTGTGAAAATATGCGTTAACCTTAATTATCTAAATGTGCGCGTGTCGGAAGATGAGTAAATCTTGATTATTCAAGAACATGTGTGAAAAGATGTGTACATCTTCATTGTGTAAGTGTGTGCCTGAAAAGATGTGTACACCTTAATTATCTAGCTGTGCCTGTGTAAAAAAATGTGTATATCATAATTATCTCAGTATGTGTGTCTGAAAAGATGTCTATATCAATGATCTAAGGGGGCTGTGTGAAAAGATACGTACATCTTAATTATCAAAGAATGTGTCTGAAAAGATGTCTATATCATAATTATCTAAGTGCGTGTGAGAAAAGGCATATCTGAATTGTCTAAATGTGTGCGTGTGTGTGAAAAGATGCATACACCTTAATTATCCCATAGTGCGTGTTTGAAAAATATCTATATCATAATTATCTAAGTGCATGTGTGCATCTTAATTAAGTGCGTGTGTCCGAGAAGAGCTCTATATCACAATTATAGAAGTGGGTGTGTGAACAGATGGGTACGTATTTATTATATAAATGTGTGAAAAGATGTCTACGCCTTAATTATCTAAGTGTGCGTGTGTCTGAAAGATGTGTACACCTTAAATATCTAAGTATGTGTATGTATTAAAACATGTATATATCGTGGTTATCTAAATGTGTGTGTGAAAATATGTATATATCTTGGTTATGTGTGTACTTAACTGTAAATATGTGAAAATGAAAGTATTTGCTTGCGTATCTCCATATGTGCGTTCACCAGTCTGTGAATGCAAATATATAATGTTCCCTTCACTCCTTCACACGGTTAATCCACTTCTTCTCTGTGCTTTGTGCCATCGTTAGGTATTTTAACAAAATGTCTCGTCATTGGTATACCACAATACTTGATGAAAAAAAAGGATAGATGCCTGAGCATTTAGGCAAGCTTGTAGATTTTAACAAGTACCATACTTCTTCGAACTTTGTGGACTGGCGCCACAGAATCACAAAGAACTATACCAAATGACAGAAACCATATCACTTGAGGTCTTTCAAAAACAGCCACAACAAAAATAGATAGCATATGTAACTTGAAAAGAAAATTATGACATAATCAAGATGACTTTCCACACTACTTTAAACAAAATTTGGGAGGAAACCTATTTCCCTGAAAAAAATGTTTTGACAGAAAGCTTTTATAAATTTCATTGGTAGCACTGACTGCTCAGTCAATGTCGGATGTTTCCTTACTGCGAAACGGTTAATATTACCATTACGATTACTATTTTCTCAATACTAGCTTGTTTGCTTAGGTGGTAGCAGCTAATCTGTTATTTACATTGTTAACCGCGGCAAGGTTTAAAGATATATTTGACAGGGTCTAATTATTATTAAATGCGCAGAATGAATACTGTAGAAAATATGCTCACTGTTGTTTTGAGTGTAATGAGTGGTAATCTGTGATTGCAGTATTTTCTGGTAATTTCTGGTAATTGCGTTTGTGGTTGTATTTTCTCTCCGCTGCACCATATATAATTATCCTGTGTGCTTGGGTGATTGTAAATAAGCATATTTTTGTGGTCATCTGTATAGATTTTTTTTACAATGATGTTCGCTCTATACAAAACCCGAGGGCCACTTGAGGTAGAAAGTTACAGAGTAAGATGCACAGATTAAGTGGGTGTGTGTGGAAGATAACAGTGAACAGGTTAAGACTGTAGTGATCGGGGAGCAACCTCTTGAGAGTACGTTCTACAAGGCAGTGGGAAGAAGTTGCTCGAATGGAACACACCTCACCAAAGGAATACGAAAGGAATGAAGGTGGTTTGCTACAATGTACGTAGCATGGCGGGGTTTAGCCTTGAAGGTTAGAACTGGTGGAACTAATTATTGTAGTTCGTCTGAACACTTTTCATGGAAATAGCTATAGAGAAGTGAGAGGCTCGCGAAGTTTTTGTCTGTTGGAAATGGGTTGTAGGGTGGAAAATAATTCACCACGCATAAGAATCTGTAGACGTTTCGGGACTCTCTCGAGATTGGAAGGTAAAAACTGAGTAGCTCCTGTCCATATATGGCAGCAGTACTGCATTTGCGGCCTGATCTGACTTTTTTTAAAGGTAGAGGATAGTCAGTTACATGCTGGAGTGATACAAGGAACCAACCATCTTTCCGGCATCTTTAGTGATGGATCATATCCACGTGTTACACTTAAGACCTGGGCTGAGTTTGTGTTCCAATAGGCGCTCAAGGCACGGGGGTCTCGCTGTGGGAATATCTCTTCATTGCGATTGGTGAAAGTTCTGAATTCGATCGGCGTTGGTGGAATGTCACTCGTTTGTTTTTCGAGTCATTTTTCCCCCACTGGGCTGTTAAAACCAGGGCCAGAGGAGGGATCAGCTGCAAAGGTGCGGATAGTATAACGATTATGGGCGAGGAAATTGAATTGTCGGAATATCGATCGATTCTGTTTCAATTCCATCGCGCTGATGCACTTCCCCCAGCTATGGGTTAAGAGTAACTCAGACTGAGATCGTTTGCCTTGATTGCCAACCAGTCTAGTAGAAGAAAAACTTTGAATTCTAAACCAACATGAAGAAGGGGATGGGTTCCGTCAAGCTATCTTACTCGAAAGACACTGCTGTTATTAGGGCTGCTGTACTTGTGGTGCCCCTATAACCCCAATGGATAACGGGACATGATGGATAATGTATACCACACCCACATATTTTTTTTTCGAATATATGCATACGCATATAATAACCTCCGAATAAATGCCTAATCCCACAAATGATAGTCCTTATGCATATATATACTTAAAATTTAGTCATTCTTAAATTGTTAATAAGTCGTATTAAATATCTCGGTTCTGCCTGGTCTAAGTCAGCGGTTCCTACAGTCCCGGATGTGCGGCGGTGTAGTGCATAGCTGCTAGGAATGAGAAAGCCGAGTTCGAATTCTAGTCGGGTTCGTTACATTCACTTACGTATAAATGCACTTTTAAAAATGTATTAATCCACTTCCCAGGTATAAGTTAAAAAGTAGGACGTGTATTTGGAAAAAGCATTGTTATTTAAAAAAATGTTAATGCAGTATTTACTCAAAATAAAGAATTATTATTACAGTTCGAAATATGTTTCGGTTTTCAATAATTCAGTTGATAACCTGTAAAAAAGAATACATCCTATAGGCCCACGTCACGTTCCTCCTCTTTAGATTCTATAAGCCCACGTCATATTGCTCCGTTTTAGATCCTACAGGCCCACGTCCCATGCCTCCTCTTTAGATTTCAAAGGCCCACGTCATATTCCTCCTCTTTAGATTCCACAGACCCACGTCACATTCCTCCTCTCTAGATTCCACAGGCCCACTTCAAATTCCTCCTCTTTAGATCCTACAGGCCCACGTCATATTCCTCCTTTTTAGATTCCACAGTCCCTCGTCACATTTCTCCTCTTTAGATCCTACAGGCCCACGTCATATTCCTCCTTTTTAGATTCCACAGTCTCACGTCACATTCCTCCTCTTTAGATTCTACAGATCCACGTCACATGCCTCCTCTTTAGATTCCAAAAGCCCACGTCATATTCCTCCTCTTTAAATTCCACAGACCCACGTTACATTCCTCCTCTTTAGTTTCCATAGACCCACGTCACATTTCTCCTCTTTAGTTTCCACGGACCCACGTTACATTGCTCCTCTTTAGTTTCCACGGACCCACTTCACATTCCTCCTCTTTAGTTTCCACAGACACACGTTACATTCCTCCTCTTTAGTTTCCATAGACCCACGTTACATTCCTCCTTTTTAGATTCCACAGTCCCACATCACATTTCTCCTCTTTAGATTCCACAGGGTCATGTCACATTCCTCCTCTTTAGATTCTACAGGCCCACATCACATGCCCCCTCTTTAAATTTCACAGGCCTGTATGCGTCGAATTTTCTAACCCTTCTTTCCGCATTATATGTCTTATAAATTTCAACTTTCTTTTTCTCATACTAAGTATGTGTCCTTTTTTTTTGTTGTTCCTATTTGTCTTAAAACTTCCTGGCTGCTTTCCCTATTCGCTCGCACGCAATCAAAATATGTGCCTTAACAGATAGACACGTCAATACACGTGATGAAACGAGTAACCACCGAAAACAACAGTGAAATGATTACTTCAAGAAGAATACGTCTAAAATCATCCTGATGGAAATGGTTGACTGGAATTGGTGAAAATAATGAAATCAAAATAATTGCAAGACAAGCGAATTTTTGTCAAAAATATAGAAAGAGAAGTCAAGTAAGAAGCCGATGTCGAAGGAGAAAGAAATAGAGCGGAAAAAAAGAGAACAATACGAAGAATAAAGGAAAATATAAAAATAAAAACATATCAATGGTATATCAAAACAAAAAATAAGAAAATGGGAAAAGTAAGAAAAATAGTTCGTGATACGCTCACATAAGAACATCATTAATAAATGAACAACAACAAAAATGCTTCTTACTTTTTAAGTACGAAAGGTTCTATTAGATTAGAATGTCAGCAGGGCACATGTTAGAAATATAAGAGAAAATCTTCAAGTTTTGACTGTTTGCTATAAAGGAAGACTTTTTTTTTTCTTTTGGATAATATTGTTTCATTCCTATTATATCTTTTTGTTGGCGGACTTATTTGTTCAGCTTTGCGTAGGTTATTAGGAATACACTTTCGACTATCGATATTGACTATTCAATTTGATAGGTGTATAGTGGATTTAAATTTGCAACTTCGGAATTGGTCACGTTTTATAAACCTCATTTTTGTTCTAGACCATTTTGGCTCTTTACGACATTTCACCATTCCTGGAAATGTTATATTATCACAGAGTGATATATCTAATAACAAAAGTGATGGAAGCAAAAAGAATCTCAATGAAATTGGCTAGCTTACATAAAAAATGTTATTTTTGGTGGACGCCCGTATTTAAGTAGACGCATTGTTTTTTAAAAAAGTGTTTATTTCAACTATCGACCTGCGCACTCGATAAAACTTAAAAAAATGAATCTGCCCTAGTTTTCTGAACGTGCAAGCCGGTAATCTAAATAAACACCGTTTGAAAAAACGGAGAGTCTACTGAAATATGGTTATCCACTAAAAATAACGTTTGAAGTAATAAAAATATATCGGATTAACAAGTAAAATCCATTAATTCTTTAACAATGTGTGTGTTTGTGTGTGTGTGTTGCATCATTAGCTACTTCATGTTTTCTCGAAGTGCCTAAAAGTACTTATTGGAATTTAAATGTTTACTTACTGGATGGTGGAACTATCCATCTGCGCAATTCAAATAAAAACCAGTTCGTTCTGCGCAGATGTATACAAACGGCGGCCATTTATATGAAATAACCTGAATTTCGAAGTATTAAATTTAGAGACACATTACGTGTCTGGCGCTTTAAAATGGGATGCATAGCTGATTTGAACGATAAAGAGAAATATTTGGTAACATCAGATTTTGCAAAAGGTAAAATAGCGTTAGCAGTTGCAAAAATGTCGTTAAACTGTGAAGAATTTCGTTAAAGATACTGAACGACCCAGATACATGTATAATAAGGGCAAGTTGAGTATTTATCTTTCCAGGCTATACTCTTTACCGAGGGAAATTACAAAAACAGGCCTTTGTCGAGCCATGAATTTTTTAGGTTATGTAGCAGAGAGGATGTGTGAGAAATACATGGCAATAGTTCCTAAATCAAGTGGCGAAACACATAAGAATAATCACCAGACTTCCTTTAAAATACATTCATAAGGAGAATCGAGTGGAATGGAAAACTCCTTACATGAAAACCGATTTTTCAATAGTTTATTTTCACGGATGGATGCTGTGCAACAGGCCAAGCGAATAGAGCGAAACCTCGGTAGCTACTGGCGGAAACCGCCTCCATTCTTAGACATCAATAAAGCAGAGGTGATGTTATATTTCTAGTGGTGATTATAGCTAGTAAAGTGATGAGCCAATGCCAACCTCCAGATAGTGTGAGACTAGAGCTGAGATATATACTGATTTTTGAAAGTACACGTAGAGCCATGTTTCAAGAAGAAACCAAACAATATCAGAAAAAATGAATTGTATCTACTTATAGAGTCAAATATAAACAATTTAATGTTTACCTATAGACTCAAGTGTAATTTAAAAAAAAAAAGTGATTTCGATATTAAATAAAGCATGGGTTTAGATATCGTAAAAACCCACCAACCCTCTCCTCTGCTATTCACTTTTCTAAATATCCGAATCTCGGTTGCTACTTTGAATGTAATCCAGTAAAACCTATGGCATGTTACTTGAACTGAAAATAGGCACTGCCAAGTAATTTCATTGTCCAGTGAAATATCATGAGCAACCCAGTATTATCTCCCGACTCTCTATTACCGTATTTTTTTGTGTTTTATACGACTTTAGTGTAATAGGACCCTGTGTTTCTGAAACTAAAAACAGAAGATAAGTAACATCCTTAAGTATAATACGACCCTGTAGTACAGACATCCCTAAGTAAGTTTTCTTTTGAAAAATTGTACACTATCATCCATTAAAATCTCAATGCCGTGCATATATTTTACTAAAATATGTGTGTAACCCGGATATAAGAGAAACACGGATATAATAGAAACCCTGATATAAGAGAGATTTTCTCTGGTCCCAAATTAGAGCCATACTTTCCTAAACAAAATAGACTAAACCCGGATATAAGAGAAAACCGGATATAAGAGACTTCTTATCCGGGCCCGGCAACTCTCTTATATCCGGGTTACACTGTAATTTTTTTACGATAGTAAAGAAGAGAAACGAGTCGGATGTTTAGATATTGCGTGTTTCCTCCCCACCCACCAATTTCCTTTACAAAACTTATTTTCGAGAAAAAGTGTTAACTAATTATACCTGATAATACATTTTAAGGGGTTAATTAATCTATTATATATTTTTGTTTGACATGATTTTATTATATTCTTAATTACAGTGTAACCCGGATATAAGAGAGTTGGCGGGACCGGAGAAGAAGTATCTTATATCCGGGTTTCTCTTATATCCGGGTTTAGTCTATTTTGTTTAGGTAAGTATGGCTCTAATTTGGGACCAGATAAAATCTCTCTTATATCCGGGTTTCTATTATATCCTGTTCTCTTATATCCGGGTTACACTGTATTAATAAACTATTAAAATAAAAAAAAAATGGAGAGAGAAAACTTTATAAAAAAAAAAAGATAATCAAAATACGGATTATCTTGTGAGCAAAACTGAGTGCATTTGTAATCTTACTTTTTCAAATAAGAGTTTTTTTTGCTGAGTAAAAATTTCTGAAAACGTGTATTTGTGTATAATACGCACCACCTTTTGCCTTTAATTTTCGTTCAAAGTTTCTCGTATTATGCACAAGAAAACATGTTCGGTCATAGGATATTTGAATGTTTCGATTATAGCCGTATTAAAACACATTCACTGCTTCATTGTTATAGCGCTATTGCTTGACTGTGCGAGCTCATTTTTGGGAGGGGAAATAGGAAAATAATTTCGTCTATTTGCTGAGCATTTAGACAATGAAAATGATTTCTATGGGCGCCGCCATTTTGTTTTCGATTGAAACCACTACAGTACAGACTAAACTAAACGACATCCCAATACAAAATATAATGAAAATGGACCACAGGACAAGTCCTATAGTACGATACTCTATTTCTACACTGGTTTGGAAATAGCACTAAAAGTTAATTAGTTCATAAGGCAAACGCTAGAGACAGATATTTCACGATGTCTTGAAAACATCAACAGCATGCAATGCAAGATTCATAAATATGTCTAAGTACGTGCCTAGAAACGGAAGTGTTTAGAATTTATGATTGAAGTTTTGTAACTGACTGAGGCTAATGCCCCAACTAAATAATTATAATAATCTTCATCTATTTTTTTTTTCACAGTAATGTTCACCCTATAAAAATCCTAAGGGCCACTTGAGGTAGAAGGTTACAGAGTAAGAAGAACAGTTTATGAAGATATGTGGGGAAGATATGTTAACACTAGACTTGAACAGATTACGATTGTAGCGATCAAGGAAGCACTCACGTTGGTGTTAGTTCCAATAAACTAGCAGTTCGTGGGAAGAAGCTGTTTAAGAGGAACTTACACGTCCCCAATGGAATACGTAGGGGATGGACGGTGGTTCGTTACAATTTGCGTGGAATGGCATGGCATGGCAGCTCTTAACCGTAAAGGTTAGAACTAAACAATTTAGTTCGTCTGAACACTTTCCATTAAAATGGCGATAGAATAGGGTGAGGCTGGCAAATTATTCCATTTATCAAACAACAGCAACAATAATAATAACTAGTTGTACCTGTGAAAATTCACGGTTTTCCGATTTTAATTTTTTGATGAATCTTAATTCTTAAATTAAACATTGAATAATCTCCTTGCTCGTTCCACGGCTATAAAATAGTCGTAGAAATTGCCCTGTTGCGTTGTTAGAAATCTGAGTTTAAATGCACAGTATTGCAATAACAATCATCAGTATGATATTTTTAATGAAATAATAAGGGACATATGAAAAGATTAAAAATTGACAAGCTAAAAGCGAAAATGAGTAACTGGTTGACGGACGTTGAGTTTATACACAAGTGACTACAATAATAACAAGTTGTACCTGGGAAAACGTTACGGTTTTCCTATTTGAATTTTCTGCTGAATCATAATTCTTAAGTTAATGATTGAATAAGCTTCTTAGGAGTTCCGTAACTATAAAATACTCCTGGGAATTCCCATATTGCATTGTTGAATATTTGAGCGTAACAACTTTAGCAAAATATTACAATAAGAACCATAGATAAAAATGCGGGTTGTTATTTAAAGAACTAAGAAGGTACAAATGAAAAGAATCGTAAGTTTTTCCATTTCACGGAAACAGACGTTGAACACATAAGAGTTATCGCCTTCCCTATATCCCCTTTCTTTCTTTCTTTCTTTCTTTCTTTCTTTCTTTCTTTCTTTCTTTCTTTCTTAAAACCAAACAGCGCCTTTTCTTCCGTCTATCCTCGCAATCAAACTTTAATGGTTCATCATTTATCTGTGGTATTGGCAGGGCGTAACGTACGTACGAGGAACAAGCAAAATTATAAGATGAAGATGTTGATATTATTATTATTATTAGTAGTAGTAGTAGTATTAATAGAGGGAGAGGAGGCGGAGTAATAGTTGAGTTTTTTATATTTGTTGTTGCTTTTATTGTTTACCGACGCCATTTTTATTATTAGTGGTTTTTCTTAATGCCAGCTCAATTTTCTAAATATCCGCCTCCCGGGTATTATTATTTTGAATGTCCTGTAAAATTCGCAGCCAGTGATCCGGTAAAATTCAAACAAGGACTTTGTCGATCGCTAAAATTACGGCCAGTCGTACGCTCCTTTGGTTCTGTATAGCAAGTTCAAGTTAGAATGTGTTTGCATAGAGAAAATGTTTGGATCGTTCGGAAATTATTGCTTCTATAGACTCCATACGACCATTTCGTTATAATGGTTCCCTTTGAGCTAAAATTTCTTGTCATCTACGGTTACACAGACAGAATTACCAGAATATATAAACGCAGATCGTTCATGCCGAAATAACACGCAGTTTTACTGGAGTTTAACGTGTTTAAAGCCCAGCATACATTTATTTTTGTAAACAAAGTGCTCCATATTTTAAGAAGAGACAAAAACTTATCTTTCCACTTTCGAGTTTCGCGGATATACTGATAAGCGATCATTAGCATTTTTTAGGTATTTTAATACTGACTCGTTATAACGTTTTTAGTGTCGAAAAGTTTTGACATTTGTTTAAGATTTTATGTAGCGTATATAATTATGATATCAGTAAATTCAACAGATTTGAACTTGAGTGGTGTATCTACCAAACTTGAAGTTAATAAGCCATTTATATATATATATATATATATATATATATATATATATATATATATATATATATATATATTAGAAGTAAGTAGGTTCGCCTATCGGCCAGTTCACACTCCTACCCAGTCTTTTGAACAGAAGTAAAGATTTATCCTTTGTTTCATGTTTAGGATTGGGTTTCCGGTTATTTCTAAAGTCACTGTTTCCTCCAAATGACTCATTGCGTCTTAGTGGCATTATCAGCTTGCTAGGGGTGAATTGATTCATGTATATGTGTGTGTGTGTGTGTGTGTGTGGCTTTTTGTGTAATTATATCGATAATGCATACACATATATCTATATATATATGTATGAGTAATTGAATGACAAAATGGAAAAATTCTATGTAACGCATTTCGACTCTCAAAAGAACTTCATCAGACTAAAATAATGTTCCTATTAATGAAATTTTATATATCTAGGAGTGGGGCGGACATATAAACAAAAAACGTCAGGTATAATTATACATTGAGAGGAGGTATTTCCACATATAGCAAAGCCCATAACTTAATAAAAACAAAATTTTATAGTTAAAATATTTGGTCTTTCCTCTCAATAATAACAAAGTATTTTTTTATTATTTTAATAAATTTTTAATCCTTTCTAGGACGTTCGAATTTTTTGTTAAAGGTCTAGTATTTTTTTTTTCGTTAACGGCCGACGTAATATTTATGATTAGGGTTTTCCAGGCCCCTTTTTTCCAGTTAAAAACAAACAAAAAAGCATTGATTCGGAAATTCTTGCAAAAGTCAAATAATTGTCAGATTTTAATGAAAATCTCAGGACTTGTTAAAAAATGAATTAAATTATTTAAAAACATTCTTTTAGATAAACCTTGGTAAAAATATTTTTATACATGTTTTTTTTTTATATATATACATGCCCCATTTACTTAATTTCATGAAATTTCGAGAAATTAAATTTTTATCCCAAAATTTGTTTTATTAGTTAAAAACAGGGCTCCTTGGAAAATGTAAATTCCTTTTTTATTTAAACTCATTTCCCGAAATTCTTTTAAAATTCTATATTAATTTAATTCCGTTAGGTGTATTGTTATTAAGTGAAAACTATACTAATCAAAAATTGAAAAGCTTAATGCAAATCCTTTTGCACCAAGATTTTTAAAATAATTTTTAATTTTTTATGTATATAAAATATTATCTAACGTCCCCATTTTTGAAAGTATGGGCGACCATACACGACATTATCAGAAAAGAACGATGACTATAGTAAATTTAAAGTCGATATTCCTAAAATTACATTGCTGAGAATGTTTTTCAATATTTTAATGAATACTGAGTACTTAAAAATTATATAAAAAGGCGCTGACGTCATTTTCTTAAATTATGTTTTACAGATAAAGTCTCCGTAGAACAACAATCAATCTGTCATCGCCTCGTCAATTACATAAAACTATCGATGTCGGGTAAAAAAAAGTTATTGTTTGTTTTAAAAATACATTTCTGTTATTTTAAACTTAAAGTAAATAATATTTGTTTCAAATCAGATTAATTATATTTTTAATCAGCTAACATTCCTCAAATAAAGTTTCAGAAAAGTATATTTTATTTTGGGAATAATTTTTAATACAGAGAATTACATTGCGATGAAAGACGACTAAAATGCTATTTTAGAAAAAGATCGATTCCAATCAGTATAATTTCTGTTTGAAGTACACCAGAGTATTTTGCTTACTGGAAATAGTAAATTTAATACTTTAGCATTCAATTAAAGCTAAAATGAAAGTTTCAAGAAAGCTTTTTCATTGATAAAAATTCTTTTTAAACCTTAGGTACCTAATCGAGAAGAACACTAAAGATGTCGGAACGCTAAACCCATTCTTGATAGACAGACTAGCCGACTTCCTTCAGCTTTGCAATATGTTCGTTTTTTTTTTTTTTTGTTTTTTTTTTTTTTGTTTTCTTGCACTTCTTTATAAATATATCACATTGTGGTATCAATAGATTTTTAAGAAAGGGGAAATGTTGTATGAAAATCTCCGGTAGGGATCGAACCTGCATCACCCGCTTTAGAAGTGTCACTGTCAGAAAGGCTTTGTTTTCCCTTTTTGGCATACCCACGGACAATAATGTCTCCATTCACATAAATACAGTAGTAAATACTATATGTTGGTATTCAGTTGGAGATTCGTCTGGTGAAACTCTCTGCCTCTGGCCAGAGAGGATCCTCAGACGAGGCTATGTCGAAGGGCAGAGTCTCGTCTCGGGAAACAGCTACCTGACCCCGTTTCATACGGGGTCTACGTGGAATTTTTGGCCGAGCCTACGGGCTCGGATGCCCCACATTAAATTCGGCCTTGTGCTACATCTGACTACGTGGGGCGGTTCGTTGATATCCTGTGCTGGTCAAACTCTCTGCCTCTGGGCAGAGCGGATCCCCAGACGAGGCTATGTCGAAGGGCAGAATCTCGTCTCGGGAAACAGCTACTTCACCCCGTTTTATACCGGGTCTACGGGGAATTTTTGATCGAGCCTACAGGTTCGGATACCCCACATTAAATTCGTGCCACATCTGACCGCGTGGGACGGTTGGTAGATATCCTGCAGTTGGGTATTCATTGTGGAATTCACTTGACTCACTTCTAGCAGTTGACTACTTCTACGCGCCGCTGGCGAATCTTATATGTGTTGTTCTTGTCCTAAGTATTATCGTTCATTACCAACCTTTGTTTGATTATTCTCTTCAGTAACCTTCCCTAGGTTACAACACTTTTAGGGTAAGCACATTTCCTCATCCACATATTTTTCTCGAACGCCCATATCTGTTCAGTTTCGTATCCGAAACGTAAACAATACAATTTCTAAAGAATTAATGGGTTTATTTTTAATTCAACCTTTTATCACTTTAAACGTTATTATAGTAGATACTGTTATTTGAAATAGACGCCCTATTTTAATTTGTATTTTAAACTCTGTGTATTGCGTCTTCTCGATTATCAAAAGAAAATTTTTTTTTATAACATTTTTTTATTATGTAAATTAATTACACTACAGAATTTAAAAAATGCTCTTACCACTCGATCTCATAAATTTCAAAACTGAAAAAAAAGTCTCAATTTGGAGATTTTTTAATGTACTACTATCGATTAAACACTCCAGATGAAAATATTTTAAAGATATTTTACGAAATCACGTGATATAAGCATATTTTGCGTTCGTTAACGAAGATGGATCAATTTACAATGAATTTACATAGCAAAATGTACTCCCATATATTAGCTTATATAGAATTTTATAATAATGGTGATAATTTTTATATTTGTGATCTTGTTTACTTAATCTATTGTAATATGAAAAAAAAAATGATTATTTTATGTGTAATATATTGCTGCTGGGCTCAAATAAGGCGACGAATACTTATATATAAAAATATATAAATATCTTTATTGTACGAGTTGCGGCGAATGGGTAGAGTGAGGGAGAATGAAAGAGGTTCGGATTGCGCACACAGGAATCGACGGAGACAAATCTTCAGTGAACTTCTAGACAGCCTCGGTATTTATCTGAGACCTTCCCACAAGGTGGGATGTGGCATAAGGCCAGTTTTTGACGTGGCGCGTTCCGATCCGTAGGCTCGGGCAAAAATTGCCCGTAGACCACGTATATATGGCAGTCTCTCTGTCCAGATCAAGAATCGGACCGGTTAAATAACGTTTGGACACCCACGCAACTTCACGTAGCTACGCCTACTTCGGGTACACGCAACTTCGTGAGGCCACGCCTCTTACGGCATGCGCCCACGTAAGCACGCATTTCCTTCCGTTCAAGACGCATGTGCGCCTTGTTTATTCTAGGCCAAGGACACTTGGATGCCCTATTTATTTTAGCCACCGGATACATTTTGTGTCTAAGCTATCACCAGTTACAATTTCTAATCACACACTGATGCAGCGGAAGTAAGGCCAAAGGTCTTTCCTCAACCGATATCCAACAGTCGCATATGCCTATCCAACCATTTATATGTATGCGCGTGTTTGCAATCAGGGCCTTGTGCACCCCCCCCCCGGCCCCGAATCTATGATCCGACCTTCCCACTCTACTACATTTCAATTTTGATCTTTTTTCCAAAATTCCACCATAACATGGTTAATGATATTTTTACCAAGTGGGTAGGTGGAACTTGCGCTGTCAAGGTTCCTAGTTGTATCATTTTGAGGCAAAGTACTTTTCATCTCTTTCCGCTTAGGGCAAAATTAGTTTCAGATCAAAAAGCAATGCAAACGACTAGCGGCACAGGACATTAATGTCGCATTTAACCCGTTCAAAAAAAACAATTAACAGATTTGAACAAAAAAGAAGACCACAGAATAGCGTCATAATCAGCAAAAACTTCCCATCCTTTAATACTCAGTTGTACCTTTTTGAATTTGTATATAATTGTAGGTAGAAAAAAACAAATGTTGATAAGGTAGTGAGAGTCACAAAACACTGCTTGGTTGCGCACCTACCCATGTAGATTGCTTCGAGGCTTCCAAGTGTCATATTTTTCCAAGGAAATCTTAAACGTCTTTGAGATTTACTCAGCTCTTTATTTCGTTACAATGCTCGTATAAGCTTGTAGTTCCTGGTTAATAATATTGCCCGGAAAGTCGGGAACAAAGATTAGTGGAGAAAAAGTCTAATCACATGAGGGACATGGATTAATAATACAATAATAACACATACTTTAGTTCAGTGCGGCAATGCGTACGACTCAACGCTACACCTTGAGACACACTTTGCGACCCTGTTCATATGAGCAAACATCTACCTCATAGAGAATGGACGAGTCTATATTCAACAATTAGTCTGTAGAAGGTAAATCGTCTTTCAACATATCATAATTTCCTCAACAGTAGGACGTTGTTTACAAATTCCAGGATAAATTCAGAAACTAAGAAAATAGCTTCAGCATGAACTTCTGGAAACGCATATTAGTCCATACTGAAAAAGTTATTTTTTCCTTTCTATTCCATACTGAAAAAAGGTCATTTTTCAATAAGTTTATCAATGATAATGAAAAAACAGTTTTACCATATCGAAAATTTCCTCAAAATATTAATGAGTCTGTGGTGATATGTATGGAACTGCTTAATTAGCATAGCTAAAGCATAGAGTCTATATAAGTGCACAAGCAGTAAAAAGAAGGGCAAAATAGGATACGAGAGATTAATGAATACTGTTGGACTTAGAAAATACGAAGGAAATTATATTCCATAACAGTTATCAATCCTCCTGTATTGTAATGAGTAGATTTTTGCGGGTATGGGGATGCAGAAAGAATTTTAACTGAGAATCGCCTAGAAAATAACCAACTTTCACTCTGATAAATGTACAGTTTGATAATTAAACCAAAGAAGGTTTTACTTACTAATTATTAAATCCAGCGGATAGCTCCATAACTTTTGGCTTATAGTGTACACCAGGATTATTTATAAGTCTTTTTTCAGCCTCGTGTTCTCGCATCATAATTTGATAAAATATATTAAACAAAAAAAAAATAAGCCTTATTATTTCATCCTCAATGCTAAGAGAAATGTATATAGACTATACGATAGCAAAAAAGATAACAACATTTTTAACAACAATAAACTAGATAAAAACAAATACTTAAAAATAACTTAACTCCATAACATCCAGTATCCGCAACAATCTATCCAATTGAAGCATTATCAAAATAATTACAACCACATCCAAAACTATTAGGGCTATGATCAAAACCAAAAATACGCATAATAATAATAATTTTAAAGCAGGTATATATAAAATAAATTGCCAGAACAGCTCCTCATAATACATCGGGAAACTTGCAGAAATAAAAAAAAAATGTATCTATGAACACAAAAAGGATCTTACACAACAATTTATCACACAACAATTTATCAAATACATTATTTATACATAGGCATAAATTCAACTACAATTTTGATCTAAAGAATTTTGATCTTATTAAAAGAGAAAGTAATGTAGAAGGAAAACTCTCGAAAGTGCCACTATCGAATCTTATCAAAATATAATTGTGCGCCTCGGATTTTTCCCAGTATCTCCCGTCCTGAAAGAATTATTACTTTCACAAATCAAGATAGATGTAAAAAAAAAAAAAAAAAAAAAAAAAAAAATGAAAGAAAACTGTTAAATCTATAACCTCATGTTATTTAAAGTATATAACAATATAAATTAATCCCAAACTAAAATAATTTAAATGCTAATTTGCGTAAGAAAACATCACTTACTCACTTTTCTTTATTAGACATTGAATTGTATCACATCATGCCCTCCATAATTTTGCCTGACTTTTTAGATAATCTGATGAATATTTATGAGCGTTCCTATACTTAACAATTTTGAAAAACTAGTAACATTTTTGCTCTTGTGTATAAATACTTGTTACAAAATAAAATCCTTGCATTTATGACGAAACGCGCCGGCTAAGATAAGTTTACCTTTTATCTTTATTCATATATATATATATATATATATATATATATATATATATATATATATATATATATATATATATATATATATGGGATTTCTAGCTTATTGCTTGAATATATGTAGTGAAACCGCGGTAGCGTAAAGACTAATTTTTCTACAAAATTGTATGTCCTAAATTGCTCTGTATTTTCCCTAATTGAAATTGCATTGTGCATTTTGTTATTTGTATAAGCGTAGTTTGGCAAATAATTAATTTGTCTGTTTGTTTTATTAATTGAATATTTATCCTCTATTTGTTTGTTCCTTCGGGGATTTTTAAGGCCAAACTGAGAACCACACAGCATTACACATATAGGACAAGAAACGGCAGCCCTTGTGAAGGCTGCGTGAATGTAACCGCAGTCTCCAGTCTTCTGCGTTGATGCCTAATACGTGACCTCTCAAAAGTTGTATTGCCTTTTATGCACGTACTCTTCCACTTGGCACGAACAGAAGCTATTTCCTTAGAGGACGACAGAGGAAGGCCAATAGGATTTAGGTCTTGCTTAAGTTTATCTTCGTACCTCAACAGGGTTTTTTCCATTTTTCCGAGAACTGACGTGCTGTACATGAAGATTTTCGGGGTTCTTTCGTCACTCGTGCGCGCAATATGACCAAACCAAAATGATATATATCACATTTTGTTCGGACAACTGATACGCTCATAAAAAGAAACTCTACCGAGCAGGTTAAAAAAGCACGTTTAACGCGTCTGCTGCCAAAATTCAATCGATAAACTGAATAACTCCGCTTAAAAATTCCTGTTATTTTATTCTACAAATAAAACCTTCAGAAGTTTTCGTTTAATTAATGGAAAATGAAAAGTTGAAAATGCAATTATTAAAAAAAATACGTAAAGTCTACCGATGTCGCAGAAGACTAAGTTTATGTAAATAAAATTTGTTTAGGTAGTCATCGACAGAGCTGGATTAACCATTCAAACAAAATAAGCACGTACTTAGGGCATCAAGGGAAGGGCGCACCATATAAATTGTTATGGTATGACGTTGTTGTACACGTCTAAACAAATAAGTGAATAACGATTAACATTTGAAACTGCTGGGCGCCATTTTGAACGATGAGATGACTGACCTGCGACGAATTGCGATTCTGATTGGTTAATAAGGGAATGGGCTAAGGGAGATAATGATGTTTGTATTTACTTAATACATTACATCTCTCCTCTTGAATAATATTAGTACTACTAATTAACTTCAAGTGATTTAATTTTTGTGAACAATAACAGGGATAGACTACCCTCATAATCGTTTGTCATTATTCTGGCCATATGCATATGTGATTCTGTAACGTTCTGGTTTGTTGATTACGCGACCACTTCTGGTGACAGTTTTATTAGAATTTGGCTGAGGCTCATTTGACAGTGTTTCCAGGGCATTGATGTTGTTCTGGGTAGGAACAGATGATCAGCCTCTCTCGATGGTTCCTTTGCTTCCTTCGATATTTATTTCCAGATGTCGTTTCCACGAGGTACGTACTCAACTGATGTCTCTTCTTTTTTTTGTACTACTCACCGAGACGCCATGTTAGCATACTTAACTCACAGATGTATGGGGACACCACAATCTTTTATGTACTTAGAGCTACAAGGCCTTGATCATCGATCATTCTTTTTTTCTTTCTTTTTTTAAAATGTGTTAAAATTTATTTCAATATTTTTTAAAGTAGTCGACTGTCATCAAATCAAACGATCGCTTTTGTCTTTAGAGACATGCTAACAAGAATAAGCCAACAAACTCAATCACATGAAACAGATTTGTTTTCGTGACATAAGTTGTAAGATTAAATATTGAATTAATTGAATTTATTAACATTTTTTTGCATTATCTGAAATCCGGATAATTGATGTTCAGATAAGCATCATTCCACTACACACACGCACACACATACATATATACATATACATATATATATATATATATATATATATATATATATATATATATATATATTGTCGTGTTCATAAAGAAATACATAAATAAAAAATTATACTGTCACTGTGTCGTATCTATAAAAATACATAAAAAATAATAATAGTGTCAAAAGTAATTGTAATATATATATATATATATATATATATATATATATATATATATATATATATATATATAGTTAGTTAGTTAGTTAGTTTATGCAAAACTAGGTAATCCGCATGGGTAGACCCAAGGAGGATGATATCCAGAGAGCTCGATATAAAATTCAGAGCAGATATATTTGAATAAAAACAGACCACTTTAAGGTTCCATGTAATAAGTTATTTCACCACAACCCCTTTAACAGGGCTCTGGATCATCAGACTTTACCTCCAAAGGTTGAAATGAAAAATGAAAAGAAATTCACACGTTAATTTTACATATGCTTGATGAGGTCCATCAAAAACGTGTGAATTTCTTTTCATTTTTCATTTTAACCTTTGCAAGTAAAGTCTGATGATCCAGAGCCCTGTTAAAGGGGTTGTGGTGAAATAACTTATTACATGGAACCTTAAAGTGGTCTGTTTTTATTCAAATATATATATATATATATATATATATATATATATATATATATATATTACAATTACTTTTGACATTGATATATTAAAATAACATGAATGAACAGGGAGATTTATAATTCAGAGTTTTTAGCATTTACATTTAAAAAAAAACATTGCTCGATACATCAGTAGAGCATAATATTATATATATTATATTATCAACCGAAATTAACATATTTCAAAACAGAAATTTCAATAAAATAAAAAATAAACATTCTTTAACCCCAATATCTCAAATTTGTCTGGACTTATAAATTAAGTAAATCAATTTCTAAAAAGTTATTCTTAGCATCGCTTGATAATGGAACTGAACTTTGTATTTTAAGTTTCATTTTTATGATTGAATTTGAATTGAAGTTTCAGTTTTGAAACATGGGAATTTTGGTGTTGCCATGATAATATATTAAAAAAAAAACAATTATGATATATACGTACACACACACGCACACACACATACATATATATATATATATATATATATATATATGTATGTATATGCACACACACATATATATATATATACATATACAGATACATATATGTATATACACACACACATATATATATATATATATATACAGATATATATATATATGTATATACACATATATATATACATATGTATATACACATATATATATACATATATGTATATACACATATATATACATATATGCATATACACATATATATACATATATGCATATACATATATATATATACATATATATATATACATATATGTATATACACACACATATATATATGCATATACATATATATATATATATGCATATACATATATATATACATATATGCATATATATATATATATATACATATATGTATATACACACACATATATAGATGTATATACACATACATATATATACATATATATATACACGTATATATATATACGTATATATATATACGTATATATATATATATATATATATATATATATATATATATATATATATATATATATACATATATGTACACATAGATACCTACCTGGCACAGTTGTATCACGGCCACGACTAGCTTGGACCAGCTCTGACCAGTTTAGTCCAGCTATGACAAGCCAAGACCAGCTATGACTAGCTTAGACCAGCCCTGTCCAGCTTGGACAAGTTATGACCAGCTAAGACCAGCCACCTGAGTGAAAACACTTGGGTCTCCACGTTAAAAACTGACCTTGTGTCACAACCTGAATCAGTGGCGGGATCAAGTAAATATCCATATATATGCACGTATATATATATATATATATATATATATATATATATATATATATATATATATATATATATATACACACACATATATATATATATATACAGATACAGATACATATATGTATATATACACACACACACATAGATAGATAGATAGATAGAAAGATAGATAGATAGATAGATAGATATGAACTGCTATGTCATATAAATCATCCTATATGGCAGTGGATGCCGGACAATTTCCTCACAGATGAAGAAGACACTTGAAGCAATGATATGAGGTTCTACAAGATAATGTTGAGTATACAATGGGCGGAGCATGTGAACAGCAAGGAATTTTTACTGGAAACTGGAACAAAAATTACACTTGTAGTCCGTATCTGATCGAAAAATGAAACCTTTGGACACATAATGAGAATAGAAGGGTTAGAGAATTTGCCACTCACAGGACAAATTGAAGGCAAGAGGGAAGCATCGAGTAAGCTACCTAACAAAGCTTTTTAAACTGAATAGCAGAACGGGTACTGGGAGGGATATTCAGGAGACAAACACTGCTTAGGAGTATAAGAGTTAAAAAGTTGTGAGGGATTATGATCGTCAAGTCTTGAAGGGTTACGACATATAGACAGGTAGTAGAAAAGGACTCAGCGTATTTGAAACTTGAGATTATCTTTAAATTTTCTTTTCAATTCTTCGTTGTTTTCTATGTGAATATACATTAGCTTTCGTTTTATCTCCTTTTCGATTCTGTCTTTCTCACTCGTGGTATCGGTTGCAACGTTATTACATCTGATAAGGCTGGTGCAAATTAAACAATAACATCGTAGAGGGATAGTCGAGAACCAAGCAAAGAACATAGGTCATATGGTTTAATTGGACGATGTTCAATCGCTATGGCTTTATCATGCCCCCGGGTTTAAGGGAAGCAAGTTCAAACCTCACCTGGGTTTTATTTTTATTTCTGATCCTTGCTGTTTACTTAGCGATCTTGGAATAATTCGAGAGTTATCATAAAAAGCATCAGGAAATAAGATGAATAAAATAAGAGTAAAAAGAACTTGATTTTATTTACCAGAGCGCCCACGTCGCTACCGGAAATAGCACAAAGTCGAGATTTAAAGTGGGTTTAAAGGCAGAACAATTGCCGCAACTCCCTCGACACTTCCTCTTTTTGGGGACGCTGGTAATGAACCAAACCACCCTCGAAAGAGATTGGGAGACTCCTTGGGGTTTGGTTTAATATTATTAGTATCGTTCCCATCCCCCTAAGGAGTGAGGCGCGATGAAAATGAACTTGACAATGCTTCATCTTTGCAGATCGTAGAGCGTTCTTCTTCAAGACATTTCTTCCGTCTGGAACTGCTAAAATCATGTAAATCGGTTGAGTCGTAATCGAATTACAAAATAACTAAAATACTAATAAAAGACAATGTCGTCTTTACGAATAAATATTCGGGTGCTGATGTCAATGGTGTGTTTCATTGTTCTGTTTATTGCCTGTATCTTTCTGGTTTTGACTCGCAGGCCCAGCTGCAGAAGAAGCAGACAAGTGTCACTCATAATGGTTGCATTGCTTTTACCGCTATTTGTCCATGACGTTTACATCGAAGATAAAGATGCTCAGCAACGGGGTTTTTCGTTCGGCATTTCTGTTACCAGTAGATTTTTTTTTCTCTGGGGTTAATGGCGATAAAGTGAATAAATGAATAAATAAATATGCAAGTGTTTTTGTTGGTTATTATTTAGGTATACATTTAGTTTTTATTTTCTATACTTTTATTTATTTATTTTTTAGACAAATTGACTTGGAAAAAGCTTGTCGTATTTTCATTTAGAAATTTGCTAAGTATTTGTTTTTTAATTTTCTTCACTTTCATTCTGTTTGACAAAAGTAATTTAGAAGGAGATCGTCGTATATACATCTGAAATTTGCTTAGGGTTTAGTTTTTATTTTCTTCCCTATTATTTCTTTTTGACAAAAATAATTTGGAAGAAGGTCGTTGTATTTACGTTTGACATTTGCTAAGTGTTTAGTTTTTATTTTTTTCCTATTATGACTTTTGACAAAAATAATTTGTTAGAAACTGGTCATATTTTCGTTTGACATTTACTAAGTGTTTTTTTTTTTTATTATTTTATTCACTTTCATTCTGTTTAACAAAATTGTTTTGGAAGAAGTCACCATATTTTCGTTTGACATAACTAAATGTTTGTTTTTTGTTTGTTTTTCTTAACTTTCCTGAAGATTTAGAACTTTGACCGTTTTCATATTAAGGGTATACTGAAACCACCGCACAAGAATTATTGCTCGATTATTTGCCAAAGCCTTCAAGGATTTAAGTCGTGACTATAGCGATAAATTAACTCTGACAGTTGTTATTATGGAACACACCTATTTTATAGTTAATAGACTCTCCCACCTATAATAAGTAGGAGTAGTAAGAATAACGTGGGGGTCGCTCAGCGAGTCGGTCTGAGTTCAGTCTGAAGTCGGACGACCAGCTGACCGGTTGAACTCTCTGCTTTCGGGCGGGGAGGAACCCGAAGGAGGCTACGCCGAAGGGCGGACTCTCTTTCGGGGAGGTAAACCGACCCTGAACCCGTTTATACGGGTTCAAAGGGCATATTTTTGGCTGAGCCCATGGGCTCAGAGATCCCACATGAAACCGGCCTTGTGGCACATGATGCCCACGTGGGGGGTGACTAAATACCGTCGCTCAGCGAGTCGGTCTGAGTTCAGTCTGAAGTCAAATGACCGGCTGACCGGTTGAACTCTCTGCCTTCGGGCGGGGAGGAACCCGAAGGAGGCTACGCCGAAGGGCGGACTCTCTTTCGGGGAGGTAAACCGACCCTGAACCCGTTTACACGGGTTCAACCGGCATATTTTTGGCCGAGCCCACGGGATCGGAGATCCCACGTTAAACCGGCCTTGTTCCACATGATGCCCACGTGGGGGGTGACTAAATACCGTCGCTCAGTGAGGCGGTCAGTCAGTCGATGCCGGACGACCGTTAGTCGAATACTAAAGTATCAGCGACCACAACTAGATTTCTCTGCGTCATTACCTATTATATCAAGTTCCTAACGTTTTGTACGTCGAACCTATTTTAGGACTGACTTAGTACAAATACAAGCCTCCACTGTGAAATCACTCCACAAAAAAGTGCAAGTAAATGACTAGGAGAAATTAAAGATTGACCTAGAAAATTAACAAGTTTAAGAACCTAGATCTTTGATATTCAGATTGACCACACCATTCAAGCATGAAAACCGGATCTGAATATTACGGGCAATGAAAAACAATGCACATACGGCAACGGAACAAAGAATAACAAGGTCAAAATCAGAGAAAAAAATACAAATAAATGGGAAAATGGATGTTTGGTTTATGCTGCACTCGGAATCTTATTCCAAACTTATATTAGGTTGGTGCAAAAATAATATCGTTTTTTGACGTATTTTTTAACGTCAAAAAACGATATTAATTTTTGCACCAGCCTAATAGAATCGAGATTGGAAATAAGTTAAAAAATTGAGTAAGACTTTTAGTCTGTCTATAACATGACGTTGATTCGGTCTGTGAGAATACTGAGAAGATTTGCAGTCACTCAATCTTCAGCAATATCCATATGATGTGAATATGTAAACAGGAAAGAAAAATATCTGTCGCCATTCAGAAGACATTAATAAATTTGACTGGAGTATTTAGGAAACACGCTTTCATTTGTCTTTTTTTTTTTCAATGAAATCCACCAGATACAGATCGGCTACCACTAATTCGACATAGTGATGTCGAATTAGTGATAGCCGATCTGTATACATCGTTTTGCTGGATTACATCATAGTTACCTTAAAATGCATTTAACCCAACGACTAACTATTTCATTCAGAATTTAAGCCGTACTGGGTATGACGATAAACTACACCCGCTTCCTGGGTAAGACGACATCAAGGCCTCTGATCAAGAGGTTTTGAGGAGCGTGAAACAACCTCTTAATTGCTGGTGTTCCCAGGCCAACTCTGACCCGGGGTGGTAGCACCTGTTAGGGTCCCATCTATGGGCAAATAGAAACTGAGGGTCAAAACACTATGAAAGCGTAAAAATAGGTTTTAATACCATCAATGCATTTTTGTAAAAAATTATTACCAGTAATGAATTTTTGAAGGAAAAAAATTACTACCAGTAATACATTTTTGAAGAAAAAAATACTACCGACAATAAAAATCTTGTCGGCATTAAATAACCCATTGAGATTGATGTGAATATGTAAACCAAACCAAACCAAACCAAAGCAATGAACATTTACGATAACCTGTAAATCAGTATACGCTGGTTAATAAAGGGAAAATAAAAATGAAAACCAAGTGAAATAAAGTTTACAAGTAGTTCAGGTGACATACAGGAAACAGTTAATCACTGTAACTTCCAAAGTGAAACTTCAAATGATAATTGAAATTTAAATGAATTAGATAAAATTTAGTTTTCAGAAACTGCTCAAAATGAGTGTCGGATAATTGATTAAACCGCAATTAATTGATTGCCGGTTTGGTGATGGCCAATGTATATGACTGAAAACTCACTGAGTAGAAATTAATAGGAAATTAATCAAGAGTCTAAAATTGATATTGGTAGGAGCGGTGACCCCTTAGTAGTTAAAAAATGATAATTTGATTTTTCAAACAAAACCTAAACCAGAAGCTGTCCGAGAGAACAGAAAAAGTAAAAATCCTAGTAATTTTGATATTCAAACACAACACCCAATATAAGTCATAAAATCGTTAAAAAAGAAAAAATGTTCGTGAAAGCTCGAAGGCAACGGTAGTACTCATACTCATCTGTGCCTTAAAAAAATGTCTGAAAGATTTCTATGGGAAGATTTATAAAAGCAAAAATTTAATAAATAATTGAAAGGATTCAAACAATAGCCACGTTAAAGTCTGAAGAGATTGTTGAAGATTTGTGAAGACTGGCTGCCGTTTTGCCTCCCAGCGAAGTTCATCAGATGCTTCTTGTGTAGAGATACAAATAATAATAAAGAAAATTGAAGGGAATAATAAAAAGAAACTTGGTGTCAATTGATCTCCAGCGAGAGACATCAGAAACACTGATGTGAATATTCTTGTAATAATAATAATAATAATAATAATAAAGCTGACAAAATCATTCATTAGAAGTTGTGTCAGAGGGTGGGGGTCAGTGAGAAAAGGAATGTTGCAGCTATAAACTTGAGAAAGTCCTTGAATCAGAAGCATGCAAGATTTGGGGTTTTTTTTCAGTACAAATAGATATAAAACTTGATCCCAGCAAATCGAACATCTTGATGGAAGAAAAACATTGAAATACAAGCTTGCTGGTTAGATACACGAAGAGATAAGGGACGAGAGATTGAAAGACAAAGAAATTCGAATAGATTAAAATTATCTAAAAGAAGAAATTAAATGTTAAAAGATAAACGAATGCTAAAGAACATATTTATTTCGCCTTTTATAAATTCTTCTCCACTTCTTTTTGAAAAGGAGAGTAATTCGAGTTTGAATGACTTTTAGGTAAAATCTGTGTCGTGCAACGATGATTGCAATGGATAAGGGTAATAATGAGAAGATACAGACAAAATGGTGAGATACAGATTTTTTTCTTGAAAATGTAAAACTGAATGTGTCGTTGGAAACCTTTGTGCACACCCAGTAATTCGTCGGTGTAATTACTAAGGCGAGAGAGAAGGAGATTTGAAGCGACTTGCTGTTACATGATCTCAAAAAAGAACCATTAAATGGCATTGCTGTGAAAATGTGTTTAATAATAATAATAAAAAATAGCAATACTCGTGAAAATTTCACGGTTTTCATATTTGAATTTTCTGATTAATCTTAATTATTAAGTTAATCTTCAATAATCAGTAACTTAATAAGCCCCTTACGAGTTCCACGACTATAAATTACCCGTGGATTTCCTTTATTACCTCGTTAAATAAATGACTTATTACAATAACAATCATACATATGAATGCAGGTCAGTATTTAAAGAAGTATGAATGAAAAGATTAAAAATTGACAAGATTTTTCATTTCACTGAAGCAGACAGTAAACACATGATAGTATTATCACCCCCTACATCTGGCTCACTCTCTCTCCTTCCTTTTCGCGCATCCCTCCTTCTCTCTCTCAACAGCGCCTTTGATATACCTTTTCTCCCGTTTTATCTGCAGGGGACGGACAAGCTATTACAAGTCTATACTCGCAATCGAAAAGTAATTACACATTGTTTATCCGAGGTAATGGTAGGACGTAATGTATGTGCTAACTAAGGAAAAGTAATAATAATGATTGGCGTAGTTATTGAGGGGAGAGGTGTACATTTGAGGAGCGGTTCTACCACTCGCTATCCAGCGAAAGCTAACAGTCACTACTGGTGTTACGACAAATATAAATTATTAATTAAATTAAATCAAATCCCATTCCCATAGACGTATCCTCGTAAGCCTATCACTACTTCCATGAAAAAAGGAGTAGATAGATTCGCCTATAGTCCGGTTCACACTCCTCTCCGATTTTTTGAGCAGAAGAAGAGGTTTATCCCTTGTTTCCTGTTTAAGATTGGGTTTCCGGTTCCTTCTAATGTCTTCACTGTCTTTCACTACCAGTAGCACCCCCTTGGGTGAATTGATTAAAAAGAAAGCGTTCAGACGATCTCCATTCTTTGGTGCCACCAGTTCAAATCTTTACAACCAAGAATCACCTTGCTACGTCTATATGTTTTAATCATCCTTATTTCCGTACGTTTGGTAAGAAGAGAGTTTCATCCCGAAAGCTTCCCTCTAAGAATCGCTATTTTGTGGAACAGTCTCCCATGTGAATGCTTTATCCAACGCTAGAAGCTTAACATCGTCAGGTCTTGGGTCAAGTGTTATTTATCCGTTATACTAACGTAATATACATATCCTATTTTCTCTCTTGTAATCAGATGACACATCAACACAAAGTAACATTTACTTTGAGCTTTGTATTGGGTGTAGTTTAATAAAAAATAAATAGACTCATTAAACTGAATTTTTAGGGAATGAAGACAATAATAGCATAAAATTAAAAAAAAGCGTACAACTTAAAAAATGTTGTTTTTTTTAACCTGAAAACAGTAATTTATATACTAAAAGATAAACTCTGATCATCACAAGATAATAAAATAAATATCTGTCAGTTATGTGCCATGCGCGATACACGCTTAGGCGATCATATATCTTTCGATACATGACTGAAGAAGCAGATTTTTCCCGCATTAGGTTGCCATTTCTTTCTGCGGTAGACCCGGTCTGTCCTGCTATTTACCCATAGCTGAGAGGGGAGAAGAAGAGGATTCATACCTTTCCCAAGGGTATTAGCACGTAAGTGAATGTAATGGATGCGACTGGAATTCGAACTCGGCTCTCCGATTCCTCAATCCGAGCCGCTATCCATTACCCCAAAAATGAATATAACGACACGAAATCTTGTGAAAAGCCTATTTTCTATTGTCGACGAGAAATAATTATTACTTTTGTTTTTAATAATTCCAGAATTTGTTCGTGAACATGAGCATCACCGACAACGTAAATCGAATGCGCTGCACTGGCAATATCTACAAAGGCTGATATAATCATCTGCGTACAAACAGATTGTGACGGCGAATGTATCAGATGCAACAGAGCTAAATACAACGAGGGAACAAAACTGATTAAGTTTACGAAACATGTTACATTTTTGTTTAGGATGAAAGGCTAATGACATGTCGATTCGAAAACGAAGTTGGAATTTTCGCATGACAGCTAATAACAGGATTTTTTTTTTTTATTATTTTGTATCGAAAAAGGCACGAATGGTGTTAGCCGCAGGGTACCCACTTTTTATATGACCAGAAAGAGAAAGACAGAAAAATATAATAAAAAAACGCGAATATTGGGAAAAAGTGATTCCATACGGGAAAAACCAATGTATTAGATGGCGTGAGATCTGAAAGGGCGGGAGGAATTTAATGTCGTTGGATCAATTATTTCACATCTCAGATGTTATGCTCCGATTACAAATGCCGTGAAAGAAGAAAAATAGCGTCAAAGAAGGAAACCATGAAGAAAGCAAAGAAAGTCATGACAAAAAAAAAAAAAAGATTAAAAATAATAAGACGAATGCTTTGAGGAATATTTTTTTATTTTTATGCTGTTGAAATATTTATTTTATTTTATGGCAAAAAAATAAATAAATAAACGAGGATTAAAAGTAAAAAATATTTCGACAGGCTGGAGATGGAACGCATTTCGCTAAAATCAATTTAATGACTTGGTGTGAAAACGACAAGAGGGTGTCGCAAACTGGATCAGCATTTATTATTCCATGTTCTATGTAATATGCTTCGAATAACAATCACAGGATTCTTTGATTCGAAAAATAATTTTAAACACATTTTTCTTTAAAATGTATCATTATGTCTTTGCTTACCCTTACATCTTATTTTCTGTTTTAAGAACCAGATTGTAGAGTTAAAAGAATAATTTCTCAGGTATAGAGATTATCGTCTAAGACAGTCATGGACAAACTGTGGCCCGCTGGCAGCATATCGTCCGTTTGGTCTTTCTGAATCGCGCGCGTAATTTCACAAGGAAAAAAAAAACAGGAAAAAAAAACTTGAGGTTGTGTTTTGTTTCGTTCCCAATTGTTCACTTAAACTTTCTCATACATAAATAATGGTTACGTATAATATTTATTGAATTTTGTAAAATTTTGGTGAAAGTGACGTTTTTATCATTTTAGACCATTGGCAATTTTCACTAAGATCACACAAGATATTGTGCTTTTGAAACATGAAACATTCATAAGGATTTTTTCTCTGCTGAAGAAATTTTTTTTTTTTCTTCAAATGAATAAATTAGGAATAACTCACACGCAGCGACACGTGTTAATCCCCAGTTATCAGTGATAATCTTATACCAAAACTTCAATTCTTTTTTTAATTATAGAAAAATATTTTCTCAAAGTTCCCCATTTTTAGGATATATATTGTCGTCTGTAATGAAAATAACTAAGGTAGCAACTACGAATAATTACCATGAATCTTTTTCAGTAGTGTGACCTGTATTGTTTCACATGGCCCACTGCTCGAAAATGGTTGGTCTAAGATAATATCTACTTTCTAATATCTACTTACTAATCTAGTTAACATTCTCAACGTTTGAAGTATACATGAAATGCTTTTACAGAACTATATATATATATATATATATATATATATATATATATATATATATACACATTTCACACACACATATATATATATGTGTTTATATATATATATATATATATATATATATATATATATATACACATTTCACACACACACATATATATATGTGTGTTTATATATATATATAGATATATATATATATACACATATATAAATAAAGTGCTCAATGTTATGAAACAGAGCTATAAGTATATACTGACCTTTAAAAGAATGGTCAGAATATCCCCGCACCTGAAGATTGCATGAACTGCATGAAACTTCGAGTCGTGCTATCGACGTTTGATATTATGTATTTTCACTAATATATACTTATAGCTCTGTTTCATAACATTGAGCACTTTATTTATAACACCTTAGGAAGAAATATATTTATACGTACGTACAAGTATTTGTGTGTGTGTGTATTGATTTTTATCTTACACATCTAACCATATATACATACTAGCAGCATGACCCGGCGTTGCCCGTGCTTGATTCAAAAATCGTACGACTCATACAGCAATCGCTATCACTTGACTTAAAATATTTTTGCCCTTCCTTGCCTTTAAAGGAGTTCCCTTTGCCGTGCTGATGTTGCTACATGCCTTACTTCTTGCCTATCTCACACTGCGAATTTTTCGAAGCTCTATACTAAACATTAAATCTGTTACGAAAAAAGAACTAAACAGAATGAAGACAAAACGATCAGCTTTAAAAAAGGACTCGTAACTGGAAAAACCAAATGAAAAAAGATTGTTAACTACAAATATTTTTTCACACCCAACCCAGTTCTGCGGAATCAGAATCAACGTTGAGTTTAATCAGGCGAATCAGCCAATTGGAGTAAAGTGCCATGCAGATTAAAATTTTTCCCACTTGTGACGAATGCAGCTATCGATTTTTTTTGCATGCTAGCACGTTAGTTAACATTCGTGTCAGTCAGCTCTCACGCAAACTACATGAAAACTGCCGTAGACGGATGAAAAAATCGATTATTTCCACTATGGATGGGAGTTGGGAAATGCAAAGTCGGTCTTGGCCTTCCCACTAACTTGAAGCATGTGTAAATTTTGGTGCAAATCCGTCGAAAATTGCGGCCGTGCATTCGTTGCACACACACACACACACACACACACACACACACACACACACACACACACACACACACACACACAAACATCCTGCCTTATATATATATATATATATATATATATATATATATATATATATAAAACAAACGATAGAAGAGAATTCATACCTTTCCCAAAGGTATTAAGTTCCTGATAATGACTGAAACAGTCAAAAGTATTCGAGGAAAAATGAAGTTTAGATTGTTTCTATATAAATTTGATTTAGATGTGCCATAACTCATTCGTACATTTGCAAAACTGACAGATCATCAGTCAGACAATAGACAACAAATACATCTCAAAAACGATCACATTTATTATTTCAAAGGCCTTTCACAAGGTGTGGTATAGAGAGTTACCCCGCAAGCTGTGGAATCGCTGGAAGAGTCTTCTCGATTATCAAATCCTTCGTAAAGTGTAGGTCCCGAAAGGTAGTTGTTAACGGTCAGTCCTCCGACACCCAAGCGATTAATGTAGGCTTTCACCAAATCTCTCTTAGCTGTCCAACCCTCTTGTTTACATAAATGATCTACGTAAGATTATACTCCAATCATGTGTGAATATCTATGTTGATGATATAACGGTGCACCTCCAAAACACTAGATGATCAGAGATTGGCAGCTGATGTCTCCCCTGACCTAGCTTTAACAGCTCAGTAGGGGGGAAAATCTGGCTGGTCAAGTTCAATAGCTCGAAAAACAAAACCAGTAACATTCCATCATAACGGATTAGATCCAGAACTATTACCGATCATGATGAACAGATGTCCCCTCAAGGAGGCCCCGTGCCCTGAGCGCCTAAACTCAATCCAGACCTCAGAAAGATGTTGGAAAAATGTTCGGTTCTCTGTACCGCTCTAGTAGGTACCTGATTCTTCCTGCTATCTTCTACTTTTACAAGAGTCAGACCAGACCGAAAATAGAGTAATGTTGCCATATATGGGCAGGAGCTGCTCAGTTTCTACTTTCCTCTCTCGATAGCGTTCAAAAGAATGGCCTCGTCCTTGTGGGTGACAAATTATTTTCCACTTTACAACTCCTTTCTCACAAGGGAAACATCGCAAGCTTCACCCTGCTCTGTCGCTATTTCCATAGAAAGTGTTCAGACGCATTACATTCCTTAGATCCACCAGTTCTAAACTGCACGGCTAAGACCCGACATGTTGCTCATATTTTAACAAACCACCCTCATTCCCTTCGTATTCCAATGGTGAAATGCAAGTTTCACCCGGGTAGCTTTCCTCGAACCGTTACTTTGTGTAACCGACTCATAAGAGGAAGATTCCCAGTGTACTGTTAACCGTTATTTTCCCCACATATCCCCATAAACTATCTCTTTCTCTGTTACCCTTTACATCGAGTGACTCTTGTGCCCTGTACAATGTGAACATTATAGTAAAATGACTTTTTCGATTAATTCAATTAAATTACTTTCAGACATTACCTTTCTTTTGAGATCGGTTGTATTCTTGTCAATCCAATGTCTTTGCGTTGAACATGGACGTATGTAAGCTATTTTTCCTCACATATTATGATATATTTAAGGTGCAGTTAGTTAAGGTGATACATTCGTCATTACAATTGGTTCACCAACATGGAAATTACTTATGACTCACCAAAATGGAAATTATTAGGTTGGTGCGAAAATAATGACGGTTTTTGACGTTAAAAAATATATAAAAAACCGTCATTATTTTTGCACCAACCTAATGCTTATGACTCAATCTAATATATATAGAGTCAATTGCTAGGACTTCCTGTCGAGTGGTTGGATTGATTACTGGAGGGTCCGTCTACAAAACTCTGGAGTCAGGATGGAGTCAGTAACACCAATCAGTTAAGTGACAAACGTTATATTTGTATCAATTCTCTCACTCACTCACTCACACCTCTCTCTCTCTCTCTCTCTCTCTCTCTCTCTCTCTCTCTCTCTCTCTCTCTCTCTCTAAATATTATGTGGCTATAACGTTCGACCATGAGACCCGGGTTCGAATCTCAACATGCTCGATTTGTCTGGAAGGCGACTTCCTGATGTTATCGGACTGGATCGAGGTCGATCTCAGCGTGCGGCACCTTTGGAAAATGCCTGAAAAAAACCATACCACGATTTGACCCAAGCTTTGTGTGTAAAATTCTGTAGAAGGAACTCTTGATAGCTGTGCTAGAACAAAGCAACAAGTCATCGTGACTGAGGGCTTGAGCGTGCTGGTCTTGTTCAAATTGTCGATTACGCTAGATAAAACGCTATCTCCCAGAAACTGTAACTAAAGTCTGCTTAGCATAGTTTCAGTATAAACCACAGGTGGACTCTGTGGATGTTGAGCAAATGCAAATGCAAATGCGCCTGAGCTAGCGTCTGCAATAGGGATTAACTAGCCACTGTGTGTATTATATATATATATATATATATATGTTTATATATATATGTATATATATATATATATATATATATATAAACATATATATATATATATATATATATATATATATATATAATACTCTCTCTCACACACACACACACACACATACACACACACACACACATATATATATAGTATAAAACAAGCTAAAAAGCTTAAGATTGTAAAAGAAAATAAGTGGAGAGAGGTTTAAAATGCGTAACGTAATTTAACTTGTCACAACTGTGAGTTTCATGCGTCCACAATCGTCAGGCGGTGGGAATTTCAAAATTATGCAGCATCGTCTCTTTAAGATTGCAGATGCGTGAAAGTTGCGGTGCGTTAATGCACGTTACTAATTTTAAAGCGATAGAATAAAAAATTTATTCAGAAACTACTTTTGTTAATAATTTATTTTAAATAAATGTGTCTCATAAATTTAAGTAAAAATTTCATAAAAACGTCTTAATTGTTATCAATCTTCTATGTGTCGAGTCCCTACAAGACTTGGGCGATCATGATTCTCCACAACTTCCTCTGCTTTGTAGCTGTTAGTAAATCTTGTCTTCTCGCTATCTTTCCTAACCCCTCTTCTGTCAACCATTTGCACAAATTCGTTATGTAGGTCATGCCCTGCTTTTCTCTCTCCCTCTATGTCATATGTCTTGTCAGTGTCAAATTTTCTAAGCCCTCTTTCCTCATTATATGCCCTAGAAATTTCAAATATTTCTTTCTGTTGTTAAGTATTTTCTCTAAAACTTTAACTTTGCTCACATGTTCAGTCCATTGTATTCCCAGCATCCTTCTGTAGAACCACATTACCATTGCCTCAAGTCTCTTCATCTGTGAGGAGATTGTTCAGCATTCACTGCCGTAGAGAAGGATTGATGTTGCATAACAATTAAGTTTTCTTTGTTTCTAACGAGAGTTTCATGTTTCTTAATACTTTGCTTAGCTTTTAAATGATATTTTTCACTATCCCAGTGCGCCTTCGATCTTCGGTGTCGCACTTTTCGTCCTCTGTTAAAATACTACATAAATATTTAAATTCATGTATTTGCTTGATTTTTTGGGTATCTCCAATTTGAAACTCGCATGTTGGGGTCTTCTTTTTGCTAACAACTATATATTATGTCTTACAATTGATGCTTAGTCCTTAACTCTCGCTTTCTTTTACTACCTTCTGTAGAAGAAAAGAAATTCAAAATTCAATTTCGAAGAGTCAGAAAGATATCAAATTTGAATTTAAAAATAGAAATATTCAGTTATTTTTTTCTCTCAACAAAGTCAAGACAGGAAGTTACTTTGAATTAAACAAAATTTGCTTACAATTATGTTTTATTTTCTTTGGAAGTTACCTGGTACCATAATATTTTGTTATAAATTTACATTTTTCGACGTCACGTCACCCCTACACCTTCTGTTCCTCGCGAAACACGATGGGTTAGCGATATAAAACTGAATATTTTTATTTTTAAATTCAAGTTTCTTATTTTTTTTTAAAGTTTCACCGTTAATGACGCGGGGTTAACAAAGAGTGAAAGTGAATGAGAAGACTTTAGTGAGAAGAAGTGAGGAAAAGACAATAGAGGAAGCTGTTTCATGAAGACAGAAGATGGCGACTGACGTTACATTTAAACTTTGAAGATTGTAGGTAAGAAGGTAAACAAGAAATATGAAGGGGGTTCCACAGGTGAGAAGTGCGAGAAAAAAAGAAGTGGCAGTTGCATCCAGCTAGTTCAACAGTAAAATGGTGAGACCTAGTTGCCAATCTAGTAGCACGCTTAAACTCATGCAGTCGAGGTATCGGTGAAAAGAGATCATCATGAAAATATTTGTAGACAAGACAGAGGGAAGTCACGTAATCTCGGTGGAAAGCGACTGGTCGAGATGTCTGGTCAAGATCGATTACACTACAGACCCTTCTCTGAATTTTGTCAAGAATCACGAGATATACAGCAGTAACACCAGACTAGATATGGCAGCAATATTCAATGCACGGATGAATGGTACATTTGTAAATGCGTTCACCCCCATCCCACACTTTCTGTTCCTCGCTCAACACGAAACAATTCCTGCTACCGGCAAATTATTCCTGCTTTGTTATTCTCTGTGTGACGCGATGACTCCCCCACTCGATTAGTTTAGAACACGCACGTAGTCAAGTTGGTTTTAAATAATTTTTACCTGGGCCTGCTTTTATGAAAATCAGCAGTAAAATCGAGAAGCGAGATCTTCAAAGCGCGGATGAAGAAGGCGATGTTGTAAAGTGATGAAAACTTTCGCGATCAGGTGCACTCGGCTAGGCGTAAGGCGTCATTCTTGCGTGTGTACTCCAGACACCCACATAAATGCCTTACAGCAAACAAAACTCTGAAGACAGTCTTATTCAATAGCAGGTTTATTGAAAGTCCAAAGGCTGAAACTAGAAAATGAAATAAATACCGTACGAAAAATAAAATACAAAAGTGAAAAAGGGAGGAAAAGAAGAAATATGATAAAGAGGCCAAATACTGTACACACACCCTTGTGTAAATTAATTGAAACAACCGCTTTAGTTTCCTTTCTTTCACCATACGATCAGTTTTTGACCCACTGGAGTGACAGGGTGTAGTCGATTTCTATTTTTTCCTCAGATTAGGGCATTTGCAGTGGTCTACAGTAAAATGAATCTATTTTCGGGGTGTATGATGAAATTTGTTGGCCGTGAAAAATATTGCGTCATCCGTGATTGTATTAGATTATCATCACACCCAGACACTATTGTCTCAACTGTCTGTTAGTTGTCCTACGTCCATTTTCTGCGATGGACGTTACTCCAAGGAAGCGTACGAAAATTGTAACACTGCATGAACACACTGGCAAGCCTTACCCGTGAGCAAATCAAAGTACTATAGACTGGCCCGGAAACTCTCTTGATTTAAATCCAATAAAGAATCTGTGATCAATCTGCAAGAAACAACTTCCTGGAATGGACATACGAAGTATTAACATGTGCAATGGATAATTTTCTTTAACGGAATTATTCGTTTTGTTTCAATTAAGTTGCGACCGAAGGGCTTAAATAGGTAAAGGATGTAGGAAATAGTTTGATTACAGGAATATGTCATAAAGTTTACAATAATAAGTCTAGAGAAAGGAAGAAAATTACGTGAAGTTACAGTAAGACACTGTATAAAGATCAGTCAACACGTGTGGCGAAAGGGTTTTACATAAAGAATTACAGCAACAAAAATGAATGTATACAAAGTGGCCACCTTAAATGTTCAAATAATAATAAGATATTAAATGAAAACAATGCTTAGAGAAAAAGTCTAAGATGTTATATATCGGCGCGATGATATCGTTTAAGCGTAGAGTTAGGAAGATTTTGCTATTTCCTACAGGTAACAGATAACTCTTTCCCTAACAGTGGATCCTAATAATGTCATGGACACCAAAAGAAATTGTATACGTAGTGGAAGCATACTTCACTAACCAAGGATCCATCGTTGTAGCCCAAAGGAAATTCCGACAGCATTTTGAAAAGAGAAGGCACCATCCCGAAAGGGGATCCTGCGTGCTGATACAAACATCCTTAAGTCAATCAATGCCAGCTATGTTCGAAATGAGAGAGCAAGCTCGTTCATGTTCTTTTCGTCGTGGTGAGCATCTCAAATCTTAGATGATATGTTGAACTCTTATATATCAGTTATCTAATAAATAAAATTGGTACTCTATGTCATTTCTATAATCTAATATAATTGCATTTAAAATGTGTCCCATCATTATGGGAAAACACATATATATATATATATATATATATATATATATATATATATATATATATATAATTATATTCTAGTTTCTTACCATTCCGCGATTTCAAGTTTCATGTGAAACATGAAGTCAAAGAAGACTAAGAAAGAAGAATTTAACTAAATATTGATATTTAACAGATTCGTGTTATACATCGATGACTTTCGTCAATTATACTGCGTCTGCAAGATCTTAAATTCACACACACACACACACACACATATATATATATATATATATATATATATATATTAGGTTGGTGCAAAAATAATGACGGTTTTTGACCTATTTTTAACGTCAAAAACCGTCATTATTTTTGCACCAACCTAATATATATATATATATATATATATATATATATATATATGTGTGTGTGTGTGTGTGTGTGTGTGTGTGTGTATGTATGTATGTATGTATATGTATATGTATGCGTGTTTGTGACTTAATAAATAATAAATAAACGTTATATTTAGGGTGTACCCGTGTTTCAGTAAACATTTCTGATTTTTTTAAACAGCGAAATTAATACCTATCGCTTTTCTTTTCTAATATCTAAGACTTTGTAAAAGAGAAACACTTAAAAATAATTTCATTTATTTGTGATGAAGTCCTGAAATTTTTATTGAAATCCGACAATTATCCGATTTTTGCAAAAATTTCTAAATCAGTTTGCGTTTTCAATCGCAAAAGACATCCAATTTTCGATATTAATTTATGACGCAAGAAAAAACAAGATTTTTAACCGAAATTTCGAAGGTTCTAAAAAGGATAAAAAATATAATTTAATAATAAAAAGAAATCCTTTGACCCTTGCTCTTAACAATAGCATAAAGATCTTTACGATGAAACTTTGTTTTTATTAATTTTCTTTCATCATGTATGCTCATTTTTTAGCTAATATTTTGAGGTACACACACACACACACACACACACATATATATATATATATATATATATATATATATATATATATATATATATATATGTATGTATGTATATATGTATATATGTATGTATCCGTGTGTATGTATGTAAAGAAAGAGATATTATGGCGCTGTAAATAGTCTTTAGGTCTAAATATTACAGTGAAAACATTTTATGTGCTTTAGTCTCGGTTTCTGAATAAAAGTAGTTTTTATATCGTTTATTTGAAAGAGAATCAAGGACGAAAAAGGTTTGAACCAGACAAATGCATATATTTCTACATAAATAGACATCGGTGTCAGAATTAAGATAAAACTAGACAATTTGGACTCTCGTGATCAGAACTGTTTAAAAAGTTTTGCCAATGGATTGAGAAACAAATACAAGAGATGTCCAAAATATAAGGTACAAGCATTCATTCATGCATCATTTTTTTTATAACTATACTAGCCGCATGGCCCGGCGTTGCCCGTGCTTGATTCAAAAATCGTACGACTCATACAGCAATCGCTATCACTTGACTTAAAATATTTTTGCCCTTCCTTGCCTTTAAAGGAGTGCCCTTTGTCGTGCTGATGTTGCTACATGCCTTACTTCTTGCCTATCTCACACTGCAAATTTTTTCTAAGCTCTATACTAAACATTAAATCTGTTACGAAAAAAGAACTAAACAGAATGAACACAAAACGATCAGCTTTAAAAAAGGACTCGTAACTGGAAAAACCGAATGAAAAAAGAATGTTAACAATAAATACTTTTTCACACCCAACCCAGTTCTGCGGAATCAGAATCAACGTTGAGTTTAATCAAGCGAATGAGCCAATTGAAGTAAAGTGCCATGCAGATTAAAATTTTTCCCACTTGTGACGAATGCAGCTATCGATTTTTTTTGCATGCTAGCATGGTAGTTAACATTCGTGTCAGTCAACTGTTGGCTCTCACGCTGGCCAGTAGAATCTTCCTGCCTATTCGTGGCAGCCAGCTATAGGCTCTCATTCTGGTCAGTAGGAAATGGCTGCAAACTACGTGAAAACTGCCGTAGAAGCATGAAAAAATCGATGGGACTTAGGAAATGCAAAGTCGGTCTTGGCCTTCTCGCTAACTTGGAGTGCATGTAAATGTCGAAAATTGCGGTCGTGCATTTGTTACACACACACACACACACTCACACATACACACACACACACATCCTACCTTTTATAGATAAACAAAACTTCTTTTATATACAGTGACCTTTCAGAACGTGGATGGCACTCCACAAATTCCGATTCTTTTTAGCTCGAGGAAACGTTTTCCTCTTATTATCTCTTCCAGTCTCTGTTTTGCCTTCCATTTACATAATTTGGTTAGCTAGGTTACGCGCTACTTCTTACTGCTCCACTTTCCCTGAACCCAGTGAGTGTCAAATTCTTCAAGCCATCTTTTCTCATTATGTGTCTCAGAATTTTCAACCGTTATTTTCTGATTCTAAGTAAAAATTTCCTTTCTGTTACCATTTTCCTAACCCCCCCCAAAAAAAAACCCCACTTTAATGTCAACAAGGAAACTTTGTTTTAAGAGAAGTTGATATAAGATGACCCCAATATGTGCTGGGTTTGACCTAAGAGACAACAAAGTAAAATTTTCACACCAGAGCATCAGAAAAGTCAGGTGCATCAGAGGGTTGACCTGAATGGTTGCCTCATAGCCACTATATGCAGATGTAAATATGAGGTCGACCCAGCTACGCTTGGGATGTGCAGATGTGTAGACAGTGGGATGACTTTATATATATAAGCGCCTCATCCGAGAGGGAAAAGTGTCTCTCACATCCTTGCGAGATGAAGAATCCACGTTTGAAGAAACCCACAAAGCTACACACCATTATGCCAATATGAATTGACGAAATCCAGAAGTGAATAAACGATAATTATTTTTACACAATAATGTACAAGGCTCAAGAGTCACTTGAGGTAGAGGGTTACTGAGTAAGAATCACAGTTTATGCGGATATGTGGGGAAGATAACAGCTAACCCTAGACTAAAATAAGCTAAGATTGTAGTGAACGGGGAAGCATCCTCTTAGGAAACGGTTTCACAAATCAGCTATTCTTAGGAAGAATCTGTCTATATTTCTGAGATGAGGTATTATGTACATTATTTACATTATTCGGACTATTGTCCTCATCTTTGTCGCCATATTTATCACAACGTTTCGGCCGTTGTACGCTCCTGCCTTCTTCAGGTGGTCGGAATGTCGAACTGAACCCCTTATTTCGCTCACTGGGGTAGACTGTTCTAGTTCCACGTGCCATGTTTGATGGATGTCAGTTATCAGTTATCTTCTGTTAATTTTCCCTCTGAAAATTCTCCACTGCCTTAACCGGGTATTGAACTCACACTCGAGGCTGCTCGTGGGAAACTTACATCTCACCAATGGAATACGAAGGGAATGAGGGTAATTCGTTACATTGTGATTGCTGGGTGCGAAAGAATTAGAAAGCAGAAACATTAAGTAGCGAGAGCAATAGAAGAGTATTCAGGAAGACAATAGATAACGATAGACATTGCATTTAAATTTTTGAAGGTCAAAGTTGGCTGGAAAGCGTGGACCCAGAATAAAGTTCCACCGGTGAAAAGTACGAGAAAAAGAAAAAACAGTCACCGAAAATCTGCTCTGAAACATAAAAATGCAAAAAAACTAAGACATCATTTAATTAGAAACGCTTTTAATTGCTTTTATAAATTTTTTTGGACATTATTGTTTTAAGAAAAATATTTTTCGATAAGCAATGAATTTTTACAAGAATTTAAAAAAAAAATTAATTAGAATAATTTATAAAGTTTTAAATAATTTATAATTTAAATTTTAAATAATTTATAATTTATATAATAAATTTATTTATAATTATATAATTATATAATTAATAAATTTATTTATAATAATTATGTAATTTATAATTTAAATTTTAAATAATTTATAATTTTTATTTAATAATTTATAAAGTTTTAAATTCCTAAATTACTTGTCCCCGTTAGGTAATATTACTATTAAGCAAAATATATATTTACTAATCATAAATGGAAAAGCTTTGTACAAATCTTCAAGCACCAATATTTTAAAAAGAATTTTGAATTTTTTGTAGGTGTATAAACGTACCGATTTTTGTAGATACGGATGATCATACATGACATTCACAGCAAATAAATGAGATAATCATAGTAAATTTAAAGCTGAAGTAACTAAAATTCAATAAAACATTAGATTAAGGTGAATATTTTCCAAAAATTTTAAGATTACTGAGTACTTAAAGATTATATTAAAACATATTCTTATGTTATATTCATCAATTATTTTTTTACAGATATAACCACCGTAGAAATACATTAGATAAACTTCCATCTGTCATTCAAGCTGTCAGTATATCAACAATATTAAATAAACAGATCCCGTCGTGTTTAAAAATGCATTTCTGCTATATTTTAACCTTAAACTAAGCAATATTTGTTTAAAATCAGATTAATTATACTTTAGATCAGCTAATATTCCTCAAATTAAGTACCAAAAAAGTATATTTTATTTTTGGATGATTTTTTTAATAAAGAGAATTACATTTGCGATGAAAGATGGCTAAAATAGTACTAATGAGTTATTTAAGTAAAAAAAAAAAACTCATTCCAGTCAATTGAAATTATTTTAAAATTAGTTTTGAAATACAGCAAAATATTTTGCTTATTAGCTTAAAATTAAAACTAAAATAAGAGCTTCAATTAAGTTTTTTCATTTTCGAAAATTCATTTTAAAATGTAGGTATCGCGTTTTCTGTCAAGGTACGTAATATATATATATATATATATATATATATATATATATATATATATATGTCATTCGTAGACATTACGTTTCGTTGTATCACAGTTCATCAGTGTGACTAGACAACCGAATGCCTTAAGCTAGGATTGAAACCCCACCGATTTCTTGTTAGAGTTTCTACTACTGCGCTATCTTAATTCGCCAGAATGAAGCAGCTAAATCTAGCTTTTTTTTACAAATGTAAACAAATGTCAAATATATATATATATAAACGACACACACACACACACACACACATATATATATATATATATATATATATATTTATCCTCCTTGGGTCTACCCATACGGATTACCTAGTTTTTCATAGACTATATATATATATATATATATATATATATATATATATATATATATATATATATATATATATATATATATATATATATATGTGTATTTAAACGAATCATAGCCAAATTTTTTCACTAAACTCACTAACCAAAATTAAACCAAACGCCCAAGTTTGAATAGTATGAATCTGTTCTTGGCCAGTCAATTAACTTCTGAATACCCACTATGTATTGAGAATTTTTTTTTTTAATAAAAATAAAAATACCAAAGATCTTTGGATTATTAACCTAACGGTTCTTTCATATTTTTCTATATATTTGCGCGCACACACACACACACACACACACACACACACACACACACACATATTATATATATATATATATATATATATATATATATATATATATATATATATATATATGTGGGAGAATATATTTTCCAAATACTACTCTGACACCGACTTAACCATTTGACACTTCACAACTCAGCACTGACAGCAAAACACCCGATGCGCACCACATCTCTTTCTCATTTTCAACTCGACATCTGTCACGTGTTTCAGCACGTGACAAAAACTAAAATGCCGAGTATGCGTTGTTTGGGCAAGGAAGATCACTCAAAGAATTTTTTTTTCAATGAGTCTGCCATGTTTAATTACTGGTCGCACAATAGGGTCCGCCATTTTCGTGTGAATGTATCAGTGACTATAAAGATGGCTGACGTTACACAACCGAACCTGGATGATGTACACGCAACATCATTGGCTATTGTGTATGTCTACGCGAATGTATGTACGCTGGAGACGGTGGACATATTCAGAAAATGGCGTGAGGTGGTAGCTGAGTGAGCAGGATGTCATTGGGGAAGAAAAAGAGGAGTCAGCAGAAGTTTTAGTAAACGTGGAAGAAGGTGAACATTACTGAGACAAAAAGAAAATATAAATTTGGAAGAGAGGGTTTGAAAGGATGAAAAGAAGAAGAACTAGCAATATTGCTGAAGACGTTCGGGAATAGAAGAAAAGTGAAAATAAAATTATTCGGTAAAGGGAAAAACGAAGTAAATTGTAGTAAAGGAGAAAGTGAGAAAGGATCAGTAAGAGAGAGAAGGAAATGCTGATAGAAGAGAATAGGGAAGAAGAAATAAGGCAAAAATGAAACAGGAGAACGATAAAGAAGGTAAAGGAAATTATAAGAAGGAATAGGGGAAAGGAAAATGCGAAGTTGTTGGAGTGAATAAAAAATGAAGCCAAAAAAGAAGAGAGTGACGTAGATATAGCCTTGAAAAATACCAGGTGAAGATGAAAGAGTATGAAAAATATAATTAAGATGCGGGCGACAAAACACAGAGAGAAAAAAAAAATCGCTAGTGCCTAGATAATAAGAAATGCAATGATACTTGAGATCGTGGTCGTGATCGCCGTGGAGAAGCTGACGCTGATGGTTGTATAGCTGTGGTGATGACAATAATTAAAGAAATTATATTAATAAATGATGATGATCATGATGATGATATTGGAAATGAAGCTGTAGCTATTGTGTCTGTAAGAAATTTGGAGTTTTTGTGTTTAATAATTATCTAGTTTTGCATGTGACAGTGTGTTGTTATAGAATTATTAACCTTTTACTTGACAAGTAATTTCCCATTGCCTCGGGGCCCCCACTGTAAGAATAAAACTTTTCTGAGCTACATTTTCTTTTCGTTTTTTTTTTTTTTTTTTTTTTCAATTATGATTATGTTTCTGTTTCTTCCTAAATCTTTTAAAATCGTACAGATAACATTTCTTATGTGTAAATGGCCTCTACTGTATTTGAAGTATTAAATTCTTATGAACACCTGGAGAATTTTTCAAGAAAATTGACATCAAAATTTGTAGAGGTATTTTAACGATATTGTATGAATTAATTTCTTTTTTCTAATTTTTTATTTATTTATTCGGACACATTCTACTTTTTTGAGTGTTGGCTTATTTTCGATAAGAATCTTTTGGGATTCAAAACGAAAAATATTTTCTTTTATTTTTAAAGGCTTTTTATAATTCCCCGCTTTATATTTAAAAATACTATCGACCTTCAGAATGTAGAAGATTCTGGACAACAAATGGTCCCTTTTCTTTATTATCTGCAAATTACCTCGTCTTTCTGGGTAAGATAGAGGAGTAGATTCCCGATTTATTCTTCATAGTTCACAATTCAGAGCAGTCGTACTTCATTAGGATGTAGAAAACCTTAGCTCTCCACGGATTGCCTTTCTTCATTATCTATGAAATGTCATATCTTCTTGGGTAAGATAGAGGAGTAGATTCCCGATTTATTCTTCACAGTTCGCAATTCAGAGCAGTCTTTCTTCATTCGGATGTCGAAAACCTTTTCCTCTCCACGGATTGCCTTTCTTCATTATCTATGAAATATCATGCCTTCTTGAGTAAGATAGAGGATCTGTTTCCCGATTTCTTCTTCGCAGTTCGCAATTCAGAGCAGTCTTTCCCCTTTCCAACCAAAGCAGAACACCCTGCCTCTGCATATATTCATTTTCTTATCTGTGAATTGCCATAAGTTTTTTTTTTATTTTTATTGATTGGTTGATTCGTTTTCTTTGGCTGATCAAACCTTTAATTTTTAATTTAAAGCCAGAAAATATTTTTAGATTGTAAAATAGGTGTTGTAAAATAATAATAATTTCGTGATACAAGTTTTACTAATTAACCCCTAGCCGGGGGAGAAGAGGTGGTTTCATAACTTTCCATATGATATTTGCGCGTAAGTGAATATAACGAACCAAACTGGAATTGGAACTCGGCTCTCCGATTAACAATTAGGAGTCATTATACATTGCACCACCCGTACATCCAAGCTTACAGCACCCGGTATTCCCAAGTTGCCACTCATCTAGGTACTGACCAGGCTCGACTTTGTTTAATTTTCGGTGATCCGATGTTTCAACGTGATGTGGTTCGTAAACCCCCTTTTGTTTGCTCTTCTTGTAATTTGCCGTTACATTCTCTAACATTTGAAATTCTGAATTTTCTCCTTTCTTTAGAGATCCCTGTCTACTCTGCCGTTTAACCCAGTGCTGAGGGAAGTAGAGAAATGCTCGTGTTTTTCCTAGGGGCATTAATATGAGTGAGCGCTATGAGGGCTGGGCGGATCGAAGAGTGAGAAGAAGGGACTTAGCATAAACTACAAGAAGACAGAATGCATAGTCGTCAGTAAGAGGCTGAACCCGAAATGCGATTTGCAGGTCAGAAATACTAGAATCTAGCAGACGCGGAAGTTTAAATACCTGCGAAGCGTCTTGAGAGAGGACGGTAAGTGCGACACTGAGATCTGTAGGTGTATTGGAATGGCCAAGGACACTTTCCAAAAGCTGGGCAGAGTACTGCGAGACAGGAGGATATTTTTGCTAACAAAGAAAAGAATATTGAACTGTTACGTGACATCTGTCCTTCTTTACGGCAGTGAATGTTGGACGATTTCCTCAAAGATGAAGAAGAGACTCGAGGCAGCAGTGATGTAGTTCTACAGAACGATGCTAAGGATATCATGGACCGAGCATGTGAGCAACGATGAGATCTTAGGTTGCAAACAAGGAGGAGGCTTATACTTAATATCAGGAAGAGGCAGCTGAAGTTTCTGGGACACTTAATAAGGAAGGAGGGCTCGGAGAATCTGATACTCACGGGTCGAATAGAGGGAAAGAGAAACAAGGGAAAACAACGCGTGACATACCTGGCGGGCTTAAGCAACATGATCTGGGGGAGGAAGAAGAGGGAAGAAACTCGTTGAGAGCTGCAAGGGATAGAAGGAAGTGGAGAGCTATGATCGCCTACGTCATTAAAGAAAGAAAGAACCGTTACACTATCAGTACATCCAACCATTTTAGAAATAACAGACTCAAACAAACAGATGTCCTATTTCCATTCCTTGATCATCCATACTTTTTTGTTCAATCAACTATTTTTTTTCTCTCTCTGAATTAGATGAGGTAAAATTTAGCAAGAAAATTTAATGATGTTCTCAGAAGTATTTTTCCTGAAGATTTTTTTTTTATTAATTCAATGGTCCAGGATAAATGTTTACACTATGCTGTTTCAAATTTTACAATTTCAGAAATACATATTCAGCTAACAGGAATGTAAAAAGCTCATAAAACACCAATCTTTACGGGTCCCTGCCTTTTTCGTATCAATACGTAACACATGAATTTCTCTTCAGCCTGGTTTTGAGTTCACAATTATCTTTCTATTATACTGCTTGGCATAACAAGGCTAAAAATTTCAGTCTACCCTGTAATTTGAATCCAGATTTTTCCCTTTGTTTTAGACTGGCTACCACACAAGAGAGCTCAGTCTACCTTGCTATTTGATGAAGATGGATTGCCGAGATGTGAATGAAACAGAGCCGGCCAATGTTTTAATTCGGTTGTTTCCGCGTTAATAAATACTACGATACTCACACATCCACCTATCGATAGTGAGTACTCAACAGACATTTCTCTCTTTTTTTCAACGATAGGCTTTTGGTAAATTGTTTTTTATGGATAGAAATTATGTTAATATAATACAGTGTAACTTGGATATCAGAGACCCGGATATAAGAGAAACCCGGATATAAGAGATATATTATATGGCCCAAAATTATTCCCATACTTACCTAAACAAAATAGACCAACCCGGATATAAGAGACTTCTCAGGTCCCGACAACTCTCTTATATCCGGGTTACACTGTATTCGATATCCTGCTTTAAAATTTCGTCAATTATTACCGAAAGTAATGGAGCGTTTTTTTGTTCTCTCGATAATCTTGCAAATTCTTATAAAGTCCGATGGGCTGCTGAAAGTTATCAGTTCAATCCACTTCCCAAAATCAGTATTTTAATGATCAAACATTCATCTTCTATTATGTCCTGCGTCCCTTCAGGACATGGATGATCATAGCTCTCCACTTCCTATCTTTTTGTGGCACATAGCAGTTTTTCTCGCTTTGCTAAAACTCCCGTTTCAACATCTATAGACACAAACTTGTCAGGTAAGTATCTCGTTGCCTTCCTCTGTATCTCTTGTCCTCACTATGCCCAGTGAGGGTTAAGATTTCCAAGCCCGCCTTATTATTTGTCTAAGGTGTTTTAGCTGTCTTTTCCTGATTCTGACTATAAGTGTTCTTCTTTTTGTTGATATTTTTAAAGACTTCATTGTGGCTTTCCGTTCTGTCCATGGAATTCTCAGTTACAATATTGATTTTCAGAAGGACGCCTGGTCGAGAACTTTTCAGCACATTCTTGTAAAATTCCTGTATTCACTACAGGATGCTGCTTGAATAGATGTTACAATCCAACTAATATGTCAAATGCCTTCATTTGCGTCAATAAAATCCTTGATTTATTTTTTTTTTAAATGGATATTTTTATTCAGTAATTATTTTAAAAAAAATATTTATGTTCTTCAGTAGCCTCGTCAGATCAGGACTGTCATATGGATGTCATGCATAGCGCCAGATTCGTTCAGAAATAACTAAACTGTCAACTGTAAGCAACAACTTTCTCAGATCAGCGGATGAAGTCTGTAGGTCATAGCGGGGGCCATCCTTCTTCGAAACTCGTGGACTGGTACTAATGAATCATAAACAAAGAAGTGTACCAAATAACAGAAATAGCATCACTTGGGGACTTTCAACAGCGGCAACAACTAAAATGGATACCACTTGTAACTTGAAGAGAACATAAGCACATAATCAAGATACTGACGTTCCACACTACTTTGAACAAAAGGTTAGGAAGAAAACCACCATCGGTAATAGAGAAGTAACAGTGAACTTGAAAAACTTTATTTTTCTAAAAAAACTGTTTTAAGATAAGGATTTTATAAATTTCAGCAGCACTGGATGGTTGGTCAATAAATGCTGAATGTTTCCTTATAAGGAAACAGCTAACATTAGCATTATCCTTACCATTTGCGTTGACTGGTGACCTGCATAATGTTTAATACTATCTCTAATAATAGTTATTACATTCAGGGCTAGTGCAAGGGTCTTGTCCTCCACCCCGAATATGGGATACACCCATCTGAATGTATCATTCATAGGTTTATAGTTATCTGACACAAAGCTTATAGTATTCTGGCACAAGACCCCCAAAAAGCATTAATTAATTCAGGGCCGGTGCAAGGGTCCCGTGACCACACCTACAAAATCTATGATATGCCCTGACACTCTACTTCATTTCAATTTTCATAAGGTCGTATTCATATATAAAATATACATTTTATTGTAACCTAATTATGTGCAACAAAGGATCATCTACAATATAGATGAACAATTCAACTAGAATAATTGAAAATAAATACAATGAATCTAAATAAAATTTAGAGACATGTCATCATTCTATCTTACATGAATCAATAATGACGATTTTTAACATCAATTTGAGATTTTTTTGTTAACTTGAATAATTTTGACGCATTCAACATTATGGATAAAAAAGAATTAATTTTATATAATGTTTTTTTTATATAATGTTTTTTTTATATAATGTTTTTTTTTAATATAATGCGTTTTTTTTTTGTTTTTTTTTTTTTCGAAACTTAGCATGACCAAAAGAAAATCACGGATTTGGACAGAAAAAAAAGAAAATTCCAGAATGACGTCAAAACCTACGAAAATTTTTCATTCTTTAATAGTCAGTCTAATTTGTAAGGTATATAAATGTAGGCAGAAAAAAGCAAATGTTGATAAGACTAGGGTGTTCAGGTGTTGTACGCACTGGCCCTGATTATATTTAATCTTGTTTCGTAGCCTATTTTCTCGACAAATTTAAAAAAAAAAATTCTTCATGTGCCTACTTTTGGTGAGAAAAATAAAGTGCTTACAACCAAAGAAAATAGTGAATACACATAATCAAAAATATAATGTATGATTATAAATTGTTTAAACGTTAAAGAAAATATAAAATTTAATTAAAATTTCTGTTAAGATTAAATATAAATTTGCCTCTATCCGTCGATATCATTAACTGTATATGAAGATGATGCACCAATCTAAGTTAATTCAAATTTGTGGGGTTCACTCAGCACAAATGAGTCTTGTATTCACGGAGATAAAAGCATACTTAACAGGAAATAAAACTTACACAAATAACAGGAAAATCATGCTAAATTGTATGTTAATTTCATAAAATGTATTTATATTTTTGTGTGTTTTATTTTGGTTACAATGGTTTTAGGGTACATGTGATAAAAGGGAGAATTTACTCAGTAGTACTACAAGCCGTATCACAGAGAGAAGTTACACACGTGTTGTCATACCAAGGTTCATTGTGAAGAAATTGAGTTTAACGTCTTTGGGCGGGATGTCCGTATTTCCGGTAGGAACAGTATTTGTTGCATGCTGGGAGTATTTTTATTATTTTAAATTTTTATTTAATTTATTTTTTACAACTTTTTTATGTTATTGTTTTATTTTATTTATGATGTTCATTATTATTATTATTATTATTATTATTATTATTATTTATTTATAATAATAATAATATTCCTACAAATTTACCAAATTGAAAATCTATTTAAAACACTATAATACCCTACTTACTACGTACCAAATGCTAAAAGAAAGTCTTATAAGATATACATCAATAGTAAACGTAATGAAAAATATTCACCTACAAATTCTTCTTCCTATTCTTCTATGTGACGTGTCTCTTCAGGGCGTGGGTGATCATGACTCTCCAAAATTTCTTGTTCTTTGGAGCTTTTATTAAATTTTGTCTTTTTGCTATCTCTCTTAATCTCTTTTCTGCCAACCATTTACTCGAGTTCTTTGAGTAGGTCATTCATTATTTTCTTCTATCTCTCTTGACTTCAATATGTCCCGTGAGAAGCAAACATCCCAAGCCCTCTTCCCACATTATGTGCCCTTGAAATTTCAACTGTCTCTTTCTGATTCTAAGCATAAATATATTTTTTGTTTCCATTTTTCTTAAAACTGTATCGTTGATCACATGTTCAATCCATGGTATTCTCAGCATCCTTCTGTAGAACCACATTTTTGTTGCCTCAACTTTTCTTCATTTGTGAGGAGATTGTTCAGCGTTCACTGCCATATAGGAGGATTGATATTGCATAGCAGTTCAATACCCGCTTCTTTGTTTCTAACGAAATTTTCCTGTTTCTTAATACTTTGATTAGCTTTTGCAAGGCGTATTTCACTATCCTAATGCACCTTCGGATTTAAGTGTCGCATTTTCCGTCCTCTTCTTACAGCACATCTCGTTCAGTTTTTTTTTTATTTTTTTTTTATCCAAAGCCATCCGAAACATAAAGAGACTGATTTCTAAAGATTAATGTATTTTAAAAAAAATTTAATCCGAGATATTTTCATTACTTCAAACGTTATTTTTAGTGGATGCCCGTATTTAAGTAGACGTTCCTTTTTTTTTTTTTTTTTTTTTTAGAGAACCAGAAGCTTACTTGGGTGTGTGGCTTTCTGTATCTGAGTAGTTTAAACACACCGGTTGTTTCTCTTACGAATTGGGACGCAGGTTCGAATTCTGCAGCAGGGTACATTTTCTTTATTAAGTCTTCTCGGATGCGTAGTCCCGTTGACGAAATAAATATTATTTAAAAACCGGGACTATTCAAATACGAATATCCACTAAAAATAAGATTCGAAGTCATAAAAATATCATCCCAATGTTGTAAATATGATAAAACTTACATTGTTCATACACAATCAGTCATGTCCCATGCATGATACACGCTTAGGCGATCATGTATCTTTCGATACATGACTGACGAGGAAGTTTTTTTTTCCCGCAGTAGGTTGTCGTTTCTTTCCAGCAGACCAGTTGCCATGAAAGGCTATAGAATCCGGTCTATTCTGCCATTTATCTATAGCTGGGTAGGGGTGGGGACAGAAGAAGATGATTCATACCTTTCCCAAGAGTATTAGTGGATGTAATTGATTCGACTGGGATTCGAACTAGGCTCTCCGATAGCAAAGTATAGTATTGAAAAACAAGAAAGAGTTATAAAAAGCGAGGACACATTAAATTATTAATTTGCCGAGAGGCAAAAACCAATTTTTGATTTTACAAGCACTAAAATGGTTAAATTTTTACATCATAAATCATTTACCAAAATTATTTCGTTCTGGGTATGATTATAAACTACATCCGAGTCCTGGGTAAAACGAAAAAATACGTCCAACATCAAGGCCTCTGATCAGGAGGTTTTTAGGGGCGTGGAACCATCTCTTAATTGCTGTGTTCCCACGTCCACCTTGACACGGAGTTGTAGCACCTGTTAGGGTCCCAGATATGGATAAATAGTTAACCCCCAAACTGGGGTCAAAATATTATGAAAGTGTAAATAGGGTTTAATACAATAAATACTTTGTAAAAATTATTACCAGCAATAAATTTTTGAAGAAAAATTATTAGCAGCAATACATTTTTGAAAAAAAAAAAAAATATTACCAGTAATAAAAATCTTGGCATTAAATAACCCATTGAGGTTGATATACCGTAAAACAAACGAAACCAAACAAAACCAAACGAAACCAAACCCAAATTATTGAATGAGCTATATCCAAGATTCAATTTGATTAACCAAAAAGTAATTTTTTTATAACATATCCCCTTTTCTAGATAAGATGAACAAAGTACCACCAAAGATACGTTACAAAAAAGGAAAATGATGAAAAGACACCCCGAACTTGATAAAAATAAAGTTTTACGGTCAAAAACTCAAAATCATTATGTTAATAACATATATAATTTAATAATTAAAAAAATCTTTCGCCTTTTTTCTTAATAAGAACTATTATTATTAAGAAAAAAGACAAAATAATTTTTTTTATTATTAAATTATATTTTTTAATCCTTTTTAGAAACTTCGAAATTGTGATTAAATATTTTGTCTTTCATGCGTCAACGGGTGACCATAAATTATTATAGGAAATTTGAGAGTCTTTTTGCGGTGAAAAACATTGACTTGGAAATACTTGGAAAGGTTGTATAATTGTCTGATTTTAAATTAAACTTTCAGAACTCATTCACGCATAAATAAATTATTTTTAAAAAAATCTTGGTAAAAATATTTTTTTTTTTACATCTGTTACACCCACTTATTTAATTTCATATAATTTCGAGGAATTCATTTTTGTACAGCTTAATGTTTAAGAAGAACAATTCATTAGGGAATTTAAATCATCGATTTTTTTATCAAACAGGAGCCCCAGTTACAGAAAGTCTGCGATAAAACTAGTAGTAGTAGTAGTAGTAGTAGTAGTATATATATATATTCGGCCCTTCAAAATGTGTGGATGGTTCTGCACAAAACCTTCACCACTATAATCAAATTTTATGTGGTGGTGTCGGGTAGTTCCATACGTCGAATTCGACGGGAGAGTCGAATATATATATATATATATATATATATATATATATATATATATATATATATATATATATGTATCGCATTCTTTTGTGCGGCCTCGTTCCCAATCGCCGTTACACACGATGTCACGTTAGAGATCATTTCAAATATCCAGATTCCCAAAGAATATCAGTGTGCAGACAAAGTAATTCTAAGTTCCACACAGACACCACATCGGTTCTTGATAATGACTGCGAAAGTCAAAAGTACTTGAACAAAAATAACAAAATATGAACCTCAGACAATTTATGTACAACTTTGAGCGCAATACTCAACACCTATCCGAAAATTTGAAAAATATAAGAGAAAATTAAACAAACCTTGTCGTTTTTTTTAAATCAAACTTATTTGCATAAATACTTGCTTCTCATATATATATATATATATATATATATATATATATATATATATATATATATATATATATATATATAAAGAGAGAACAGTAAGATATATAATCCTGTGTTCTTATAGATATTTTTATTTTTACAAAATAGTGCTCAATGTAAATTTACAGAGCATTAATATTATAAATTAATTGATTTAAAATATGTTTTTTCCACTACACAGTTCTAACCATGTTTCAAAAATGGAATGTCCGAATTTAATTTTGTAATTAAATTAAAGACATTAGTTCCATTTCATCCTCAAGCGAATTTTGGAGTAACTTTTAAAATTACTGGGTTTTAAAGACACAGCTAAAATCATAATTCACATTTCCAAGGTTACAGATAAATCCACTTCAACCAGACGAGGGGTGTTTGCGTGTTCATTATGTCTGTATTTTGATGTATCCGTTATTAGCTATGTTTTGGTAGGGGCTAGGGATGTATTCTTCAATGAAATCTGACATCCGTTAAATGCATGTCGTCTGGATTTTTTAAAAATTTTATTGTTAACGGCAAAAATTCTTACGGCATTTTTTCTATTTAAAGATTTTTTTTTTTTTTTTGTTGGGAGTATTCAGGTTAGAATACGTTTTATTTAACTACAATATGTGTGTGTGTGTGTGTGTGTGTATATAATTTCAAGATTTTATTGTCTTGGGTGACTTCTATCTCACTGAACCAACGGAATCACATATTTCGTGCTCTTTACTCTTATATAGTCTAACCTGCAGTGACTTCCATTGTTGTTAAGTCCATTCAAAGAGAAATAGCCGTGTGCAGTCAGTACAAACTGCAGGTGTTCCTGTGATTCAATTAAATGGCAAATTCATTCGATTAGGTATTGGTCTGGCGTTTTATGACTGCATAATTTTATTAACTGCGAGGAGAAAAAAGTGGCGGTGTTGTTTTATCTGTATCTCCTTGTGTAAACATGTCAGAAAATGTTTCTGAAATATTGCAAGTTCTACATTTACGCTTTTTTTTTTCCTTTGAAAGGCGTTTCATATTAACAGACACATTAAAGAGATTATGTTGTTTTCAGCCATATCTTCTGTCTTCAAATGCTATAAAAACAACAGAATCTCTAATAAGTTTGTTTCGATCCAAGTCCTTAAGTAAAGCGGTGTTACAAAATCAGTTTACATAACGATTACTGCTTTAAACATTATTGTATTATCTCCAGGAAAGCCAATTTCAAGTCAGACCGATATATAATGACCGTATACATGCATACACCGCCCACTATATATATATATATATATATATATATATATATATATATATATATATATAGGCAGCAAGTATACATAGACAAGTTTGATTTAAAAGAATCAACATGGTTTGACTGTTTAATTTTATTGTACTTTTCCAATTTTCGGAAAAAGTTTTGAGTATTGTGCTCGAAGTTGTAGATAAATTGTCTGAATTCTTTGGTTACACATGACGTCACGATAGACTATTTCAAATCTCCAGATTCACAAAGAATATCGGTATGCAGAGAAAGTAATTTTAACTGCTATACGGACACCACATCAGTTCTTGATAATGACTGCGAAAGTTGAAAATACTTTAACAAAAATAACAAAATACGAACATCAGTCAGTTTATCTACAACTTAGAGCACAATACTCTACACATTACCCGAAAATTAGAAAAATACAGTAAAAGAAAAACAGACTAAACTAGTCGGTTCTTTTTAATCAAACTCGTTGTTGGTATATATATATATATATATATATATATATATATATATATATATATCCGCAGTTAATGTCCGAAAACTCCGGAACCAGATGGTTATAGAACGCTTCGTCTACGAAGCTGTGGAGTCGAGGTGCTAAATATAACATCAATCAGTTAAGTGACATATAAAAGTTGTAGATCCGTATTTGAAGATTTTTAATTCTTCGTTTGTACACGCATATTCCGCCACACACACACACACACACACACACACACACACACACACACACACACACACACACACACACATACACATATATATATATATATATATATATATTAGGTTGTGTCATAATTAATAATTTTTCAACATTACGAGTATATATTCCTTAAAAAATTCTTTGTATAGGTTTCGAGTACGAAAAAAGATATAGATTTCGAAAGAGCCCACATTACTTAAGGGAGTAATCGAGTCTGGCCTTGCTGTGAGCGCCCCCGTGACTGAAACCGTAAATTCACGCCATGCTACATGGTGGTTTCCCTAAAGGTAAAAAGGGAATGCTGGTTCAATCCCAACTGAGGAATAAATTTTCTTTAATAAGAATTTCGATGATTCTATCACGTTAGATATACATTTCCCTGTTTTAAAAAAAGCAGTAAAAAACATGAGAAAGAATTATACTCAAACACGTGCACTCGATAAAAAATAAAGTTTATAGTAGTATAAACTATCTATCTATCTATATATATATATATATATATTGTTTATACGTTATTTTTATAGATACAAATATTTAAGTAAATGCTTTCTTTATAATAAACAGTATTAATTACATTTACCGGCCTCAGTGTCCGAGAAATTTCATAGAAATTAGGCCTCCTCCGACAGGAATCGAACCTGTATCCTACATAGAACCGCCATATAGCCTGACATATACCATCTAGCCACAGAGTAAAATTTCTCATAACGTTTCCGTGTGGGATTCACGTTCGAATCCTGTCGGAAGAGACATATTTTCTATGAAATTTCTCGGACATACAGGCCGGTAAATGTAGTTAATACTGTTTATTATAAACAGAGCATTTATTTAAATGTTTGTATCTAGAAAAATAACGTTATAAAAACGTATAAACAGAAAACATTAAAATAATTAACGGACTTAGTGCATGTCATAATATATATATATATATATATATATATATATATATATATATATATATATATATATATATATATATATATATATATATATATATATATATATGCTGGGTGGTATATTAATATTTTTGTTTTATTATTTAAATTAAGTTGTAATAAAAATTAAGTTATAAAAAATAAGTTATTCCAAAATTCGCTTAAAAAAGAAACAGGACTAGGGACTTTAATTTAATTCTATAATTGAATTTGAAGTCTTTTAGTTTCTATTTTAGAAACATGGTAATCCCTGAGTAGCGATGGAAACCATATTTTTAAATTCGTATATATATATATATATATATATATATATGTGTGTGTGTGTGTGTGTGCTGCTATATATATATATATATATATATATATATATATATATATATATATATATATATATATATATAGGCAGCATATGTTCATTCAAACTTACTAGGTAGTCCTAAGTGGTTTAGCGAGACGAGCTTGCTAAACATTATACGACGTCAAATTTCGAAGTGCGCTGAGAGAAATATTTAATAAGATAAAAGAAATAAATAAAACTATGATAATATCTTCATGATGATTGTTAATAATAATAATAAATATTGTTTTTACAGGTAATTCAATTTTGCACCGAAAAGAGATTTCTTCGACCAGATACAGAGACTTGTAAAATATATTGAAAAATATTACTGTGAATCTAATAAATTTTCTTTATCGCTTTTTTTTAAGTATGTTACGCTTATTGGATTAAACATTTCTACTTGTAACCAAACTCAAAAGAAAAACATTGCTATTGCACTGATATGAAACTTTTTTTCCTGTTTATGCAATGGCGATAAGTTTCTTAATTTTATGAAGTAAGCTTGGAATCAGAAGGGCAGCCCCAAAAGCACATTAATGCACGATGAAAATAATAAAGGTCGTCCACAAGACCCTTACATGTACAAAAGTATCTCAATTTGACCCTTTATACTGAAAGTATTAATGGACATTGTATTAACTAGGTTATCACCATTCTATGAATGCCAAAACCTCACCATACAATTTGGCCTACGTTTTGATAAACTGTGTAATGATGGCATATATGTCATCAAACATCGCCAGGAAATTGCATACCACTTCAATAGAAAATTGTATACTTTCTATGTTGACCACAAAGCAGCATATGACCACATCAATAGAGAGAAACCGTCATCTAATGTCTGACTTCATTGAATGTCTAGATCGGATAGAAAAACTATATCGGTCTTCAAATTCTAACATGTCTGGCGAAGACCGCATATTTGCTGAAACATTTTAAACCTATTTCAAACATTATGCTTCAGTCTTAACCACCCCCGGTCAGTTTCTATTGCCATAGACAATAGATAGTAATAATTACTTTGGCCTTTTTCTTCTTAAGACAAAATCTTCTTATGATAAATACAATGCAGTAAATACAAAAGTCATCTACCCACCTCCCGCTCAACATTTCTTTCTCCAATATTCGTGCCATTCGTTCCTATTTCTGTGGTGTAGAACATTTTCCCTTGAAATGGTCTCCAGATATCTTCGCACTTTGTGAAACTAATTTAAATTCTTCTATTGCTACCAATGAATTCTATGTTCCAGGCTATCTTTCTATTTGCCGAAAAGATTCGATCATACATATGCATGGCCTCGGTGTTTATATTCTGGAAAATCTCCCAATTGTCTTGATTTTTTCAGGTGATACTTTCATGTGCTTTCGTTATTGCACTCTGTTAGCTATCTCTTGTTCCTTTATCGCTGTCCTTCTTCTCAGGACTGTAATATATTAAACAAAAGTCTCTCTCTCTCTCTCTCTATTAATCTGCGAATTCTTTTGTGTTTGGTGATTTTAATGCTTATCAAGTCAAGTGACTTAAGCGTAGAAAACGTGTCCATAAAGAGGCTAAGTTTTTGTTTGCCGATAGAATGAGGCTCTGTATAGCCTCTACTAATTTTGATTCACGTGACTACTGGTGGCTCTGTAATAGCGTATCTTTTATAGTCCAGGTTAGGACCAAGGAAGAACAACACGAACACAAGTGTAGAAATAACGAAGGTATATTACACGAAATAATAATACAAGATGTGGGAGGTGTTAGTATGACTGTCAGTCTGGTTTGGAGTGAACTACTATCGGCTCGACTCGATTCGGTATCTAGCCACCCCCCCACGAGTGTTGCATGTGGCACAAGGCCGAGTTTAACGTGGGTTTCTCGAGCCCTTAGGCTCGGCAAAAAATGCCCGTAGAACCCGTATAAACGGGAACGGGTTGGTTCGTGTTCCTCTCTGCTCAGAGGCAGAGAGTTCGACCGTCAAGCCGAGAAGCTCGGCTCGATTCGACCCTCTCTCTTGAGAGGCGTAGTATACATAGTGTTAGAAAGAGTTCATTCTGTAGTTAAGGACACATGAGTATTAAATAAGAGTAAGTCTTCTATTCCCCTTCTCTTCACTCAATTTAAGTTGTTAACATCTGCCGAAAAAGCAGGATGTTTTGCTTGTAAATTATCTGAGTTTCAATTAAATGATATACATATAATTCCGTCTATGGTTTCGGCTATCATCTCTAAAGTGGATCCTCAAAAAGCATGTGGACTTGATGAAATCCCTCCAATAGTCCTTAAAAAATCTGCTCATGTTCTTTCTACTCTACAATAAACGTCTTTCTTCTTCTTGCTTTCCTGCTTGTTGGAAATACTCTTCTGTAGTTCCAGTCTTTAAGAACTCAGGCGAATCGTCTGATCCTTCTAACTATTGGCCTCTTAGCCTTCTCCTTCTTTTTGGCAAAGTACTAGAGGCTGAATTGGTTAAATATCTCATCTTGCAGGGTTTTATTTCAGATAAACAATATGGCTTTTGCTTCTCTAGGTCAACTGCTGATGTGTTAACGATTATTGCTGAAAGAATCTATCAAGCTTTAGATAAGAATGGTGAAGCTCGGACTGTTGCTTTGAATATCTCGAAGAAATTTGAAAGGGTTTGGCATACTGGTCTTCTTCACAAGTTGAAAGGTTATGGTATTTTTGGAGGCATTTTTGAATTGATTCAGTTTTTCTTTTCAAACCTCGAAATGAATGTTGTCTTGAATGTCCACTCTCTTGGATCTTTTTGCATTAATTCAGGTGTCCGCAGGGATCTATCTTTGGATATTCGTCGTTCCTAAATTTCATAAATGACCTTCCTGATATTAGTGGTTCCATTAGGTCAAATTGGCAGCTGGTCTAAAAAACTACCTGCAGTCTGTTGTTAAATGGATCGGGGAATAGTTTTATAAATTCAACGTCTCCAAGACAAATCTTCTCTCTTTTATTCGTCTGAGAGAACACTTTTTACCTTCCATCAGCATGGCTGATGCTAACCTCCAGCAGAGGTACTCGCTGCGCCTTCTCTGACTAACGTTTTCCGCTGACATGAAGTGAAAAAAGTATATTGAATCAACTGCTAAATCTGCAGCTAGGAAAGTTGATTCACTGTGTTATGCTAGACAATATTTCTCGACAGAGTCTATCTTACATATTTATAAGTCTAATTCGTAGTTGCTTTGAATATTGCTGCCACATCTAGCCTGGTACTCTTACTATATATTTAGAGATTCTTGATAAAGTCCAAAGAAGAATCTGCAATGTTATTGGTTCCGACCTGGCATCTTGGCTTCAGTCACTTTCCCACCGCCACAATGAAGCTTCCCAGTGCCTTTTATATAAATACTTTCACGGTATTTGTTCTAATTAAATTCCCTCTATGTTACATAAACTTTATGAATTTAAACTCAGTACTAGATTGGCGGTAAGGTCTCATCATTTTGCAGTTGAAATAGCTAGACATAACTATAAGTTATATGCTAGCAGTTTCTTATATCGCACTTATAACTTGTGAAACTTTACTCCAGTTTCTTGTTTTCCAAGTAACTTTGATCTTTACAAATTTAAACACAACGTGAATCGTTATCCACTGTCTTCTTAATTTTTGTTCTTGTAGTATCGTATGTAAATTAGATAGACAAGTATAACTAGAGAACTGGCGAACATAAGGAACGGCTCTACCTAGCAAACCCGGTTGCTATTCAGGACACGGGGAACTGTACTACGACTACTACTACGCAGAGAAATATGCAAAACATTAAAGTTCTTTATTGTCCTTTCTTCTTAATAGCATATTTTTCTTATAATCGCTAACACACAATAATCCCTTGTGTTTTAATGGCTTTATTTCGTTGCTTGGTGTGAAAGAAAAAAAATAAATAAATAAAAAAAAAACTCACCCGGAGTACAAGGAGGAAAAGAGATCCCCAATCTATTTTTCCTAGACTATATACCCTGTGCATACACAGTCACAGATGTGAAAAGATGGCCACTAATCACTTAATTAACTAATACAGAACAGCTTTCCTGCTTTCCCTCCCGAAGTCAATGTCCTGATGACGAGGGAGGCTATGCCCGTGATATAGGCATTCATTAGTTTGGATACGAAGGATGATCTTGAACAAAAAAGCAACATTATCTAACAAGTGCTCCAAGAAATAAGACTAAAAATATACTTTTCCAAAACATAAACTATGGTCCTGAATTGTAATGGAAGCAATGATAGAATTTATAAAGAAACGGCATACAATTAGTTATTATTATTATTTAACTGAATTTATTTACTGTTATTTTTATTTATATATTTTATATGATGAAGTAGAAAGGGAGATAATTCTTGTATTATTTAATATTGATGAAAATTTATATAGATTACTGAAGAGTAAGAAAAAATTCAAGTATCTATCTAAAACAGTTATCCATTTCGATTAGCTTAAAAAATAATAATATTAAAATGTCTTTCCTGAATTCAGTCTTTGATATTTTTTAAGTGCATTTTTTTTCATTTATCGGATTCAATATAGTTGTTTTGTTGTCAGAGTTGCGTCCCTTTAAATGGTATATTTCAGAGAAATGTGTTTTCAGTCCAGGATATTATGAAGCATATTCACTTATTCAAGGTTTCTTGTTTTGTTTTCTTTATGCCCTTATATATATATTATAATGAGGACACACACTACTCCCTTACTGTGTCAGTTGATCTGTTTACATGAGAAATTATATTTTAAAATGAACAAAAATATATCTTTCCTTTTAGTAGAAAATATTACGTAAAATTTTTGGGTAACTTGTTTTTTATTACTGTTTTCAAAATAGTTTTAAAAAACATTGGTATTGTTACTAAGTGTCATTTTACTGATGTCTGACCAATAAGTATTTCATATACTTGTAAAATAAAATATAAAATAAATGTTAAAAATATCACAAACATCTTCACTTTTGATTTAACCCGGTCCGTCGTCAGAAAATCATTTGCTTCCTCCATCCTGGGAAAATGACGTGAAGTAATTTTTTTAGCATAAAGTTTTACTCGTGTCCCCCTACTCTACAGCTTCAAGGTCTGCCGCTTCACTCAAAGCACTCTGGATACAGGCTCGCATTTAACATTGATGAAACGCTTGGTAAAAAAAAGAAAAAAAGAAAAAAAGAAAAGGGGAATCAAAATCAACTAATTTTTTTTTTAAATTAGAAAAAATCCTCCATTTTTTAAAATTATATCCAGGAGTAAAGGTTTGCCTACCGCTCGTTTCACCCTCGTCTCCGGCCTTTTAATTTAAACAGGAGAAGTTTATCCCGTGTTTGCTGTTTAGGGTTGGGTTTCCGGTTCCTTCTAAAGTCTTCTCATTCTCTTTCACTCTCAGTAACCCCTTGGTATCATCGCTTTCGCTGGTATGAATTGAGAAAAATAACAGGTTTATCCCATACAGACATCGTGGAATCTTCCACAACAAACAAGCCTTACCTCTTTTTAGGAAATGCACTCTTCCTATCTGGTAAGTAACATCCTACTTTCACATAAATATAACAAGTATTCATTGGTCAATCACCTCCAATCTTGCTTGCTGATTGGTCAGTTCCGACCAATCAAACCGCCTGCACGCGACCAATCTGTTTTTCCCGCGTTCTCCGTTTGAGCCTCCCACGTGGTACACGACCATTATAAAAACCTAACACGGGTAAACTTCCTCGAGTTTTTCTTTCCATTCATCTCTCTCGCACATCTCATTCCTTGCTAGCATGTGCCAAGATGTAACCTTCAGGAACTCCCGTCTTAGTCATTGCTGGCCAGACGTTAAAGACAATTACCAACATTCACGAACTCTGAAATCACTCCTGAACTTTTACCAACTTTGCAACTCACAATTCAAAACTTTCTTAATATGAACTCCGGTACAACTAATACGTAATCAAAGGGACACGACTCTGTCCTACCTTTTCAGTTCGCATGCATGTACATCAAACATTAATAAATCTAATTGTTATGTTTTGAAATCATTTCGTTCAGTTTTGTTACTTTGTATGTGTTATTTACGTCAAGTATAAACTGCATTGCGTTCACGCATTGTCCTTAATCTCATCTTTCTTAGCCAAATTTAAATATTGGTAACTCTATATATCAACATATATTGATGACTGCGACGTTCACAACAACAATGGTAATACAACCGCTACATATATTGGTGATTCCGTCGGGAATAAACAATAATGGTACCCTATCGCTACAACATAATGGTGTTTATGAAATTTTCATTGGTTTTATTTTCCGTATGATTAAATCTATAAATTTTGCCCATACAGTTAACTTTTGTCGCGTGCAAGAAAGAATACTGCTGCCTAAGTTATAAAGAAAAAGGACCTAAAGGAAGATTACATGAACGAAAATAAAAATAAAAACAATGTATTAACAACCTTATCCCCTCTCTACTTAATAAGGAGATATTCCGTTGTAGTGAGCAATGAACATAACGATGGTATATTTCATTATTAGGAATCGGGATTAGGCTTCGTGCTCGATAAATATATAAAATCACATTAATCATGTTTTATATTATAGAATAAATATATCTATTTTTTTTGTTATTTCAACTAATATTTTTACTATAAAAAACGATGTGCATTCTTATAAATTTAGAAACGCCGAAAGCAGAAACATATTTTCTTTGATCGCTATACAAAAAGAACTCCGAGAAAAATTAATAGATCCTTGGTATGTAAAACTAAAAGAAATTAGTAATGCTACCTCGGATTGAGGAATCGGAGAACCGAGTTCGAATTCCAGTCGAATCTATTACATTCACTTACGTGATAATATCCTTGGAAAAGGTATTAATCCTCTTCTTCTCTCCCCAGCTATGGATAAATAGCAGGACAGACTGGGTTCTATAGCCTTGCATGTCAACTGGTCTACCGCAGAAAGAAATGGCAACCTACTGCGGGAAAAAAAATCTGCTTCGTCAGTCATGTATCGAAAGCGTGTATCACGCATGGCACATGACTGACTGACATCTAAGGACTCAAAACTACAGGAGATTATCCATCCCACATTAAATAATTGGCTTAGTAAGGAAGATAGATTAAACGAAGGAGTTAAACCTTGTTTTTACTATATAGAAATGAGCTGTCAGTATATCAGTGAATTTTGTTTTACCAAGTTCGTATAGCAATTTCATAAAATCTCAGGCCAGAAATGCTATGAACAATACATATTAGACATCTTGGATATATAGAATTAGATTTCTATATTCTCTGTTTTAAACCTGTTAAAAGAGGATCATAACTAAGTATTCTCAGTTTGTGCTGAACCTATTAAAATCGGCTCCAGAGTTCAGTACGAAACAATGCTTTCTGATTGGTCCATAAATAATAATGTCATGTTTCTGCCGACGTCCGTACGGTTGGCTTTGAGTTGACCTGTTCATAGTACAACACGCCAAAATATGTAAACGTGTTCTCAAGCCTCCACGTGATCAAGAAAACTCATAAATATGAAACTTCGGCACGACTTAGTGAGTCCTTAAAATAATCAACTCGTCACACGAATCCATGAAACCCAACGTCCTCGCTAAAAGTTAATTTTTATTAACATCAATTTGGCTTGTGTAATTCAATTTCTTTTCAGCATCAACCCATCTAGTAGCGAAATGAACCAAGACAAGATTCATAAACCAACTCACTCAATATCTTAACAACATAAAGGAAATCGTGACTATATCAGTCGAAGCGAGACAACTCTACAGTAAGACAAGCAATCTATTTCATTCAATTTCACCATCAACATAAGCTGTTTAATTCCTTACCAGAATTATAGCATAACACCTTTTATATTATCCTTGATCACACAACCAAGAACTCTAAAGTGTTTTGAACAACTTTATTATATCGTGTGTACTTGTTATATAAAAATAATATTTGTTAAAATAGATATCTGCCTATTTGATTATTTATTTTGTTGTTTTTGTTGCATTTGATTTAGAAAAATAGTAGAGGATCGGTTTATTTTGTATTTGTCACCGATAAAAATTGGCTAACCCACTACGGATTAAATAGATGCCGAAAACGAGCTAAAATGTCAGTATGATGGCCGAAAATATCACATGAAATAGATTTCATCAAAGGATGTGGATTTTGTAATTGTCATCTCTCTGAAAAACCTTGAAACCAACCACTTTGCCAGAGGGGCCGTGGCAGAAGTTGGGAACAGACATTTTAAAATTGGATGGGGAGTATTACTTAGTCATAACACACTATTTCTCCTGTTACTTGGAAATAGCGCAATTAAGTCCACTATCAAGTAAAACAGTAATTGGATTATTGCAAAATATATTCGTTAGATGAGTAATACTTGACGAAATCGTAAGCGATAACGAAGGACAATTCACTTCACAAGCATATATTTCAAAGAATTCACTACACAATACGGATTCACACACACCACAATAAGACCTTACTCCCCACAAGAAAATGGACCTCCTGAAAGCGCAGTGAAAATTGTGAAAAAGAAAAATATTATGACAGCCAGACATATTCATCGCATTAATGGCATACCGTAGTACACCTGTAATTGCTACGGGAGTTAGCCCAGCAGAATTCTTGATGGGTAGTAAAATTAAAACCATTTTACCCAGTCACCCAAATAAACTAAAACCTAAATGGCCAAATTTACGGGAAGTAAAAGAGAATGATGGGTCATACAAAACAAGATGTAAAAATAAAATATGATAAGAGACATGGAGGTGAAAATCTGAACCCACTAAAAGTAGGAGATAGTGTTGGGGATGTGCAGAATTTATTAATTATGCTTGAAAGAATCAGAAGGAATTTGTGTAGGTTGCGTGACTTTCTGCATCCACAACAAATAAATAAACGAAATTTAAATACGATTAAGAACAAGACATATTCAATTAGAAACTAATAAAACATTTATATACAATTCAAAACAATATACAAGCAGGATAATTGGTATATCTTATGTTGGCAAAAATGCGTATGATGTTTTAGGTTTCAGAATGTCTCTCTTTGTAATCGTTCGTTCATTTGCAGTCCGTTTTAGATTTGTGTTGGTATTAGAATTGTCAATATTAAGTGTCTTTTTAGAAGGAGTTCTTAAGGAGTGATCTACCTTTGACTGTAATGTTTTTAAGGTCGTTTGCACATTGATCTTTACTTAATAGGTAGTGAATATAATTCACTTTGGATAAGCAATGTTTGAGAAACGATGTCCACAGAGTTGGTTGAGTTTTAATTGTGAGTGAGTCAGCGTTGATGTACCTTTGCGCGGTAAAATCGTGATTTCGAGTGACGTGGAGTATGTTGGCAATTTCTCTGAGGGTGTTCGTCCCTGACTGCTTGGGTCAGTCGGTGTCTTCTTTTATAATCGGCTCACTTAAGTTTTGGCGCAATTTGGTTTTGCACGTGAAACTTTCAGATTATAGTGTCGTTGACCAATGAGATTTGTTGGTTCGTCTAGTACGGTTTTAATTGGTTGAAGTTTTCCGTACGTAGGCGTAAGAAATAGACTGTTCTGTTACTAGGGGTGATAGATAGGAAAAAGACGAGTCTACAATAGAATTCGAGAGAAAAAGGAGCAAGAGAAAACGTGCAAAAACACTGGCACAGTAATAGCAGCAAATAAGGAAAATAGAACATACACAGTAAAGATGAACTCTGGTGAATTCCTAAAAAGAAACAGAAAACATTTACTGTCTATTGAAGAAGAAGAACGTAATACTTTCCAATAAAAAGAGGAAAGGAAAGGAGATCTAGAAAAGGACGGTTAACACAAAACCCGAAATACTTAAAGGGCTTTGTGTGAAAATTAAATCGTAATAATAATATCTGGACAAAGGGAGGTGTTGGATCAGTAATTGCTAATAACACTAATAATAAGGATTAAGGGTTATGACCCTTGTTGTTATCTGCCCTTAGGGACCGTTTCACAGAACTTCTAATATAGTTTGTTAAACTGTTAATAATACGTGTTTGTCATCGCTCCTACTATCCAAGCAGCAGCAACTCAGAAAGTTATGCATTTTCTGAGATGAATATGTCACCTTCGTGAACGAAATACTAGACACCCTGTAAAAATAAATGAGAGTGTAAAATGGGATGAGCGGGTAACATAACGACTATCAGGGCGGAGAGAGGAATCAGCGATACGAGTTCAAATTCCAGTCTAATCGCATCACTGCTCCTGGGACAAGCATGACCCTTACTCTACTCCCTCTCAGCTATGGGTTAAATAGCAGATTGGACTGGGCACTCTAGCGTTGAGTGGCAACTAGTTTAAGAAAATGAAAACTCTGAATTTCAGACTCTGGAGAAAGCACCGAGAAAACACCACTATCTTTTCCAATAATGGTAACGTTAATGTTAGGCCACCCCCCGCTTTTTTTTTTTAAGGAAACGTTCTACATTCACTGACTAATACCGTTGGTTGAAATTTATAAAATATTTCTTCGAAATCAATTTTTCAGTTAAATTGTTTTCTCAAGTCCAGTAGTTGTCCAGTATTGATTACTTCCTTTCTTATCTTCCGTTTGAAGTTGTGTGGAACGTCAATATCTTGATTATGCCATTATTTTCTCTTCGCGTTCCGGGTGATATTCATTTTAGTTGTTGCTACTGTTGAAAGTCCACAAGTGATGTGGTTTCTGTTATTTGGTACATTGTTTTGTTTGTCATTCTGTAGCCCCAGTTCATGGCGTTCAAAGATAAACCAAGCAAAAACCTACAGGCTTCATATAGAAGACATGGCGATTCACTGATAATAAAGAAAAGGAATCTGAGGGGAGTCATAATCGCTTTCGTCCTGAAGGGTCATGTCATTACTTTTTTTTTTAATGTTATCAATTTAAAAAAAAAAATGCAGAAAATATTTTGTTATTTACACTATTACCATTCGGACTATTGTTCTCATCTTTGTTGATTTTATCACAACGTTTCGGCCATTGTCCTCTGGCCTGAATCAGGTGTACATAGATCTGGTTAACCTACAGGAAATTCTGAACTGAACCCTTTATTTAACCTGCAAGGGTAGACTCTTCTCGTTCTACTGCCCATATCTAAAATATCTCGTCTAGGACTACAGGACAATAGCTTAATGGATTAAACCGTTGGTTCATGAATTTGGTGATATAGTAATTGTGAGTTCAATCAGTGAACCAGGTAATGTATACATAAATTCAGTGGAAACAGGTCAATCAATAACAGTGCAGTACTAAAAATAAGAGCCAGATAAGATATCCCTAGAGAGAGGCGGGGCAACGAGAACATTTTACCCCTGTAAATTAAATAAATTCACCAAGAGGAAACATGTACATGTGCTGCGTGTGTAGACACATTTGATGAGATTTTATAAACTCCTGGTACATTTGATCCGCTAACAATTTTCGTGGACTCGTGTAAGTTCAAAGGAAAAATAAGACATAGAATTTGAACAAAGAAATTTAAAAAAAGAAAAGATGGGAAATAGAATGAAATGTAAAAAGTTCAAAGCAACCTTAAGTGTCTGTAGTTGATTACTTACATTTTGCATGCGTGAAAAGAATACGTCTTTTTGCTTTGAAAAGTCGCCGAGAAAAAGATCGATTCTTTCAAATCTCGAGCCGCCTGTAATTATCGTCGGGGGGCAATAATTCCAAAATTTCGCCACCTGAGATTATCATCAGAGGGCGGTGATCTAACATGTGTTAGCACTTCCTTTTAGTTAGACAATAAAGCCATGAGAGCCATGCTTTGCGTAGCATCACAGTATTTATGATAATAATAGTTATTATTTCCCTTGAGACTATCCACTAGTATTAAAGTATTTGTTCGTGAATTTGGTAAAATAGTAATTGTGAGTTCAGTCCCTGATCCGGCTAGAGTGTATACTTGGATTCAGTGGAAACGGGGCGAGCAATAACCGAGCAGTACTAAAAATAAGAGCTATTCTCTGATAATTGTGAGTTCAAGCTCTGGGCCTGGTTGTGTTGAAGATCCATATACTCAGGGTAAAAGAAGTGAACAAACGACACAAGTGTAAATAAAAAAAACAGTAAGCGCAAATTGGCACGAACATATTCCCTAAACTTGAAAAAAAAGAAAATCTAGTGCCGTAGATCGAATACAAAGTTCGGTAGAAAATTCCCTGTAAGTTATCGAGTCCGATAAAGAAGGCCGCCGAATACGACGGCCGATACGTTACTTATGAGTATAAAAACCAAGAGACGCGTGATGTTTCAAAGAGTAAAGTATATGCCATACAGTATAATGATTATTCTATGTCTCACAAGCTCCGCCCAAATAAACTTTTGGGCTGCTATGATGATTTAAAAGTCATTCCTATTGTAATTATACGTTTATGAAGGTTACCTAATAAATAAACGATGTGCGTATACCGTATGTTTCACGTAGTTGAAAATGCTTTTGGAATTTTGCCATTTCAATATATTTTTGTTTTCTTTTTTTAAGTTAATAAGAAAGAACATCGGAACCAAAATCTTTTTTTTTTTTATTGTCGGGGTGGGGATACTTAATAAATTTAGAAAATTTACATTTTATATGCTAATGCTACACATAGGATCTTTTGCTTTTCCCAATCACTACAATCTTGATTTCTTCGACTTCGAGTCTAGGGTTAACCGTTATCTTTCCTGAACTTAAATTCTTGTCTTTTCTTACGCTCATACAACACCACATAGTAACACTCTACCTTGAGTGGCTCTTGGGACTTGTATTGTGTAAACATTATAAAAAAGAATGATTTCAATTTTCAAGTAAGAAGATGCTGTGAGAGTCTATTGAGGTTTAAAGGTGTAAGGGAGATAACTCTTGCTTGGATAACAACATGATGTGGAACTCTTTACTCAGGAAATGTAATTATTTTAGCGAAAAACGTCTCAGTCATCTGTGGGGAAAATGCCGATTATTTTACATAAATTTGGCTTTTAAAAACGTAATTATACACCTTTATTCCTTTTTATTATTAAAATTACGTAAACCTTATTTCATTCCGTTCTGTCTGATATGAAGAAAAACGAATTATGTCGACTAAATTAACGCTGCAACAATTAATTATTGTGATTTTTTTTTGTCGGTATTTTTTAAGTCAATTCTGTCATTTTAATTTCAAATAATAGATCTGTCCTGAAATTGTTAGATTATTATTTCACAGTGTTCTTCGAGAATCAATTTAATTTGCTCTATTGATATCATTCTTTTGAATGTGCAAACAGAATTTTGTTTTCATTTTATTTTTAACATTTTTTTAAACCACACGTTGTTTGACAATATCTCTTTCTTTATTTTTTAGTCTCTCTACCTGCAAGTTTTTAAACTAGTTATTTTTTTTAAAAGTATTTTTAGATTGGTTCCTTTGGCTTGATTTTTTAAAAAAAATTCTAGTATTAAATTGTAACAAATATATGTCGATCTTGTATGGGTCAGCTAAGGCCATTCTCTTTAAAAAACTAAAACAGTTTTTCACTTTTTTTTTGTGTGTGTGTGTTTGGCTCTTTTTAAGATAAAGAAAAAAAAAATTGTTTTTTTAGAGCGATCAGTTGGTGCATATTTTCTTGCAAAGACATAAATAGTTTTTTAAATGCCACTCTTTTAAAAAAATTGTCTTTTTAAAGTTTTAAGTAGTTTATAGAATTTAATTAGGTGTTAATGATTAATTAATGTAAAAAATAAATCCTATGTATTTTATAATTCGTCTGCTTCTCGATAGGGCCAACGTTTTTTTTGCTTGTAGTTTTGCATTCACGTTTGTTTACCAGTACACAATGCCTTAGAAGATATATTTAAAAAATCCTTTAGTTTAAATAATTCAAAAATCTGGTCAGACAGCTGAACACTTTCTGTTCATTCTTGACATTGTTAGCACGAGGTTTCAACTGACATTTTTCATCCTCAGTCTTTTCAAGCTGATAAAAGAAGAGAAAACTTTTTGACCAAAACATTTATTGGAAGTACGAGTAACGATATCCTAGTTAAGTCAAAACTGTGTTTTGTAACTTCAGCTTAAATTTAAAACATTAAACAATTTGTTAACAAGGGGTCAAGTTCAGATTCCTGCAAATGCTAAAATTCCATCTCTAAATTTCTATGGATTGAAAAGAGAGGGAGGGAATAAAAAAAAAGACTTCAGTTGTCTAAATAGAATTTAGAATGTTAATGACTTGTTACAAAGTTATAGACTATTCTTTTAGTTATAATTTTTTTTCAGTATACTGTCAGTGTGATTTCAAAATTCAAAATATTATTATGGATTACTCGTAATTGCATGCATGAGTCCCAGTATAAATAGTTATAAATAATTATTAACCCATTTTATCATTGTGATATTTTTGCATTATATCAAGTATTAAGAATATAGTAACTAGGGTCTGCAAATTGGAGGAGAGAGTTATCAATAATAATATTCTGACACTGAATCCACAGTTATTCCCTTTTAACCCTCTCTCTGTTTTTTTTTTTATTTTAAAATGTACTTTTTATCACATAAAATTTGGTGAGGCACAAGCAAATTTTCATTCCAAAAATGTGGCCCAGCAAAAAAAAAAATGTTTGGGAACCACTGTCTTAGAAGTTTGCAGTGAATTCTTTCAGAAAAGAAACATGATTTGAAAGAAATTGTTACAATTAAACTAAGTATGCCCATTTCTTTGACTATAATTACCTCTGCTGTATGATTACATAATGCTGGAATTCATGAAGTTAAATGTAGTCAATAAAGAACTTTCAACCCACTACAGCAAGATAGGTACAGATTTTATCTTCATAAGGAATTTGAGAAAAAAACCTTTATGAATTTAAAAAAAAATAATTTTCAAACCTTCAACAACTAAGGAGTAAGCAATGATTTTTTTTTTGTATGTTTTATTATTTTCTGGTTGTCATTCATTTTGTGGAATAATTAAAAATAGATATGGAAATTCACTGGTAATAATTACTTTTATTTACATTATTTACACTTGAAGTATTTTCCTCATCTTTGTTGTTATGTTTAGAATGTTTTGGCCACTGTGCCCTCCAGCCCTACCTAGGCATCTCTTGATCTGGATAACATTCAAGGAATTTGAAACTGAACTCTTTATGAAGGTAGATTGTTCTCATTTTGCAGTCCCTGTCGAGATATTGCTCAACTCTGTTTACACTGATTTTACCCAGTGCAGGGATTGAATACACCATTACTAAACCATCACATTCACAAGCCAATGCTTTAATCCACTATACTATTGTCCCATGAGTAGTACCAACTTAGACTCAGTGTAAACAATGTAAGCTAAAACTGTGCAGGACTAAAAAGGACCAGATGAGATATTCCTAGACATGGACAATAGAACAAGAACAATCTAACTCTGTTGATTAAATAAAGTGTTCAGTTTGAAATTCATTGAATTTACCTGGATTGACATCAAAAAGGCGAGAAGGCACAACAGCTGAAACATTGTGATAATAATAACAATGATGAAGACATTAGTCCAAATGTAAATAATAACTCTTCATCCCAGAAATTCAAACAGAAGATATATTTATCCAATGCATTGTCTATAATTAAGTCTTATATAATAATGAATTGGAATCTTAATAAAAAGGCCTAACAGAAGACTAAAACCATAGTCAAGTCTTGACACTAACCATAGCCTGTAATACTAGAAGTAACTTCAGAGACTTATTAGATGTTGTTGTTTTCTTCATATAAGAAAGTCACAATTTTGAGGTGATACTGCAAGTCATGACCAGTGAAAGGGCATTGTGTCCCCCACCCCACAAAAATCAGATTCATATAAAATACAAATGTTATAGCCTAATTATGTACAATAATGTATCATATGCAATATAAGTGAACAATTCAATTAAAAAATTGAAAATAAATACAATATATCTAAATAGAAATTAGAGACATGTCATAATAGATCATTCTATTGTAAATAAAACAATAATATTTTGTGGCAACTTTTAACATCAACTTGAGATTTTTCTTGTTAAAAAGTTGAATAATTTTTACACATTTAACATTATAGATAAAAAATAGTGAATTTTATATAGTTTTTTTTTTTTTTTTTTTTTTAGACTAATGTCAAAATCTGCAAAGATTTTTCATCTTTTAATAGTTGTGTTTAGTTTAATTTGAAATGTATATAAATTTAGGTAGAAAAAAAGCAAATGTTGATAAGATTACAAAGCCTGCTCAGAGCCCCCAATCAAAGTAGGCCTGCTGCAAGTTAATATAAAGAAAGGCTCCTTATTCTATGAAGTGGATAGATAGAATACTTGATATTACTACTTATCTAGACTATTAACTTGTACAAAATAAACAATGAGTTGTTGTTTATTTTAATTTTTTGAAAATAAACATTTTTTTTTGTTTTTCTTTTTTTAGAATTTATTATACAAATACCCTTTGGAACGGTATGAATCTACTTCTCCTTCTCTGTGGGTTAAAGATTAAGTCTACTTTTTAATTGCAATAATTCACAAAGAAATGATTAAGCAAAGAATATGATAAAGTGATATTGAAGTCAGCTTTTTAGGTCTTAGAAATTAAGACTATGAAGAATATAGCCAACTTTTAACCACATTACATATAGATATATCTCTATGGGAGAAAACGTTAATTCTTTTGAATGTTATACTTCAGTCAGTTCATGAGCTGGAAAACATTAAATGAGGGTAGTTGCTAAGCATCTGGAATTCATAATCCTCACATATAAAAATAAACAAAAAATGCCCTTTATACAAGAGGTTGATGAAAAGTTGTCAGCCTTAGCCAAATGACCACATATCAAAAAATCTTTTGAAGGTTTTCTTGGTCAGACTGAGAACTTTTCAGCATAGTCATATTATTTACAATCTTATTTCACACACTTTAACTACTTGTCCTTTCATATTTCTTAAAGTAAGCACTCTACACCTAGAGTTATGAATTGTCTGTGAATGAGCTTCCAGTTCACTCAGTGATATTGTCAGTCCATTATTTTTCCTCTGCTTGTCTCTTCTTCTTTTGCCTAAGGTGATACTTTTTGGAGTGGTAGGCACAGTGGAGTAATGGATAATGGCTCGGATTGAGGAATCGGAGAGCTGAGTTCGAATTCCAGTCAAATCCCTTACATTCACTTATGTGCTAATAACCTTGGGAAAGGTATGAATCCTCTTCTCCCCACTGCTATGAGTAAATAGCAGGACAAACTGGGTTCTATAGACTTGGATGGTGACTAGTCTACTGCAGAAAGAAATGGCAACCTACTGCAGGAAAAAATCTGCTTCGTCAGTAATGTATCGAACAATATATGATCGCCTAAACATGTATCACACATGGGTCATAACCGAGTGGAAAAGATTGTTGGCTCTTATGATTTGGACATACCGTTTCAGTTTTCTCTTTTTGTTAGTAGTTCCAATGAGCCTGTTCCTTTTTTGGTGTTTTATACTGCATCATTTCTGATGTGATCTATATAGGAATTCTGGTGTTAATGTCCAAGATTCATAGTTGTACAGAGGAATTAAGAAAGCTGATGCAGACAGCAGTCTGATCTTTGATCTCAGGCAGAGGTTTTTGTCTTTACAGATATTTTTTAGTTTTGCGAAAACCACCACTATTTGTACTGCTCATGAAATTATTTCTATTCTGCAACTCTCTTTGTGATTAATCTTGCTAAGATATTTGATTTATAGAATTCTTTTCTTTTATGTACCATGTTGCCTCAGGAACTAGGCGATCATGGCCCTCTGCATCTTCCTGTCGTTTGTAGCTCCCCCCTAATAAATTCTATCTTTATGATATTTCTCCCAAACCTTGTTCTACCATTCATTTACTCAAGCCCATCAAGTGTTGTTTTCTTCATTTCTTTCCCTTAATCTGCCCTGTGAGTATCAGATTTTCCAAGCCCTCCATCCTCATTACATGCCTCAGAATTTCAACTCCCTCTTCCTGATATTAAGCATGTTTCTTTTTCCCATTTTTTTTCTAAAACCTCATTATTGCTCATGTGTATGGTCTATGGTATCCCCAGCATTTTTCTGTTGAACCACATTTCTGTTGCTTCAAGTCTCTTCTTTGTCTTTGAGGAGATTGTCCAGCATTTACTGCCATATAGTAGGACAGATGTCATGTAACAGTTCAGTACTCTTTTCTTTGTTTCTAGCAAAGTTTCTCCCTCTTAATACTCTGCTTAGCTTTTGGATTGTATCTTTGGCTATCCTAATATGTTTTCGGATCTCAGTGTCACACTTTCTGTCCTCTGTTAAAACACTTCTTATATATTTAAATTTTTGTACTTGTTTGATTTTAGTATCTTCAATTTATAATTTGCATTTTCAGCTCATTCCTTTGCTAATAACCCTGCATTCTGTCTTCTTGTAGTTTATATTTCATTCTTTCTGCAAATTTTCCTTCATTACCTTCTGTAGGGAGCTTTTGTAGTTTCCTTTCCATGTCTGCTGTCAACACCATGTCATCTGCATAACTTATGTTAAGATTCTATAATAAGAGTGAAAATATTTCATTTTAAAACAAATTAAAATATTGCTTGTTCTGTTATTAGTGACTATTCAAGCAGTGTAATTGTTGTGCATACATACATATATATATATATATATATATATATATATATATATATATATATATATATATATATACACACACACAAGTATAGGATTGGTTTATACAGAATAAATTCCAATGACCAAAGAATACTATTCTTAAAAGAGTGCTCAATACAGAATAGACCAAATATAATTTATTCGAAAATTATATCATAAATATGTTATAAAATCATTACAAAAATAGCCATTTTGTTTCAACACTTCTGGTGATGGTGTTGAATTATAAAATTAAATAACTGAAAAATAAAATAAGCACAAATAAAATTAATATATTCATATTCATGGTCATGACATTAAGTTGTCTAAAAATATTAACCCTGGCAAAATCAGTTTCCCACTCTCCTTCCCATAAGGACCCAGTGGAAACTTTCACACACACACACACACACATATATATATATATATATATATATATATATATATATATATATATATATATATAAAATTTTATTTTTTTTTATTTTATTACATTTTTCCAGTCTGCTTATAATTTATCACACATCTGGATCAAATTTGTAAAGAAACTGTTTAAATTTCATAATGTTTTTGATTAAGTCCTTTCAACCATCACTAATCATCATCAGGAAAGTTAATGTTATCAATTAGAACAGAACATTTTTCATTGATTCCATTCTGGCATTTTTATAGAAATGATATAATTCTAATTATTCTATGATTAGATATCATCATAGAAAGTGGAATTGGCAAGTAGATTTCATGCTTTAGCATTTACTTTGCACTAATACCTTTGGATAAGGCTTGATTCTGTTTCTTCTCCACACCTACTATTATGGGTTAAATAACAGAATACACTGTGCTTTTTAACCTTGGATGGCAGCCAGACTAGGAGAAGTGTGGAGACAGCAGAAAACTACTGCAAAATCTTTCCCAAGAAATACTGTTAATTCATATGTAATAAAGAAAATGAAGCTGCGATCACCTATATATTGAAAAAAAGAATTCTGTTATCATGCAGTTTTTGTCTGTCAATGTTATTAGTTCCAACATATTAGATCTTGTCTCTTTTTTGGAAAAAAGACATTTGTAAGAGAAGGGAGAAAGAGAATTTTTTTTTTTTTTTTTTTAGGGATCTGTTCTTAGTTTAGAGTGGATTAAATTGAATTATAATATTTTACCCTTTAATGCAGTTGCTGTTTTTTTTTTTTCATTTTAACATCCTGTTTAAAATAGTGCAACTACTTTAGTTGCAGGTTGTTATTTAATGCTGTATAAAAAGAAAGCTAATTGAGGACTGACTTATTTATAGCTCTCAAGATCTATAAGTCATTGACCCTTCATAAGAAACAGAAATAAATGAGAAAAAAAAATTGCCTAATTACATTTATGAGAAACTTTAGCCTCAGAATAAGTGTTGCTTATATGATTAATATTTTCATTTTCAGTGTATTGGATATTATAATATTTTTAATTTAATATATATATATATTCACACACACACTCACATACACATGTGGGAATCATTTTGAGACCATTTCTTTTCTTGCTGGAGATCTATCAGCAAAAATCTATCTTGTTTATTAGTGTGTTGTAAAAAATGGATGGTGTGTCAATAGGGAAATGTCTGATATCAATTTATTTTTGATGAAGCTTGCTTTCAGTGGAACCATTGTCAGTAGATCATTTTCAGTGTGACGTTTATGTGATGCTGGCTGCAACTCTCATAAGGTGATAGTTCTATTTTTTATTTTTTTTTATTGAGGAAAATGTTTTGTCTTCAGCTACATTAATGCAAAGTTGCTTTTTTTTTGTTTTTCTTTAAATGAAATGAAAAATAAAGAAATCGATAATGATAAAAAAAAAAATAGAATTTAAAAAAAAAAAAGAAAATGTTTGTCATCTCTTTCTGCTATTCAAATCTTAACCAGAACAAATTTTCAGAATGTTTTCTATTTAAAATTAAAAAAAACAACTAAAGAAAGAAAACCTTTTCCCTGACATTTTCATTGTTATATTTTCCCCATTTGTGGTAAACTTTTATACCTTTACTTTCTTTAAAACTTGAAGCAAAAAAAAAAAAAAAAAAGAAAAAAAATCACCGAAAAATATAAATAAATTGAGGTACATCTCTCTCAAAAATAAAAGAAAAAGACATTGATGTCTTTCTTTTTTGTGAATATTGGAAAAAATAATAAAATTCTTTACCTACACTAAAAAGTTTCCATTAAAATTATTTGAACAGAAACCATTAACATTTTAAAGTTGTTTCTGCAGATTTTTCAAACATCTCGTGTATATTTAAACATTTTTGGCTTATTGTGTTCTGTATTTTCTTTGTTCAGAAAGAAATAAAGAAAAAATAACTTTTTTTCTGACCGAATGTTTAGCTGACCTGACAAATATTAACAATAACAGAATGGCAGCCAAACAGAGATACAGAATGAATCAACAGACAATGGCAGTGTGGATGAATGGATGGACCTTGAAAGGAAAATTGTAAATATCTATAATATTATGTGTGTGACATTCGCACATTTATGGGGTAGGCTAGAAAGAGAAAGATGGATATTTGTATGTTTTTTTTATGTCTGTCTGCCTTCATTATAATTATTGTAGCCTTTCTTAAGTCTCTCCCTAAGTGTATGCAACTTCATAAAAATATCTTTTTCTTTTTTTTAAAAATTTTTATTCTTTTTTTTTCTTACTCTCCTGTTTTGCATACAAAATGTTTCCAGAAAGCAAACATCTTTATAAAATATAAGTAACTTCAAGAGCTGTTAAACTTTTACTTCAGCAAACAAAATTCTGTTTTAAAAGAAATGAAACACATTTCCTTTTATCTTTGACCTTTGCTGTTCTTGAGGTTTTGCTTTTGAGCATCTGTCCAAGACAACTGTTTGAAATATTTGTATCTATGAAGACTAAAGAAAAGGAAAATCCCCAGAGTTATCTTGGCTAGCAAAGTTGATTGAAGCTTCCATCTGTTAAAGTTTGAAATCAAAAAGGGTTCCACTAAAGTCTGTATACTATGACTTGCTTAGTTACATCCTTATGATAGTTATCAATTTTATGGCTACTTCTGCATTTTTCAGAGATGCATAATTTGATTTTAAAATTAATATCCAAGCAATATATTAAATATTTCAGATTTTAAAAATATTACACTTAAAAATCCAAAGCACTTTGAGATACACTACAGGCAAAAAGTTTGGGGATTACCCAAATTTCTTTAAAAATTAGTTTAAAATGAGATATTTTTGTATTTTAAAATAAAAGAAAATTTTAATAACTACAGTGTATTTGCTTTTATTTTGACAAAAACTAAGCAGTGACCTATAAAAAAATATCATACAACAGCATCATATTTTGTTTCTGTCAATAAAACCACCACCTGCCTTAATTACTGCTTTACAAATTTTTGTCATTCTTTCCAACAGTTTTTGAAAAAAAGTAGATGGCTGGCCTTCCCAAGCATTCTTCAAGCACAGAAAAAATCCCACTCCTTGGGTATTCTCTTCAAACTCTCCTATCCAATTCATCCCAGATTAATTCAATGGGGAGAGAGGTCAGGAGATTGAGGTGGCCAAGTTATAATTTCCAAAATCTTATTCCTTGTTTTTTGACTTGAAGTTATTTTGACATGATTTAGAAATGTTTTGGATTATTGTCTTGTTGAAAGGTGAATTTTTTCCAATTTTGCATAACCCAGATGGTATAGCATGTCTTTACAAAAACAAATGATATTGTTCTTTTTTTCATGATTCCCTTGTCGTGAATCAAATCTTCAGACCTCTTCAAAAACTCTATTGACAGATTAATGTTGAAAACAAAACATTGTTTCTTGTACAAAATATTCATAATTTAGCAAAATGCATTTTGGGCAGATGAATCCAAATTTGAATTTTTGATAGTAAGAGGAGCTGGGAGATAAAATGAAAGATCAAATCAAATTCACTGTATAGAGGGTATGATAGGTAAATTGTCGCCATTTTATATTTTTAATTTCATGCATGCATGTTGCTTGTTTTTGATTTTGTCAACTGCACAGCATAGCAGGGTCAGTTGGGTAGCATCTGTGAGAAAAAGAGCACCATGACACAATTCGCTTTGCCAGAAATTTGGAAATGGCATGCTGTATTGCTTGGCATTCGCACCAGAAGCTTCAATACGAACATTTCAAAGTATCTGGGTGTCAATCTGAGAACAGGTTCAGAGGATTCAGAAAGAGTTGGATGTGTTTAATGGTGTTTATGAAGGTATGGCAGCTTGAAAATCTCACTCTGATTATTCTGATAAGAAAAGAACACTTGAATTTGTTGGTGAGGGCTTCAGACCAAACACTGAGTCCTACATCAAGTGTCTTGAGGAGGTAGAGTTGCCCTGGATAAAGAGGGTGGCTGCTGGAAGACCCTATGTCCGGCAACAGGACTCTGCACCATGCCACACAATCAGGAGAACCCTGTCATGGCTGTCAGATAAATTCTGCGACCACATCACCCTTTATATCTGGCCACTTAACTCCCCAGACTGAAACCCCCTTGATTATTATGTGTAGGGTGCAGTTGAGTAAGAGACCAACAAAACTCCTTGTAACACCAAGGATGAACAGAAGACAAGGAATATGGCAATATTCACCAACTGTTTAGAAGAGTTGCAGGAGATTCTGAAGATATTTGGAGGCTGTGGTTGAAACCAATATTGATTTTATTGAATAAGTTTACTCTTTAATGTTTCAAGATATTTTTGTGTAATTTTGGTTATTATATCTGTTAAAATGAGATGTCAGTGCTATTTTCATTTTTGCATAATTTAGACAATTTATCCATTGCACACTAGTTATTGAAATTTTTAAAAAAGAATACAAAAATATCTCATGTTAAAGTGTTTTTTTAAGAGATTCAGGGTGGCCACAAACTTTTCACCTGTAGTGTATGTCTAATTGGATAAAACTCAATTTTCCTGGAAAAATGTCATCTCTATATTCTCATTATTTCTGTTTGAATTTTTAGGATGGGAAACATTTATTATTTATATCTGGACTGTTGCCCTCATCTTTGTTGTTAATATCATAATGTTTCAGTCATTGTACCCTCTGGCCTATCAGGTTGTTTTTGATCAGGGCAACCTTTAGTGAATTTCGAACTGAACTCTTTATTTAGTCTACAGGGGTAGATTGTTCTCGTTCCACTGACCATGTCTGCAGACATCTTGTCTAATTCTTATTTTAGTACTGCACAATTATTGTTTGCTCCATTTCTACTGAGTCCAAGAGGAGTAACCTAGTGAACTAAAGCATTGATTCATGAATTTGATGACATAGTAACTGTGATTTATGACCAGGTAGTGGGGAATTGGACCCCATTCATATCTCACAAAAATTATTTAATAGGTACTTCTAGATAGGGTTCTCTCAGTAGTAACCTGTTATATTTTGTTTTTAACATAGTAACTGCTCAGGAATAGCTGCATAAACTATTTCCTTTGAACAAAATGGATGATGACTTGGGTTTTTGGTTCAGACTGTGCATTTATATCTTTTTGTCTCTTTGTGAAAAATGAAATATTACACTATTATGATTCTGAAGTGCATTTTATTAGATAATTATTTTTTGATCAATAAATAAAAAAGTAGTTGAATTGTTGATGTTTCAATGTTTATTTACATCATCTTCACAGAATATTTAGTTTTTTTCTTATTTGATAGCAAGGTAAAATTTTTAATATTTAGTCTTTAAATGAATTACAGTCAGTTACTTTTTAGTTTCAAATAGATGGAATGGATTAATTAATCTATTTTATAGAAAAATCCTTCTTAGGCATCTTTATTTCAACAACCACTTTTATGAAATATTGGAATGAGACAATTTTTCGTAGAATGCTCTCAGCCTAAATTAATGGTCAGAAAAGGAATTTCCGGAACATTTAATAAAAGGTGTTGTTGGAATGACGATGTTCCAGGTAGATTTCTTTTTCTCAAAAGAACAATCATTCTGGCTCATTTATTTGGTGAAACCATGTTTTTGTGGAATAATTTACTTCTAATTTTTGTTTTTCTTTTTATATTAGAAAAATCTTCAGTGACATTTTTTTTTTGTTTTTCAGTTTTCCTTCTCAACTGTTGATGCTTTTTTTTTCAACTCTGTTCCTGGTTTTACATTCCCCAAATCCATACCACCATGCCAGCTGCAAAGATGGTAGCTGATTCCACCCAAAGTGATTCTGCCTTGGAACGGAAAAAGAGACGTCGGGATGATAAGGATTACCATAAAAAGAATAAAAGAGATGGCAACAGATCAAGACATAGTCACTCACCAGTAAGTCCCTTGGATCCATTATTCTCCCACTAAGACCTTGAAATTTCTAGACTATTGAATTGAAAAAGGCTGTGTTACCTGAAAAAGATTTGACAAATCCTTGAGGAGTAATTATTATTTTGGATTATAAGAATATGCCTTGATGTTAAAATTAAAATATTTAAAAAACATAAATACAAAGGATAGGAAGTTGTAGAGAGCCATGTTCTTAAAGGACATGGCACACAGAAGGAGATATGACTGATGCTGTCAGAGTAATTAACTTTGAAGAAAGTAGATTGTATTTGTTCTCACTTTTTATACTTTGCTGTAGTTTACTATTGACAAGAGTATTACTGTCATGCAGGAAGGGTTCATGTCTTTGGTGAAAAAAACTCCATAAGCCCAAAATTGGCATCAGTGCTCAAAGCCAAAATCCTCTATCAGTGAAACTTAAAATATGCTGACTTCATCCCTGGCAGTAGTGATTCAGAATGGGGAATATGAGAGCTGAGTTTGAATTCCATTTGAATTTATTACATTCACTTACAAACATACCTTTGGAAAAGGTTTAAATCCATCTCTTCTCCCTCCAGCTATCAGTTAAATAGTTGTACTTGTATCTGAAACAATCATTATCAGCCAAGCAATTGTTAATGCAATTGCAAAAAAAGTATTATTCTTACAATCCAAAATATATTTTGGCTTTAAATAATCTGCAAAGAGTTGATAAGTTATAAAAAACAAATCACGGGTACTGATTTTTTTTTCTTATCCTTCAGTAGCTTTTATCTTGACTTCAATACAAGTTATTGTAATAATAATTATTACTCATATTATACAATATTGCTTAGATCAAATGCAATAATAGATTAATAAATGGAAAGGTTTTCAGAATTTGTGAAAAAAAATGCGGTCCCTGATACATAGAACAACAGAAAAAATGAGGTTAACAGCCATATCACATTGAAACACTGGTTCTCATATGATCACCAACGTTTAGTAATGTTGAGCTTGGTGATTACCTAGATGGGTGATCACTAAGGAATACCAGGTGCTGTAAACTTGGATGTGCAGGTGGTGTAATGCATAACAGCTCTGAATCGGAAATCAGAAAACCAAGTTCCAATTTCAGTCAGCTTTGTTATATTGTACACATACTCTTGGAAAAGGTATGAATCCACCTCTTCTCCCTTCAGCTGTGGGTTATTAAGTATAACTTGCATCATAAAAATTATCATTATCTCAAAAAAAAAAATCTAAAAATATTTTATGGCTTTAAATAACCTGCAAAAAGTTGATAGACTGTAAAAAACAAACAAAATGACAAAACTTTCAGCATATTAAAATTATTAATGTCATTGAAATAAATTTATTAGTTTTAATAATTCTTATATTGATTCCACTAATAGCAAATAGCAATCATCAGGCTTAAAGAGTCATATTTATTGAAATAACATAAAGTATGGATGCCTCCTTTTCATGCATATAGTTTCATTTTTTCTTGGTAGATTTTTCAAAATAGTAATTATATTTTTTATTATACATACTTGTTTCTTCCTCATGTTTATTTCAAAATATGGAATGGTGGCAAACCAGCATTCATCAATTTATTTACCATCAAGTCCTGTGACACAATTTTCCAGGCATACAGATTGTTTTAAAATGACATACCCACTTTGCTTCTTCACCTCTCAAGTAGTTACCAAATATCTGAGATATTTGTTTATAAAAAAATTCTAATGTAGTGTTGTGAATTGTATAAATATATATTGTGTTATGTATATTTCAGTTTATTTAATAATGTTGTCATGAATATTTATTATTTTTCACATAACTAATATTTGAATACAATGTTCCAATGTTTGTTTATATATATATATATATATATATATATATATATATATATATATATATATATATATATATATATATATATAGATATATATATAACTATGTATTGAAAACGAATAATGAATTTCATGTTAAAAATGCTGTAAAAACAGAAAAACGGCTCAAGAACCCCTTGTCTAATTTTAATGAAATTTGAAACTGTACATGCCAGGGGTTCAAAGTTCAAAATACATTCATAAACTGGTTGGAGTTTTATGTATCATTTAAGCTGTATCTTGGGAATGCACATACACAAACTTACATATGAGATAAGAGTTTTAATATTATGTAGATCTTATTCAGTTTTATTTATTGTTTCATTCTTTCCAAGAATAATATGTTAATTTATGCTTTGATGATAATATTCTGTTTGATCATACTTACCCCAAAATATATGCTTGAATTCAGACTAAAGGTGTCTAGATAAGAAAGATTTCATCTCGCAATGCAATTATTTCTTTAGTTATCTAGCCTTTTGATGTGATAAGTTTGTGGGGGGAATATATATATATATATATATATATATATATATATGTATATATGCACACACAGGGGAGTGCTGAAAATTTCTCAGCCTGGTTCACTAACCGAAATCTGACCAAATAACCAATTTTTGTGTGAAATCCCTTTTTGTTTAGGCAGCAAATTTTTCAGTAAGATGTAAACCTCACACAAGTGTAGGGCAGTTGTTAGCTTAATTTTTATCTCAAATTTTTAAATATAGCATATACAGGAGGGGATCAGTAAGTCTATCTATATATCCAAATGGAGATCAATAAGTCTGAAGCTTGACATTTAGTCATTAAATGAATTTTGATCTGAAATTTTTGCTTTATAATAAACAATCTTTGTGATTAGTGGAGAAGCATTGGCTCAAGTATATTGAAAATGCATTAGATTATGGTTGTTAATATTTGTTGTGTATAATGAATGCTTTTTGTTTATCTTTCGGCTATAGACCAGTTGATGTATATGAAGAGGTACTGAAAAATTCTTACCCTAACCAAGAAGCTCTTCCAATAAAATAGGAGGTTTGGTGATATTTATGCTCCAAATGAGCAATATAGATGCAGAAGAATGTGTACCTGTGTTTTGTAGATTACACGAAGGTGTTCAATAAAATATGCCACAAATATCTGTTGGAATTGCTCGGCAACTTTGACATATTTGGGAAGGATATTAGAATAATCAAGAATCTATACTAGCAGCATACTGCCTGTATACAATAGAAAATGAGATCAACAGATATACAAAAAATAGAAAGGGGTGTAAGACAAGGATGAGTCTTCTCACCAGACTTATTCAACCTATACACTGAGATGATTCAGAGAGAATTAGAAGTCCTACTAGGATACATTATTGCTAGCCACAATCTTAACAGCATTGGATATGTAGATGATACAGTGTTGATAGCAAATACAGAAAGAAAGCTACAAAAAACTCCTACAGAAGGTAATGAAGGAAAGCTAGAAGAAAAGATTAAATATCAGCTGCAGGAAGACAGAGTGCATGTTTGTTAGCAAAATGATAAGCCCCAAATGCAAGTTACAAATGGGAGATACCAAAATTAAACAAGTGCAACAATTTGAATACTTGGGAACAGAGGATGGAAAATGCAACACTGAAATCTGAAGGTGCATTGGGATAACCAAAGATGCATTCCAAAAGCTAAGCAGAGTATTAAGAAACAGAAAAAAAACATTGTTAGAAACAAAGAAAAGAGTACTGAACTGTTATGTGATATATCCTCCTATATGGAAGTGTGTACTGGACAGTTTCCTCGAAGATGAGACTTGAAGCAACAGAAATGTGGTTCTACAGAAAGATACTGAGGATATCATGGATTGAACATGTGAGCAATGACAAAGTTTCAGAGATAATAGAAACAAAAAGAAACATCAGGAAGAGGCAGTTGAAATTTCTCCAGCACATAATGAGGAAGGAGGGCTTGGAAAATCTGATAGTCACAGGACACACTGAAGGCAAGAAGGATAGAGGAAAACAACACATAACACAGTAAGCTTGAATAAATGGATGGTGGAACAGAGTTTAGGAGAAATAACAAAAAGATAACATTTATTAAAAGTTACAAAGCACAGGAATTTGTGGAGAGCCATGATCACCTGCATCCTGAGGGGACATGGCACATAAAGAGAGAGGTTAACTTTTGGAAAGTGGGTTGAGTGAAGAACTTTTCAGCAATCCCTCATATATATCTATTCATTCTAAGTAATCTTATCCTATTTTTGTATTTGGTCATTTATATATTTGATGGCAAATCATGCCGACCTTAAAATTAAATAATTCTAAATTAAGGTTACATCCAGTGTGTGTATGACCATTTGAGCAAATTTGCAGTGCTAAAATAGCCCCCAAAATTCCCTATGCCACACTTTTTTTAAGAGAAAGTCTTAATTAAGGAAACTTCAAAGATATTGTGTTGAAGACTGCTACAGTTAAAGGGAAAAGGTCTTATTTGGTAAGAAGACAGAGCAAGTGATGACAGAAAATATTGCAATTATTGGTTTCTTTCAAGTGAATGCCTACTGACCATTAAATCAAATCTTGATCTTTGCATTTCATCTTGGATACACTGATTGGCTTATTGATGGCATTTGCCTGTCAGCCAGGTATTCTCCTCCTCCTGTCCATTTGTCATCTTGTCACACCATTTGTTATATTCAGCCAACAATTTCTTTCCAGGCCCCTTTATCATCAAATGTGAAAAAAATAGTGAAAAAGAAATGTGAGAAAAGAATGAAGAACATTTTCTCTTTTCTATTGTTTCCTACATTTCTTTCCTTGTTTTTGATGTTTTTTTTTTATCATCCTTTTCATTCTCTCTCTCTCTCTCTCAGATACAAAATGGAAAGAATACAAAAGAAAAGCTTTTTCAATTTGCCTCCTTTTTATTTTTGTTCAATTACTCTTTCCTTTATTTTTTTCTCATCTTCTACCCCAACAACCTCATTTTTTTCACCCTATCAGATACTGTCTAATCTCAACACACTTGCCAGCATCTAAATCTTGCCTTGTCTTCTTACCCTATCCCACAATTCCTACTCTCTCCTCCATCATATGCCTGTGATGTTATCTTTCATTTTGCCATACCTTTCTATCACTCTCTTTTCTTTCACCCTTTAACCATCCAATTTGCACTTGTATTAATGGTGGGTGTGTACAAGAGCAAAATTACTTGCTCCTTACTGCTGTCATTAACTATCCTTCTGTTGACATCTCATTATGAGGGTAATCTTTTAAAGACAAGAAAAAAAAATCTGCTTTCTTAACTTTTCTCTATAAACTTGTTTGGTGACTAAACTAAGGCCAAATAATGATTTTTAGGGTTTTTATTGGTTTTTCTCTTTGATCATTGATTATTCCTGCCTTTTCCCTCCTAATTACTTTTGGACATTCTAACAGTAGCTTTAAGGACTAATCATAATAAAAATGCACTATAACTTGACTGAAATAAGAGATTTTTTTTTTTTTGATATTGAAAAAGGTTTGTATATTTACTTCTCTTTTTTTTTTCCTGGACACTTTACAAAGACTAACATAGAATTTTGTATGTATTGTCTTTATCTCCGATTCATAATTCCTTGAATTCTTCTTTGCTTTTTACCTTTTAATTTTAGTATTTATAATAACAGCTTTCATCTTCTCATTATTACAAGGACGAATATTAATTTAATAAAAAAGACTAATGTTACTTCACAAAAGAGATAACTTAGTGATATTGATAGAAATGGTTGTGCTTTATATGCAGCTACGCCTGCACCTTGCGGGTCAGAGATAGGCCTGAATTGGATACTTAGACAATTGTAATTACTATTTTTTTTCCATAATCCAGAAGTTGCTTTGTTTATATCTTTCTTAATTTTGCTGTTCATAACAAAAGCTTTGATCCTTTATTTTTGAACAGTAATGATCAGAATTAAAGAACCAATAGAAGGGAGATCGTTCTTTGATCTTAACATAAAATGATAGTATTAAAAAAAAGTCAAAAGAAAACTCTCTGATATTTGCTTACTCTTTAATCAAGAATTGTTTTCATTCTTGTTTTTTTTTTTTTTAAAGCACCAGCTTTGATCATTTGGTCTTATTTCTAACAATTAATAAGAAACAATGTTTACAAAAGAGAGAATTCTTTCAGAATAAAAAGCATAACTCTTCCTTCTGTAGAAACACTTTTGTATCAACAAACCACCCATTTTTCAACAGTCTTGGTTCCAGAACTTTGTCAGATTATCCATTTTGTCAGACAAACAAAAGTCATATAAAAATTCAATAAGACACTTCTCATGTAATAATTGTGCATCTTTTGTATCTTTTCAACACCATTGACTGTTAGAAAAATATATTAAACTATTATTAAATATAACACTACCTGTGGCTATCCAATGAATTAGTGCAGCAATTATCAGAGATTCATATGCTTGCAATATCAGTTGTGTATCTGTAACTGAATTTCAGTCAGTCTTCTTTTTGAAATCCTTAATTTTTTTCCTAATGTTTAAATATTTTCTTCTTGATGTGCATGTGTAGTCACATCAATGTAAACATCACTTTAATTCAATGAACTAAAGGATGAAATATGTCACACAAAACCTTTTTCCACTTTGTCATAGATTTCCTTAAAATCGTTCTTGATATATAAAAATTGATATATTGTTTTCCCATATTGTCCATATGTAAATAAATATATGAATGTGGCTATATATATATATATATATATATATATATATACCCATATTCATGTACAGGGTGTCCATAAAATCTCCTTACAATTTAAAAACTTATTACAAAAGCAAATGAACAAATATGTGGAAATTGTTACAAAATGAGGAGAGTAGGTATTGAAGTTTGTTTTTTTAACAAATTTAATACACCTCTGTAGGGGCACCATTAGTTGTATGAAGTACATCAAATGGTACTTGATTTCTTGCCATGTTTTCTGTAGCATAACCTCATCAATGGTTTATCATTTGGCTTGTGTGCCTGTAAAAATTGCACTTTGTAAGTGTACAATTGCAAGTTCTTGTGTATAACTTTTTGTACTGTTGATCAGCTGTAACTGTACGGCTGAACTTTGTTGGAGAGCACTGAAATGATTGTCTTAGACGATTCATGTCTTCCTCAGATGTTCTTGGTTGTCCACTCTTCCCTTTATCCAACACTGTCCCTGTCTCCATAAATTTTGTGCCATGCATGAATTGATGGGCGTGACAGTGGATCTCTTCCATACTTAGTTCTGTAGCTTCTGTGAGTCTGTGTATCCGAAGTTGTTTCAATAAACCATGACAAACTGTGGCTTTTCTTGAGGAGTAGCCATTTATATAGGAGTTCATTTAAGAGTACCTCTTTCATCAACAGGATACCTGAAATATACAAATCCAATATGATTAAAAACTTTGATAACTACTGAATACATAGAACAAATCTGATTAAGATATCTCATCAATTGCTTTTGTAATATATTTTTTAAATTGTAAAGAGACTTTATGGACACCTTGTATATTTTATATACATTATTATTTAGATAACTGAGTGTACATGCCTATCCTGATTTTTTTTTTTTTTTTTTTTATCCATTATTTTTATGTTCAAGAGCTGAATGGTGGACAATGGTCACAGTGTCAATTATACTCTTCATTGTTATTTATTCCTCCAGGCCTCACTTTTTTTTTTTTTTTTCAGCCAGCCTTCATACTTGTCTATTCGACTCACAGATTATTTGTCATTGACCACCTGTGCTCTGTTGGGCCATGTCTATTTACACTCTTTCCCCGTTAACCATTTTGCTTCTCCTACTATTACCATTTACCTTTTGTTGATTAGGTTGTTCCAATTGCTTAAAAATCCCCTACCATCTCCATGGTGACCAGACAGTGAAAGGTCATTAATAAAACTAAATGGGTTGATGGCATGACCTGATGCAATTTGGACTTCCCTTTTTTTTATCATTTCTAATCAGTTGTTTCCAGTTTCCATTTCATGTGAATATTAAAACTTTTTCGTGTTTTCTTCTTTGACGGATGAGGTCATTTTGTTAAAACTTTCATGTCATTTTATGTGTAATGATCCATTCCAACTCAAATACTGTATATACTGTAGAAATGGAAATATATTTCACAGACTTGTATACAAAATCCTATGTATTTTCCTTTCATTATATAGGTATGGATATAAACAACATATTATGTTTGTTTATACTGTTGTGCATGCATGCAGATAATTTATATCTTGGGTATGCCTTGAGGCTGATATTGTTGCATATTTCTCACAGATGAGAGGCATCAGTGTTCAAACCACTGATCTTCATAGCAAACAGGACTTCCTCTGTTGGAAAGTTGGTATAACAGGCTTTTCCTACTCTAACTATTTAGTCTTGTGTTAGATTTCACTAAACTTAATAAACATTGTTACATATTATGTGTATATATACAGTTAATTGTATGGACATATATACAGTGTGTGTGTGTGTATGTAATATATATATATATATATATATATATATATATATATATATATACACACACACTGAATGCAAGTATAAAATTCATCACTAAATAAACAATTGCAAAATTCACACTAAATACAAATGTAAAATTCATCACTTAGCTCATTGATGTTGCCTTCAGCATGCCGGGTTTCATAGACAGACCCCCTCCAACAAGTGCTCCATCCACATATATATATATTCTGATGAGTGGATGGAGCACTTGCTGGAGGGGTCTGTCTATGAAACTCGGCATGCTGAAGGCAACATCAATGAGCTAAGTGATGAATTTTACATTTGTATTCATCCTATATATATTTTACTTAGATGTATGTTAATATATTAGATAGCCATAGAAATTCATTTGATTTATTATGTAAAGAAAACTTTTTTGTATTAACTTAATTTTATTATTCAGTAAGTTTGTAATATTAACTTTACTTGAGGAAAAGTTGTGCTTTCAAATAACTCCATGCTTTGAATATCTGAGTCTCAAGTTCCATCCAAACGTCAAGTGGAATACATGTATACGATGCATTGTTATAGAAACTAGAAAAGTGGCTGGCTCATTCTATGGAAGTATCTGACACCTGACATGTTTTATTATTATAAGAGATAAATTAGGCCAAAAATGGAGTATTTCTGTCATATACTGGACTGAAGTTTCTCAATCCTCATTTTCCAGCATTAATGGAGTTTAAAATTGTTTATGTAGTTTTGTGGTGGAAGTCTTAATCTCCATTCTGCAGCCTCTTTTTCAAAGGTGCAATATTGTAAGTCTACATTGATACTCTATGGCAAATGTTCAGGTGAGCTTCAGTCCTAAGTTTCACTAGTTCAGATATAATGGATGGTGGCTTGGAATGAGAAACTGGAGAGCCAAGTTCAATTTCCAGTAGGGTTTGTTACATTCACTTACATGCAAATACCCTTGGGAAAGGTATGAATTTATCTCTTATTGCTCTAGCCATGGGTCAAATATTAGGATATGTATCAGGAAAAATTATTATTTAAAAAAATTGTTAATGCAATATTTACTTGCAAAAAAAAAAAAAAAAAAAAAAAAAAAAAAGAATTACATTTCAAAATATGTTTTGTCTTTAAATAACCCACAAAGGGAAAATAACCCATGAATCCCCCCCCCCAAAAAAAACAAACAAAACAAATCAATCAGTCCACTAGTTCAGGCCTTTGCAAATTCTTTAAAGTGTTTTTTTTTTATGTTTGGAACTTAAATTTTCCATTCCTGGTACTAATGATAAAAAGATATAAATATTCATTGATTTTAAACTATCAGTAAAACTAAAATCTATAGATAACACCCAAGTTAAGTATGATGTAAATTTATTTTACTTGTGTTTTTTTTTTAAAAAAAAAAAAAAATGAAAACAGAAAGAAAAATGTGCAAATTTCTACTCAGTTTCCATAAAGTTTACTAGTTTAAAGTATGTTTCAATTCAGAATAAATTTTTTTATTTTCATTCTTTTTAAACATTGTTAATTCACCCATTTAATATTATAAATTATTAATTTAATGATTCTAATCAAAATTATGTAATATAAACACAAAATGAATTCATATTGTTCTGCTGGGGTCTCTTTTAAAACAATTTTTATTATTTTTCTTTTAATTCATAAAAAAGAAAAAAAAATTGATTGTATGGAGTTCCTGCCAATGTCATATTTGATTTTTTTCACATAAAAAATTGACCTTGTGTCACAAATTTCATCTTTTAATAATCTAATAAATAACTGAAAAAAAAATTGATCCCGTGCAAAAGAAACAAATATGCATTTACATTTGTTCTCATCCTTATGAAGGTTTTAATCATTCTTAATCTTAATTTTATTTTAATGCTTTGTAACATTTAAGAGTCCCATACTTTATAAAATGATCAAGTTGGATATCGGTTTTAGCTTTCAACTTCCTAATATTTTTTTAAATTTATTGTAAAATTGATTATATCTCTTTAAAAAAAAAAAATCAAAGGATATGTTTTTACTGTGCACTTTTACTATTATTTCTTTAAGCAAAAATGAAACATTTTGATTCTTTTTAGAAATTTCTAATGTTTTTAATTGTGAGAAATTTATTTTAGACAGTCAAAATTAATTTTTTTAAATAAGATTGAAAACCTTTTATTATTTATTTATTGTTGCTGTGATAATTCATATTTAATTCTTATTAAATGCCTGTAAGCAAACTGAAAATTTGCATTTATTTTTTATTCGCTGTCCTGCAGGAATAAGTACTTTTTGTACTTTATCAAAATATATGCATGTGTTAAACCACAATACATAGGATGATGCCTTTCTACTTCAAGTATTATTGTTGCATCAGTGTCTCTTAATTTTGAAGTGCATGCTGAAATTGAATTGTCACCTCTAAATTTGTTCCATTCATTGAAAAATGCCACATAATAAAATTTTAAGGAGATTGCATCATATATAGAAGGTACCTTTGCTTGTTAAAGCTTAAACGGTGGACAAAAAAAATAGACCCTATTTTATTTTACAAAACCATTATAAGTTGAATCTTTGCATATTATACACATTAGAAAACTAGAAACATTTTTTATCTAATAGTGAAAAATTTAAATTTTAATCAATATTTATTATTTTCAGGCCCCAATTATGCCAAGCAGAAAAGTGTAGTTTGGAAGTTTTTTAATATTTCTGGTGATAAACAAAGTAAAGCAATATGCAAACTGTAATAAATAATAATGAATTTTAATCATTTTAGGTATTGGTATTGGAATCGGGAATTGTATCGGAATCATAAATTTAGAACAGTATAGGAAATTGTATCAGAATCAGTAAAAATATTGGTATCGTCCCATCACTATTAGGTACCTCCAAAGATTTGCTAAAAATTGAGCATACATGATGAGAAAATGATCACAAACATCATGTTAAAAATAAATGTGTTAACACCCCATAAAAACACCTGCATCTATTTTCTTTTTCTTTTTTTTTTTTTTTTTTTTTTTTTGAATGACCTTTTTAGGATTTAGTCAGATTTGAGTATAGTTGAAAACAAAAATAATTTATCAGTCCTTTTTTGAATTTTTGTTTTTTCTCCAAAATAACATGATGAAAAATATCTCATTAGTATTTTTGCACAAGGTTTCCCATGTGATAATTTATTCCTATCTTTGAATAATGAGCATTGATATTCTAAGGCCAAATATAAATATGTATCAGGACACATTTTTCTACAGAAAAAAACTCTTAACTAATTTTATGATAAAATGACTGATATGAAATATCTAAACAATGTATGTAAAATGGAATATATGAAAATTGGTTGAATGTTTTAAATTTTTTTTTTTTTTTGGTTGTTCAGAACATCATCAGAATGATTGGAAAAATATGGAAAAATCATTGCCATGGAAACCTTGCTACTTAGAAATGTTGTACTTAATTTGAAAATTTGTTGAAAATTTAACAGTTAATAAAATTAAAAATAAATAATTGTGAATAAAATAAATATCTGAATAAATCAATGAGATTTGTAGAATATTGAAATGTCAGAATAAATGTAAAATATAGGGATTTAATATAGGAAGAATAAGAGTGACTGTAAGAAAAATAATTTGTATATATTGAAAGAAAATAGTGAATGCATGTAATTCAAATTATAATTTGTGATATTACTATTTATGAGTGATAGAGAATTAAAATTAAATTTTTTTTATTAAGATATTTAACCAGTATTTATTTTAATATTTTCATTACGTATAATTTTAACCAGAAAAGATGTTATAAAATCTCACTTTTTGATTAATGGAATCATAGCTGATTCAGTAATTCTTTTAGAAGATTTATGATGAATAACCATTTTGGCATTTTTTAAAATTAGAAGCTCCTACAATAAAGTTTAAAACGCTTGTTTCTGTTTTTTTTTTTTTTTTTTTTTTTTTTTTTTAACTGAACCAGCATATGTATGAAAAAGTTGTTGAAATTCTTGGAACAAAATAAAATCTATTTTTTGGTTGTTACTTGCAAGGAGCAAATAGAAATCTGAAAACTTATAAGAAACATAGGCACCCTGACCTGGGTTAATAGTTTGTGAAGCTAGTCTTGTTGACTATGACTACTGAGTAATGAATTTGATCTTCATGGGTGCCCCATACAAAACTCGGCATTAAATAACCCAGCAAACCAACAAAAGATGAACCAACAAATCCAAGGGTAATGTTTATCTAGTCTAGTCGGGTTACCCCATACAAAATTTGATATTAAATAACTTAACAAAGATTGATATATATTAAAATTAACTCACCTAACCAATAAGCAACTTTAAATTATTCTTACTTTCTTTTTTATACTCTTTGGTTATCATAGATTTACTTTAAGACAGACTGCTTCATAGCGGTACTTGTTGCCATGATTTTTAATTATTCTGATTCACTTATTAAAAAGATCTGTCCTATCTCTCCTCATGAAGGTTAATTTCAGTTCTCTGCTCAACCTCTTAGCTCTGCTCATGAGTATTGTTCATTGGTTAATTACATAATGTTGTGTCATTAAACAGACCAATGATAACTTGAGACTAAATCTCTCATACTTAACATTACATTTTATTTCATTTCTGATTTTGTCGATTACTCATGTGCAATATCTCAGAGGTTGCTCTTCTCTTCTCTTGGGCGGGTGTTTATATAATCCATAATATAGCTCCTTTCCACGTGTCTATTCCAGGTACAGCTGTATTGATTATATAAGTTCCATTCAATGTGCAAGAGCTTAATTCCGCATTTGGCTTCTCCAAAGAAGACATTGCAAAATCTAATCTGATATGATCTGGGATGAGACACATACTATGCTTAGATGAACCCAAACTTAATGAAAACAAAGTTTTATTGTCAAAATCTTGTGTTATTATTAAGAGAAAAGACCAAAGGATTTTTGATTATTAAATTATATTTTTTTAATCCTTTTTAGAACTTTCAAAATTTTTGTTAAAAATTTTGTGTTTCTTGTGTCAATGTGTGACCATTAATTAGTATGGAAAATTTGAGCGTCTTTTTGAGGTAAAAAACACAATGATTTAGAAATTCTTGCAAAAATCAGATAATCATCAGAATTTATTAAAACTTATTTACAAATGAATTAAATTATTTTACAAATGTTTCTTTTTTTTTATAGAATCTTTGTAAATTTATATATTTCATAAAATTAAATATCTATATATATATATATATATATATTATATATATATATATATATATATATATATATATATATATATATATATATATATTATAATTTCATTCTATAATCTAACCGATTTCTTTTTGTTTTTTGTTTCCATTGCTTTTGTTATTAGATATCCCGAACCGGGATAATAGAACATCTGCCAGGAATGATGAAAGAACCAAGGCGCAAATTTAATCTCTAAACACGTATCACATCAAAGCTACACATCATTCCATCTGAATTTAATTTTTGAAAATCATAGAACAGTGAAACCATTAAATAAATATTCTTAAAATCACCAGTTATATATATATATATATTACATAGGTACCTCCACGAGATCACTAAAAAAAGAGCATAGCATGATGAAAAAGATGCTAAACTTGAAGTAAACAAAATTTTATTGTCTAAATATTTATGTTATTATTAAGAGGAATGATCAAAGTATTTTGGGGGTATTTCATTACATTTTTTAATTGTTCCTAGCACGTCCAAAATTTTTGTTAAATATCTTGTTTTTTTTTGAGTCAGCGAAATTGACCATTTTTTTCCATTTTAAAAAAAAAAATGGAAATCTCCCTTTGAAATTTTTTTAAATATCAGTTATCATTTTTTCAAAACTTATTTTAAGAAAATCAGAAATTATAATGTTTATTTAAAATATTTTGAACCAAGCTTAACTTAGCTTCTGTGCCAAAAAGATGTAATTTGAGAATAAAAACAAAGCCGGTCATAAACTTTCGCGTCACTTGACAGGTGATGAATGACATATTGACGGATTCCATGAGGCTAATTTGTTCTATGGAAGGAGAAAAGTGAAATAATTTATATTTAAGTGAACAAAATATTTACCTTGTTATTTTTAAGGAAAACTTTCAGCGCTCAAATTTTTTTTTTGTACTTAGCTTTCACCTTTATGTTTACGATGCTTTATGGAAAATATATTATAAAGAAATTAAAATAAGACTGTTAAAAGTGAAATTAAATTTCATATTTCATAAGAAAGGTATCTAATTAATTTATAGGTACCTTTCTTATGAAATTTTATCAGAAGTGTACATAAAATACTATAATTTTATGCACATTTATTACATTTTACTGTGTTATTTGTATTTCCATTCATTTTATTATTAATTTTGATATTTCATTTATGGAAAAATGTCATAACTGAGATTAATATAAAAATAAGATCATATAAATTTCATAAGATGATACTGATACTTGTAGGTACCCTTCTCAGTTGAAATTGAAAACTCAAATTAACTTCTCCACATGTGTTTCGCAAAAGTAAAGGCCTTAACAGCAGAGAACAATGCTTAACTCAAATAACGCAACTTAATTGTATTCTGGTTGGTCTTCCATACTTTATAATTATAGCCTGATTATAAAAACAAAATTAAATTTCTTAATTACTGCAGATCTTCTGATTAGTCAAAATGATACAATTTACAACACGCTAAAAAAGATCTATCTCATAAGGAGACTTAGGAAACCCAATGCGGCTTTTAACTAATTTTATAATATTTTAACAACTTGAATGTAAAAATCTATTATAATTATGAAATAACAAATAATTGTATTAAAAATTCATTTTTTATCGAAAAAATCTTTTGCTTTCAGAAAATATTGTCCATATTCATAAAAACAATTAAAAACAAATAAAAGCATTTGAAATTAAATAATATCTTTGTTTTATTGAGTTTTGTATGTTACAATTCAGTGGTAATTTTCAGGTAGGGGGGGTCCAATTAAAAACAAAAAAAACATGATTTGCATTCCTCAAATCACTAAACCTGATGTGATCGAATTTCTAGCATTTTCATAAAATTAGTTATGGGAGTGTAATAAACAAAAAAATATTTCTGCTATGAATTTTATAAAAAAAAAAAACATAATAATTAAAAAAAACTTTGATCTTTCCTCTTAATAATAACATAAGCATTTAGACGATAAAATTTTGTTTTCGGCAAAGTTGGCATCTTTTTCATCAAGCTATGCTCTTTTTTTAGCGATTTTGTGGAGGTACCTAATTTTACATCTATTTCACCACCACCTGGATTTATTTAATTTTATGAAATTTTGAGAAATTCATTTTTGTAGAGCTTCATGCTGATATTAGTTATAAGCACAAAAGTCCTTATAGAATCTAAATCATCAAATCAATTTTGTCAAATAGGTAAACCCCAAGTTACAGAAAATCTGCTCGGCATGAGACACATACTACACTTAGATGAAGCATTAACTTGCAACGGTATTGGAAATACCTTCATATGATGTTACTTTAGGACTCCAAGAAGCCAAGTTAACCTGAAGACGACACCAATGCTTTTTTCAAAATGAGATTCATTACTTTTCATTGATGATAACACAATGTATATTTACTTAGATAAATGCAGGCACTATTACTAGGTCACTTTGTATAAATGACCATTTTGCACCCTGTTAATGTATCAAGATAAGTTAATAAAAAAAATATATATATATCTTTATCAAAATCTAATATGTATCTGTTCAAAATATTCTTGAGACTGCCTTATGGACATACAAAGAAGGAATTGTTCAATATAAACGTGCATTGTATGAAACATAACCGAAAAAAGAATTTGTTAAAAAAAAAAAAAAAAAAAAAAAGATTTGCATAAAAGTACAAAAACATAAGTCAGCAATAAGTAACACAGACCATTCCAAAAAAGATAAAATGAATAAAACAGTAATAACTTATTCTAGAAGTGTCAATTAACCCCAAAGGTTAATTTGTCTTGTAGTTACTCAAAAAGAAAATTGTAGCTTCAAAGAAAATTTATGGACTTGCTTAGTTTTTCATTTTTTTTTTTAGTTCTCTAATTACTTTGTTCTTCCTTTCACTTATCAGCAAAAAAAAAAAAAAAATCCCCAAATGATTGGTTTGCATGAAAATGACCCTGACCCACAAATTCTGATATTAGATATTTTGTAAGAACAAGGCTGTTTAGCACAAATATTATTCACCTTTCTGCTAAATTATGACAGTTTTATCTCCAAGATTTGAACCTTCCATTTTGTTATCACATGTTCAGTACTCTGCTATAAATTATAGATTGGAATGTTAAAAACAGAAATTTACAACTACAAATATATTGTTTAGTTTCATATAAATAATAATTATTATTTGAAAAATAGTTACTGACATTATTGAAATTTTCTTGTATTTCTGGGTTGTATTTACCTCTTTGGTCTATTTCATATCTCCTTCCACTTAAGATATATTCATTTATTGTACTAATCCAGAACCAACCACTACTTGGCTGTCAGGATACAACCTGTTTATATAACTGACTTTCTTTTTTCTTTTCTTTTGAATTTAATTGAAAAATATTATTTGATTCCCTTAATTAGATTGATGTTCATGATAAAAATAAATTTTATTCCATGAAAAATGATCCCAAGCTATTCAAAGGAATTGGATGATTATAATTTACAATCAAAATAATTTCTCAACAAAACATTTCCTAAATGCTGGATGTTATTATAACATACCAATTTACATACTGGGAGTTTTCATTGTATAAAAATATATCAGTTTTAATCTCTTATATTCAATTCTATTCATTCTTAAATTATTCAAGGAAGGTAAAAATTGATTTAATTAAAATATCATTCCTCTGTTCTTATAAAATCAATAAATCTTTCTGCTTAGATTCCACATTAAAGCCCTTTGTGGGTAAATGGTCAACTTTTGCAATATCTCTGTTTGTGTTTACTGATTATTAGTTTTAACACATGACTATGATGTTTATGGTCCTAGTCTATCTCCCAAATACCTTTCTTATCTCTGTATCAAGCTCATTTGTTTTGTTTTCATGAATCTAATTTCAAGTTTACCTGTTTTCCTTTTTAGCTTTTGTCTTGCCTACAATAACATTCAGTCCAAATTTCTTTTGCAGCATAGAAACAGCAGTAGCAGCAGACGATCAGCAGGGTCTCATTCCGAGAAGTCCAGCCAAAAGGAAGAGGATTCAGACAATAGTGATATGGATCTTAGTAAACCTCTTAAGCCAATTGGTTCATACATTAAAAACAGAAGTGAGATGCTTGATCAAATGTTCCACTGCATCAAAGGAAGCACTCTGAAAAGTGCCATTCCAGAAGAATTGAAGGTATCAGCATTTTTCTGTGTATATGGATGTTATATGAGGAAAACCAATTTTTGATAGTTTTCTACTGCTTATCAGCATTTTGCAGCTTATTTAAAACCAGAAAATATCTTTAGATTGTAAGAATTTTTTGAGATAATAATGATTTAGTGCTACAGGTCTTACTAATTAATCCATAGCTGGGGGTGGGGAGAAGTGGTGAATTCATACCTTTTCCAAGAGTATTTGCGTGTAAGTGAATATAACAAACACAACAGAAATTGGAAATTGGTTCTTCGATTAACAATTCAGAGCCATTATCCATTACACAACCTGCACATCAAAGCTTACAGCACCTGGTATTCCCAAGTGGTCATCCATCTAGATACTGACCAGGCTTGGCATTGCTTAATTTTGGTGATTGTATGGGAACTGCTGTTTCAATGTGATGTAGCTGTAAGCCTACAAAATTCTGTTAGTGAAATTTTAGAAGTGTCATTCAAGTATAGTTAAGTTTTTTTTATTGATTCTACCCTACTATAGCTGGGGACGGGAGAAGAGATGGATTCATGCCTTTCCCAAGGGCATTAGTGAAAAAGTGAATGCAGCAGACAAAACTGGAATTTGAACTCAGCTAGCCATTTCCATTTCTACACTGATAACCATTCACATATCTTGTGATTGACCATATATACTTGTCTTATCTGAAGTGAGTGTAAGCTTTAGAAATGATTGATTAATGTACTTATTTAGTGAGCTTATACTCACTTCAAGACATATTTATTTTTCTCTTTGTACTGAAATTTGTTTTACCACATCATTTAAGCATTCATTTTTTTTTTCTGTTTTTTCAGTGCATGAGCTATCAAGAATTAAAACAGCATTGTCTTGCTCAGTTGGAAGTCATGTCCAAAAAACGCATCCTTCGGATATTAGCTGGTGAGTGATTACCTTTTGTTTAGTGAGAGAAACTTTGTAAAAGAAAAAAAAAAACAAATCTTAAAGCACTATCTTCAAAGTAGATGAAAATATTTGCAATAAGTCATAGTCAATGAATCAAAATCAATGACTAGAAATAAAATACTTCTCAGACTATACAGGCTGGGAATGTATCCTTCAGCAGAAATGTGCATCTGGCTGTTGCTTATTGGTACCCAACCTACTGAGTCAGTCTACAAATAAACTCCATCCTATCTGCTCAAATTCAGTTATTGCACAAGGTTTTGTAATATGTCAGAACTAGAATTGTTTTGCAACATTCTGATGCATGTTGAAATCTCCGCAATATTTAGTATTGTTCAAGTTGTTAACATTTTTTATCAAGATTTACAAACTCTACATCATGTTCAATTTCACAAACCAATCAATGAAATTTGAACAAGCTGATTTCTTTGGAAAAATACTTTGGTGAAAACCTTATTTTGCAGTTTAATAATTTCTTTAATTTAATTTCATAGGACTTCATGGTAAATAATATTTTTTAAGAAAATTTCTTTTTTGTTTTTAACAGTAAAGAATAAATTTTTAGGATTTCTTACTCTTGAGTATACAACATACAACTGACCATGTGTAAATATTTATTTCTGGAGCCAAATTTCAGCTTTTTGAAGCAGTTGGCCTTAATTTGTTTATAGTTCTTGCAAACATAAGGTAAACTGGAAACTGGTGTTTTGTATATAAAAACTTAGATATGCTAAAACAATACTGCATTTTTATTAAGAAAGTATTTGTTATTTTAATCATTAAATTGTTTTTAAAATAGTGGAAGTATTTTGTATGTTAAATAATAAAACTTAATTTTTCCAAAAAAATGAAAGAAAATTTATTGTACTAAGTTATGCACAAGAGTAAAACCAACTGTACTTTGGACCCCTTTACCTGTTTGCACTTCTCCCCAAAATTTTGTTTTGATCAGTCAATGTGTGGCTATTTTAGAGGATGTGTGGGCAGACTAACAGAAGTCACAGAATTTTATATATAGATGATTCTGCGATAATTATGATGGTGCTCAAATTTGAGCATCAAATTTTGCATTAAGCTTTGAAAATCTACTCTCATGATCCTTTCAAAATACTTTGTCAGGCTTTTAGGAAACATTCTTAAGGTCAAACAGGGTTTTTTTTGAGTGGCACACACATATCAAGGCCAGTTAAATATTGGTTAAAGATGATGATGCAAGCAGATACTAGCAAAATGCCAGAAAATGTGGAAAAAAATTTCTAATCTTATTTATGAGAACAATCACGTCATAATCATAGCGCTCTCATATGACTGGAATCCATTAATGGAGTCAGCTTGGAGAGTCTAGCCTGGGAACTTTCCAGTAACACTTAGTATACTTTAAATCAGTTGCTTGTCTATTGGTTTTGTTAAGACAAAATTAGTTAATATACTAAAATAAATAAAAAAAATATTAAAAACAGCTTTTTCTTTGATTTATATCGATGTTAGTTTTGAGAAGCAGTAAGTTTGTTAGTCTTATGTTCTTTATGCTTATTAAGCAATGGAATCTTCAAGCATCCATAGAGTTATAGGAATCAACTGTAGATGGGATTGGATGAGCTTCACCATATCTAGATACAGTTTTGAATTCAGAGTTTTCCTTCTTCTAGACCAGTTGTCACTCAAGGCTATAGAACCCAGTCTGTCGTACTATTTACCCATAACTGACAGGAGAAGAGTTGGATTCATACTTTGCCCAAGGTTATTAGCATATAAGTCAGGGGTCGGCAACTCATTTTACCCCGCTGGCCGGATCGTGTTATAATGACAGGTCATGGACTGGACGAAGGCCATTAATGAAAAATTAAGGAAAATTACATATGCAGACCCCTGTCAACCTAAATATTTAAAGCCATGATGAAAATAAACATTGAGAAAGCAGAAAATCAAAAGAAAATCTAAAATTAAAAAACACCTAACAAAAATTACTTTTCCTCAAGGAATGTCAAAATACTTCAAAGTGAAATGGATGAAATTATGACATGTAGGTTTGAAACTGTTATTGAAAATTGTTCCATAAATGAACCACACACACACACATCAAACAAAAACAAAGCACATATACCCATACATATGAGTACAAATAGTTTCAAACATATACACTTACGTGCGTACACATGCAGTATCATCCGCACATTCATGAGGCATGTATGTATAATGCGCGTATGTTTAACTGTCTTTAGATTTCTGCTACCTTGCATGTCAGTCCCTCTCTGGCCTCTTTCACTTTATCGTTCCTTTCGCTTCTGTTATCTTTTAATGTAGCCAAGGGTCATAAAAAATATGTATCCATTATTTGATATTAAACTTAGGCATTATTCAAATTCGGTTGTAGGGATCAGAGGAAGATAACAGCAAGCCTTTTGTTGAATTTGAAAGCCTCGTCTCTCATGTTAAAAATAGTCATTGGTAATCAGGCTCGTGGGCCGGTCAAAATGTCTTCGCAGGCTGGAGGTTGCCGACCCTTGATGTAAGTGAATGTAATGAACTTGACTAGAATTCAAACTCGGCTCTCCAATTCCTCAATCTGAATTGCAGTCTATTACTCTACAATGTCTCATAGCAAAAAACAGAAATAATATTTTTGGTAACGAACTGAAAAGCTCCCCACCCCATTATAAATTTCAATACAAACAAAAATGATGCTTATCTCCACCTGATGTGGCCCTCAAAAAAAAAAAATTCGGACGATTTTGTCTGTCCTAGAGCTGTTGATATATCAATCAATAATACAGCCTCTGTATTATCAGGATTAAAAATAAATAAATAAAGGAAGTAATTATATTTGCAAAATAATATTAACTGTAAATTAAAATATTACAAGAATATAAATGTTTAGTATTCAATAATAGAACAATTTACTGTATTACTAAGATTATTTTACACACATTCCTTTTTATATTCGAAAAAATATCTAATACAAATAATTGAACAATTTCAGATAAATTATGTCATGTTATCATCATTAAGAAATGAAACAAATGTAAAAAAGAAATTAATATTTTTTATGTAATGTATTTTTAGCCAGATATATATGTTAATAAATTCAATTGATTTATCTCATCTCTGATGATAGAAGTCAGGATGTCTGTGAAATTTTTAATTTATTTACTATATATATATATATATATATATATATATATATATATATGCTAGTGGGGATACCTGGCATTGCTTGGAAAATCTCTGAATGATAGTTTATTATTGACAATTTATTATTATTTTTCAGCCATCTTGTGGAAAATAATTTTTTATTCATTCTTTAAAAAATAAACTTCATTGTTTTTTTGGTTTGCTACAAAATAACTAAATTTAGGAAAATACCACACTATCAATACCATGGGTGGGTGGGAGGCTTAGGTGGCTGAGCATCCCCCCATATTTTTATTCAAAAAGACACTTAACTTTTCAAATTAAATACTCTGTTAATGGTGTTTTCAAACAAATCAAATTGATTTAAGTTCATTAACCTTTTTTCAAATTATTATTAATAAAAAAAAAAAAAAAAAACTTAAATTAAGATATATTTAAACATATTTAATTTAATCATTTTTCAAGCAAAAACTATAATGAAGCCTTACTTCTACAAAAAATAATTATTTAATATTTATTTTGGAGTGGAATTTACATTTTTTCAAGTAAATAAAGATTACATTAATGATTATGATTATTTTCTTTTTAAAGAAAGTGAAAGAAGCAAACATTTCTCTGTAAATGATTTTAATTACTAACTATTTTGAAAGAGAGGAGAAGTAAGATGCATTGTGAATTTAGTCTTGAAAATTAATTATGTTTAAATTTAAAGTTATATTTGTATTTGCAAAGAAAAAAAAATTGTTAAATAAAAATTAGGAGAGACAGACATAAGTTACAGTCAACATTAGTCATGTTGAATATTTGTTTTATGAATTTAACTATAAGCAATAAGGAGTGTCAGAGAATAGCAATAATAACAACATAAAGTTGCAATATGAGCTCTGGTAAAAAAAAAACATACAATGATAACAGCAAAAAAAAAAAAAAAAATTTCAATATGAGCACTGGTAAAAATGGTTGTTGAGACATTATATAATTTTATAATACCCAGAAATTCATACCCAGATGTCCTCAAGGACACATGGCACAGTGGATAAAGGTGTTGGTTAGATCCAGTGACAGGATCCAAAGAGTTAAGGAAGTGGAGAACTTTCAGAGGGAAAATAAACAGGAGATAAGTGATATCCATTAAAACATGGCATGTGGAACTAGAACAGTCTACCCCAGTGAGTGAAATAAAGGGTTCAGTTCAACATTCCAACCACCTGAAGAAGGCTGTTGTAATAAATATGGCGACAAAGATGAGGACAATAGTCCAAATAATGTAAATAATGTTCGAATTTAACTATATTTTATCTAAATTAATTTTTGAAATGCTCGTTATAGTTTTTTGCTTTAAGAAGACTTAATTTAAAATTATTTACTCTTTTATGTTAGTTGCAAACCAAAAAACAATTATATTTTTTAAAAATTGAATAAGAAAAAAAATTATTTTACATAAGGTCAAAAAATATTAATAAGATTAAATTTCTTCTCTTAAATTTGTTATTTTACTATTCATTTTTTTTTAAGTTATAGTTTTATTTACTATAGATATAGAAATAAAATCAAGAGAATAGAAATTTTAAAAATACATATAGCATTTCAAAATTATTAGCAACATTAAAGAGTAAAAACAAACGGAATAGGAATTATTTTTGTTCATTTTTACTTTTTAATTCTGAGAATTTTGACTGCATTCAATTGTTACATATTTTTAATTTTGAAATATCTTTGTAAATACAAATCATATGATAATTCTTTTTACAAAAAAGTTGGGTTGGGTGATACTGAGTTTGTATATAAATTTATTTTGTTGTTAATTATTGTAGTTTTTAGCTTTAGCAAGACACACACACACACACACACAACTGGCCCATATATACATATATATATATATATATATATATATATATATAGCAAAACATTATATATATATATATATACATACACACATATCTATATATAACAAAATATAATTAATAATAATAATAAATGAATATTTCAATAATAATAAAAAAATAATAATAGTAATATAAAACTTAATAAATAAAATATATTTAAAAATATAATAATAATAATAAAAATTACTGGTAAGATAATAAACAATATATATAATGTAGGCTTCTACATGAAAATCATGTAAATAATCAAATACATCCACATATCCATATATACATGTGCGACAAGCACATACAAATACATAATACACATACATACATATGAACACATGCACACATATATACTTGTACACATATACAATTAAAACCCTATTACACAAGTGCATTACCCGCAAAGAAAATATTTTAGGGTAATTTAAATCTACTTTTATAGATGGTATTCTATTTAATCTGAGGGATGAAGCCTCTATCTTTGTCTCCAAAAATGAGAGAGCAGTTTGGTGCATTAACGAAACCTCAGAGAAGCAATGCCTGTGATTTTAGAATCTCTGTTTCCAACTTCAATTGTTATTTTAGTGTTGTTTTTTTTTTTTTTTTTTTTTTCAATGAAATTAATAACAACTGGCCTAGATTGAGAAGTCCTATTTAAGAGAAACTCTGCCTCCAACATGTTTTTTGTCTCAATTTAGGCCAGTTGTTATTTATTTTACTATTTAAGAAAATAATTGAAAAAAAAAAAAAATCCAGCAAGGACAGCAACTCAAATATATGTATGGAGTAAAAATAATGTTTATAGTAGTCCTATTTATAATTAGGCTTGTCCCTCCCTTCGTTAGTTAGCATGACTGTTATATCTTGTCAATACCTCATAAATAATGGACTATTCTGCATTTTGATTGTGTGGAAAAGACATTACTTGGTTTCAGTGAAAAAATCTATAAATAAAGAAGGGAAGTAGAGAGAGAGAGAGAGAGTTGGATTAATCTGTCACTTTGATCCCAGCCAAAAGACTGAGAATCAATGGTGACCATGATAAAAGTGCTATTTTTCAGAGGTTAGGGATAAGGTAAGATAGAAAGAAGGTAAGATAGAAATATTTAACATCTCCTACCAATATGTCATAAATAATGGACAATTCTATTTTGATTTCCTAGAAAAACAAGATTGAAAGAAAGAAGGGAAGATAGAAGTGTTTAACCACTGTTTCAGTGAAATGGAAAAAATTGTCATGTTCAAATATTTTCATTTCTATCCACTTCTTAAAATAATGACCAGCCTTCATATTTATGATTTTTATTGCAATATTTTATTAAAGTTGTTAAACTCAAATATTTAATGATGAGATAGGGAAATTTCTACAGTTATTTTATTGTCATAGGACTCACCATGAGCTTATTCAATCATTAACTGAAGAATTAAGATTCATCAGAAAATTAAAATAGGAAAACTGTGAAATTTTTCATGGGTTTTTCTAATAAAACATAATGTCAAATAAATGTATTAAAAATTTATATAGTCACCTGAAGATCATGAGAGCATGAAACTTGAGTAGCAGCTCAAGCAGTCTTTTGTTAATTTTTAATGTTGTAAAGCATTTTTTGCTGTATGTCTAGGCATTGAGCTTTTTTATCTACTGTGTAAGCAGGTGTTTGCTTTTGGTTATTTTACTTTTATTCAGAACTTATTCAGAACATGCATATATATATATATATATATATATATATATATATATGTATGTATGTGTATAGGTATATGTATATACATGTCTGAGGAAATGCATATATATATGTATATATGTATATATGGATATGTATATATATATATGTATATATGGATATGGATATATATATATGTATATATGGATATGGATATATATATATATGTATATATGGATATGGATATATATATATGTATATATGGATATGG